>JACEFZ010001900.1:320000-920000 GCA_014155875.1 Cepaea nemoralis
ACACGGCACACTGATTTATTGGCTATTTGTTTTATCATGATTCTCAATGCAATTATGGTTAGTGCTCTTTCTCACCAAGACAGCGGTGTGAGTTCAATCCAACGGTCATTGCTCTTAGGTCAACATAAATACTGGAAACTGCTTCTTGCATAAATAAAGACGGCGAGGAAGAGAACAAGCTACGTTTCAGCATCATACCGTAACCTAGTATATGTGAAAGCCTGATATCTCACAGCCTTACTGCGGTGTCTGCCATGAGATTATCTGTACCTTTCATTTTTCATTGCATACATTGTTTTTAGTACCAAAAAGCCTTTTCTTCCTTTTTTTTGGGGGGGAGGGGGGGGGGGGGTCCTTATCCCCCACGGGTCATAGGCCCACAATCAACTCAACCAAGTCGTCCTATATATTGCTATCTCATGAAGCTCCACCCAGGTCACCCCCTCCCCCCACATTATTCATCTGTCTTTATTTCTCTTCTTCGGGTGTTTTAGATCTGCTGCTAGTTCGTCCGCCCTGAGGACTCCGGGTAAGTGAGCGAACGAACGAACGAACGAACGAACGAACGAACGAACGAACGAACGAATGAACGAACTTTTCAAAGGGTTAAGAACTGGGCACGCAGGCCCGTCTAACATTCTGCCCTTCTATCACTCTCTTTCATACATTATTTCATTCACACATCATTCAAGAGAACAGCAACAATATAAAAGATATGCATTATAAAGGCATGGGCAAGATGCGAACATCAAAACCCACACGACTCAGTAATATTAGCTAACGGTATGACACATGTTATTAGCGATGTGGAATGTACTGGCCTACCATAAGGGGACTGGCTGTTATACTAGGGTTTTGTTATTATTATTATTATTTCTATTAATAAGGGGGAAGGTAATCCGTGAGTACATAGTTAGCCATCCTCGGGTTTTTTCTTCAATGTGTGTTCTATGCAGCATCAACGTCTTTGTCTCACCTCTTGATTCCCACCATGAGCTAGACATTGATGATTCTCTCATACCATGTTAGTCCGTCTATGCTGCGGTGTCGTTATTTGGTTATTCTGTGAGTCGCTTCCCGTTTTTCTGAACCCCACAACAGTAAATGCGCAATTCTGTAAAGGAACCTTTTTTTTTACACACATAAAGTCGCATTGGGCACAAGGTGCTTGGATCTTAAATTTATACGAAGGGAAGTCAATAAGTAAGTCACAAATGGCTGTAGATTGATTGATTGATTGATTGGTTTAGGAACCGACATCACAGCATTCGGGACATTCCCATAAGCGCTCCGTCCCCATCCTCAGCAGCCAGCGAAGAGTTCCAACACTAATAAGTACAATCGCCATTTTGTTTATGCGCTGCGCATGCGCATGAGACACCTAGCGCCACCTGACGAACGAGAATATAAAGTTCGATGTTGCTGTCACCTAACGACACCTGTTAAAAACACCAACTACATTTACCTGCCATCCCGCATACCTGTGTGACTTACTTATTGACTCGCCCCCGTAAATTTATCGGTGTTAAGTTGGTGATGTGGTCAGTATCATACGTGCCGTCTTTACTTCCTAAGACATTTACTGGTGCTTGTTTTAGACTGGATCGACCAAGGAGCATATAATAATACTGATTTAATATTGGGGTTGGGACGCAGAGGTGTTTCCAAGGCACCAGGGCCAGGTTTTATACTGGCCAAGACCTACTAACACGTCCAAGCCGTGCGTCCTGGGCAGCAGGTCCCTTCGGGGTCCTGGCTAACGTAGTAGGATTGCTGATTCTTACCGAAGTCGGAGAGTATCTGCCTGCACAGTGAGGACCCACCAGTCTACACACCAATAAGCCAGATATGGGACAACGGATACTCACGCAAACCTCAGGTCCGTTATGACATGAAACTGATGTTGGACAACAGGATGTCTTATCCGACATACAGGAATTCATGCTGGAGTTCACAGCCAGCGAACGCAAGCAAGCAAGCAGCAATATTGGGGTTGACTATTTCACGTTTAGCAGATGGCTGCTGCGGTTAGATAATAACTGTAGACATGAGAAAAAGTTCAAACGTCCAGTGACGTACACTGGATTAAAGTAACTAACATGCAGAACCAAAGACGTCAGAATAAGTTTAGACAAGTACATCCTGGTCAGGCCAACAGTAAATGCTACACTTGAGGTGTCAAGTGTCCGGCTTCACGCATTCTGGGACATTGCATATTAGGCGGGGTGACCAGATATCCTCATGGTCGCCTTTACTTAACTTGGCAATTTGCATTGGTTATGTTCACAGCATTCATCTGACAATGTTTTTATATATGAATGTAACACGCATAATAGATCATTGATGTACTAAAGTTGAGTAGTTGGAAGAGCTGAATGTAAAACGGACATGCGTGCCCAATTTGTGACCCTTTGGAAATAAAGTTTGTACGTGCGTTCGTTTCTTCCCTAGCAATTCCCAGAAAAATTTTAAAAAAGTGTCTTATGCCCATTTTTATGAAACTGGTCTACCTGAGTGGCGTACTAATCGGCAAAACAAATAAAAACAAAAAAAATAATTCTGTTTCAAGACACAAACGATGCATAACCAGTCCGAGATAGGACTCACAAGACAAGAATTAGGGTGAAAATACCCACAAAAACCACGGACCTCAACAATAACCACAGCTGATGAAGCAGGTTAGACGAGGCCGAATTTGGAATTTTTGTTTTTAAAAATTGGAATTGGAATTGGAATTCTGTTTCTGCTGGGAATTGAACTGCGACCACTGTCTTGGCAGACGGAGGCACTGACCTCTTTGCCACCGCTGTTCAAGGTAAAAGTGCTAATCTCTACACCACCGCTGATTTATGCAGTAATAGATACAAGTGAAGTGGGCTGTCTGATATATTAGGTTAAGACTAATGTGCTTGATCATATAGGGAGCAACTGAGCTAACAGTCATTTGCTTGGTACAGCATGAAGTAGGTGAAACTTGTGTACCTCTCAGTACCCAGAGAACTGACGTCACTGCATTCCATGTGAGCAGAACAGCAGGCACTCAACCTCGCCAGCAGACGTGGAAATGTAGGCATGCACGTTATTGCCTGGCGCATTTATTACATTCACATCTCGAGTGCTTTATCACCAGCTCATCTCCATGCCTGTGTTTGCTGATACAGCAAATAAAATTGGGGGAAAAGTGGGGCAGCCAGGAGTGTAGCAAATCAAAGTCACAAGATAAATCTATATTTCAGTATGTTTGGGCAATTACGAAAATCGTAAGGAGAGCCTATACAAGTGGTTATATATCGAAGAACGGATCTCAGTCCATGGAAAGTCATCATCACCATCAAGTGCCATGCCAGCTGGCGTAGTCGTTCATGACTTCTCTACAGATCTCGGGCTTTGGTTTTTTGGATCAACTCTGCTGATGGTATTCCTCAATTCCACCGTCTCAATTCATTCAGCATTATTTCTCTTGGTCTGCCTCTGCCTCTCTTCCCCTCCATCTTTCCAGTTGTTACGATGTTCTCCAATGCCTCTCTCCTAATGATAAGACCAAAGAAAGCTCCGTAGAAAGTACAACAGCATATATAGAAGTACTCTTGCCAATTAGCAGCTAAATTTTCTGGTTATGTCATGGCTACGGAATGGCGGGAGTTCGACGTCTGCTCGTCCTTGTCAAAATGGAAGAGAGATTGGCCACCTACTGCCAATGTGTTCTTTTTATATTTTTAGTTGTGTTAATAGTTGACATCGCAGCAAGGTGGGCGAGGAAATTTAATTGTGACATCATATTATAGCTGGCATGATCCATTAGCTGATTGAGCTGGACCATAGTAATACTTGTTACATTATCCGAGACTGGTTGAATGTTGGAGACTGACTATGTTATGTTTTACTTTCACTTCAATCTTCAAGAGGTTTTTTCTTGTATGGCTTATTGAATGTTAATCTTTGTACGCACATTATGTGACAACTGGTACCACTCCACAATGAACTATCGTAACATAACATCGATGGAGTTTTTAATACTTTATATTGTTGTCATGAACCCAATATCAACTAACCCTCTCTGTCCGTCCGTCTCGAAGTCCTAAACCCGTCTCCTGACACAGGTATGTTTGGTCAGTCCTTCACTTCTCCCAGCTCGTGTCGCCCGGGCCGTGTAACGTGACACGATGACCACAGGGCTTCAAATAGTGCGTAGTTCTTCATCTCTTCATAAACATCCCTTTAAACACTTCACAATCATTTTAAGTAATGTTGGTCAACACTTCACGAAAATCTTAAAACAATGTCAATCTAATATACTTGTAATAACATCTGCATTCAAACGCTGTCGAAGTAGAACACTAGCAAATGACATCTGCATTCAACTCTGTCGACGTAGGATATTCGCAAATGACATCTGCATTCAACTCTGTCGACGTAGGATATTCGCAAATGACATCTGCATTCAACTCTGTCGACGTAGGATATTCGCAAATGACATCTGCATTCAACTCTGTCCTCGTAGGATATTCGCCAATGACATCTGCTTTCAAACTCTAAGTGGCGGCAAGGTGATGTTCTGCCATAGCCAATATTCGGCTTTAACCGGTCCGACCCCGAACCCGGTCTAGACTTGAATGACGCTTGGAAGAGACGCTGTCCCCTGCCCAGGGACTCGCATGCTCTTTTCTGCAAAGCGTGAATCTATTAATTGAGTCCATCTTCACACTAAATTTGGTGAAGCTCGGTGCTCTACACTCTCAGCACTCCATGCCCTGACATAAGATTGTGGCACCTATTTCTGCTTGCTCTCACGTCTATGAAATGTGATGTCGTGGTCACATCACAAACACACAGCAATAAACTGCTTCGGACAAAAGGTTGCATTTCATGGAAGGATTGGCAGTAAATGCGAGGATACTTTATGGACAGTATAGCGACAAGTGCAGAAGTACTGAAGAAGATTGGTATTTATGGGAGAGAGAGAGGGGAGAAGCGGTTCTGAAGCAGGAACATGGTGTGAGTACGGTTAAAGACCATCCAATGTGTGTAGTCCTGAGTCCACGGAGGAATAAGTGAGCACACTTTCTCTCCCATAGTGAAGGACGAGAGCTAGCATCTAACTTTTGCCCGACCACTTTTGTGACATTAACGACGTAACGTCTTAACCGTTACATTATCGCGACCTCTATTTCATGGAATGCAGGGCAGTAAGTGTAGAGGTACCAGATACTGGACGCATGTCATATAAAGAACATCAACAAATGTAAAGGTACTAGGGACGAGTCACATGTCATGGAAATAACATCAACAAAATGTAAAGGTACTAGAGACGAGTCGCAGGTAATAGAAATAACATCAAAATGTAAAGGTACTAGAGACGAGTCACATGTCATGGAAATAACATCAACAAAATGTAAAGGTACTAGAGACGAGTCACATGTCATGGAAATAACATCAACAAATGTCAAGGTACTAGAGACGAGTCACATGTCATGGAAATAACATCAACAAAATGTAAAGGTACTAGAGACGAGTCACATGTCATGGAAATAACATCAACAAATGTAAAGGTACTAGAGACGAGTCACATGTCATGGAAATAACATCAACAAATGTAAAGGTACTAGAGACGAGTCACATGTCATGGAAATAACATCAACAAATGTAAAGGTACTAGAGACGAGTCACATGTCATGGAAATAACATCAACAAAATGTAAAGGTACTAGAGACGAGTCACATGTCATGGAAATAACATCAACAAATGTAAAGGTACTAGAGACGAGTCACATGTCATGGAAATAACATCAACAAAATGTAAAGGTACTAGAGACGAGTCACATGTCATGGAAATAACATCAACAAATGTAAAGGTACTAGAGACGAGTCACATGTCATGGAAATAACATCAACAAATGTAAAGGTACTAGAGACGAGTCACATGTCATGGAAATAACATCAACAAATTTAAAGGTACTAGAGACGTGTCAGATTCCATGGAAATACCAGCAACAAATGTAAAGGTACTAGAGACGAGTCACATGTCATGGAAATAACATCAACAAATGTAAAGGTACTAGAGACGAGTCACATTTCATGGAAATAACATCAACAAATGTAAAGGTACTAGAGACGAGTCACATGTCATGGAAATAACATCAACAAATGTAAAGGTACTAGAGACGAGTCACATGTCATGGAAATAATATCAACAAATGTAAAGGTACTAGAGACGAGTCACAGGTCATGGAAATAACATCAACAAATGTAAAGGTACTAGAGACGAGTCACATGTCATGGAAATAACATCAACAAATGTAAAGGTACTAGAGACGAGTCACATGTCATGGAAATAACAACAAAATGTAAAGGTACTAGAGACGTGTCAGATTCCATGGAAATAACAGCAACAAATGTAAAGGTATTAGAGACAAGTCACATTCCATGGAAATAGCAGCAACAAATGTAATGTTTCAAGAGACGAGTCACAGTTCATGGAAATAACTGCAACAAATGTAAAGGTACTAGAGACGAGTCACATGTCATGGAAATAACATCAACAAATGTAAAGGTACTAGAAACGAGTCACAGGTCATGGAAATAACAGCAACAAATTTAAAGGTACTAGAGACGAGTCACAGGTAATGGACATAACATCAAAATGTAAAGGTACTAGAGACGAGTCACATGTCATGGAAATAACATCAACAAAATGTAAAGATACTAGAGACGAGTCACATGTCATGGAAATAACATCAACAAATGTAAAGGTACTAGAGACGAGTCACATGTCATGGAAATAACATCAACAAATGTAAAGGTACTAGAGACGAGTCACATGTCATGGAAATAACATCAACAAATGTAAAGGTACTAGAGACGAGTCACATGTCATGGAAATAACATCAACAAATGTAAAGGTACTAGAGACGAGTCACATGTCATGGACATAACATCAATAAATATAAAGGTACTAGAGACGAGTCACGTGTCATGGAAATAACATCAACAAATGTAAAGGTACTAGAGACGAGTCACATGTCATGGAAATAACATCAACAAATGTAAAGGCACTAGAGACGAGTCACATGTCATGGAAATAACAACAAAATCTAAAGGTACTAGAGACGTGTCAGATTCCATGGAAATAACAGCAACAAATGTAAAGGTATTAGAGACAAGTCACATTCCATGGAAATAGCAGCAACAAATGTAATGTTACAAGAGACGAGTCACGGTTCATGGAAATCTCATCTCATCTCATCATGTTCCTCTTGTACCTTGCGGTGTCGAGGTGAAGTATAAACTTCGTGAGAGTGCCCGGTAACATTGCCGGGTCGATAGCCGTTTGGGTCAGTCCGTTTATACTTCTTAGTTTTTCTACGAGCAGTATGAAGATCCCCTGCCGGCTTGCTAGGCCAGTCGCAGGTTTAGGACACTAATCTGACCACAGGGAGTCCATCCCCTATGGCGAGCCATAGCCCCGTTAGCCCATGACCTCGCGGTCATGGTTGCCCGGTCTGCACCACGTGGAGGTGGGGGTTGACTTGTGTAGTCTGCGGGTCATCGGCAGGCTACTAAATTTCGCTCTTCACCCCTCCTGGGAGAGGCTAGCCGATCCTAACCCTGCTGGCTGCAGGGCCAGGCGCATTCCACACCTTACAGTTCATGGAAATAACTGCAACAAATGTAAAGGTACTAGAGATGAGTCACAGTTCATGGAAATAACATCAACAAAATGTAAAGGTACTAGAGACGAGTCACAGGTCATAGAAATAACAGCAACAAATGTGAATGTACTAGAGACGAGTCACAGATCATGATAATAACAGCAACAAATGTAAAGGTACTAGAGAGGAGTCACAGTTAATGGAAATAACAGCAACAAATGTAAAGGCACTAGAGAGAAGTCACATTTCATGAAAAAAAAAATAGCAAACAATGTAAAGGTACTAGAGACGTGTCAGATTCCATGGAAATAACAGCAAAAAATTTAAAGGTATTAGAGACAAGTCACATTCCATGGAAATAGCAACAACAAATGTAAAGTTACAAGAGACGAGTCACATTCCATGCAAATAATAGCAACAACTGTGAAGGTGTTAGAGGCGAGTCACATTCCATGCAAAGAACAACATCAAATGTAGAGGTATTAGAAACGGGTGGCATTTCATGGAAAGAACAGCAACAAATGCAAAGGTTGATGGTTGACATAATTGTCCCCAATTGTGGCATTTATAAATTACGTACATAATCAACCCATCAACTACGTAGATATTTTGGGTATTATCTTCGTCATCATATGCCTTGCAATGTGGCATGAATGTCAATTGTTGATTATATTCCTCCCAGCTATCTTCTTATATTTCTCTTTTTGCCACCGCCTCAGACTTCGCTATCTTTCCAGCCCTCACGATGACAATCTTTTCATTTTGTGACGAAAGGACACTGCTTGACTCTTTCCTTGCAAGATGTACAATGGTCTACATTCGTGAGCATCTTCCAGGAGATCGTAGTTACTGAAGTAGTCCAAGGTATTGGCAACATTTTGGGTGTGAATCGGGTTATTCCGTGAGCTTAAATATTCTACACTGATTCGGATTGATTAGGATGCTTTGATTCTGGTTTAACTACCAACCATTGTTATTTCCTGCATATTAGAAAGTGGTGTTATTCAAATGAGTGGTTTTATATGATTCTGGTCTAATTACCAATCATGGTTATTTCCTGCATATTAGAAAGTGATGTTATTCAAATGAGTGGTTTTATATGATTCTGGTCTAACTATCAATCATGGTTATTTCCTGCATATTAGAAAGTGGTGTTATTCAAATGAGTGGTTTTACACGATTCTGGTCTAACTACCAATCATGGTTATTTTCTGCATATTAAAAATGATGTTAATTCAAATGAGTGATTTTACACGATTCTGGTCTAACTACCAATCATGGTTATTTCCTGCATATTAGAAAATGGTGTTAATTTAAATGAGTGGTTTTACACGATTCTGGTTTAACTACCAGTCATGGTTATTTCCTGCATATTAGAAAGTGATGTTATTCAAATTAGTATTTTTGCGCGGCTGTACATACAGATAATGGGGATCTCCGTGGCGAGGTGGTTAAACCGTCTGCCTCGCGCTCCGTAGGCTGTGGGTTCGATACCGAACTTCGTCATTTGGTTCGAGGGTGCAATTTTTTTGGAACGGTCGTCGCTGGAGCTACGGAGTTCGTGCTCTGTGTTACACTTACAGCAGGCCGCCGTACGGGAAGAGACCGGGCCATATGGGGTAAAATCCGGTGCAATGAAGTCGATTCTCTCGCGTTGAAACTCCATTCACACATACATATTAGAGATTCCGGAACTCTTCTGATACGCGTCACGCACTGGTGGGTCAATTTCATGTGAAGTCAACAATAACCGTGGCAGTAGCAGTGGCGCAGTGGCTAGAGCTACTGCCTTCTGTCCAGTGGTCACGTGTTCGAACCTCTCTCGAGGCGGAGTTAATTTTTAATTGATCAGGGCTTCCAAGTGGACCCAACCTAAAATCGGTATCAGAAATTGTTCTGGAAATAAAGACGGTCGGTCTGGTAGTGACCACATGGCTCCTCAAGCACCAGTTGGTCTAAACCAATATGGGGCCTTAGATGCCCAGTACGCCTCATGGTGTGGGCAAGCCTCCTTATCCTTGGACGTTAATGCCGTAGCGACGTGAACTGTTGAGCTTTTCAATTACTAGATCACGACATGCGGTGACCAGTTTCCTACCTCGCCATCGAATCTGCCAATATTATCTCCAGAAAACGCTGACAATTATGCAATAGCCAGTTTACATGGCTGGGTTTACGCCACAGCAGTGTGGTCGGGGGGGGGGGGGATTCTATCCACTACTGGGGACTGAATCCTAGCTTTTATATTGGCAGCCCAAAGCACGAATCACAATGTTTGATTTAATGTATCTTCTTCCTTCTGTTGTCCCACTAGTTTGGCCATGAAGGATCGCAGAGAAAAGATAGATGTAATTTGCTGTGTTTCGCGTGTCTTGTTGCTTGTGCTAATATCATATTTGATATCTTCAATGTATCTTTTGCCAACTATTCCTGGGTCAGCCCTCGAAGTGTATCCAATGTTCTTACGTAGAACTCTCTAGCCGCTTGTTAATCTTGTTCAATTCTAGCTACATGTTCGAACTATTTAATTCTTTGGTGTTCTATAAGTCGGTAATCGTTGTTATACCTACACTCGTGTAATGTATTTCTTCTTCTTCGTTCATCCGGAGTTTTTTTTCGGATGTGATTGCGTTGTGCCTGTTTACAGCAGAGCTGCGTTCTTGCGCCGTTAGGCCGACACATCCGACTTCTGCGGGCATTTGTTGACCGGGTTAACCTTCCCGGGTGTAATGTATTTAATGTATAAATGTGTAAATATCGCAGTCTCTGTGTACATTTCGAACAGCGTGCCGCTGCAAGTGGCCTGCGGTATGCTTGACGTTAATTTATCGATTCCACAGAGCTGACCCAGGTGCTATCTTTATTGTGATGCTGGGAGTCAAGACGCTGCCCATTAAAGTTTGTTTGACAGAGGTGTGTGGAAGACAGAGACGATAAGCTGGCTCGTGTATGCACAACTTGGCAAGCATCGAGCTGTGGGAAGCATTTTTGTGGTTCGGATTTGTGGGTGGTTGGTTGGTTAGTTGGTTGGTTGTCTGGTTGCTTGCTTGCTTGTTTACTTGGTTGGTTGTTTGGCTGGCTGGCTAGCTACTTGGTTGTTTGGTTAGTTGGTTAATTGGTTGGTTGCTTGGTTGGTTGGTTGTTTGGCTGGCTGGCTGGTTTGTTGGTTGGTTGATTGAATAAATGATTGGTTAATTGATTGGTTGGTTTATTGGTTGGTTGGTTGATTGGTTAATTGATTGGTTGGTTGATTGGTTGGTCACTTGGTTGGTTGGTTGGTTGATTCGTTCGTTGGTTGGTTGGTTGGATTGTTGGCTGACTGGTTGGTTGGCTGGCTGGCTGGTTGGTTGGTTGGTTGGTTGGTTGGCTGGTTGATTGGTTGGTTGGTTGGTTGATTCGTTCGTTCGCTCGTTCGTTGGTTGGTTGGTTGGTTGGCTGGCTGGCTGATTGGTTGGTTGGTTGGCTGGTTGGTTGGTTGGTTGGTTGATTCGTTCGTTCGCTCGTTCGTTGGTTGGTTGGTTGGTTGGCTGGCTGGCTGATTGGTTGGTTGGCTGGCTGGTTGGTTGGTTGGTTGGCTGGCTGGTTGGTTGGTTGGTTGGCTGGTTGGTTGGTTGGTTGGTTGGTTAGTGAATTCTCTGAGAAACTTAACTTTATCTCTTAAGTCCCATGCATTGATTGGTGTTCAGGTAGTTTGATGTCCGTTGGTTGGTTGGTTGGTGAATTCTCTGAGAAACTTAACTTTATCTCTTATGTCCGATGCATTGATTGGTGTTCAGGTAGTTTGATGTCCCATGCATTGATTGGTGTTCAGGTAGTTTGATGTCCCATGCATTGATTGGTGTTCAGGTAGTTTGATGTCCCATGCATTGATTGGTGTTCAGGTAGTTTGATGTCCCATGCATTGATTGGTGTTCAGGTAGTTTGATGTCCCATGCATTGATTGGCGTTCAGGTAGTTTGATGTCCCATGCATTGATTGGCGTTCAGGTAGTTTGATGTCCCATGCATTGATTGGTGTTCAGGTAGTTTGATGTCCCATGCATTGATTGGTGTTCAGGTAGTTTGATGTCCCATGGATTGATTGGTGTTCAGGTAGTTTGATGTCCCATGCATTGATTGGTGTTCAGGTAGTTTGATGTCCCATGCATTGATTGGTGTTCAGGTAGTTTGATGTCCCATGCATTGATTGGCGTTCAGGTAGTTTGATATCCCATGCATTGATTGGTGTTCAGGTAGTTTGATGTCCCATGCATTGATTGGCGTTCAGGTAGTTTGATGTCCCATGCATTGATTGGTGTTCAGGTAGTTTGATGTCCCATGCATTGATTGGTATTCAGGTAGTTTGATGTCCCATGCATTGATTGGTGTTCAGGTAGTTTGATGTCCCATGCATTGATTGGTGTTCAGGTAGTTTGATGTCCCATGCATTGATTGGCGTTCAGGTAGTTTGATGTCCCATGCATTGATTGGTGTTCAGGTAGTTTGATGTCCCATGCATTGATTGGTGTTCAGGTAGTTTGATGTCCCATGCATTGATTGGCGTTCAGGTAGTTTGATGTCCCATGCATTGATTGGTGTTCAGGTAGTTTGATGTCCCATGCATTGATTGGTGTTCAGGTAGTTTGATGTCCGACGATAACTTGCACCTACCGAGGTGAGGTTCGTGTGGTTTACTGGACAAATTTGAGTTCAGTAGTTTGCCATTGCTTTTTGAACGAAAAGTCAGTGTTTAAGACTAACTGCACGGTCTGTGGAATGAACCCACAATCCGGCCGTTAGCATACCTGAAGCTTAAGCACATTAAGCCAGCGGCCACGCTGGAAAAGAAATTTCCTACGCTGTGGCTTATGGATACTTAACACGTTTCACATTCCCCGATAAACTTAGTCAAGAGCTCGAAATTAGCCTTGTGCGGTTAGGAAGAAGACCGTTTTGTGTTGCTTTCATTGGTACGAGGCGTCGAGCTCAAATAGACCTTACCAGCCAATCTTATAACTCATACACTTTCAACCCTGCTGTATGAAATGAATGGTCATCATCATTCTTGATGGACAAACATCACACATAGTCAAAAGTTGTCATAATCAATGATAACATTGCCCAGATACCTGTCTGTGCTGTTCTGAATAAATTGAAAGTGCATACGCAAACATATTTTCTTGAATGCTTCAGACACGTTAAGTGTAAGTGTTCAACCACATGGCTTTGATAGAATAAGGTACAGGCAACGTGATTACCAGTTTCCCTCTTTTGAGCTGTAGTATCTCTAAATGTGCAGTTGGCGCGGGACTGGAAACATCGTTGTGGAAGAAATCTTACCCCGGAAGTCAACGATTTAAGGGCGTTACCAGAGTTGTGGGTTTGGTTTACAGGTGAGGAACAGAGATAGTAGCGATCTATCTTTGCTTCACAAAATGTGATGCTGAGGGTTGTATGTAGTAGTTGTTGTTGTTGCAATCATAGTAGTAGTTGTCTCAACCATGGAAAGTAGTAGAAGCGATAGGGGTGATGATATTGGAGTTTCAATGGTTCCAATCTGGTTTCGTAAAGACAGAAATATTAAAAAAAGCGTGTTTCCTCCTGAGTTAACGTATGTTGTCCTGTTTGGCAATAACTGGGGTGTTTAAAATCTATCACCACTCTATTATTGGGTCCTGGTTATTTCTTTAATTTCATTTGTTGCTTTTCTGTTAAGCTCTTGCTTTACAGTGGCCTCTTCTTTTGACGTCAACGACATGGTTGGTTTGAGTGGTTGGTTAATTGATTTGATGTTAGCAGGCTGGTTGGTTGGTTGATTGGTTGGTTGGTTTGGAGATTGGTTAGCAAGCTGGTTGTTTGGTCGATTGATTTGTTGGTTAGCTGGTTGATTGATGGGTTGTTTATTTGGTTTGCTAGGATGGTTTGATGACTGGTTGTTTGGTTGGGTGGATGATTGGTTGGTTGCTTGGCTATGTGGTTTCCTTGGGAAGTTGGCCGATTTGCTGGTTGGTTTGTGGATGGGTAGATGTAAATCCTCTGGAAAAATAAATTTTAACTTTTAAGTCAGAGGCATGGTCGTCCACGTGGTCCTAGCCATTTGATGCAAGTTGCTTGTTTCCTGTTATTGCATTATCACTTTCCTGTTATTGCATTATCACTTTCCTGTTATTGCATTATCACTTTCCTGTTATTGGGCTGTGTATTTCCTGTTATTGCGCTGTGTATTTCCTGTTATTGCACTGTGCATTTCCTGTTATTGCACTGTGTATTTCCTGTTATTGCACTGTGTATTTCCTGTTATTGCACTGTGTATTTCCTGTTATTTCGCTGTGTATTTCCTGTTAGTTCACTGTGTATTTCCTGTTATTGCGCTGTGTATTTCCTGTTATTGCACTGTGTATTTCCTGTTATTGCACTGTGTATTTCCTGTTATTGCACTGTGTATTTCCTGTTATTGCACTGTGTATTTCCTGTTATTGCGCTGTGTATTTCCTGTTATTGCACTGTGTATTTCCTGTTATTGAACTGTGTATTTCCTGTTAGTGCACTATGTGTTTCCTGTTACTGTGCTATTTATTTATTTCCTGTTAATGCATTATCACTTTCCTTATAGTGTGATGTATAAACGTTTTCCGCATTATATTGCATTATTTGTTTCATGATGTTGCACTGTTTATTTCATACTCCAGGGTTATTAAGTTTTTGTTATGTTTATTTCTTGTTATTGGGCTATTTTTTTTTTTTATAACTGCGTTATTTACCTCTAGTTATTGCAATGTTTGTTTTCTGGTCCTCCTTTGGCAACCTGATATGTCGAAATGTTCGGCATAACTTTACGTCCTTGCTGTGGCCACTGTCGTGTGATTTATTAAACAACAAGTCCTGGAGATGGAGCCTGCTGTGGGTATGTGGGATACTAGGACGATCACATGTTGTAGGCCTGGATGCATGGAGGGATCTGTGACCAGGATGCATGGAGGGGTCAGTGACCTTGATGCATGGAGGGATCTGTGACCTGGATGCATGGAGGGATCTGTGACCTGGATGCATGGAGGGATCTGTGACCTGGATGCATGGAGCGATCTGTGACCTGGATGCATGGAGGGGTCAGTGACCTAGATGCATGGAGGGATCTGTGACCTGCATGCATGGAGCGATCTGTGACCTGGATGCATGGAGGGATCTGTGACCTGGATGCATGGAGCGATCTGTGACCTGGATGCATGGAGGGATCTGTGACCTGGATGCATGGAGCGATCTGTGACCTGGATGCATGGAGCGATCTGTGACCTGGATGCATGGAGCGATCTGTGACCTGGATGCATGGAGCGATCTGTGACCTGGATGCATGGAGCGATCTGTGACCTGGATGCATGGAGCGATCTGTGACCTGGATGCATGGAGCGATCTGTGACCTGGATGCATGGAGCGATCTGTGACCTGGATGCATGGAGGGATCTGTGACCTGGATGCATGGAGCGATATGTGATCTGGATGCATGGAGGGGTCAGTGACCTGGATGCATGGAGCGATCTGTGACCTGGATGCATGGAGCGATCTGTGACCTGGATGCATGGAGGGATCTGTGACCTGGATGCATGGAGCGATCTGTGACCTGGATGCATGGAGGGGTCAGTGACCTAGATGCATGGAGGGATCTGTGACCTGGATGCATGGAGCGATCTGTGACCTGGATGCATGGAGGGGTCAGTGACCTTGATGCATGGAGCGATCTGTGACCTGGATGCATGGAGCGATCTGTGACCTGGATGCATGGAGCGATCTGTGACCTGGATGCATGGAGCGAACTGTGACCTGGATGCATGGAGCGATCTGTGACCTGGATGCATGGAGCGATCTGTGACCTGGATGCATGGAGCGATCTGTGACCTGGATGCATGGAGCGATCTGTGACCTGGATGCATGGAGCGATCTGTGACCTGGATGCATGAAGCGATCTGTGACCTGG
The DNA here is from genome assembly GCA_014155875.1 of Cepaea nemoralis. Taxonomy (NCBI): domain Eukaryota; kingdom Metazoa; phylum Mollusca; class Gastropoda; order Stylommatophora; family Helicidae; genus Cepaea; species Cepaea nemoralis. The sequence continues at coordinate 335,596 of JACEFZ010001900.1, forward strand.
ATGCATGGAGCGATCTGTGACCTGGATGCATGGAGCGATCTGTGACCTGGATGCATGGAGCGATCTGTGACCTGGATGCATGGAGCGATCTGTGACCTGGATGCATGGAGCGATCTGTGACCTGGATGCATGGAGCGATCTGTGACCTGGATGCATGGAGCGATCTGTGACCTGGATGCATGGAGCGATCTGTGACCTGGATGCATGGAGGGATCTGTGACCTGGATGCATGGAGCGATCTGTGATCTGGATGCATGGAGCGATCTGTGACCTGGATGCATGGAGCGATCTGTGACCTGGATGCATGGAAGGGTCAGTAACTTCAATGCATGGAGGGATCTGTGACCTGGATGCATGGAGGGATCTGTGACCTGGATGCATGGAGGTGTCAGTGACCTAGATGCATGGATGGATCTGTGACCTGGATGCATGGAGCGATCTGTGACCTGGATGCATGGAGCGATGTGTGACCTGGATGCATGGAGCGATCTGTGACCTGGATGCGTGGAAGGGTCAGTAACTTCAATGCATGGAGGGATCAGTGACCTCAATACACGGAAGTATCAGTGACCTGGATGCATGGAGGGGTCAGTGACCTGGATGCATGGAAGGATCTGTGACCTGGATGCATGGAGGGGTCAGTAACTTCAATGCATGGAGGGATCAGTGACCTCAATACACGGAAGTATCAGTGACCTGGATGCATGGAGGGGTCAGTGACCTGGATGCATGGAAGGATCTGTGACCTGGATGCATGGAGGGGTCAGTGACCTGGATGCATGGAGGGATTGGTGTCCTGGATGCATGGAGGGATCTGTGACCTGGATGCATGGAGGGATCTGTGACCTGGATACATGGAGGGATCTGTGACCTGGATGCACAATCAGGGTGTCCTGTTTGGGAATTTCTTCTATGACATCTTCCAGATCATTATAAAAGTCTTCTTTAATATCATCTTCTTTCTCTTCATTAGGTGCATGTACATTAATCATCGTTATAATTTTCCATTTACATTTTATTCGTAATTTACTAATCCTGTCATTAACAGCTTTAAAGTTTAGAACGTTCCCCATATCTCTTTTTTGATGACAAATCCTGTTCCTAATACATGTTTATATTGGGTGTTTCCTCCAAATATTATAATCATTCCATTTTTCTCTAAAGTACCCTCTCCTGGCCACCTTATTTCTTGAATTGCTGTTATATCCATTTTATACTCAACCAGCTCCCGGGTTAGTTCTTCGGCCGCTCCAGCTCGATATAGTGTCCGCACATTCCATGTTCCAAATCTTAAATGTCATTTAACGTTCCAAGGTCGATGTCCAAATAAGTCAGTCCGAATTCAAGGCTCATGTATCTGTTTCGTAACAAAATGGTTTTTACAAAGGTGGGGATGTTAACCCCACGCTTCAACCCCCAACCTGGAGGACCAGGGTATTTCTCTTTGTTTGGTCTCTACCCTTTGACCTGTCCGGCTTGGGAGGCCCTGCTGGTAGCTACGCTACCGCCGGCATAGCTCTCAGGGTCATTGAGAAACTCAAGCTCCCCCACCACGACAAGGTAGAAACACTATCGGGATATATATATATATATATATATATATATATATATATATATATATATATATATATATATATATATATATATATATATATATATATAATACGACGTTCATTTGAAACCCGTTCCAATGGCTTTATTACAAAAGCATGAAAGAAACATTAACAGGTGTGGTAGAATTAAACAAAGCATTCATTTTGAATGAATTATGCACCATGGGTTGGTCAGAAGAAGTCGCCGTAGGCATTCAGGCAAGCATCCCATTGCTTAGGTAGGCTGCGAATGCCGTCCGCAAAAAAAAAAAAAGGATTGTGGTTGCTCACTGAACCAAGTGATTACCGCGTTCATTACGTCCGCATCTGTGTGAAATCGTTGCCCCTTGAGAGCCTTGTGATAGGTCCAAACAAATGAAAATCACATAGTAACAAATCAGTCAGGACTATAGGCTGGATGTTGCAGAATTTCCCACTTCTTCCTTGCTAATGCTTCCTGCACAATCTTTGCGACATGCGGACGAGCATTATCGTGCAACAAAATCACACCGCGAGAAAGCATGCCGGGTCGTTTATTCTTGATGGCTTTTTGCAGCTTGTCTAGTGTTTGCAAGTAGTGGGTAGAGTTGATGTTGACACCAGGTTCTTTAAAGTCGGCCAACAATAGCCCTTCATGGTCAAAACATGCGCTCAGCATAACCTTACCAGCGGAAACCTTTAACTTGAATTCTTTGGCTTATGGTGATCCAGCATGCTTCCATTGCATGCTCTCTCTTTTGCTGCTCGGCTCAAAGTGGTGACACCATGATTCATCGCCTGCCACTATGCGGAAGAGAAATGCATCACCCTCCACTCTGTAACGCAGCAAGTGGTTCAAACACCATCCCATGCGTTCCTCTTTTTGGTGGTCGGTCAACATCCGTGGTACCCACTGTGAACACACCTTCCGATATTGCAGTTTCTTACGAACGACCTTTTGAATTGTCCCAATTGACACATCAAATTCTTTCGCTAGCGAACGTATGCTTCGACAACGGTTCATCTGTACTGCTGCATCAATTTTGGCGATGGTTTTTTTCTGTTGCAACAATATGCGCTTGACCCGGCCGTCGAAGATCTGTCGTGAACTGACGTCCTTTCCGAAACATTCGTGCCCAGTCTGTCACTGTTGTCTTCGACACACATTTGTTACCGTACGCTGCCTGCATTCTTCGATGAATGTCCACTGGTCGACATCCTTCAAATGAAAGAAACTGAATCACCGCTCTTTGAGCTTCTTTGGACGGATTTTGGATCAACCCGGCCATTTTCTCAACGGTCAGAAACAGAACCTATCCATCATGGGACGATAAGCACGTGCTCTTTTATTCATTGGTCAGTACTTATCACATGACTATGACATGATCATGTTCAACGTACGCAATTACGCGCGGTGCGGCACGAACGGATTTCAAATGAACGCCCCTTATATATATATATATATATATATATATATATATATATATATATATATATATATATATATATATATATATATATATATATATATATATATATATATATATATATATATATATATATATAACACATTGGCACATTAGACGCTGCACACATCGGCAACAACTTTCATCATAAATATCTGGGTGTCAGGCAATTATACTAATTTTGTTAACGAGCAAAGAAAGTGATAGCAGCCAAATGGGTGTTGTTTAATAGAAGAATGTTAAAAGCAGAATACCTGCCGCAGCCAACAGTGCTGTTGGAAACATCCAAATGCCGGCTGAGATCACAAGGAAGCAGTTAAAAGGCTCTTCTTTTTTCTTCTTCTTCTTCTTCTTCTTCTTCTTCTTCTTCTTCTTCTTCTTCTTCTTCTTCTTCTTCTTCTTCTTCTTCTTCTTCTTCTTCTTCTTCTTTCGTTCGCTTGAAATCTGTATATATCTGCAATGTTGTCTCTTGTATGAGTTTCAGTGTCGTTTTAATTCACTCGGCGGTCCTTAGATTTATCTTCCACTGTTGTTTCTCTTGGCCAGAAGGTAACATTTTTTGGGAGTAAAACAACCTACTAACTTTGGTAAGTTTCCACAAGTGAGAAGTGCGGTAAACAAGAATACAGTCAGGTAACATTGCTTGGAAGGAAAACAACCTACAAACTTTGGTAAGTTTCCACAAGTGAGAAGTGCGGTAAGCAAGGAATCAGCCATTAAGTCCACCACGCTGTGGAGGGAATCATCCCATTGTGCAATACCCAGAAATAAAATAGAACTTGCAAAACGTGAGGGAGGCTGCGAACACGGAGATAATAATATTCATAATTAGAGGAAGATGAAGAGGAGAGAGGGGGGGGGGGGGTGGTGGGTAGTGATGGAGGTGGTAGTGGTAGGGAAAGAGGAGGAGGAGAAAGATGGTAGCGTTGCAGCGGTAGTAGCAGTAGTAGGAATAGCAGCTTTTTGAGTTCTATGAAGTCTAATCTTGTAAGGGTGAGAATGGGCTGGAGAATAATGTATTAGAAACGAGCAATACCAACAGAACACATCTTGAAGAAACGAACAACCTCGACAGATCACATCTTGAAGAAATTAGCAAACTTAACAGAACACATCTTGAAGAAACGAACAAACTCAACAGATCACATCTTGAAGAAACGAGCAAACTCAACAGATCACATCTTGAAGAAATGAGCAAACTCAACAGAACACATCTTGAAGAAACGAACAAACTCAACAGATCACATCTTGAAGAAACGAGCAAACTCAACAGAACACATCTTGAAGAAACGAACAAACTCAGCAGTACACATCTTGAAGAAACGTATGTTTGTATTTATTTGTTTTGCTTCACTCGATACTCCCACTCCGAGCTTACGTTTCCCACCCTCACTCCCACTGTTGTGCTCCGACCTTCTCTGCCCCATCTGTAGCACTATATCAAACGCAGCTTATCCTCCACTATCTCGGCTTCCCATTTATCCCCACCCTACTTTGTACCGTCTTAGCCTGTCTATTTGCGTGTCCCAGACACGTCGGCCATGTTTCGTATTTATAGAGCATTTATACAGAAATCGTACCCCTGCACACTTAAGAATACATCACGAGCGAGTACAGAGGCAGGAAGACACACGCGATCTAAAAATAGGCTCAGATTGAGCCAATCCGTGAGCACGCTCAAGACGTTTGCCTGTATTAGGAAATTGCACAGCGGCTCTGCAGAAATATCGGGGCAGGTGAGACCAGGAAATGAAGTCCCAAGAAGTAATCGATAAACTTCTCTGTGCTTACTTTACAATTACTAATTATGAAGACTTTCTAAAAGAATATGTTTAATTTGTCTGTTCTAGAATGCTACAAGTGAAATAAATTGGGTATAGTCCCCGGTGACTAAATATAAGCGGGAAATGTTTGGTAATATGGCATCCTCACATTACACAACATGTTACATTCATGTTAAGATCTGTTCACTTTTGACTTAATAGCAATATATCACTCATGAAAGCACTTTCATAAACATCACAATTGAACATATTTCTGAGTTTTAACACTGGAGGTTGGTTAAAACTGGCTCAAAGTATGATTCATAAACGAGGGATGCTTAATTCGATTACTTTCTTGCCGGGTACTCAACAGCACGAAGCCGCTGGTGTAAAACCCAGATAAGGAACGCGCGTGCCGTGACGTCACGGGCACAGCTAGGTAAGAAGGATGTACAGGAGCAGGAGTTTTTCACTTTAACAGCATCTTCAGCTTGGCTCGGCCGGGACAAGATCTCTGGGCTTAAGATTGTGTGTGGGACCCATCTTGTAATTTCTTTCAATCGTGAGTACAAATACTCTCTTGAGCCTCTTATCTTAACTTGCTCAACACACATCTTTTTTTTTTTAAAAGTTCATCCTATTTATGAGAACTTGTTAACAGAGTGCTGAAATTATATTTCAAAACTTTCACATCATGTAGAATATAAAACACCCGTGGTTCGTCCTGTTTCGTTTGAAATCGAACAAAGAAGCTTAATTAAACTATGTTATTCCGATGCAAATATTAGATCTCTATGTGCAATTTAAACAGCTCCAACAGTAATTACTGAACTAATAATATAACTTAAATCATAGAGTATGACAGCAAATTAATTTACTTATTAATTCAGCTATTACTAATCATTAAATGTGCACACTTACTTTTTGTTTGATGCAAACATGCTTTACAATTGCTCGCTCAAACATTTTCGGGAGTTTATTTTCAAACACACTCCACGTCCGCTTTTGATCTTCTGCCATTTTATTCTTTACTTTCCTAAGGTGTGGCCAGATATTTGTCATTGGTTAAGATTAGACGTGTTTTCCGGTTAGCATCATGACATATGTAACTGTCCGCTATCTTTGTCTTTTCAGGTTTTATTTGTAGTCTTCTTTAGGCATTTACTTTATGGTCTTTATGATTTCCGATACTCTTTTACTATATATTCTTCTTCTTCTTCTTCTTCTTCTTCTTCTTCTTCTTCTTCTTCTTCTTCTTCTTCTTCTTCTTCTTCTTCTTCTTCTTCTTCTTCTTCTTCTTCTTCTTCTTCTTCTTCTTCTTCTTCTTCTTCTTCTTCAGGCGCATTGCCCGTAGCAGACATTGGCAGTTATGATTCTAGAATTCTCTGCCTCATCTGATAATTTAATGACGTTCATGTTGCTCATAAATGTGTTTATTGCCCAGTAATTTACGCTGTCCACATAGATATACTTATTTGTCTTACCCAGAACTCCCCCCCCCCCCCCACCTTTTCCTCCCCATGTGGTTAATTTATCTGGAAGCAGGCCGCCATCGCAAAATGGAATGAGCTTTTCGGTCCTGCAGAAAGCCTTGGCAAACTACTGAATGTAAACTTGCATAGTAAATCCAATTCCAAAGTGCTGGGGTTGACTACGACGTCCTGTAAAAGGACATGCAAGAAACGTTCAAACATCTGTTGATATACTCCATATTTTTCATTTGCCCTTTTAGAAAAAAAAAAAAGCCGGCTTCGTGGCTTAGAGGTTATGACTTTTCTCCGTAATCTCGTATACTCTCGTCAGGGAACGTGATGACGGTTCAAATCAGCAGTGGTTCGAATCGCATCGGTAACTTACGGGGTATGTGAGCCGGCCGCTCAGAAAGCAATGGCAAACTACTGAGCGTAATCTTGCCAAGAGATCAACATAAATCTGAAATATACTGGTGTTGACAGCTAAGTCCTTAAAAGGATATGCTAAAAAGCTAAAAGCTTTTCTAAAAGTGTTGACGAGCAATCTATTCTGTAATTCTCAATTCCTCAACGTTTTATTTTCTATCAACGATATTCCAATCATAGTCATCATCGGGTGCCATGCCGAGAAGCGTGGGCGGTCATGTTGCGCCATCTCATGCGACCACCAGAGTCGTGGATCAGCTCTGTGATTTTGTCTCGATTACGCCATATGACCAAGCCATCTGGGTATTTACCTATCAGCCTTCCGTGTGCTGTTTCCCTCTCAATCTTGCCGGATATTTCCAACAATATCCTAAAACAATCGCATATTTACTGACCCAGATTTCCCCACCATTGTGTATGCGGTATGGTCAGTTACTGCTTTCTTGCCAGCCATGTGGTCCTGTGGTCGAATCGCATCACATTGTTTTCAGTGACCAGGACACCCGGTCTAGGATGGGTACCAGGATATGTGCTGGTAAGTAAAGGCGGTCGGCGTGAAATTGACCACCTCACCCATCGAGTGCTAATCTATACAAATATGGGGACAGCACCATGTACCTACTAGGCCTGAAGATGTGTAGAAGGAGACTTAGACTACGGCCTCCAGCATGAGAATGGAAGTGGAGGCAGTCACAGCGGCATTCCGTTGGTTAGAGGGAACTATGAGACTACCGACTCCAACATGAGAATGGAGGTGGAAGCAGTCACAGCAGCATTCCGTTGGTTAGAGGAGACTACTGCAACACACATTGTATTCATTGCGGATATGAGTAGTGTGCTTAGTAAGGTTGAGAAAGGAATGTTTCGTGAGGAATAGCTTCAAAGGCCAAATAGATGGTCTGGCAAGAATGAGACAACGAGGAGTGACGAAGGGATCTGGCCGACGCTCAACGCTCAAAGGAAAGGCGAGACGGACTTATAATCAGATTGCTACTGGTACTATTAGTGTTGGAACTCTTCGCTGAGGATGGGGACGGAGCACTTATGGGAATGCCCCGAATGCTGTGATGTCGATTCCTAAATCAATCAATCAATCAATCAATCAATACTGTGAGAGTTGTATGGATTGTTTGCCCTGGCCATGCGGGAGTGCGGGTGAAATGAACAGGCTGATAGGCTGACAAGGAATGCACCTCTTTGTGGTAGATTACCTAAGGACAAGGGGGAGGTGGTCGTGCACCTGTGAGACCAGTTGGAGAAGGCGGCGGGAACAGATTGAGAACCCGTATGTGGAAAGAATGAGATTGCGAGGATCGGCAGGGGTTCTGGAAGAATCCCAAAACTGAAAGGAAAGACCAGGAGAACTTTCAGGCAGATAGCGACGGGAACGATTAGTAGTGTGACTTTTCGCTGGCTGTTGAACGAGGGGACAGAGTGTATGGGAATGTCCTCTGTGCAGTGATGTCGGTTCGTAGCTCAACCCAACTCAGATCACCTATGTAAAAGGGTCCTTTGCTTTGCTGTTTATAGCACAGAAACTAAATCCCAAATAACCGTGTTCTGTAAGGTTCACTGGGTGTATGGGGCTAGTCCCATATTGTATACACCCATCGGCACTCCATGACTGGTGTGATCAATATTGCGTTGGCGGCGTTTACTTCCGAGAACATGTTCCGGTGCTCATTTTAGATTGGCTCAGCCCGGAAGCCAATGTCGACTTGTAAAAAAAAAAATAAGAGAGAGAGAACTAGACAGATTCCAGCAAATCATGAGGTGGGGAAAAGAAGCCTCCGCTGGACGGGACCCGAACTGAGAACACTTGATCATAGTAGAACTAGACAGTCCTGTCTCTGGAACTCACAGGGCTAATGATGCAAGGGGAGACCTAACAACACACGGAGAAGAGAATTACAGAGATGAATAATGTGGGGAAGGACACGTAGAGAGAGGGGGGTGAAAGACAACACAGGACGGCTTGGGATGGTTATGGGCTTATGCAGCCTCCAATGGGTGATAAAGGGAAGAAGAAGAAGAAGAAGAAGAAGAAGAAGAAGAAGAAGAAGAAGAAGAAGAAGAAGAAGAAGAAGAAGAAGAAGAAGAAGAAGAAGAAGAAGAAGAAGAAGAAGAAGAAGAAGAAGAAGAGGAAGAAGAAGAAGAAGAAGAAGAAGAAGAAGAAGAAGAACAACAACAACAACAACAACAACAACAACAACATCAGCACGAACAACAACAACAATAACACGCACGAGGTGTTTTGAGTTTACGGTGCTAGCCCCGTGTTGTTATCGACCAATCGGCACTCTATGTGTGATGTGGTCCACATCATGCCGGCAGCCTTTACGCCCTGGAATATTTCCCGGTACCAATTTTAGGCTGGCTGACTTAAGAGCTCAGGTACATTTAACCCCCCACCATCCACCCCCAATCCCCGGCCCTTTTTTTCGATGTGGACTCAAACAGGGACCAGCGACTGGCAGGCCAGCGGCTGGCTGACTTAAGAGCTCAGGTACATTTAACCCCCCACCATCCACCCCCAATCCCCGGCCCTTTTTTTCGATGTGGACTCAAACAGGGACCAGCGACTGGCAGACCAGCGGGCTAGTTCCTGCGCTATCTTAGCTCCCTGTGGGCAGATGGCGCTACCTCCACATGTGTAGACCAATCACCACTCAGTGGATGATGTCAACTGTTTCGTCTTCGCACCTTTTAATCATCTCAAGACATTTGTATGTTTATCATCATTATCATCTTCTTCCACTTTTTCCGTCAATCGTCGTGGCAGAAATAGTTGACGTTCCAGCGCCCGATGGGCGGCACTGGACAGTGTCATTTCGTGTGATTGTACAACAATATCTTTGATGTCGTCAATTCATTTTCTTCTCGGGCGTTCGCTTGCTCTCGTATCAGATCTTCTTTGATGTGGCGCCAGTGCTGGTAGTTGGTGGTGTCGAAGTCAAGCGAGCTGGCCGAACCATTTGATCTTCAGCCTTGGGTTGATCTGTGTGACAACATTATTTCTTGTTCGGTCTCGGATAGTTAAGTTGCCAGCTCTCCACAGGCTACTCATCTCGCAGGTGTTCATTTTTATGTTACTTTATGAAAATTGTAATTCTGTGCTATTGGCAATCACTTTAAGTCACTTTGAAGTTAAACAATAGATGGTGGTATTTCATGCTTTGTAAATATTCGTTTTTCACTTGGGCCTGTCTCCGCTGATTTGTAGATGGAGATGTTGTGTTCCTAACTGTAGTATACGTCACGGGATCGATTAAATAACTTACTTAATAATTTGTTCCTCCTTCTTAAAGTCGAATATACAGTGATCACACAACACCAGAATATGTCTACAGGACTATATGTTGATAATAATGAAGGAATGTATGACAAGGAGAAAGTGTATGTAAGGACAACACAGACAGACAGACAGACAGACAGACAGACAGACAGACAGACAGACAGACAGACAGACAGACAGACAGACAGACAGACAGACAGACAGACAGACAGACAGACAGACAGACAGACAGAGAGGCAGACAGACAGACAGACAGACAGACAGACAGACAGACAGACAGACAGACAGACAGAGAGGCAGGCAGGCAGACAGGCAGACAGACAGACAGAAAGACAGGCAGGCAGGCAGGCAGACAGACAGACAGACAGACAGACAGACAGACAGACAGACAGACAGACATAAAGGCTGTCCAATTGACCGGTAGAAGGAAAAAAGACAGGCATGTAGGGAGGCTGATGGGCAGACAGACAGACAAACGTATATTTTGATAAGCTACTGTGCGGTTAGGACGTTCCAATGACAATCGCATACACTTGGCTGCAAGAACCCGATACCGCCCGTTGTCGCTGGCTATGGGAAGGAAAGACTGATCACCTCTTTCTCCACGCACTCAGGCCTGCCACATGCGATGGTCCAAGCACTTCACATAATCACATGCGATGGTCCAAGCACTTCACATAATCACATGCGATGTCCAAGCACTTCACATAATCACATAATCACATGCGATGCTCCAAGCACTTAACATAATCACACAATCACATGCGATGGTCAAAGCACTTTACATAATCACATAATCACATAGGATGGCCCAGGCACTTCACATAGTTACATAATCACATGCGATGGTCCAAGCACTTTACATAATCACATGCGATGGTCCAAGCACTTCACATAATCACATAATCTCATGCGATGGTCCAAGCACTTCACATAATGACATAATCAAATGCGATGGTCCAAGCACTTCACATAATCACACAATCACATGCGATGGTCAAAGCACTTCACATAATCACACAATCACATGCGATGGTCAAAGCACTTCACATAATCACATAATCACATGCGATAGTCAAAGCACTTCACATAATCACATGCGATGGTCCAAGCGCTTCACATAATCACACAATCACATGCGATGGTCAAAGCACTTCACATAATCACACAATCACATGTGATGGTCAAAGCACTTCACATAATCACATGCGATGGTCCAAGCACTTCACATAATCACACAATCACATGCGATGGTCAAAGCACTTCACATAATCACATAATCACATGTGATGGTCAAAGCACTTCACATAATCACATAATCACATGCGATGGCCCAAGCACTTCACATAATCACACAATCATATGTGATGGTCAAAGCACTTCACATAATCACATGCGATGGTCCAAGCACTTCACATAATCACACAATCACATGTGATGGTCAAAGCACTTCACATAATCACATAATCACATGCGATGGTCAAAGCACTTCACATAATCACACAATCACATGTGATGGTCAAAGCACTTCACATAATCACATGCGATGGCCCAAGCACTTCACATAATCACACAATCACATGTGATGGTCAAAGCACTTCACATAATCACATGCGATGGTCCAAGCACTTCACATAATCACACAATCACATGCGATGGTCAAAGCACTTCACATAATCACATGATCACATGCTATGGTCCAAGCACTTCACATAATCACATGCGATGGTCCAAGCACTTCACATAATCACAGCAGGTTCCTGTCACGAGACATATTATATGAGACGGATATACTTTCCCGTGTCAGTTTAAAAGCACAAGCAATTACCACATGAATAGTCTAAACGAAATGTGTAGGGATAACACAACATGAAAATTAGCACACGTAAAACAAAGGTAATGACTATAACTAAAGAAGAAAAAACAACAATAATTCACCTAAACGAACATCCCCTGAAACAAGTAAAGAGTTTCAAGTACCTAGGAAGAATAATATCATCAAATGGCAAATCAGAAAACTAGATTGAAAATAGATGCAATAGGGCAAACCAACTCATTGGACAAATGGCACCAGTACTAAAGAACAAACGTGTATCAATAGTTACTAAGAAAGCACTTTACTTCTCAATCTTCCTACCAACTCTATGTTACCAATGCCAAACCTGGACAATGACAGAAAAAGAGAAAAGAAAGATCACAACAACAGAAATGAGATTCCTGAGAAGAATATTCAATGTATCAAGAAAAGATAAGATCAGAAATGAAGAAATCAGGACTAAAATATGGGTTATGGCAGCGTTAGATTTTATTAGAAGGCAACAAGTCAAATAGTTCGGCCATGCAAGTAGGTTACCAACTAACAGTATACCACAACAAGCAATGATGTACAGACCAGATGGAAGCAGAGGAAGAGATCGACCACGTGAACGATGAACGGAGGGAATAACAAAGTCCATGGGAATATCGATACATGAAGCCCACAAGCGGGCACTCTCCCGCTGTTTAAGCTTCCCCTCGACACCGCAAGGTACAAGAGGAACAAGATGAGATGAGATGAGATGAGAAGTAATGAATTAGTTGCTTCATCTTTAAACAATTAACAAACAAATAAAGAAATTGCCACAAACACCCCCATCGAAGGAGCTGTTTGAGCTGATGACCTAGTTTCTCTCTCTCTCTCTCTCTCTCTCTCTCTCTCTCTCTCTCTCTCTCTCTCTCTCTCTCTCTCTCTCTCTCTCTCTCTCTCTCTCTTGTTAAAGTTAATTGCCTGTCCTTTACATGCCATCACAATCACACCAGCATTTATTGACTATTTATTATATTCTAAGCAATTTTAGCCGGCTTCCTGGCCTAGAGGTTAGCGACTTTTCTCCGTAATCTCGTATAATCTCGTAAGTAACGTGACGACGGTGAGAATCAGCAGTGGTTCGAATCGCGTCGGTAACTTACGGGATATGTGAGCCGGCCGCTCAGAAAGCAATGGCAAACTACTGAGCGTAATCTTGCCAAGAAATCAACAATCAGCTGAAAGATGCTGATGTTGACAGCGATGTCCTGTAAAGGATATGCAAACATTTTATTTAGGCAATTTTAAGTTCTGTAGTTTGCCATTGTCGAGAGGTTTTCCGGAAGGTTGTTATGGGAGCGAGGTTCTGCAAAGGACATGCTACTGAATGAATTAATGAGTTTGCCATTGCCTTCTGAACGACTGGGGATAATATACCATTGTGAAAATCAGCGCAAATCATCAGCTTCCACAGACGCACTTACAATTTATCGATATTGTGAAATACATCTTAATTTAAATCGTATAGACTGTATTTTACTTTCTTTATTTCAGATTCACAATGGCAGAAGAGGTAAGATAACAAAATATCTGATGTTTTAGGAGAAAGTGCATTTATGCTACAGCTGAAAAACTATTCTTACCATTAAATTATATATATATATGGGGTCAAATTTTGGTCAAATGAATATAAGCTAACATACATTAAATTTTATGTCTTAATTCTTAAGGGACACAGGGGTGTGCAAAGTATGTCTTCTGTATATTATTTATATATGCATATATTTATTCTAGAAATAATCATACAATTTTTAAACCTATGTTTATATTGCATTAATAGGAATATGATTATCATATTAGTCATTTAATTCCATTCGTGACAATTTGTGTTTTTAATAGTTATTCTTCTTCTGGTCCATATGGGTGGTATTGGTGATCATGTCTGGTCACTGCCTTCTGTCGCGTGTGTTGTCAGACATTTTTGTTACAGATGTTCTTCTATGACGTGATGTCAAACTGTCCATAATCTTCTCTATAGATCTTTTCCTGCTTTTCCTACCCTCCAGCTTTCCTGCTGTGCTGACATACTTCAACTTTCCCTTTCTCATGACTCTTTCTGAGTTAACTTCTTTCAAGATATATTAATTATTCTTATTATACATCCACTGTGTTCTCATCATTCTTCCATAAAATAAAATCTCCTCAGCTTCCACATAATTCTTAATTTGTTAGCTAATTGTCCGCAATTGGCTTCCTCACATCAGGATTGGCTTATGAACTCGATTAGCAATAGAGTTACTTCCCTTATATGTAAAAAACATCATGGAGTAAGAGGTTAGTTATATTTGAAATTTAAAGTACAATAAATATGTATTTTATTCTACTGCCAAGTCAGTTTTAATTGCAAGAAATATTTGCATCTATAGGGTACCCAATAAGAATAAACATTAAATTTAAAACAGAAACAATTTAATAGCTGTGTTTTGATATATTATTGCAGTATTTCATCTTGAAGAAATCTTATATTTAATTCAACTCTGCTCTGTAGCAGTTGTTAAGTTATAGAGACTTAATATATCATGCAAAACTGATCACCCTCTACATTTGCTACCTTTCCAGCTACTGTTTCCACTCAATTAGTCACCTTTTCAGGTACTTGTTCCTCTATATTTGTTACATTTTCAGCTTCTGTTTCCTCTCTGTTATTCACTTTTCTAGCTACCGTTTAATCTCCATCATTAGCTACATATCTAGCTACTGTTTCCTATCCATTAGCTACCTATCTAGCAACTGTTTCCTATCCATTAGCTACCTTTCCAGTTACCTTATCCTCCCCCAAAACAACCATGAAGTAACTTTATTTACAAGTTGATGTATCCATGATTGCTTTTCAAATTTCAAACCACATCCTAGATGATATAGCGTTCTTTACTTATCATCAAGTGACTGTTATCTCATCAATAACAACAAAGATTGCTGTCCAGATCGTCTTGTCTCTCCCTGCAGCTCTATTCTCTCTAGGCTATGATGATATTTTTCTGTTCATCCATGCTATACATATGATACCTAAGGACCGTGACCACATCTGCCTTTTAAAAAAAGTATTGTATATCATAAACAAAAAGAAGTTAATACTTGAGTTTATAGAGAGAAAGAGATTTCAATGTGTATTTTATAGAGAGTAGGTCTAGGAGAGAAATTTCAGAAAAATATGGGTACATAGTTAAGCCAAAGAAAAAACAATAATTCAAAACAATGGTGATGCTACATAATAATACAATGTGTATATTTACAGATGAATGAAACAGCATGGAAGCAGCTCTTTCAGAAACTTGGTTATTTTGATAGCTTTTGGATTTAAACTCATAAAGAGCTTTCTAACATTGAAAATACAAAGCTTCAAGCATGATGGTCATCATGAAGAAATCAGGCTTGTCATTGGGAACAAGCAGCCATGGCTTATGATGTATGTAGGATGGCATGAGTTTTCGTAGCTGCCAACATTTCAGTTGAGAAGAAGCTTTAACAACTCAGAATGCTATCCCAATCTGGCCATGCCTTACCTTTTCCTACAATCAAAGAGTTTGTTACATCAGCAAATTCTGCAGCATTCTATAGAAACTGTTCCACATGTGTTTGCCTCTTGCTTGCATTGCAGTTCCTCTCATGGCTTTTGCTATCCATTAGTGATTAGTAAATATCATCATCATGATCACCCTCTGGACAGGTCCATAGGTGCTATCAATTTCTACATAGCTGTCCAGTACAAATCCTGTACTTTGTGTGGCTTGTTCCACGTCTGATGCTTCCTTAACAGTTTCTGTTAGGACTTTTGTTGTCTATTTCTAAATTCCTGTCCAATAGAAATTTAGACATTCCTGTGTCTTTCTTTGGACTGTTCCATTAAGTACAATGTTGGAGATACCAGCTCATCATGGTTCATAGCCATCGTATTTTACTCCTTGTTAGTAGTTCTCTTTTTTTTTTTTTTTTGCCATAAACTACTTGAATTGGATAAATAAATCATCCCAAATTGACCAAACTCTGCTTAAAATTGTTCTAGTAGCAGAGGGTTAGAATTAGATTGTAAGAAAAGAGAAACAATGGTCATACCCAAGAAAGAAAGAAATTCCACCCAGTGCAACATCAAAGTAAACTGAAATATTCTTAATCTGGTGAATCGGTGCAGCTGTCTTGGAAAAGTCAGAACATCTGAAGGAAGATGCCTTGTAGATATTAGAACAAGAATTACTATGGCAAACACATCCAGTTGAAAGATGGAAAACATACTCACTAATACACAGTTGTCAGTTGCAGCCAGAGAAAGAGCGTTAAGCTCGTATGTAGAACTATATATGTGTACTACATATAAAGTACCATGCAGAATATACTGTTGTGTGCATGTGAAACCTGGACAATAAATATTCAATCTGAGAAACATCTAATGGCAGCTGAAATGTGGTTTCTAAGAATAATGCAAAGAATACCATGGACAGACCACACACAAAAAAACCGAATAAGACAATTCTACAAGAAACACATGAAAACAGTAAACTGATTCGAGAAATGTGCTGTAGACATTCAAGATTTTGTATGCATATTATGAGAAGACATAAACTTGAAAACTTTGGGACAACTGGCATACTTGCTAGGAAAATAGCAGGGGAAAAGGGAAAGAGATAAATTCCTGGATGGTCAGGCTACCTAGCATAATCAGGACAAGAATACAGACTTGATCCAAGACTGGTGATGACATGAGATGACGAACCAATGTCGCCCACACATATTGGCATGGTGCATGATGATGGTAATAATTATCAGAGATTAAAAATCTAAATTAAATCGGATATATGGCCATCATTCTAATCCATTATTTCTACAAATCACTTCTGGTAATCTGTGGTGGCATTTGCGTCACCCTGAAGAGATAATCTTCAAATTATCGTTATGAATCATGAAGGTACTCTTAAAATATGAGCTTGAAAAAAGTGGTAATCTGAAAGTTCACAGGCCTTTTCATAATGCTCACTCATTGTCTGATTATGCTCTCCTCATTGATTTATGACTTATTATCTGTATATATCATTCCAATGGTGTATTTTTCCAGATTTGTGCTCACATATGTTTATCTGTATGAATTGTGAATTATTTGCAAGTTGTTTTCTTATGTAGGTACAATTAGACATTCAGCATTGAATGATGTATCTCTGACTGAGGCATGCCTTTATTTGTTAGATACAATAAAATTAGCAATGCATGTATAGTATAGATACATGGAATGCAACTCTTTGTCTACAATTTCTGGGAAAGAAAATGTAAAGCAGAATGACAGAGATGGAAAGACTTTCCCATTTTTTATTCCTTTGCAACAACAACTGATTTTTATAGCAGAATATTTCGTCATAAGGTACTTTTCAGATTATTGTTTCAATTCAAATAAATTCAAGAAGAAAGAAATGTTTTTCTTATAATTAATTTTCAAAGTAATATTTTTATTGTTATTTTTCATTTCCATAAACAGCTAATTTATAAAAAAAATTATAAATTGAATTACATGCTTACAGAAATGTACACAAAATGCTGCATTTTATCTTTTGAAAATAGAAACTGCCATACACTATGCTTTATTTGTTTCTTGATAAACTTAACTGAATTTGTAATGACAAGTGTGTAAACTTTGGCCATGAATAATGAGTACTCTTAGAATTGTTGTAATATCTTCCTTCAGTTCAGTTCAGATTATAAGCATTGCTTTCTAGCCATTTCCAAATGTGTATGTCAGTTTTAAAATAATTTAAGAAGCAGGGAATATAAGTTCTTGTTTTTATGAAAAGCTAAACAGATTTTGTTGCCTAAGTATTGGACACTTACCCCACCTCTCAACATGTCCTTGTAAAAACCAGTCCACTAAAGATTTTAATGTGAAAAAATATATGTAATTTGCTTCTTTTTCACTGGAACTCTGGTTATATTTAAGCATACTGACTTGATGAAAGTACTCATGATACACCTCGAGAAGCAAGCAGAAGTATCATAAGTGATGTTTTTTTCCAACTGCATTTTCTCTGGTTGATCCAGCCACGTAAATTTATATTCTAGACATGTTTCCCTTTTTGATCCAATCATGTAAATTGTATACTGGACAACATTTTGCTGATTGATTCCATCTTGTAAATTCTGTACTGGACATGTTTCTCTTGTTGATCAAATCAAGTAAATTCTATACTAGACGTGATTCTCTGGCTGATCCATCCATGTAAATTCTAGTTGATCCCGCCATGTAAATTCAGCATTAGACATGTTTATTGTTTCTCTGGTTGATTCCACCATTTAAATTTTATACCAGGCATGTTTCTCTGGTTCATCCAGCTATGTTAATTTGACACTGGACAGGGCAAAAACAATTAATTAAGAAAGTGAGTTCATCAACACACCTATTCATGCAATGATCTAGTTGACTGAATACCATAAATTCACATCACTATTATGGTATCTGGTATCTTTTCCTGTTGTTTTTACACATCTTGGTACTATTTTAAACACAGTTATATTAAAGGAAATAGAATATTATGACATGGCTTACAAAACAATAATTTTAAAAAGTCCTTTGGTCATGACATTTACCAAAATATGGTAATTGTTCACAAAATGAATGAACAGTTACATATTATCTCATTGTTTATATGTTCTTGTTATGTGTAGGGAAAATTATGAAATTGTAAGGACATATGCTAATAATAAATAAGCAATTTCACAATGAGCATGCAACTTTTTAAGAGCTTTTTAGATTTCATTTATTTATGTCAGTAAAAGTCTAAAATCTTCATGAATAAAATGGGACACGGGTAAAATCTGGCATAGTAATCAGAAGACAAGGACTTTTCTGTTGAAGCTTTTCTCAAGAAGCAAATCTTTCCATGTGCATGGAAATAACATTTCAGCTTATTTCATTTATGAACAGTAAGTTCTCTGTATTATGACATTTTGGCACACATACTTCAGCTGCTTGTTCATTACGTTTTGTTTTAAAATCTCACATAAATATCCATTTTGAAATGTAAAATTCTAACCTATTTAATACCTATCTGTTAAAAGTTTCTAATTACGGAAAAGCCTGAAAAAGGCATGAATAATGTCAACAGAGAACTTATTGTACTGATGTAAAAATAGATTCCCCATGCGCATGGGAATGACAAGTCGTATCAGAGGTTAAAGTGTCTTCTACTTTAGCAACAGAGGTCTCTCAGTAAAGTGCTTTTGATTTGAATTTGAAAGTGGTCTTCATAAAAGTGTAACTAGGTTAAACCATGGATATTTGTAATGATTAGCTATAATTTTTTATTTATCTGCAAACTTTGCAAATATCAAAATTCAGATTATAAGCACTTTAGTGTAATTAGATCTGTGTTCATAGCATTTTGTGAAATCTGTTTCCACTCCTGGTTTTGTTTCATTAAATATTATTATGTTAATTAAAACATGTCTTGTTTTTGCATTTGTTCATTTACTCTGCCCATAGTTTTATTTCAGCATTGCATAGTTCTGCTCCTGTAGAAGTTCTCGTAGAATCGCCAGTAGACCTAGCAGAAGTCAGCTTTCCGACAGTAGCAGAGCTTGGACATGTACATGCTGTAACTCTGCTTGACCAATGTGCCTTTGGTGATGTAGTTTAGACCACAAGCTTGCCAACAATTCTCCCAATAGCATGTCTATGAGAAAATGCCACACACTTTTCCAGAAACGTTAGTTTGATCAATTATTAATAATATACCATGGTTTTGTTTTGTTGTTAGCAAAGGCTATAACTTTATAAGTGCTGTATTTTCTTAAGTAATTGAAACAAAATTTAAAATATTGTTTATTTACTTGATTAAAGTTTGAGCACAAAGTATCAGAAATGTACAATTTTAAATGACTGTTATATATGTGTTTCTTGTGTGTGTTTATACCATATCTAGTTAATCCTAGTCTGTAAGAGAGAATGGGGTGTGTCTGTTTCTAGCACTGTGTGCATGATTTGATCTTCTTTCCAACATGTAGATCTAACTTGGCTGTACAATTCAATAGCAGTATCTGTTAGGCAGACAAAGTATGAGGTGCAGGTGACAACTCAATTTAGATAGACAAAATATGAAGTGCTAATTGCAATTCAGTTTATTTCATATCTGTTAGATAGAAAAAGTATCAGGTGCTAATTGCACCTGACTAACTTGGCTGTACAATTCAATAGCAGTATCTGTTAGGCAGACAAAGTATGAGGTGCCGATGACAATTCAATTTATATAGACAAAATATGAATCGCTAATTGCAATTCAGTTTATTTCATATCTGTTAGAAAAAGTATCAGGTGCTAATTGCAGAACTCATTCCTAAAAAAGCAAAAACAAGCTAGTGGTGGCATTTTTTCAGTAGACATATGCATGCTCAGTGATCACCCCACAAAAGTCACCAGAACTTATGACCCTTTCTTGATATTACAGGAAGAGAAGAAAGCTGGCCGATCAGCTAGAGCCACCTCCAATGTTTTTGCCAAGCTTTCCAAAAAGACGATGCAGGAGATGAAGGAGGTAGGATGGCGGGATTAGCCGCCACACAGTAGAGAATGATATAATACATAACTGTACTTTATTTCAGGCCATTAAGTCCAAAAGGGATGAGCCCAAGCGAGCTCAGAGGGCACCTTCCAATGTTTTCGCTATGTTCAGACAGTCACAGGTTCAAGAATTTAAAGAGGTCTGATTACTAAAGCTTCCAGCACTGCATCATCAAACTATGTGTATATTTTTCATTTCACGCTATTATTCACCAAGTAGCGCAGCTGTAAAGGTGCCCCGCTTGAGGCATAATCTCAGGAATGAAGTGGAAGTTGCCTGCGCTTTCTTTTGCTTCATAATTTCTAATTTTTCCTCTTTCTTGTCTCAGGTTTCAAGTATGTCACAAGCAATATTCTTTGCTTCTCGTCTGCAGATTTTTCCCTCTTCCCAAAATGCACAGAACTTCCTGTTCATGGTGCAGCCATTTTGAGTCACAACTATCTTCTTATTAATGTAGATATCTTAAATTCTTCTCTTGTATAATTTTTAAGAAACATGCTCGCCACACCACCAACATACTTGCCTCGTTCCGCCAAGCACAGGTGCAGGAGTACAAAGAGGTCAAGTATTTGAGAAGTGACCCAGTTGAAAATCACTACCCCTACTGTGCAAACCAAAACCCAAAAGAATTAATTCATCCATGTCTTAATTCTGTACATACATCTGTTGTCTGCAAAAATATTTATTTTGTAATAAAAGAAAACAAATTAATTTTTAAACTTGTATAGTTCAACATATTTGCTCTAAAGGTGCCAAAATTATATTTTGCTAAATTGTAGTAAACTTATATTGTAACTTTTAACATTAGTTGCAAACTAAGATTGTTAGTTATCCTAATGACTTGAAGTCAAACTTAAATCTCAGTAAAGTTTATTTCACTAATTTTGCAGACAACTCATTCTGTTCTATTCATTTCTCCACGTCAAAATATATTTTGTGATCCTTTGCCCTACTCAATCCTTTTGCTGATGCCTTTTGCTAAGCCAATTTTGTCCTTCACTACCCAGTTACTAGCCATGGGAAACTTCCTCTTTTGATTCCACAATGCCCGCAGTGTTTCACACTATGTATATAATGCTTCCATTTATAATGATTTTTGGATGAACTTATTTTAACACTGTGTGACCTTTATTTTTAACAAGACTCCCATTTGCAAGAATAATTTGACAGTCAGTTCAGTGATATTTACAACATATTTTAAAAAGATAATAATATCTCAGAATCAAAGATGAGTCTGTCATTAATGTCTATGATAGTGAAGGTCAGTTCAAGTTTGCAAATTAGCATTATCGTCTGCTATCAGCTTAAAAATTTCATTATAAACAGATTAACTAAAACCTTCATTTAGAAACTAATTAGCTTAGGAAAACATTAAATGTAATTATTGTAGAATGTTATTATTGAATATTATTATTGTATAATGTTATTATAGATTATTATTATTATTGTAGAATGTTATTATAAACTATTATTATTGTAGAATATAGGGTAACTTCTGGGAGTCTTGTCTTCTTTCTTGACATTTTTTGGTTTTCAGTGTTAATAAAACATAATATGAATATACTTGTATATGTGTGTATATATGTTGTTGGCTGTTTCTGACATCTAATGTGTATGATTATGTTTGCACAACTCACAGAATCAGTAGAAATCATGGACTAAACCATGATACACTATTTAAGGAAAGGCACCCTGAAATGTGAAATGTATTGTGTCAATGGCTGGAAGGAATGTCTAAGAAAGAGAGGCATGCAGGATTATACACTGCCATTGTGCTTACAAAGACAATGAGCAGGCATGCCCTTTTTGATTTACTGGGAGAAACTGACAATCTTTAGTTAGCTGGTTGACTGATTGGTTGGTTGGTTGGTTCATTGGTTGCTTGGTTGACTATGAGCCCTGTGGTAGAATGTGAGCTTTAACTCTTCAATCCAATGTATTGACACCCAGGTCATCTGAACCCTGAAAAAGGCTTGCATCTATTGGGGTGAGGATGTTGTGGAGTCTTCTTCCCACCTTGGTACCAAAGTATCTCTCTGTGAGGATTATTGCAGAGCTTTCCTTTGACTTTCCAAGCTCAGAAACCAGTGGGATGTTCAGAGCAGGTATTGGAACTTCACGTACAAGGAGAACCATACTGGGATATAACCTGCTCGTCATTCACTTTAGCACGTAGAGACCGGCTGGGGTTAGGCCTCGGCTGCTTGTGTTTTCTCCATGGGGTTTGGGTATTTTATTGTCAACAGACTCCGACCCAACATCCAGGAGGATCCACTTATAGTTAAATGAAAATTTGTGCTGCTTCAGTTGTACATTTCAAATAAGTGAAAGTTTATTTTAATTGATTTGATGCCCAACAAAAAAACTTGATTTGGACCAAATAAAAATGAATGGCAAAATATGGGAAGTAGGGACATGTCACGGTTATGACTTAAAAGTTGATAATATGGTAGCAGATGTGTTGCATTATAAATCAAATTAGAGGGGGATGCTTTGGGAAAACTACTATATATAAGCCCATGGCAAATACTGGAAGTCGTTTAACACAATTAATGATCCCTTGGTTATTAATCAGTTAAAAAGAAGAATCCACATAGCTGAACCAGAGAGAATGTCCATATTCTGTAGGTGTGCTGTTTGTATGTGTGTCTAGTCTCTGTGCTATAAAACATGATTCTCATATTACTTTAGTGTGTTTTTGTGTTAAGATTACCTCCCAAGCCCATTTCTTTCCTGACACTACTTCCCAAGCTAAAATTAAGTAAATGACACACCTATCTTGTCCTAGACAACACAGTGTCTGATAGCTAGGCCAAAGAACACTAGCAAACATTATTTATCAATTTGTCACTATTTACTTCTCATTATATTCAAGATACAACAATCAGTCTATTCTGTTTTCTTATTTGTCCCTTCAATAACTAGTATCATCAACATGGTTCTCTCCATCTCTTATTTATCATCTGCTTCTTGCTGCAAGCATAGTAAGCTTGCATTTCATTTATTTTTATTTACATTTCATTTGCCATTTATATTTATTTATTTTTATTGATTGTTTATACTGTATCATGTGAACTTTTCACATCATTCCTTGGCATCTGGTTTCTACACGATTTTAATTTGTGAATATGTGTGGAGGGATTTATGACATAAATATGTACCACATGACAGATACAACCTTTGAGTCTGAGGTGTTAGGCTTTCACACATTCTAGGCTACTGCATAATGTGGTGGGGTAATAGTTTGTAGTTGTGCAAACTTCACTACTCATTTTCAAATCACATTCACTTATATCATCGTCATGTACCTTGTAACCCGAGCAGACAATCATGATCCTCATTTGTGTTCTTGATACTATTATCCACTGGTCATCTTCTGTGATACTCTCTCATACCATCCAGTATTTTCTTCCGTCAACCACTGTCTCAAATGCCCTCTATATTTCACCTACTAATGGCAATGACTTCTTTATTATTTTGTCTGCCACCAGTAGCTTGCTGATGGTTGATTGAAGGGTTGATAACCTGCAGCTAATGATAATCCCTACCAGACGACTCTGTACTTTCCGTACCTCTATTAATGTCATTATTGACAACAGTTGTTATGGCTTTCTAGGTCATGTGGTAGTTTCCTCTCTATACTTTCCTTACCTCTATTAATGTCATTATTGACAACAGTTGTTATGGCTTTCTAGGTCATGTGGTAGTTTCCTCTCTATACTTTCCTTACCTCTATTAATGTCATTATTGACAACAGTTGTTATGGCTTTCTAGGTCATGTGGTAGTTTCCTCTTGCTTTCCATATTTACATGGCATTGAACCTTTAGCAGTCTTTTAAATCACTACAGCAAGGACCCTACTCTGTGATACTTTAGTTAAGAGCAAAGAGCACCCCAGATGTATCTGATTAGAATCTTTTATTATTATCATTTACTTGTCAGATTCCAAGTGTAGATTATAAGCTGTGTGGTGTGTATGTCTATGTCAGTATATGCCTACATGGGCATACAATAAATAGACAAAGGAAACATTATGAAAGAATCCCATTCCCATGCTGCTGTGGCATATTTGGGATATAGTCCTTGGCCAATGTTTCCTTGACCATCCAGCACTCACTGGCTGCCTTATCTCCCAGAATATTAGGTGTACATAATTAAAGAGGTTTGTCAAACCTGGAGCCATGCTATAATGCAACATTCCTGCCTCAAAGAGGATTCGATGAGACTACCCACCAGCAGGCAAGTCAACTAGCCAATACTCTGCTGTAGCACCTAATTAGGTCAAGTAAAGGACCATTTTCCAAGCCTTGAGGTTTACTGGATCTATGGTGCTGATCCCATATTTTTCTATAGCAACCGGCACTGAATTATGTGGTCAATATTACGCTAGAATTAAGCATTATAGTATTTACAAAATCTTTAAAACTGCAATTTATGTGTATACATACAGAGACAAGCAAACACAAACATCACTTTCAATTTTTTAACCAATTTCTTTATTATTGTTGCCTTTTAAGTAACACCTGATATTTCCGCTATGCATGCCATCTAAATAACATTAATGTAAATAACAAGAGAATAATAATTGTTCAAAATCTTTGTTTTTGTTTGTTTTTAA
This sequence comes from Cepaea nemoralis, assembly GCA_014155875.1. Taxonomy (NCBI): domain Eukaryota; kingdom Metazoa; phylum Mollusca; class Gastropoda; order Stylommatophora; family Helicidae; genus Cepaea; species Cepaea nemoralis. Next base: position 360,587 of record JACEFZ010001900.1, read on the forward strand.
AACTCTGAAACATATGTTGTCATTTAACACATGTTTCTGATCTCTTGCTTTGATTTAAACAAATATATGTGCTTATCATTAATAGTTTATATGTGTAATACATATATGATGCCTGTTTTTAAAACTACCTGCTAACATTGTCATCTAATTAAAACAGTTTATAGTTAATCTTGAAGTTTAATTTATTAATAATCTTAATGTATGCATATATTTTATTACTATTCAAGATGTTAATTAATAATTATGTACATATTCCCATGGGGAAAAATAAATTTCAAGTCACTTTCATTTCAAAATTGGTAATGTCTTCATGATAAAATATTTTCATAAACATTATATCATTTAATCAACTACTTATTATATATTTTCAAAGAAATGAAATATAAAATTCTATTGTAAATTACTTTTCCATTTAAGGTAAGCATTACTTTAAGTGTTATCTAGTTTATAACATTACCCTAACTTGATTTTTAGATTAGACATCCTGCTAACTTGCAAGATTAAACTTCCTTTAGTCATGCTGTAGATCTGTGTCCCGTTTGAATCCTTTTAGATTTTCTAAAGATCTATTCTGATCATGCACGATAAGTGCCACTGTAGTCTCCTACATTCACTGACCTTAAAAACAAATCATCTTCTCGCTGAGTCTCTCACATACAGCATTTGTCTATTTCATCTTTCCCACATCAGATTCAAACAGATCAAGGTTCCCTAAGAGTTATGGTCAAAGCAGTGTGACATTTAATGGTGTGGCTAACCAGTTCCCTCCCACGCTGCACTACTTCTAGAAAAGGCTCTGGTATCCATTTCTGAAACTGAGTTAACTTTCAAACAATGCTAACAAGAAAAAAAGAACCCCTTTTGATGCCATGACACAAATTGGGTTATGATACTAGTCCCATATTTTCTACCAATGACCACTCAGTGAGTGATGTACAAGTCTTATTAAGTACAAGGCATATTTGGTATTTATTAGCTCCACATGTTAGGGCCAATCAACACTTGATGAGTGTTGTCTCAGCCTTACAAAAAAAAAGGGACAAAAGACCTCTTTTCATGCCATGAAGCAGTGTTAGTATATGATGCTATTCACATATTCTTAGACCAATCAGCACTCAGTGGATGATCCCCAAGCCTTACTGCTTAGAGAAAAATCCTGGCACATCAGGGGATTTAACTCTGCAGCACCTCCTTAGTAAGCAAGTTCACTAACCACTATGCTATCACAGCTGCAAAATATTCACTTCTTCTATTTATTTATTTTTTTAAAGTTGCATATCCTTACAGGATGTTGCAGTCAACACCAGCATTTTTCAGCTGTTGTTGATGTTCTTGGCAAGATTAAGCTCAGTAGTTTGCCATTGCTTTCTGAGCGACCGGCTCACATACCCCGTAAGTAACCAATGCGACACGATCCGCTACCGAATCTCACGCAGCTGCGTTACCCATGTGAATATACAGGATTACGGAGAAAGTCGTTAACCCCTAGGCCAGTGAGACCGGCCTACTTCTATTACACACACTATATTATTTATACTTTTTACAATATGCCTTAATATTCCTGATTGCCTTGTTTCTCATATGCCTCAGCTTTAGTTAGCAAATAATTTATTCATGTTCTGATATTTATTTACCCCTGCCCACCTGGCAACTTATTTCCCCATCCACCTTCCCAAAACGTATCTGGTTTCCAGGCCTTCACAATGATTGATCAGAACCGTGATGGCATCATTGACATTGAAGATCTCAAGGACATGTACTCTAACCTTGGTAAGTGTTGAAAGTAAACAACTCTGTTACACTTTTGGCCAAAACTACTTAAGCTTTATTTGATCTATTCATTGAGAAGCTCTACAGAGATGTCAGCATGTTGATTACTGCTGTTTATTTTTTTAATGTATATGTAGGTGAGCACCTGAAGATAAATAAAGCTGATGTCTCTGGAGCTTTTATATGATTATTTCAGGTTAACTAATTTGCTATGTAATTATTTATTCATCTGAAAAGAATTATTCTTTTGGCTTCAGAATGCACACTTGTTGATTTAGTTTCAGCTTTTTGGCTTGTTTCAGATAGAATTATTTTCTAGCATTTGTGATCATTTCCAGAGAATGTGAATGTCAGGACTTGACTGACAAGTATAAGGTCATTTGTTTACATACAATGGTAAAAGAATAATCACCATAGTCCAGTCATTTGTTTTGTCCTGCACATAACTTTTCTTCTAGAACAGTCTTTGTTTCATTTCTTTGACTGCTGTAGTTTTCTAGGCATCTATAAAGAAAATAGTCTGCCATTGCTTTTCTTCTTGGCATTAATCATATTTGTTGATGACCACAGCCATTGTCTCTACAAAGATTGCTATGCCTAATGCCTTGGAAGAAATAAGTTAACTAACTGCATTAACAGGCCATTCGGGCATATTAAGGATGTGATATTAAGTCAGCACTTTCAGTGATCTTTTGGCAGACAAGAGTAATATGGCAACATACTGTGCCAGTTGCCATGAATATTACATTACTGGAGGTCACTTTCTAAGGCTGAGTTGTCCCCAGAACCACACATTTTAGAAGCAAGCTAACTCTTTACAAATATTGATTCAGTCCAGAATCATTGTGTAGATGGGCAAGTGTGCCATCACTGCATCACAGCTCAGGATCAACTATGTATCTTTTACAAGACTTTAAAGTTAAGTAAAGGTAATCCCATGTGTCAGGTCTTAGTCAGATATAACTGAGCTACCGTATGACAGTAGGCGGTACTACCTGCGTTCTGTTAGCGCCAAATGTTGGGCAGCTGTCTCCAAACCTGACACCTCACATTGTGTCAACAGCTTCAGGTGGATGAGTAAAATTGGGAGGGTACAAGCCTTACCCTAGTGCAACAAAATGCAACCTAAAGAGTAAATGTCATGGCAGGGAAGGGCAGAACAGGCCCTAAGCCTTAATCGGCAACTGGTCTAGGATGGAAGCTCCAATAGGCGGACAGTTAGAGCATTGCTTTGCTGATCCAGCAGCTTCTGCAGCTTGTCTTGTTCCAGACATACTGGTGGTACCTTTCATCTAGAGTAAACTAGGCAATCTGAGAGAGGGATCATGCTACATGGGCAACACATGGTCTCTAAACTCAGCCCAGGCTTTGTGTTATAGAGATATAACTCCATTTTACAAACTATCATCTGTCAAGATGGCAAGGTGCCAGTCAAAGGTAATTTGCGAGTCTACTTATGTTATAAAACAAATTTAAGAAGGGTAAGAAGTATAGAACCGTATAGTATGGAAGGAAAAACAATATCAAGTAATCGGTTCTTGTATTAACACGATCTTGAAATAATCTTAATTCAGCTTATGTTATAAAACAAATTTAAGAAGGGTAAGAAATATAAAACCGTATAGTATGGAAGGAAAAACAATATCGAGTAATTGGTTCTTGTATTAACATGATCTTGAAATAATCTTAATTCAAACACTCCCCCCTCCCCCCGGACACCCTAAAATTCCCCCCTAGGGGGGAACTCCCCATTTGTTGAGAACCACTGCTCTAGACCTTGACCTATTAGGTCAGGTGGGTAGTTCATTTCCTCAGAGCCTTTCCTTCCCAGGCAGTTCCAGAACATTCTTACAATCATCTGGTATTCATTTCAATGAGTTTAAGGCTTACGCTCTAAACCAAAGAAGAATGCAATTGTTTTGACGTACCAAGTATAAGAGGAGACTAAAGCACTTATCGTTATATCTGAGTGTAATGGCAGTGGTCCTTTACACTCAGCCATAGCCTTTCACATATCATTTGTACTGTATATTTAGAAATAGAATAAATACAGTATATTTAGAAATGGTATAATTACTGTATATTTAGCTGACAATAAACTTTCAATATCCTTACTTATACAATGTCTCAATGGACACATCCTACAGGTCGTATCCCGCCTGACTCAGAGCTGAATGAGATGCTGAAAGAGGCACCAGGTCCTCTCAACTTTACCATGTTCCTCAACCTCTTTGGAGAGAAGCTCAGTGGTGAGTTTAGTAGAAGGATTGTATGAAAGAGCTTTATTAGAAAGATGGTATGGAAAAGGAGGTCTTCTCACACTTATAAAACTTCTTTCATCTATAGCATAATTTGATCAGACAAAATGATTTGTGAATCTAAACTGTCTTTTATTATTTATTAATTCTCCACATACATGGAGTTCTGGTTTTGTCACTACATGTTTGAATGTACTTTCTACGTGAACAGCATGGAGATAATATAGATCTTTCTCTTAATAATGCACACCTTTGTCTGATACCCCTCTTTCTATCTATAAGAGATGATATACACTGCCGAAATCTGAATGTTGTTTTTTGTTCCCAGTATTAGTTTGTAATTAAATCTTGTGTCTTTGTCATCAATACCTTTTTTTTAACGCTCGCTCACTTTGAACTCAAGCGTATTCCATACACACTATTTTTATAGTAGTGATGGACTGAATTTTGCTGTGGATTAGCTTTCTCATCAATACCTATTTCAGCTAGGATTTAATTAATGTGCTGCAGATAATTCTATCGAAAGTCTTTTTTAATTAGTATTTGAAGTACAGATTAATGTGAATTTGTATATGTGTTTCTACCAGTTTTCTCAAAGTATTGCCCCTGTTGTTTCACTTTTCTTTTGAAAACTAAATTATTCTTCTGGAGCTATAATGGATTGTTTATCTTGTATTATTTATAGTAATATTTTTAGTGTATGTCTTGTAAGGCTGATTTTTCTAAAATGAAGGCACTCAGTTGTTTCTAATGTTTTGTTGATTTGTTAACTGCATTGGTTTGTTCATATTTTGTGGTATGAAACCTGTATTGTATACATCATTGCATAACTCTGTAATATTCTCCAAAATCATCCTCTGTGGGCCTGTCTTGTTTTGTGGGATATGTTCCATTACCTCCTCATGCTTTTGCTATGCATGATGATCTTTTCTACATTCTCTAGGACTTTTAATCCACTATTTTGCCAGTTTGCATACAGTTTGTACTGCTGCATTTAATAGTTTAAATTCAGGAGGACTTTTCATTCTTGTCATTATTCGGTTTTGTTTAGAATTTCTTCTTTCATTTAGGCATTGTCATGTCCCCTCTATGGGTAACATTTTATTTGTGGCATGTGAACTTTCAGACAATACCCATTTGGCAGTAACTTTTTCTTCTGGATTTTCTTCTCCACAATTAGATTTTTTAAATTGTATATATATTTTTTTCAAGAAAGATTATTGTAGTGCTGGTACATTAATCTGTGGCTCTTTATTTCTAATTTTTACATTAATTTTGGTTACTGCATGATTGTAATCTAAGTTAATAGCTTCTGAATAAGGCTTTCAGCATGTAATACTATTTCTAAATCTTTCTCTGATCTTTTTGCTGTTTTTTTTTCCACCTTCATCAGGAACTGATCCTGAAGATACCATTAGGCAAGCATTCTCCATGTTTGATGAAGCGGGAAAGGGATTCATTCCTGAAGAATAGTAAGTCCATTTTTGCTTTCATCAGAGTAGTTAAAATGGCATGAAATTAGATGCAATATAAACTAAACATATATAATGAAAGATCACAAAAATTTGGTCTAAAAATTTTTAGTGGAATGACAAATGAGAATAAATCAAGCAAATTATAACCCCCATCTCCTTTGATGAAATCTCACTTCAAGAGGCAGATTCATACACCTACTTAGGTAGCAATGTAGACAAAGAAGAACGGAGAATAGATAAAACTATTAAAATAAGAAACCAAAAGGAAAGAAAAGCTTCTCGCACTAGAAAACATGTGACAGTCAAAAGAAATTAAAATTAATACCGAACTTAGAATATTTAACTCAGATTTTAAATCAATACTTCTTCAGGATCAGAAACATGGCGACTACTTAAACAATAATAAATCAATCAATTATGTGCCATGCCAGAAAGCGTGGGCGGTCATGACTTGCCATTTCACTCGATCACCAGTGTCGTGGATCAGCTCAGTGTTCCTGTCTCGTCCATGCCATGTGGCCAAGCCATCCAGGTATTTTCCTCTCGGTCTGCCTCTTGGTCTGTTTCCTTCGATCTTGCCAGTTGTCACCAAGTTCTCCAATCCATTTCTTCTCATAACATGTCCAAAAAATTTTGACTTTCTACGTCTAATTTCTCTAATCAATAATAAATACTCAACAAATATTCAACAACTGGTGACTGCGCAAAATAGAGGACTAACATGGCTATGACATACAGAGCTAAGGGCGAGAGCTAGACATCTTCACAAATCAAAGGATGAGGAGAAAGACTTGCACTGGAACCCACATGGCAAGTGAAACAGAGGGAGATCTAAGAACATGGAGAACAGAAGTAAAGACAGAGATGAATAATATGGGGAGAGCATGGAACATGCTGCAGGAGTCAGCAAAAGATAGGTGTGCATGTGCCTGCTCCAATAGGTAATAAAGGCAGAAGAGTAGGAAAAGATTAGTTCAAATGCATGTGGTAGAAAAAGTTATATAGTTAATGTAAAAATAATTAAAGGGCCTTTTTGCACAGTTTGGGGCACATTGGGTATAAGTTTTAAATGGCATGAATTCCATAGCTTCAGCGATGACCCCAGGAGTCTCCATGAAAATTGCTCTCATGAACCGAACAGTGTAGGTTTGAACTGAACCCACAACCTTCAAAGCACTAGACAGGCGGTGTTACCACTCCACCACAGAGACTCCCTGGGTGTCAGTAAGTAAGTCAAGGACCCTGCTTCCACACCTGGGGTGTACTGGACATATGGTACAAGACCCCTATTTGTATAAAACTGGCGGCACCCAAGGGGCAATGGGGTCAATATCCCTCCAGCTGCCTTAACTTCCCAGACATTTCCTGGTACCAGTTTTAGGTTGGGCTGACCTGGGAGCCGAGGGCAATTTGAAAGATCCGCCTCAACGAGAATTCAAACACATGACAACTGGCCTGGCAGGCATGCGGGCTGGCCACTACGCTACAGCGGCTCCTGTTTTGGGTATCTGGTATAAAAAAAGTGAAAGGCCTCTTTTCATCCCACGAGACAGATTAGGAATATGGAGCTAGCCCCATATTTGTATGTTTAGACTGATCAGCACTCAATGAATGATCGGGTCCTTATCACATCGGCTGCCTTTTTAGACTAGGATGATATGAGAGCCCAGGTCAAAGACAAAGATCCCTGTCTCTATACGGATTCTAACACGTGATCACCAAGCCCACAGAAAAGAGGGCTGGCCACTGCCTTACCACAGCTCCCATTGGCTATATGATGCCAGCCCCATATTTGTATAGACCAATCGGAATCCAGTGTGTTGATGTGGTCAGTACCAGCAATCATTGATTCCCAGGGCATTTCCTGGTCCCCATTTAAGGCTGGGCCCACCTGGCAGTCCACATCAACTATCGGTTTTATTCTTCCTTTTCTCTTTATTTTGAAATCTTGTCATTGCAATCCTAGATGGTCACTCCTATTAAATTTCTCTGTTGAAACTATCTTGCTATTGTTTTCTTTTTAACAGCCTGAAAGACTTGCTTGCCAACATGGGAGACAACTTCACTGAGGAAGAGGTAATTAATACCTAAGCTAACTTAATGCTTTTAATAAAAGTTTTATTAGTAGAAGTAGCTTTTTAACTCTGTGAATGTCAATAAATTTTTGCAATTTGTTAAAGAATTTTATGAAGTTGTTTGACTATGTCTCTAGAAATCCAGCTTTCTGACTGCCCATAAATTTAGTTTTAGGAAATTAATGTGGTGGTTTCCCTTTGAATTACATAGCTTCATTATTTAAAGTGTTCCAAAAAATAAAACATTCCTCTACATAAGAAGATTAAACAGATGCCTACTCTGTGCAAACTGCACGTTAGTTTAAATCAGTGTATGGTCTATTGCTTAGTTCCCTGTGACATTATTACTTACAGAATAATCAAAACAATGACTACGCAAACATATTTTCACAGGTACCTTTTGTTACCCATTGAGTTTTCATGATCTTATTATCAATAATTGGAACCCCATTTTTTTCATTATGTTTCATAATATTTTATGTTTTACACTGTATTCTCTCCTTTTTTCTATAATCGTCTTTATTTTAAATGTGATATCAGTGGGGGAAGAGGCAAAGACAGACAGAGAAATGATGCTGGATGGGCTGAAAGGGTGGCCCTCAGACATTATTAGCAGAGTTCATCCAAAACACCAATGACCGAGATCTGTAGAGAAACATGAAAACTTTTGCCAGCTAGCAAGGCACATGATGATGATGAAGTTTTCCAGGCTCCTCCTATAAATAACACAAAGAGATACCCATCACAGTGCATGAACCTGATGGCACCGACAACGATCTAAAAGTGTGTGGGCATCATTAGACATGGGTTCAATGTCTGGGCTCATCACTTGTCAAAGTGAGGGAAGGATTGGCCACTTATTTGTCGTTGTTTCAGGCCTACAAAACATGATGCTGTTATCACATCACAGATCTGTAGCAGAAAACTGCTTCAGGACAGTTTTCTTTCTTGAGCTGGGGGAGACGGAGGTGTCATATATGGACATTTCTCCTGCAGCTTATTTGACCTGCTCTTTGTCATCCTCCGTATTCCAGGAAATGTTTAATGTATGCATTGTTCGTCGTCTTTATCCAAGTAAACTAGACATCTGGTTCATTACACTATGGGAAAGTAAACCATCCTTCAAACAACCGCGGACAGATGTAAAATCATTCAATGCGAAATTCACAGCTCACAGTGTCATGCCACGCACTCACTCAGTAGCAGGGTGACGGAACCATAGCCTCCTTAGTCGCCTCTTACGACATGCATGGTAGGCAACAGTGTAACAATTTTTTGCTCCCCCGTATGGGCCCCGGCAAAACACAAGCGTTCCTTGCGTGAGCTGCATGTTTGAAATGATGGTGGCCGGCTGTTACTGGATTGACTGATTTGCCTTTTCGGTTCACGAGTTCATTTTTCAGGAGACTCTGGGGAGTCGTCGCTGCAGCTATGGAGCTCATGCTTTGTGCTGCGCTTTCGGTGGATCGGCCTGCAGAAAGAGACCGAGCCATATGGGATGAAACCTGGGTCAATGAAGTCTTTCTGGTGACTGCCGTTTCCATCGACGATGAACTGTATTTTTCATGGAGGACTTTTGTGTTGGCATTCTGGCGCCGGCATTTTGCACAGTGTACCTGTGCAGACTGTTGGCTTGCTGATACTCCTGTCCATTCCATTGTTCACATAGGGCAGTAAGGAGCATTTTGTGTGATATTCACTGGCACAGGAACAGAGCAATATGGGGACAACCCGTTGCCGTTAAGTTGAAACCACGACTAAACTAAAACCATCCTTTCCTTATTTTGTAAAAATCCATACCAGTCACATTGCCAGTGTACCAGATCCACTTAAGCTAAAGGTGGATATTGTCCCTCCAAGCCACTCCGATCTAATACAGTCGAGTCCACTTAAGTCAAACTCGGATAACTAGAATTTCACTAATGTCAACGTTATTGGCTTGGTCCCTGCCAAGATCCTTCTTTATCTTTGTATAAAAATTCCTGATAAGTCAAATTTGGTTAACTTGAATTTTCAGATTAGTCGAACATAAAAATGAATACCGACTATATAAATGTCCACGTTTAAGTCAAACTTTTCATTTCACACCTCCCCCCCCCCCCTCCCCCCCCCCCCCCCCCCCCCCCCCCCAAATGTGTTTCATGAAAGAATGTGTATTTTTAGTCAACCTGGAGAACAATCTCACACATACGATATGTTGCTACATGTCAACAATGGCTGCTAGTGGACAAAAGCTTACAACTTTGACTTTAAAAAGAAAGATTGAGCTGTTGGAAGAGATTGAACATAGTGGGAAGAAGAAAGTGGATATAGCTAGAAAATTTGGTATTCCAACATCAACACTTTCCGGCATTTTAAAGCATAAATACTGCTACCAACAATTGTTTTTCGAATAGCAAATCGACAGTGATAGGCAGAGAGCTAGAAGAACTGCTGCGTGCGATCTTGTTGATGCTGCCCTTTTAAAATGGTTCACTGTGATTAGAATGGCAAGTGTACCAGTAAATGGGCCTTTACTTATTGCGAAAGCAGGAGAATTTGCACGTCTTGGAGGTCAGACAGACTGGAATTGTAGTGCTGGTTGGTTGGATCGTTTCCAAAAACGACATTGCATCACTTACAAGAATGTGTGTGGAGAGAAACAGTCAGTCGACGAAGCAACGACCCACTCGTGGATAGAAGACTTGCTCAGACCTGCTTTAGATAACTATAATTCTGCGAGCAGTGAGAGTAATGTTACCGACATTTCAGTGGGGCCATGACTTGCTAGATTGTATCAAGAGCTGAAGATTGATCCAGAGGAGTTTGTGAACATTGACAATGATGTTTCTACTAGTTCCATTCTTTCAAGCACTGATATTATAGGGCTATGTATGCCAGTCATTCAACCAACAGACCCTTCCAGCCCTGACTCTGATGATGAGGATGACTGTGGGCTACAAGCACAACCTGTATCGCAGTCAGATATTTTGGCATCAATTGACAAAATAGATATTTACATGATGCAGAATGGATGTTCAGATGATGCAGTCTCACCATTTTGTGCCTTTAAACAGGCAATGGGGAAGATAAATCACAGACTTTTTCTTTAATTAATTTGGAAATTTTCAAAATTAAACATTTCAACATTTCTGATATTGTATTGCTATTTATTTGTTTACTACCTGTGTTTCCTATGTGGTACAATCATTTCACTCAATGCTACTGCATGGTATTAGTGTAAATTAGTGTAAATATGTGTGCAGTCTGGATAAGTAGAACAAATTCCTTCGGCTCCTGCGACTTCTACTTACCCAGACTCTATTGTATAGTTACTTTCCTACAGCCAGTGCTGTTTCTTTTTTTTTTTCTGCCTTTCCTCTCTAAATGAAGCAAAGACACTCAACCACCTCAACCCAGGCTCTTTACAGACTTGTTCATGAATGGTTGCATTGTTTTTTAGCTAGGGGGAGGTAAACAACATCACATCAGCTCTCCTTACTGCCTCTTACAACACACATGGTAAGTGACAGAGTTACTATTCTTTGCTCCCTGTATGTTCTGTAGTAGAACACTGGTGTTGTAGTAGGGCAATTTTTATCTATGAAATAGATCAGCTGTTACAAGTACCCTAAGGAGAAGCCATGAATAGTATTACCAGTATTATGTATATAAACCAGTGTATTACCAGGACTCTTGAGCAAAGCAAAGAATAGTAACATACTTCAACCTGACAAACAATATAAAAATAAAACAAAGTAATGCAAATTTACAGAACTGAATTATGAAACATACAGGACGTTGCGGCGACAAGCCTTCATCAGCAAACAAATACATACACAAAACACAACATATAAACACGGAGAAGACCCTCTAGTGTAGTTAAGGCATAAGAATGGGGTGAGAAGAATAAAAAGAAACAATGAAAAGAAAATTAAAATTCCATAAACTTTTTTGCTAATTATCTCAGAATCCCAGGCTGTGATAATAACATGAATTTCACCTCAATACTCTTATATAGACATACTTGGGAGTCTGTGGGTTATGGGGACCAAGTTAGAAAGGAGAGTAAGGCATGGAGTTGTCTTCCCACTTTGTAGAAAACGTTAGCAAAATCCAGCCACCCATGAATAAATCTAAAGATGAAGAAAACAGAAAAGATAACATGTCTTGATTTTCCATGCTGACTGTTATTAATGTCCATTAATTATATTATGACGATTTTTGGTTTCTTTCATTACAGATCAAGCAGACATGGAAGGAAGCCCCCTTGGAAAAGGGAAAGTTCGACTATAACACATTTGTAGGAATTTTGAAGGGCAAAGAAGAAGATGCTCAGTAACTTCATCGTGTCTCCAAATCACCTGACTGCCCTGTGACATCTCTCCTGGACATTTTTTTTTAAAGTTAAAATCTGAGAATGAGAAAGCATGGCATGTTTCAGAATCCGGCAGCCTGCACTGGCAGAAATACAAATGGTGATGAACTCTTCAAAACGAAACAAAACATAAATTTAAGACATGTGAACTATCAAATGTCTTGGAACAGACTATGTGCTATGACTAAAATAGTGAACAACAGTTTTTGTGTTGGTCATTGTATTTATTCATAGCCTCAGGTTTCTGCATTATTGTTTTGCCCACTTTTTGTTATCTAGTTTCGGTGATTGACAATATAAGACCTCAGTGCAAAGCTCCATAAATGTGTAACAAATGTGTACAAATGTGGTCTTCCTTTCTTCCTTGTGCTGTTGAAGCTTTTCATGCCAAAGAGTGTCATCATTCCATAACTACTACAACCACTTTGCAAGCGCTCTAGCAGTTTCCTAGCCGCTGTAACATTCTCATGGTGACAAAGTTTCCTGCGTTTAAACTTTTCCAGTTTCATTCTGCAAAATTCCAATTGAAGAGCACACCATTATGTTACAAGTGCTAGGCAGTGCTTCTTAATTACTAATACAGCGCTGATGAGAAATGTTGCGACTGACTGTTCACAAATATAATCCCTGATTAAACACAGTATGAACAGCTCAATTTGAATTTTATCATACAAAATTATACCAGTTTTATATGTGACCATTGATCATATTTTACCGAGGGAAATAACATTTTGGATACCATATTTGATGAATGTCTGTCCAACATTCTCTGACCACTGCACAGTGTACAATTTCTGTTGGCCTGGAAAGCTTCACTCTGTCCTCAACAACAAATATATCAGTCCTTTAAACTGGTGACTTGTCCCAAACCAAAGTATTATTTATTGACTGTAGCAAACAATCAAATCCTTGATTTTCCCCTCAGATTTCCCTTTCATTTAACCACTACTAGTTTGAATCACTATCAGTTCAGTTTTACATTTCTTGACGAGTCTTTTTGTAAGACACCAGTGAGTTTGTGTGGCAGAAGATGTTTAATTCTGATGTGTGGTGTGCAAAATTAAGAGATATTATACTGCTGTAAGTCTGTCTTTGTGTTTATTATTCATAAAACACAATTTAAAATTTATTCCTGTCTTTTTCAGTTTACTGACATACATTTTAAGAGCTGCTCATTTTTATTTGAAACAAAAATTATTATACTGCAATGTCACACAAAAAACGTACTCCAAATTGTGTGTTTGAAGCAACTTTTACCAAGTCTGGCCTGTTCAGTGGTTGAATTGTAATATTATTAATTTATGAAGAAAGTGTTCACATCAGTGATCTATGAAATTATTACAAACAATTGAACCATTCAGATGGTACGTGTAACAAACTGGCATTGTGTTAAGTGACCTTGTGTGCACATCTGCAAATGGCCTCCAAGACCCTTTCATGGACTGGCCTTGTGGAGCATTTTTGCCTCCTATTTATTCAATAAAATTAATGTGCACAGAATGCCAGCCTTTTGTTTTAATTTGATGAATTATGCTTACCTGGAGGGGTGGGGTCAAAGTGCCTGTCAAGTTAACTTCTGTTCCGTTTCCAAGAGATATCCATGTTTTCTCTATCTCTCTTATTCTCTTTATTTATCATATCCTTTTCTTTTTTTTAAATCCTTTCAAGAGTTTCCTTTCCCCCCAAAAAAGAGTGGGGGGAGGTATGGAGCACAACTTGATAATTGATTCTGATCAATCAATCTGATTTTTTAATTATTTATTTATGTTGAATGTCCTTTGTGGGAGTTGTGATCAACCCCAATCTCATGTTAATTTACTAGGCAATTTTACATTCAGTAGTTTGCCATTGTTTTCTGAACGAGAATTCAACATTGAAGTCAAGCTGACCAGTATAGGGAGTCTCTGTGGTGAAGTGGTCAAGCCATTTGAATTGGGCTCCGAAGATTGTGGGTTCGATTCCGGGTCTTCGGTTCACGGGTGAATTTTTTTGGAGACTCCTGTGGGTCATCGCTGGGGCTACAGAGTTCGTACTATGTGCGACGCTTTCCGCGCTGCGGAAAGAGACTAAGCCATATGGGAAAAACCCAGTGCAATGAAGTCGACTTTTAAGCTACTTGTTTTTTTGGTATAGGGAATGAACCCTACATCCCACCATCAGCTCATTGGAGGTATCAAGTGCAAGCGCATTAAGCCCCACAGCTCGGCAGATTTCATTCATGCCTTTCCTTTACAGCTTATGTGATGAGGAGAAGTGCAATTTAAAACTTATTGATAATTCACAAATTTAATGTGAATCAAAGCAAATCTGGCTATAGAGTTATACAGAAACCAACAATCAGAAGGTTATACTACAAACAGAGACTAAACATAAATGTTATACAGAAACCAACAATCAGAAGGTTATACTACAAACAGAGACTAAACATAAATGTTATACAGAAACCAACTATCAGAAGGTTATACTACAAACAGAGACTAAACATAAATGTTATACAGAAACCAACTATCAGAAGGTTATACTACAAACAGAGACTAAACATAAATGTTCAAGACAATGGTGATGGTCTGCCTGCACTTGCTGCAGGCGCTGAGAATACATTGCAATACATGAAGAAAGGAAAGACTACTGGACAAGATAACATACGGTGAATGAAATTGAGGTCTTGGGAGATTCTGGAATCGAAATAATAACAGAAAGTGTATACACCATCTATAATAATGTGTACATCGATAATGACCTGTTATAATCCGTATTTATTGCTCTGCTAAAGAAACCAGGTGCTTTAGAAAGTGACGATTATCCTACTGTGAGATCTTATGAATCATATGAGAAAGCATTTACTTGGCTATTCTTGAAGATAGTAAGAAACAAGGTTAACCTAGAAATTACTTAGTAGAAATTAATTAGTGATGAATAATGGGAATTTGTAGAGGGAAAGGGCACAAACAATATTACACACATTCTCAGGATACTATTTAAAAAGAGCTACAGAAGTAAACATATATCTGTAGTTATGCTTCATAGACTACACAGAAGCGTTTCATATTGGAGAAACATGAGGAAATAATCAAACTACTAGAACTGTTAAACACTGATGGCACAGATCTTTCTATAATATGGAACGTATATTGGCAGCAAACAGCTATTATAAGGGGCGTTCATTTGAAATCCGTTCGTGCCGCACCGCGCGTAATTGAGTAAGTTGAACATTCATAGTCATGTGATAAGTACTGACCAATGAATAAAAGAGCACGTGCTTATCGTCCCATGATGCATAGGTTTTGTTTCTGACCGTTGAGAAAATTACTGGGTTGATCCAAAATCCGCTCAAAGAGCGGTGTTTCAACTTCTTTCATTTGAAGTATGTCGACCAGTGGACATTCATCAAAGAATGTAGGCAGCGTAAAGTAACGAATGTGTCGAAGACAACAGTGACAGACTGGGACGAATGTTTCGGAAAGGACGTCAGTTCATGACAGATTTTCGATGGCCGGGTCAAGCGCATATTGTTGCAACAGAAAAAAAAAATGAGATGAGAGGTAATGAGAAGAACCAAAAAGAAAATAAAAATGGAAATTAGTGAAGAACAGTATGGATTTGTGGAAGGAAAGGGCACAAACAATGCAATTTATACATTACGGACACTAATAGAAAGGTCAATAGAGAAACAGAGAGACATATATTTGTGCTTCATAGATTATACTAAGGCATTTGATAAAGTAAAACATGATGAACTGATTAAAATGTTGGAAGATATCAACACTGATGGAAAAGATTTAAGAATAATAAAGAATATTTACTGGAACCAAGTAGCAGCAATTAAAATGGGAAATAAAGAGGGTAGTTACGAACAGATAAAGCTAGGAGTACGACAAGGGTGTGTCTTGTCACCAGATCTTTTCTCCCTGTATAGCGAAGTAATAATGAGAGAGATCAAAGAGAAGCCAGGAATACTAGTTGGAGGTTATAATATAAATAATATACGCTATGCAGATGACACAGTATTGGTGGCGGATAATTCAACAGACCTACAACAATTATTAGACATTGTAGTAACAGAGAATATCAAGAAAACAGTAACAATGGTGATATCAAAGAAAATGGTGACACCAAAATGTGACATAGAAATAGAAGGGAAAATTCTTAACCAAGTTGATAATTTTAGATACCTAGGGGCATTTATAACATCAGATGGAAGATGTACAACAGAGATTAGGAGCAGAATAGGGCAGGCAAAAGCCGCATTTCAGAAAATGAAGAGTATCTTATGCAATAAGTCACTATCACTGAATGTAAGAAAGAGAGTGCTGAAATGCTATGTAGAACCAGTTTTGCTGTATGGCAGTGAATCTTGGAATGTAAATGAACAAATTAAGAAGAAATTAGAAGCAACAGAGATGTGGTTCCTGAGACGAATGTTGCGAATTCCTTGGACTGCCAGAGTAACTAACGACGACTGCCTGACACAGGCTAATGAAATTAGAACATTATATACAACAATAAGACAGAGACAAACAGCTTTCCTCGGTCATGTGATGAGAAGAGAGGCATCGGAGAACATCGTAACAACTGGAAAGATCGAGGGGAAGAGAGGCAGAGGTAGACCAAGAGAAGTGATGCTGGATGGATTGAGACGGTGGCATGGAGGAATATCAGCAGCAGAGTTGATCCAGAAAACCAAAGACCGAGATCTATGGAGAGCCATGAACGCCTACGCCAGCCGGCACGGCACTTGATGATGATGATGAGGAAAAAAAACATCGCCAAAATTGATGCAGCAGTACAGATGAACCGTCGTCGAAGCATAAGATCAAACACAAGAGAAAGAATTTGATGTGTCAATTGGGACAATTCAAAAGGTCGCTCGTAAGAAACTGCAATATCGGAAGGTGTGTTCACAGTGGGTACCACGGACGTTGACCGACCACCAAAAAGAAGAACGCATGGGATGGTGTTTGAACCACTTGCTGCGTTACAGAGTGGAGGGTGGTGCATTTCTCTTCCGCATAGTGGCAGGCGATGAATCATGATGTCACCACTTTGAGCCGAGTAGCGAAAAAGAGAGCATGCAATGGAAGCTGGATCACCAAAAGTCGAAAAATTCAAGTTACAGGTTTCCGATGGCAAGGTTATGCTAAGCGCATGTTTTGACCATGAAGAGCTATTGTTGGCCGACTTTAAAGAACCTGGTGTCAACATCAACTCTACCCACTACTTGCAAACACTAGACAAGCTGCAAACAGCCATCAAGAATAAACGACTCGGCATGCTTTCTCGCTGTGTGATTTTGTTACACAATAATGCTCGTCTGCATGTCGCAATGATTGTGTAGGAAGCATTATCAAGGAAGAAGTGGGAAACTCTGCAACATCCAGCACATAGTCCTGATTTGTCACCATGTGATTTTCATTTGTTCGGACCTCTAAAACAAGCTCTCAAGGAGCAACGATTTCACACAGATGCAGACGTAACGTTCGCGGTAAACACTTGGTTCAGTGAGCAACCACAATCCTTATTTTGCGGACGGAATTCTCCGCCTACCTAAGCAATGGGATACTTGCCTTAATGCCTACGGCGACTTCTTCTGACCAACCCATGGTGCATAATTTATTCAAAATGAATGCTTTGTTTAATTCTACCCACTTGTTAATGTTTCTTTCATGCTTTTGTAATAAAGCCATTGGAACGGATTTCAAATGAACATCACTAAAAGTTTAGTTGAGTCAAGAACCAACATCACGGTGCTCGGGACATTCCCATATGTGCTCTGTCCACCACTGCAACAGCCAGCGAAGAGCCCCAGTACTAATGGTGCCAGTAGCAGTTGTCTGATTATGTCTCCGTGTGGCCTTTCCTCTACGTCCTGAGTGTCGGTCAGATCCCTTGATCACTCCCTGCAACACCATTCTCTCCAAACCGTGATGAGCTACGCGTTCTTCGGTACTATACACACAATTGCAAAGGGCCTCGATCACATCCGCTTTATCATGCACCAAAACTCCACCAAGGGGTGCAGATCCGGCCAGCCTGTCCGTTGCTTATTTCCCAACACACTATGTCCTGGTGAAAAATTCCAACAGATGCTCACCAAAATAAAAAAAAAATCCAGCAAGCAGCTATAAGAATGAACAATACTTTAGTAATATTTCAGTGCATAAAGAGGGATGTCAGCCAAGCATGTGTGCTGTTATCTGGTTTATTTTCATTATTCAATGAGTATATAATGATATTTATAGAAAATATACCAGGGATAGGGATTGTTGGTCATAAGTAAATAATAACTTACATTATGCCGATGACACCGTTTTGATAGCAAGTCAGCGGGAACTAGAAACGATGACAGATACAATGTTTGCAGACAGAGAAAAGATGGGCTTCGGTTTGAAAACAAGAATACAGAAGTAATCTTAATATCTAAGAAATTTATCGCATCTAAATGTTTTTTTTTAAAGTCACTGGTATTAGTTTGAGGCAGCTACAGAAATTCAAGCATCTAGACAAATGGAAAACATCAGATGTAAGCTTTATCACAGAGCTAAAGAACAGCTTAATCATTATGTGGCTTGTTCCATGCAGAATGTTCCTCTATAACAGTCTTTTGAAATATATCTCTATCGTAAGTCAGATGTCACGCCTGTGTCATTTGTGAATGATCTATCACATAGTGAATCAATACGACCTTCCTTTTTCTGCTTCTCTTTTAGCCTCCTTCCATAATCATCTTTTCATTACATTTAATTTTATGTCATTTTACAAGCCAGTTTATTCCATCCATCTATGAATTGAAAACAAGAAAAATTTTCCACCTCATTCAACATGCTTATTCAGCCTTGGTTATAATTGAGGTGTCATAATATTACATGTACCTTATTTTATTTGTCTTAATAACCAGTCTTCTATATTGAGCTCTTGTTGAATTCCTCCTACAGTGAAGGTGGCAAATCGTGCATAACATCCCATCGATGAAAAAGAGAGCAAGTCTCCATCAAACGGTAAATAAGGGAGAAGCAAGGAATCCTCTGCAACGATGGCAAAACCAATCCTGCAGTCTAAACAAATTTAGATCTTCTTCTCTTCTTCTTCGTTCCTTTTTCGAGGGAAATTCCTCACGCCAAGTTATACACCCCAGAAGCTAGTGTGTCGGCCGTGGGCATGCATTATTTGTGTCAGATTTGCTTTCTATAAACAATATATTTCATGTAAGAACACGAGCTCTCTTTACCCGTGTGTAGATTTTCTTCCCAATAATTTTGTCACGGCAGAAGCCTTCAGGCCTCATCTTTACGATTTCCAGCTGCTGTCGGATTTTTAACATGCGTAACTTCAGGGCCCTTCTATTTTTCGCCCTTATCCAAGAAGGACTGGTATCCTATCTCACCACCCAAGATATCAGGACGTGTAATAACTTTAGCTGCGTATGGTTCTTCGACAAGTACTATTCTGAGGTCGAACTTTGTATCTTATGACACAATATAATCATCATTCTATAGTTGCTCCAGTATTTTTCATGAACAAGATAAGAAAACACGAAGGAAAACCTGAAATAAATTATCGAAAGCAGCCGGAAACAGACGGGCTGTTTTCTGGATCTTTCCTTAGGAGGAATAACTCAAGAGAATGCCAGTAGGCCAAACAATGCTTTAAGTTATAGTTGCATGCCCTTTACAAGACGCCACAATAAACTCCAACATTCTGTGGATGATTGTGATTTACTAGGTAGTGTTACATTCATTAGTTAACCATCGCTTTCAGAACGCCACACGAACATACTGTTGTGAAAATCAACGTAAAGCCATCTGCTCTCCACTCACTTGCTGCTGATTTCCAACCCATTATATCCGGATTGTGAAACTGCATTATCTACCTTTAAACCACAGACCCCACGACGCTTGACGGCAGAAGTGGAAGATGATGATGATGAAACCACAGACGGCCTCGAAGCTAGGCAACGCATAGAAAATTAACATCTCACGCCAAAATTAGATCGTCATCTAGGTTTCTGTGAGAGATGGCGTTCATGTGCTGTCCTCTGTAAAACCCTATACATTCAATGTTGGGTATGGATAAATACTAGTATTCCCGAATTTTCCAACAAGGAAATTGTCGTCTAAACATGAATCCTGACACCCTCTTTAATATTCGAAACTTAAATTTAATTTAAACTGTATTATGACTACCAAGATCCATGGAGTTATGTGAGAAGGCCCGGATAGTTGGATAATTATCCCCGATATCTCCCCTCCCCCCCCTCTCTCTCTCTCTCTCTCTCTCTCTCTCTCTCTCTCTCTCTCTCTCCCTCTCTCTCTCTCTCTCTCTCTCTCTCTCTCTCTCTCTCTCTCTCTCTCTCTCTCTCTCTTTAAACCGACAAAAGCACAATGACAACACCTAGGGGAGTGTTGCTCATTGAAGAGTAAAGAGTAAGATACACAGATATTTCACAACAAACACAAACATCCGCATCAGAATCAGAATTTAGAACACATTGATAAAGATGATTATTTGGTTGTTTCGGGATTTGAAATTTATTTATTGAGCACAACCCACTACTGGCAACGCTGATCGTATTCTGGTATGAACCTAAGGCCCATCCACGTCAATATGGAAGCACTATACTCGTGGTTACACACCCGCTTCACGCACCAATGATCCGGGGCTTGTTTCCGGATCCGGTCAAGGATATGCACTACTGACGAGCTCAAACGAGAGCGAAACTCGAGTATAGTGCTTCCATATTGACGTGGATGGGCCTTAGGTTCATACCAGACTACGATCAGCGTTGCGAGTAGTGGGTTGTGCTCAATATTTACATTGATAGAGACAAATTCTCACTCGCCCAATGTTGTACCTAAGACAATGACAAAGGAAAATAAATATAATTTTAACTTAGAGAAAAGTGACACTGGCTAGGAGAATGGTGAGTATCCTATCTGTAATGATCCATTGAAGAAGAACTTCAGAACTAGATGTTATGGCGTGTGGCTGCCGAGTTCATAATGAGAAGGTCTATCGAGCTGAGAGATGCACGTGAATAAATGCGGGTGCTCAAACTTCTTCTTCTTCAGCATTCCGAGCCATTGAGGTTCTTTGCTGCAGATACAAGCCGTCTCCATTCGTCTCTCTGGTTGACCTTCTTTTGCCAGTCGCTGATTCCAAGTGCTTGTAGGTTTGTATGTATATTATTTCTCCACCGTCTTCTTGGTCTACCTCGGGATATGTTTTGTCCTGAGTGTAAGCAAGTTTTGTTTCTCTAATATCTTCAATTCTTTCTATATGTCCCAGCCATTGCAGTCTATTAGCCTTTATGATACCAGTGATTAGCGGGGACTTAAACAGATCATACATGTGTTTATTGCTTCTTCTTTTCCACTCTCCACTTTGTGTATCCCTAATGGGTCCAAAGATGCGTCTTAAAACTTTGTTCTCAAAGGTTTGTAACAAGACTTCGTCTCCTTTCGTTGTACTCCAGGTTTCAGAGCCATACAGCACAACTGGTCTGATCAGTGTTTTGTATATTGTGATCTTGGTGTTAAGAGATGGCGCATTTGATTTTAGCAGATGTTATAGTGCATAGTATATCTTATTTCCAGAGTTGATTCCAGCTTGTATTTCTTCCCTTATGATGTTGGAGCAGTTGAAGATTGTACCCAGGTATTTTTTGTTTCCGTTCTTTTAATGTTCATATTATCTATTTGTATGTGGCCAGAGTTTTTAGCCGTTCCTTCTCTTGAAATTACCATATATTCTGTCTTATCTTGGTTGATAACCAACCCCATTTGTTGAGCTTTTTCCTTTAAGTGAGTCAATATTTCCGATGTCTTTTTTCATTTCCACCTATAATATCTATATCATCTGCATAACCAAGCAGTCTGGATGTTCCTCCAATAGCACATTCCTCCTTTACCTTCCTTACAACTTTCTCTAGAGCCAGATTGAAAAGGAGCGGAGATAGTGCATCACCCTGTTTCAAGCCAGATGTTATTTGGAAAGGGTCTGATTTCTTGCCTTTATATGTTACTATATTATAAGTATCTTCTATGCATAGTCTGGTCATGTTAATTAACTTCCTTGGTATTCCAAATTCCTGCATAGAATTCCATAGACTATTCCTATGGACACTAATCATAAGCATTTTTTAAATGTTATGGATATCTCTGTTATATTCCCAATTTTTCTCGGCTATTTGTCGTAAGATAAATATCTAATCTATTGTTGATATGTTTTGTCTAAAACCCGGATGGTAGTCACCTAATATGTCTTCTGAATATGGTTTTAGTCTATTTAGTAATACCGCTCAAACGTTGGAGAATAATACCAGAGTCGCAGTTAGGGCCTCCTTTCCTGTTTCTTGATGAAGACCACGTATGAAGACACGGACAAATTTGAGTTTCGGCACGATTCACGTTTTCACAGCTTGTTGATACATAATTCTTCCAGATGTACACTACACCTGGCTATCCACTCCTACTGTATGGATACATAGTTGGACTTGAATCTTCGTTCAAGCATACATCCAACCAACAACAAAAAAACACATGGGAAATCTCACTAGAACACTATGTGTGTATGATAGATAAGGTCCTTTTTTCAGCAATGATAATACTTTTACAAGAATAAACTCCACACCATCGGACTGACCATCACCTGTTTGGATCTCGAAGCAGCTGTCATACTGAGAGCCTAGTAACCCATAGACGCCATTCTACACTTGCTTAGTAATAATGTCAGAAAGGCCGTACAGAAAGGAAAGACACAATGGGGATTCCCTATTCTAAAAATGTACAAGTGTAAAAGAATAAACCAAGTTAGTTTATATTTATTTTACATAATGTTACATTATATTTTTATTATCAGCTTCTCTCATTGGGGTTGATCTCTCGTTAGGTGTATCCCCGCAGTATATCCATCATCCGTGCTGTCTCTTTAGAACCTATCTGTTCTTAATCTCTTACACTGAACAGCATCGAGAGAAGCTGTGGTTGATACACCAACAGTATATCCATTATCCGGGCTGTATCTGATATTCGCCGTGCCATGATTTCCATTATGGGATATGCACTCACACGCAGCAAGCGACCAGCTTGTATTACGCATCAGCACCACACAGTATTATAATCTTGCTTTGCTGGGACAACCCATATCATGCATCATGTGTATTATTGATGATCTAATCTTATACAACACCAATAACACTATTCACTGGGACTGTTCATCCTACAATACGTGGTATAACAATCAACCCTACTGACCTTATTAAACATGGAACAGTATGAGTGAAACCTCGTATTTCAGATCTTCTAATTCCGCATACCCCATGTGGCACATTACAGGTACTATACCAACACCCCCTCTCGCTCTCTCTCTCCCCCCCTCCTCTCTTCCACCTCTCTCTCTCTCTCTCTCTCTCTCTCTCTCTCTCTCTCTCTCTCTCTCTCTCTCTCAATCTCCCTTTTTCTCTCCCTCGCTTAGGTATTTATAATGCCCATATTAAACACTGCCTCGGTGAGTCATTTGTTATTGTTTATTTTTCATGCGTTTTAATGCTATTTTTCTTTTGTTGTCAAAATTTGCTTCATGAGTGGTGTTGAATGAAAGAATGTATGAGAGGAAGTAGAGAAGAAGGGCAGAATGTCAGACGGGCCTGCGTGCCCAATTCTTAACCCTTTGAAAATAAAGACTTTCTCATTCCTTTCTCATATATACCATACGCATATGTACGTTTAAGGTTGTATGAATATTTGATGATGATGATGATGATTTGTGTGTGTGTGTGAGTGAGTGTGTGTGTGTGTGTGTGTGTGTGTGTGTGTGTGTGTGTGTGTGTGTGTGTGTGCGCGCGCGCGCGCGCGCCCAGACTTTAGAAATTTTTTTTTTTGGTTCATTTGTTTGGTACACGCATAAAGGAGCACATACATTTCGTTTCGTTAATATTAGCATCATACTTAGGTGCACACATTATTGCTCTTAAATATTTGTCCACTAAAGCAAACCTTTCACTGACACCCACTCATGTATTGTGCGGACGGCCACCGGTGCACTTTTTAGTTTTCACTCTCGGACAACCATCACATCTCCATGGCGTCCAGTTTCCCACCTCTGTTACTATCCCCCTCCCGGTCCACATGACCCGCAGACTCCCACGGCTGTCTATATAAGAGTAGCCTGGTCCACATGACCCGCAGACTCCCGCGGCTGTCTATATAAGAGTAGCCCGGTCCACATGACCCGCAGACTCCCGCGGCTGTCTATATAAGAGTAGCCCGGTCCACATGACCCGCAGACTCCCGCGGCTGTCTATATAAGAGTAGCCCGGTCCACATGACCCGAAGACTCCCGCGGCTGTCTATATAAGAGTAGCCCGGTCCACATGACCCGCAGACTCCCGCGGCTGTCTATATAAGAGTAGCCCGGTCCACATGACCCGCAGACTCCCGCGGCTGTCTATATAAGAGTAGCCTGGTCCACATGACCCGCAGACTCCCGCGGCTGTCTATATAAGAGTAGCCCTGTCCACATGACCCGCAGACTCCCGCGGCTGTCTATATAAAAGTAGCCCGGTCCACATGACCCGCAGACTCCCACGGCTGTCTATATAAAAGTAGCCCGGTCCACATGACCCGCAGACTCCCACGACTGTCTATATAAAAGTAGCCCGGTCTCCTTGACCCGCAGACTCCCGCGGCTGTCTATATAAGAGTAGCCTGGTCCACATGACCCGCAGACTCCCGCGGCTGTCTATATAAAAGTAGCCCTGTCCACATGACCCGCAGACTCCCGCGGCTGTCTATATAAGAGTAGCCCGGTCCACATGACCCGCAGACTCCCGCGGCTGTCTATATAAGAGTAGCCTGGTCCACATGACCCGCAGACTCCCGCGGCTGTCTATATAAAAGTAGCCCTGTCCACATGACCCGCAGACTCCCGCGGCTGTCTATATAAGAGTAGTCCTGTCCACATGACCCGCAGACTCCCGCGGCTGTCTATATAAAAGTAGCCCGGTCCACATGACCCGCAGACTCCCACGGCTGTCTATATAAAAGTAGCCCGGTCCACATGACCCGCAGACTCCCACGACTGTCTATATAAAAGTAGCCCGGTCTCCTTGACCCGCAGACTCCCACGGCTGTCTATATAAAAGTAGCCCGGTCCCCATGACCCGCAGACTCCCACGGCTGTCTATATAAAAGTAGCCTGGTCCACATGACCCGCAGACTCCCACGGCTGTCTATATAAGAGTAGCTAGGTCCTATTCATGTCAGTATCACAGCCTTGGATTCTGAGATGAGTATCAAATAATTTTTTTTTCCCCATTTTTATTCTCTCTTCAGTATTCTCATTTTTTTTTTTTTCATCTTTTTATTCTTCTCATCTCGTTCTTGTGTCGCAATGTCTCGAGAGTCTTCTCTGTGATTTTGTGTTGTGTTTTGTGTATGTATGTGTTTGCTGATAAAGGCTAATCGCCGCAATGTCCTGTATGTTTCATAATTATGTTCTGTAAAGCTGCATTACTTTGTGTTATTTAATATTGTTTACATTTCCACAGTTTTACCGCAGTTCCACCAAATGTTATTCACATTTCATTTGTTACAATGACAGTGTCATGGACGAGTTATTTATATTCCTGATGTGCCGTCCAATATGTCAGTTGGCTAATTAGCTCCCGGAGAGGCAACCAATATGTGAGCGATATTATATTCAGGACGTGCCGTCCAATATATCAGAAGTCACTATTTCCCACGTTGGTGTTTAGTTCTGGGTGTAGGTTAAGTTTCCTTATACACCAGATCCCAGAGAGATGACTCTGGACAAATGTCTCTTTTAAACTGAATCGAGATCAAGTCCCTGGATACTCAAGCTTACAGCTGGAAATGGTCGTTATAAGGTAAGTAGCTGGTCTTGGTATCCACAAGGAGTGGGAAGGAGGAGATTAGATGCCAAGATTTATATCTCTTAATGGACTACTAGGCAGGGCATGTTTCCTCCCTGAAAATCTCCTCTTCCTTTTTTACATTAAATCCCCCACTAAGGTACACAACACAATTGCATACCCTTAGAAAAAAAAATTAAGATGGAAATATTTGTTAAAATAAACTACCACTGAGTTTATTTTATATCAAGATATATTCTTTACAACGTGATGGTTTGTGATGTGATGTTAGTCGTAAGACAGGAGATTTTTGCATCCACGTGCATGAAACAATCATAACCGATATTGATCTTTGTGGCATGATTTCAGTAATGCGGGTGAGAGTTTGCCTTGAATCAGCTGAATCAGTGTTCTGTGCGAGTGCTAGTCTTGGCTCCACTAGGTTTCTCCTTGTTGTCACTTTACAGGGTCGTTTAACTTGGCGCTATGGTTGAGAGCTTGAAATAGATCATCAAGAATATGTTTCTACGATCTACACATACAACATGAGGATGTTTGGCAATTTCTCTCTACCAGAATTACCGCTTTAACTCTCCTCTCTCTCTTTCTCTCTCTCTCTCTCTCTCTCTCTCTCTATATATATATATATATATATATATATATATATATATATATATATATATATATATATATATATATATATATATATATATATATAAAACTATCTCTCACTCTCTCCTCTTCTCTCTCACTCTGTCGAGTTGGAAGGACTTTCCCATAGTCGAACAGGTCCTGTACTTACATTTGCTACTTTCACCTATCTGTCGCGTCAAGAGGAATAGAATGTCCTCAGTCCATGTCACCCATTCAGACACAAGGTTTCTTTGCATTCGCTACTTTATTTAAAGTTGTTTCAACCATTTATTCATTGGTGTTAATAGTAGAGTGTCTGATTTTCGAACTTAACTGTCGGTGATCAGTCTCTGCATCAAGCCTCATGTGAGTTCGAGAACGCACGTTCATCACGCACTAGTAATGGTTACGCACATCATATACGTTACATAGATTGGGTAATGTATACACCACAACATCGCTTCTGCAAATACAACCACAATACTATCTTATAACATTCACCATGGGGTACATATTATTATTCTTCTGCTGCGTTCGTCCGGAATGTTGTTTTAGGCGTAATTACGTTATGCTGTTTACAGCAGAACTGCGATACTTGGGCCGTTGGGCCGATACATCCGACTTCCGCGGGCATTTGTTGACCGGGTTAACCTTCCCTGGGTCTTCGAAGGACATTCGACTCTCACTTTTGTGATGTCACATACATCCTAGCTGGTCGCGGTCAGCCCTCAAGGGAAGGCAGGGGCAGACCATGGGCATTCCGTGCCATCCAAGGAGGCGTCCATAACTGCAGAGCCGAAACATAGCGCTTTGAGAGTAGGCTCACCCAAGGAATCATCACGACCTGCTTAGCCTCACATCCGTATGTTGGGCATTTCGTTCGCCACAGGCCGCTTCCCACGCAAACCAGAAGAGGTCATTCTGCAGACGACATCCACTCAGCGAGCTTTCGATTCGGACTTTCAACGTAATGGGTGTGCTATCCAAGCAATATTCCGTTTCGTGCCACTGGGCAGTTTTTGCCACCGACATATCTGGCATAAATTGTGGCAGGCTAAGAACTTCTTCATGCACCTTTAGATGTCAACCTGAATACAGTTAAAGAAAGCTGCAGTCAACCTGAGCTTGTTTACATCTCCATAGAGCTTGTTCTCAAATGAAGCAGGTGTGGGCCAAAATACATTTCTCTGTTTTGCATATATTGGGCACTCCTGCAGCAAATGTCTAGCTGTTATTTTATCAGTTCCACAGTTACATTCATCAGTATCTCCTATCTTTAGTTTATTGAACAAGTGGTATTTCAGTTTGTTATGTCCTGTGCGGAGTCTGAAGATTGCTACTTGTTCACTTCGGTCGAGTATATAATATGCATCATCTTTCTGGTGGCCTGGACGCTCTGATTCCCATTTGGTTCTAACAGTGGTCTTATACACCTCTTTGCATCATTATAGGTTATGTTTATGTCAGACTGAGGTAGTCGTCCGCCCTCTTTTGCCAGTCTGTCAGCCTCTTCATTTCCAGGTATACTGCAATGTGATGGGTTCCACTGTATTACGTTTTTGGATTTCTGACATAGTCCATGGAGTACTGCTCTTAGGTCTGCTAGTTCTGTGCTGTTTTTGCTCTTCGGTATTGAGACAGCTGACTTTCTGTCTGTGAAGATAGCTATTTGCTTCTCGTTGTTTTCCTCCATCAAGAGCATTTCTGCTGCAGTTTTCAAAGCCTCTACCTCTGCTTTGAAGTTACTTGAGAATTTTCCAGTTGCCACTGACTGGTTTTTTTTTTTTTCCACTCCATCTTTATTTTTTTAAATTTACGTGAATCCCTCCTCTTCAATTTTATATTGAATATTTGGATGATCCATATGTATATGCAAGAGTCCAATTGCTACTTGGGCAATGTTCTTTTATGTAGTTTAGGACAATTGTTCTTCTTTCTTTTCATTCTGAGTGTTCTTTTTATTAATACCAGGAATGTTTTCGATCATCTCAGGTAGTTTTTTCTGTCTCATAGAGGGGAACTTGTGTGCATTGTAGATGGGTTTGACTGTTGATATCTAAGTATAGGATCTGCCCTAATTTTTAAGAAGAGAAGAAGAAGAAGAAGAGGAGGAAGAGGAAGAAGAAGAAGAAGAAGAAGAAGAAGAAGAAGAAGAAGAAGAAGAAGAAGAAGAAGAAGTGTGTGTGTGCCTGTATGTGTGTGTCTGTGTGTGTGCGTGTGTGTGTGTTTGCTTGTTTGTTTGTCAACTTTATTTCATCCCATGCATATTTATCTCAGGTTATGGTCGTCAGTAGGAAGGAAGAAGTGTCACAATTTAATATACAAGTAAATGGAAATATTCTTCAACAAGTGAATCGGTACAATTATCTTGGAACAGTTATAACATCTGATGGGAGATGCCTTGAAAAGATTAGAACAAGAATCGCCATGGCGAAAGTAGCCTTTAGCAAGATGAAAAACATTCTAACCAATAAAAAGATGTCAATTGAAACGAGAAAAAGAGTGTTGAGGGGATACATAGAGCCTGTTCTTTTGTATGGATGTGAAACTTGGACAATGAGCAGTCAAGCTGAAAAACATCTGATGGCTGCAGAAATGTGGTTTCTGAGGAAAATGCAAAGAATACCATGGACAGACAGAAAAACCAATGATCAAGTACTACAGGAGACAAATGAACATCGTAGACTGATTAGAGAAATTAGACGTAGACAGTCAAAATTATTTGGACATGTTATGAGAAGAAATGGGTTGGAGAACTTAGTGACAACTGGCAAGATCGAGGGGAACAGACCAAGAGGAAGACCGAGAGGAAAATACCTGGATGGCTTGGCCACATGGCATGGACGAGACAGGAACACTGAGCTGATCCACGACACTGGTGATCGAGTGGAATGGCGAGTCATGACCGCCCACGCTTTCCGGCATGGCACATGATTGATTGATTGATATTTATCTACCTACCTATCTCTGTGGCGAAGGTATTACGGACTCAATTCGTAAACCCGCTTACCGCGTTCAAAACACAGCTGCAGGAAATTTGGCAGCAGATCGTCTTGCGTTGTTTTCATACAATGGGATATGTGCCGCTGGTTCAGAAAGCAATGCCAAACTACAGAAGGTAAACTTGCCAAGAAATTAGAAACAGCAAAACAAAAAGGCTTGGGTTGAATGCTATGTCCTGTAAAGGATATGCAACTAACTTTAACATTTCTATTTAACTATCCACTTATATATCTGTCTACTTATCTGCCTGTATATCTACCTACCCACCTATTGTCAACTGCCATGTAGTACCTTGCGGTGTGTGGCAGGGGGTTCTTGAGCCCGAGGAATTAAGGCCGCGTGGCTAGTGCAGACGCCGCGAACTGTGCAGGTTAAGGTTTTCTGTTTTTCCCCGGCAGAAAAAAATCCACACATTCAGTAGTACGTCCTTTGCAGAACCTCGCTCCCATAACAACCATTCAGAAAACCTCTCGATCATAAGCAAGATGTCCCGCGTCTGATACACCCACCTAGAGATCATCCGCCACATCCTGCACCCATCTTCTCTTTGGCCTTCCTCTTCCTCTCTTCCCAGGCATATACCCCCACCCCACCCCATTATTGTTCTCTCCAAACTTTCGTGATGTTTCAAGTGACCACAATATTTTAATTTTATTTGTTTTATTGTCTTTAATAGCCAACCTTCTTCGATACGGAGCTCTTGAAGTATGGATACATTTGTAATTTTCTTTATCCAAGATATGTCCTTTGAGCTCGTATATAACATTTATATTCAAAGACATGTTTGCGCTTTTCAGTTTGATTAGTAAGTATTCAGGTCTCTCAGGCGTATGTTGCAATGAGAAAGATGCATGCTCTTAAGAATCTAATTTTTGTTGTTCTATCTATCCCACTGCACAATTTATCCAGTTGTTTTAGTCTTTGGAGAGCAATAGATTTCTTGTCTTTTAATTTCTTTCATTGTATCACCATTGTTGGTAATCAGAACAGGCTGATAAGCTGGCAGGGAATGCGCCTCTTGATGGTATCTTGCCTATGGACTGTTTTTTAAACTAACAATCTATACCAGTTGGCTCAGTGGGAATGAGAAGAACATCTGTACAAAATTTCATCTCAATCGGATGGACCGTTCAGGAACGCATAAAGGACACACAAACAACGACGCAAAGACACAAAGACACAAACATTCTCTTAGATATATATATATATATATATATATATTCTGTGTTGTTGTTAGCAATACTGCATCATCAGCATATTGAATCTCTGGTATGTCATGACCACCGATATTTAGGGCATCATATTGCTCCCTGTTTATATCATCTCTGACATTTCTCATTATATATATGGCGTACAAGTTAAACAAATAGGGGGACAGCACACTGCCCTTGCGGACTCCTTGTTTGGTGTCAAACAATCTGATGTTTCGCCATCTATTCTAACTGCTGCTTTTTGGTCTAGATAGAGCATTTTTATGAGTTGTATTACATGTGATAGAAATACCATATTCCTCATGATTCCCCAAAATTTATGATGTACACAGTCAAATGCCTTTGAATAATTTACAAAACATGAGAATAGGTTTACATTAAATTATCTGCACTTCCTTATTATTAAACGCACATCTCGTTATCCTCTTCCTTGTCTAAATCCAGCTTGAACCACGTTAATTTCTTCTTCCATTTCCTTACGAAGTCATCCCATTGTGATTTTTAGTATAATTTTACTTGCATGACTGATCAGGGCAACGTTCTGTAGTTGATGCATAATTGCATGTTGCCCTTATTTATTTTTTTAAAAATTAATTTGAATGGAGATAGTTCTCTTCCAATCATTTGGCCATATACCATATTTCTATTTCTGTTTACATAATGTGTGATTAATTTGTATGCTTTCTTCTCCTCCCTCACATCATACATTCCACTGCAGTATTCCTGAGTAGTAACCTATGTGGTAATGGGACCGAAAATATGGTGCAGCACCAGATTTTCGACGTCGTATTTTACTATTTAAGATTGATGACATCATAAACCGACACCAGAATTTTCAAAAATTGGCGGGTATTTTCTTGGTTTACTTCGGGTGTCACTTCCGGTTGACTAATTCCGGTCCATTGTGTGTCTCCCCACCGACCGCTCCGCATACAGGTGCCTCCGCAGGCCGCCTCCGCTTCTCCCGGTCCGTCCCGCGATTGCTTGAAGACAGCGAGGCAAGCCCGGGCATGTGGAATACTTATATAGTTAAGTAGACCAAATAGGCGCCGGGCACCCGAGTTCAAGTCTCAGTGTATGTGTGTGTGTGTGTGTGTGTGTGTGTGTGTGTGTGTGTGTGCGCGCGTGCAAGAGGTAGGCCGATGTGAGGGGCGCAAGGAAATAGGCCCTACCCTGGATATTAGCCTTTGCCCCACAAAGGGCCCACCAAATTTGCACCTAGATGCAAAGAATAGTGAACACCAAAGTCCTTTCCAGACCAAGAGGCAAGACTATAATTCGATCTAGCCAAACGACCCAAAAGATTTGAGTCAAGAGGGACCTTCGTGCATATTTAGCTTTAGGAAAAATTCTGAAGCCAGACTACGGCTAATAATTCTATATATGGGTATATTGCCACAATTAATAAACACGTAATAAAATATAGACAGTGAATAATTCTAGAGAAAATAACACTAAAGACCAGTCT
Source organism: Cepaea nemoralis (assembly GCA_014155875.1). NCBI lineage: Eukaryota > Metazoa > Mollusca > Gastropoda > Stylommatophora > Helicidae > Cepaea > Cepaea nemoralis. The sequence continues at coordinate 392,704 of JACEFZ010001900.1, forward strand.
CAATAGTTTACATTCAATTAAAATAGCATAATCAGCGAAGTTTGCAAATTAAATAATATCGCCAATTATTGTCCTATGCGTATTTTGTAAATATTTTTGTCCCTTGATACCGGCAAGCATGGGGCATGTCATCTGCGCTTAGTGTAATATCGCAGTGACCGATTAACGCACAATAGTGCACTTTTGTCTGTATTGGTCTATTTTCTTTCTGTCATTCTTTCTTTATTTGTTTCCATCTTTCTGTCTTCCTTTAGTCTCTATCCAAAAAACATTCCTTTCTTATCCAACGCCGGCCAACGCTGATCATTAACTGAGATAAACACGCACACTAAAGCGGGCTGACACCAGCCCTTGCCAGCCCGAGTTGATCTTTACCTGAGATAAACACACACGCTGAAGCGGGCTGACATTAATGGAAAAATTCCAGAGGAGATCTGGTTGAACGTTAATATAATTATCGCGCAGCGGTCAGACATGCAAGAGAGGGAAATCTTGCGTTTAAGTATGGTAAAGTTAAGTCGCCAGAATAAAATAAAATTCGGCACAAATATGTATTTCTGTTTGCTGTAAATATGGTTCTTCTGTTTGAATTAAAACAAAAGCCTATAAATCTAGTTCGACCAAACATCCGCCGTGAAATCGTCTATACCTCCAAGTAGACTATAATCAACACATATAAGCGAAGAACATCGAATCATCATCGTGTGCCAGGTCGACTTGCGTAGGGCGATCATATCTATTTGTAATGCGTCGGAAACGCATTAAAAGTTTATCAGTGTAAAGCGCTCTCATGTCATTTGAACAAATGCGGTCTCTCTATCTCTCTCCCTCTCTTTCTCTCTCTCCATCTCTTTCTCTCTCTCTCTCTCTCTCTCTCTCTCTCTTTCTCCCCCTCTCTTTCCCGCTTTATTTCTCTCTCTCTTTCTCTCTCTCTCTATCTCTCTCGCCTTCTCCCTCTCTCTTTCGCGCTCTCTCTCTCACACATTGTTTCCTTTCCAATGGGTATTACTGTAAACGAAAACTAATAACGCATGAATGTGTGGGCACGTGTGTGTATACGGGTGCACGTGATGACCCTTGTATTAACGTAGCTGTCGGTATTTATTTTCTTTGATCCTGTATAGTTCACAAGGAGGTCACCTCAGACAGGTGCAAGGCCCAGAACACTTCGGATGAAGACATAGTGACAGTGAAAGAAATCAAGGCTGTGCTTCGACAATCAAAAAACAGCGCTCCAGGGCCTGATGGCATAAGATACGACGACAGCAATAGGTGTACCGACAACGAGCTAGAGAAACTAGCCAACATGTACAACAACAGTATAGGGAGTGCTAGCATCAAGGAGGAGTGGTTACACAGCTATCTGATTCCCTTCCCGAAGCCTGACAAAGACCACAAAAATTAAAATTCAGGAATATCGAATTATAACCAAGCAGAATACAATAGGCAAGCTGCTGGAGAAGGTAATTGCCAGGAAAATATCAAACCAGCTGGAGAGGCAAGGTGTTTTCCCACCTACCCTGGGTGAGTACCGTCCAAAAAGAGAAACCTGGACCAATGCTGCAGTTTTTGTCCATGATATCTATGAAGGTTTCCACTCAGGCATTGACACCTTTGCTGCAGCGATTGATCTTGAGGACGCGTACAACAGATTAACATTGGATTTGTTAATGCTTCAGCTCCTTGAACTCAAAGTAAGTCAATTCCTCCTTAGTTGGATCGCTGCAGCCCTCTTCCAACGGAAAGTAGTTTTTAGATGTGGCAGTTGGCCTTCGGAACCAACAACAATATATCCTGGCCTAACACAGGGATCACCATTGTCTCCGGTAATGTTCAACGCCTACACAGTGAGAATCACCAGTGAGCAGATCACTGGACCTGGCAGGCATTGTCATATGCTGATGATGTTTTAGTGTATCGTCAGGGTAAGGATAGAGAGCAGGTTGCTGTGGAACTACAAACCGAACTCAATCGCATAAGTACTTGGTGTGATGAAGCTGGGGCAATGGTCAACCCAACAAAGGCAACAGTGACTTGGTTCTCGTTGAATAATCATATTGTCAACACCCCAACACCAACTGTAAAGCTGTGTTCAGAGACGGTGGAAAGAACGCAGGCAATGAATTACCTGGGGATACGGTTAGATGGAAGCCTAGCTTATAATGAGCCACATAGACCAGGTGATAACAAAGGTCAAGCGGGATTTGGCTGCGATGCGGGTGATGGCGGCAGAAAACTGTGAGCAGCGCCATCTATTTCTTCTGTACGAGGGGCTGGTCATGTCTGTTTTGGAGTATGCAATGGCAATCCTGACTCTCAGGCGTAAGCAGATAGAAAGGATGGAAAGGATACAGAATGAAGCTATGTGCATTATTCTTGGATGTACAAGAGATACACCATGCAGGGCGATGCACTACCTTCTTGATTTTCCAACCATTGAAGAGAGAATACAAGTTTGCAGAGCACGCGCCTACCTCAGAGTTAACGCAAACACACAACATCCACTGCATAGTGAAATTATGAAGGTGAAGGGCAGCAGGTTAAAAAGAGGACGGTCATGGATGGGTCAAGTCGAAGACATTCTTCAACAGGTGTGTTCACTTGAGGACTTAGAACCTGGCGAGGAGTGGGTACACGTACCAACAGATTTCTCCACATCCTGTTCAGTTTGTAACCAACTAGATAGAAAAAGCAGACAAAAAAAATCTGGCTGCTGTGGATTCGGAAGTACAAGCGTTGATTTTCGAGAATTCGCTAGACGGTGATGCTGTCATCTACACAGATGGGTGGGTCGTCCGACATGTGAGAAGCTCATGGGCCTTTACGGCTCGGGCCGGAGGGAGAATTGTGAAGGAGGACTCTGGTGCTTCCACTGAAACCACAAGTAACCTGACTATGGAAGTCATGGCAGTAGTAAAGCAATAACATGGCTCGAGACACAGACATTCACTATGGCATGTTTCCTTAGCGACTCAATAAACATGATCAAGAGGATAGAGGAGGGGTCGATCCGAACAGTATGCAACCAGTAGCACCACAGGTAGTGTACCATTGCTGTTATTTAGTAATTTCTCTGTTGCTATCTTGATTGCCTCAATTTCGGCATCATAGTTATGGCAGTACTTTCCTGTCGGTACTCTGGCTGTGTCCCTAGTATTATTTGGGTATTCTATGTACAATCCCGCTCCTCCATTTCGAACAGCATTTTGTGCTGACCCATCTGTGTAGACTCGGATCCAGAGGTCCTGTGGGTATTCTTCATCAAGGAAGCTGAGAGTGGCTGTTCTGCGCTGCACACTGTTCTGTTCTTCCTTGTCAAATATTCCTCTCACATTAGTCTGGATTTGTAACGATAGTCTATGCTCATCTTTCCATGGAGTTCGCTCTGGAATAGTTGTTAGGGGGATACCAACTGTGGGCAGATCAGTGGTTTCTCTGCAGAGTCGTTTGGCCTGGTGGATAAAACTACTTCTTTTCAACCGCCCCATAGCTAGGTTTTCAAATCTGTTCTTCATAGGGTGGCCTGGCAAGCTGAGGAATTTTTCTGCTTGTATTAGCGTTTTCGTATCTCTGCGCTCACTCAGTGCCTGTGTCCTCCCCATCTTCTCCATTTCCACTATAGGGGTTGATCTCATCCCTCCTGTGGTGACCCTAAGTGCTTGATTTTGCACCTTGTCCAGCTCTTGTAGTGTGGTATTTGATGCTGAACACCACGCAGTTGACCCATATTCCAGGTGTGGTCGTATGCTCTGTTGGTAAACTTTGCTAAGTATTTTCGTACTGGCTCCCCATGTGGTTCCACGTAGCTTTCTCAGGATGGCTATTTTCCTTCTGGCTTTTGCTACTGCTTTGTTGATGTGCTTTCTCCATGTCAGCTTGCCATCAAATGTTACTCCAAGGTATGTTGGTTCTTTATCTTCTCTTAGGGGTGTTCCATTTATCTGGATGATCCCTGCCTTTTGTTTTGGAGAGAGGGTAAATAGGGTTGTGCTGCACTTGTCAGTGTTTATGCTGACACACCATCTATTTGCCCATACAGCAAATGTATCTACAGCTCTTTGTAGCAATCTGGTGGCCACTGATGCATATTCATTTGTGCTCCATAGAACCAGGTCATCGGCGTACATTGCCGCTTTAATTCCATGCGGTAGGTGAGCAACAAGATCATTGATGAAGATTAGAAAAAGTGTGGGGGACAAGACTCCGCCCTGGGGGACACCGTGACGCAGTAGTACTTTCTTGCTCTTGAGTCCGTCTATCTGTACTCGGGCTCTTCTGTTGTGCAAGTATGCTTTCACCCATTTGTACATTCTTCCATTGACTTTGCAGTTTCTCAGTTTCTTCATCAGACCTTCTTTCCAGACTTTGTCAAAGGCTTTCTTCAGATCTATCCATGCCGCAAGCACCAGCTTCTTCTCTTGGAATGCATCCTCAATTTCTTGAGAGAGGTAGGTTGTCTGATCTTCCGTAGAGTAGCACTGCCTAAAGCCAGCCTGCTGTGGCACAAGGATGTTTTTACTTTCAATGTACCACTGCAGTCTGTGATTGATGATGCGCTCCAGTGTTTTGCAGAGACAGCTGGTGAGGCTAATTGGTCTGTAGCTAGAGGCAATGGAACCATCTTTCCCTGATTTTAGGAGGGGTATCATGATTGCTTCTCTCCAGGCTTGTGGAACACTGCCTAAGGTCCAGCTGTTATTGAAGATCTGCAACAGCTTTGTTTTGGCCTCTGTTCCTAGGTTCCTGATCATTTCATTGGAGATACCATCAGCTCCTGGTGACTTTCTCATTTTCAGTTTTGATATGGCTAGCTCCAGTTCGCTGATTGTGATGGGTGCCTCCAGAACCTCATGTACTATTTCCTTCTGTCCTGTATGTTGTCGTTTCTCTCGAATCTCTTGTTGTTTCTCTGGACTAATTTTGATATTGTTATCTTGTGCGAACGAGTCCGCAAAATGGTCAGCTGCTTGCTTTCTTGTTAAGATTTTTCCATCTTTATGTAGTGCAATTTTTGAGTTTCTCCCTGTGCCCTCGTCATTAAGCTGTTTTATTAGCTTCCACAATTTCCTTGTGTCTCTTTCAAAGTTCAGAGACTCTGTTTTCTCCTGCCAGCTTTTCCGTCTAGCCTGCAGCTTGTCCCTTTGAAATTTGGCTTTTGCATGCTGGAATTTATTGTGGTGCTCTTGGCTGGGTGTGGCCTCTGCTTGCTTTCTACACACTTCAACATCATTATGCAACTGTTCCAGTTCACTACTCCAGTAGGGTTTATATTGTTTACGGGCTCCTCTTGGTACTGTTTCTCGCGCTGCCTGTAGTATGCATTTCCCAAACTCTTCAACTGCTTTATTTATGTCTTTCTCAGTGTTCAGGTTTCTAACCAGTATGCTGGTGCGATGCTTGTACATTGCCCAGTCTGCTTTCTTGTAGTTCCACCTCGAGAGGGTGCTGCTTTCACTTACAAGCTCATTTTCTACGGTTAGAAAGACTGGCCGATGGTCACTGCCACCAAGTTGTTTCCCAACAGTTCGTGTAATGTTCCACTCCAGGTCTGGTGAATGAAAAGCCAGGTCAGGTGTAGTTGTAGAGTGCCATGATCTCGAGTAGAAAGTATGTGGGTCGGACGGCTTGTTAATCAACATGAATCTATTCTCATCCTGCCAGTCTTCCAGTCTCTCTCCTCTCTGGTCCATGTGATCATAGCCCCAGCTCTGCGAGTGGCTGTTGAAATCGCCACACACAATCATTTTTTCTTTTAGTGGTAGAGTGTCCAGTGCCTGTGGGCGGTCACTTGGACAGTAGTAATTGATCAGATGTAGATCTGTATTACCTGTCTTAAGTTTAAGTGTCTGATACTCAGCCCCTTCCATGTAGACTTTGATTTGGGAAGCCATGATGTTATTTCTTACAAGGGTCAGTATCCCACCTTTTCGCCTGTTCTTTCGGTCAGATCGGTAACACTGGTAGCCTCTGATTTTGAAGGCTATATTTTCATTGAGGTGAGTTTCTTGCAAGCAACATATGCTTACTTTTTCTTGGTCCAAGATTTTTTCTAATTCTATTTTTTTGTTGCTGACTCCCTCCGCATTCCAGTGCATTATTTTAAGTCTTCGTTTAGTATGGCCAGTCATCCTATTCTCATGTCCCCTGGCTCCACAGGACATCTGAGAAGGACCTCCAGTAGTTGGGGTTGGACCCTTTCGAGACATAGGGCCCGGCACTGCACCTGCCTGGGGGTCCAAAGCAGGGCGAGCACCATAACGATTAGCAGTAGTCGACATATTCCATTTTGCGTGATTGCGTGGCATCCTGATTTCTGTGGTGAGCCTCTTGGCTGGTTGCCTCCGTCTTCAGCACCTTTCTTTGCTAGAGCAGACTGTGGTCTCACTCGAGTGTAGATGTGTACGCGCGCACACACCTGTCTGCGCATGCATGTACGTGCATACACATCTAGAGCATACTGGTTATTTTCCGGCGCCGGAGACTCGCCGTCGCCCCTTCTCCTGTTAGTTTAAACAGGTCCGCCACGTGAAGGCCAGGAGTTGGACTTTTGCTGCATAGGTTATGTATTCACGAGCCATTGAGGTATTTGAGCAATGTTGGGCGCTCACCCCAACACCGCGCCTCGGCTACATACAGCAACATTTGGAACCCTTGTGTTCAGTACGTATTACAATCCATCGCCTGTTTAATGTGACACCTGCTGGAGACAGTGTGCATAGCCACTTTAGTAACTTTTTCTAAATTGCTTTTTAATTACATAACCTGAATATTTGGATAGCTCTTGAAAAAACAAATCCAACGATAACCTATTCAAGTCTGTGGGTCAATTTTAAACCGAGATATTAATGTTTGTGTGTAAGTTTATAATTTGCAAGGAAGATATAAAGAAAACGGTTTTGGCCTTTCCACTTTTTGTGACCCTACCTACACACTCACTCATCTGTTGGTTGCACTGTCGTCAAGGAGATTAACACAGCCGCTGTCTAACACAAGGGCCTATAACTCTGCCAGTTTATATATATACACTCTCTCACACACACACACACACACCCTCACGCACACCCACCCACACACACACACACACACACACACACACACACGAGATTAACACAGCCGCTGTCTAACACAAGGGCCTGTAACTCTGCCAGTTTATATATATATATATATATATATATATATATATATATATATATATATATATATATATATATATATATATATATATATATATATATATATTGATTATGTGGTTGTCTCGGGATTTGAAATTTAAATATTGAGCACAACCCACTACTGGCAACGCTGATCGCATTCTGGTATGAACCTAAGGCCTATCCACGCCAATATGGAAGCACTAGACTCGAGTTTCACCCTCATTTGAGCTCGTCAGTAGTGCACATCCCTGACCGGATCCAGAAACAGTCCCGGATCACGCGTGTGAAGCGGGTGTGTAACCACGCGGCACACACTGGACACACCAAATTATCACAACAGAATACCACAACGCTACCCATCGTAGGCTATGCTCAAGATTGCCCAATCGCCGCGACCGACGTCCGTCAATCGATGGGACCCGAACGATCAGGACTTCTCACTGGCAAGGAACACCAGGCCTCCTAAAATCCAGTGAGCAACAATCAAATTGATTATGTGGTTGTTTCGGGATTTGAAATTTAAATATTGAGCACAACCCACTACTGGCAACGCTGATCGCATTCTGGTATGAACCTAAGGCCTATCCACGCCAATATGGAAGCACTAGACTCGAGTTTCACCCTCATTTGAGCTCGTCAGTAGTGCACATCCCTGACCGGATCCAGAAACAGTCCCGGATCACGCGTGTGAAGCGGGTGTGTAACCACGCGGCACACACTGGACACACCAAATTATCACAACAGAATACCACAACGCTACCCATCGTAGGCTATGCTCAAGATTGCCCAATCGCCGCGACCGACGTCCGTCAATCGATGGGATTTTAGGAGGCCTGGTGTTCCTTGCCAGTGAGAAGTCCTGATCGTTCGGGTCCCATCGATTGACGGACGTCGGTCGCGGCGATTGGGCAATCTTGAGCATAGCCTACGATGGGTAGCGTTGTGGTATTCTGTTGTGATAATTTGGTGTGTCCAGTGTGTGCCGCGTGGTTACACACCCGCTTCACACGCGTGATCCGGGACTGTTTCTGGATCCGGTCAGGGATGTGCACTACTGACGAGCTCAAATGAGGGTGAAACTCGAGTCTAGTGCTTCCATATTGGCGTGGATAGGCCTTAGGTTCATACCAGAATGCGATCAGCGTTGCCAGTAGTGGGTTGTGCTCAATATTTATATATATATATATATATATATATATATATATATATATATATATATATATATATATATATATATATATATATATATATATATATATATATATCCAGACACTCAGATATATACATCACGCCATGCCGTGATAACGTCAGACAGCGCGCAGACTGCACGCGGCGAGTCTTGTCAGCCAGCGTAGATAGATGCATTTTGACAAAAGATGTTCCGTTGGAAAGATTTAAAAATATCAATGATCCTGCCCATGCAGAGTGATGAAAATTTATACACAAATACTAAATTTAACGTTGAATGCAATCATGCGTTCATTGGCATTAAAATCGCTGTGAATATTCCAAAACAATATTAAATATTCATCGCTGACAAGGAAACGGCTATTTCCGGCCATTGAAATATCACATCGGAGCATGAAATTTTCATTATTTTCGTTTGGGATGATCCTCCCGATTTTAATAGTCTAAAATGACAAGATTTACATAAGAATGGACGATACATCTAATAACACATACTAGAACAAACAAATACATCTACATAAAACGTGATTTGTGGGTCTACTTACGTCTGAAAAGGTCACTCTGTATCTCTGTGTGAGAAACGAATTTCAGAAACACGAGATGTAGGCCTACCGAGGAGGGAAAAACTATATAAAGTAATTGGTCCATTTTTTAAGGCAAAGTTGAAATAATGGGGGAATTTAACATAACGAGTACTCTATATATCCTTTAAATGGAGATACCAAAACAAAAACAAAAAACGAAAATTAACGGGGAAAAATCTACGGTAAAATACGGCAAATCGGAACGAAAGTACCTAAGTATGCATGTTCAAACTTGTTTTCTGTTTCACTAGATTTCTGTGATCTGGCTTGACTGACATGATCATAAGTGTGTCTTATTTTAACCATTTTGATGGAAGTTTCCTGGATCATATTCCTTGACTGTTGTGATCTTTATTCATGTGACACATTGCACTCTCTTTGTAACTATAATCGGCTTAAATTTAGCCATACTTGCTTGAAATGCTTCCATACTTGACCTGTCATTTTGCAGCTTTGCTCTTAGCACTATCATTTGTTTTACATTGTTTGCATCATCTGAAATACTTATCACCATTTCTTTCCTACATTAATTTAGCCTTATATAAAAACCCATTTGGCAACATGGCATAGAGAACAATCTCTAATGGAAATAACTGGCGGTACATGAGACAGAAGGCTGTGGATAGACATGATGACCATTGTGACATGGCGTGCATTTTAACAGATTCTACGCCGCCAAACAAGTAGATTTAAACAAAAATGAATTACAAAAAATGGGAAGTAATGGGAAGTCTCACAGTTATGACTTAACATATTTTATTATAATACAATGAAAAGTTGTTAATATAGTAGCAGTCATATTTTATTATAATACAATGACATTTCAGTGATATATAAGCTCATGGCAGATATGGGAATTTGTTTAAGACATTTAATCATCTCATGACACTTCATCAGTTTAAGACATTTAACCATCTCATGACACTTCATCAGTTTAAGACATTTAATCATCTCATGACACTTCATCAGTTTAAGACATTTAATCATCTCATGACACTTCACCAGTTTAAGACATTTAATCATCTCATGACACTTCATCAGTTTAAGACATTTAATCATCTCATGACACTTCATCAGTTTAAGACATTTAATCATCTCATGACACTTCGTCAGTTTAAGACATTTAATCATCTCATGACACTTCGTCAGTTTAAGACATTTAATCATCTCATGACACTTCATCAGTTTAAGACACTTCATCAGTTTAAGACATTTAATCATCTCATGACACTTCATCAGTTTAAGACATTTAATCATCTCATGACACTTCATCAGTTCAGAATATTCTTTCTACAAGCTGATTTTCTTATACTCATTAAACAGAACACATATTTATAAGATATCTATCACTTAGCTCCTTCGCTGTTGTAGGTAAAATCACACCATGTCTTGGGTTATATATTTTCCAGATTTCAAGAAAATGCCTTGTGTACAATATCCTAGCATTACTGTATGTGATTGAATACGTACGTTAAGGATGTTGCTTCCCTTTGTCTTTAAATATATGTGGGTGATGTGCTTGAAGCCAAAAAATATATTTGATCAAGTGTGTTACTCAGATTTACTTGTTTATATTTTTTACAGCATTTAATACGAGATGTTACAAGGTTCTATGTAAAGTTGTGGACCTGTCAAATAATCCAGACGTACGTACGTACATGCAGAGATTTGAGGTGACGGACAAATGATGTCTGTGCTTGTAGAACATATGGTTCATGTCTTTAAATGGCAGTTCACATTTTCTGTACAACTGAAATTATTTTCTTTGATGGGACTAGTTTTGTTACGGAAATAAAATGTGACAGAAAGAGTTTATTATGCCTAAAGCTTAACAATAAATGTACATTTTTTGGTCACAGAAATGTTGAAGTCTGTCCTTGTTTTGTTTTATTTGTGTCACACTTATCTACCACTATATTTATGTATCTGTTTGTGAATCTAGTAGATGTTTATGAAAATGTACATCCATGTAATGAACAAGTTCTGGAAAATATAACGGAACAAATATTTAATCTCATCTTGTTCCTCTTGTGCCTTGTAGTTTTGAGGTGAAGCATAAACAGCGGGAGAGTGCCTGTTTATAGTCTTCATATATGGAGATTCACATGAACTCGGTTATTCCCACTGTCTTATCATTTACATCAGGGGTCACCAAACTTTTTTCACGGCGGGCCGGATAGTCATTCTGTACAATACTTGCGCCGATCTCCGTGGCGAAGGTCTGACGGACGCTGTTCGTAATCCTGTATACCCGAGTTTGAAACACAGCTGCGTGCGATTTGGCAGCCGACAACGTTGCGCTTTGTTTTTGTGCTATGTTATGGGTGCCGGTCGTTCAGAAAGCAATAGTAAACTACTAAACGTAAACTTGCCAAGACATCAACAACAGCAAACAATGCTGGTGTTGACTGCAAACGTCCTGTAAAGGATATACAGCTAACTTTAACAATAATTGCAAGCTAGAACGAAAGCTCTGAGGGGAAAAAAGTCGAAAAACTTAGTTAATCATGGGAAGGACGTGCAATGCACAAAAACAAAGACAACCAACACATTTATTTACATATTCGAATCTCACAAACTAAGCTGCAAAAGAGGTTCGGGAGATTTGTGAAACTGGCGTGTGGCTTTCAAAATACCATCAATGTTTTGGTTTGGAATTGCTGCATCCAATCAAGAGAATTGCTATCAAATGTTCATCGGTCAATCTCGTTCGATGTGGTGACTTCACAGACTTCATTTTTGAAAATGTTTGCTCACAGACATAAGTTGTTCCAAACACTGATGCCATACCAGCGGCAAATTTCTTCAGTTTCGGAAATTCAACATCAGGTAAGCAGCGGTACAATTCAACAAGTTTTCCTTGTCTGTGCTTCTCTTTCAACAAGTCATTTGCTTGCAAATCAACGAGCTCCAACTGTAGTTCAACTGGCACATCATCAAGGTTACAATCAAACGGTTTCTGGAACAGAAGAATGTCACTCTCAATTCTGGCAAGATCTGAAAATCTCTCCAAACTCTTTGAAACAATGAAAATGAGAAAGGTTTTCTCCTTCCAGTTGTGCTTCCAACAATGACAGCTTTCTCCGAAATCCTTTGATTGTTCTGTAGAGATCACAGACGAGATAATCTTTCCCTGAAGTTTCAAGTTCAGTTCATTCATGTCGACCAAAAATGACAACTTTGACAGCCAGGTAGGATCTGACAGCTGTGAATCAGCTCTATCTTTTTTAGTGAGGAAAATATCTATTTAGTTTCAGAGCTTGTAAAAACGAAACAGGACTTTACCGCAGCTGAGCCACCTGACTTATGTGTGATAAGGCAAGTCACAGAATTCAGAATCAATTTATTCAAGAAAAGCCTGGAACTAACGGTGATTGAGTGCATGTTCCCGAATGAAGTTCACAGCGGAAACGACTGGTTTCAGTACACAATAAATATCTAAGTCTTCCCACAGAGTACTTGCTGATGTATGATGCAGTGTATGAACAGAGCACCCGGAATTTGCAAATCTTCCAACTGAGTCCTGATCTGCCCCACCAGACCCTTCTCACTCCAGCCATGTTTTTTTCCCTCCATCAACTGTAACACCTCGAAGCTGATTACGCTGAAGGTTATAGTCTTGCAAAATTGTTTGCATTTCCACGAAAATGTATTTCCCAGATGTTGTTCCATGCATGCTGCAAACGGACATCAACTCTTCCGTTATCTGAAAGTCCTAATTGACACCACGAATGAACACGAGAAGTTGTGACGTACTCTAGAGGTCAGTAGACGCATCCAGCGCCAGAGAATACCACAACAAGATCCTAGCTTTCTCGCGTATCTGTAGCATTGTGTTCTCTCCAAGTTCTTCTGTTCTCCGCACAACTGAACTTGCCGAAAGGCTGATAGTTCCAAACAAATCGGCTTTCTCGTGACACAAGTCATTTGCTGCTTCGATCATACACTCTTTGATGAAGTTGTCCTCAGTAAACGGCTTTCCTCGTTCTGCCATCTTATGCACTGTTTTGTAACTTGTACGAGTCACAGATTCATTTTCAGCAAATTTTCTCGTGAAGAGATTTCTTTGTGTTTCAAAACCACGTTTAATGGACTCATATTTCCCAGAGTGTAACTTTCCAGAAAACTTTTAATTGGTTGATAGATGTTTTGTTTCGTATTGACGCCGAAGATTGTACTCTTTCAAAACGGCAACACTTTCGCTGCATATTACGTAACTGGTTTTCTGGCCCTTTGTTTCCACAAAGAAGTACTTTACTCCCCATTCTTCATTGAAAAATCGACACTCGGCGTTCACTTTTGTTTTCCTAATAGCCATAATTAAGGGTGAAGTACACGGGATCTGAAAATGAAAAATAAAACATTAAATTAGAAACATAATTGAAATCCTATTGAAACAGAAGAAAAGCAGAGGACTAGGGGTCACTGGTGAAGCTACAGCGCATCAAAGGTACATATACAGTTTATAGGTACCTTTGTGTAACCGCACAGTGATGATAGAAATAATATCACAACGCCGACTGCTCATGGGCCGTAGAAGAAGAGAGGAAAAAGAAGACACAAAGAATCTCATTCTATTTCTATGGCTAACAAGAAAAGAAAAGATTTAGACATATGAGAAGAAATTCAGGTCCGTGTACAGGAAATCAGAATAATGTAATTGAAAAGATACAACATCATCATCAAGTGCCGTGCCGGCTGGCGTAGGCGTTCATGGCTCTCCATAGATCTCGGTCTTTGGTTTTCTGGATCAACTCTGTTGCTGATATTCCTCCATGCCACCGTCTCAATCCATCCAGCATCACTTCTCTTGGTCTACCTCTGCCTCTCTTCCCCTCGATCTTTCCAGTTGTTACGATGTTCTCCAATGCCTCTCTTCTCATCACATGACCGAGGAAAGCTGTTTGTCTCTGTCTTATTGTTGTATATAATGTTCTAGTTTCATTAGCCTGTTTTAGGCAGTCGGCTAATGAAACTAGAACATTATATGATACTAGCTGACCCGGCCCGGCTTCGCCCAGTCCTTGGTGGGGAGCATCTCATTTAATTCATATAAGTAGTCATATAAGTTCCCGTTCCCGTTACCGACTGTCTGTCTGTCTGTCTGTCTGTCTGTCTGTCTGTCTGTCTGTCTGTCTGTCTGTCTGACCCGGCTCGGCATTGCCCAGCTTCTGGTGTGGAGCATCTCATTTAATTCATATAAGTAGTCATATAAGTTCCCGTTCCCGACTGTCTATCTGTCTGTCTATTTGTTTGTCTACCTGTCTGCCTGACCCTGCCGGTTTCGCCCAGTCCCTGGTGGGGAGCATCTCATTTAATTCATATGAGTAGTCATATAAGTTCCCGTTCCCGACTGACTGTCTGTCTGTCTGTCTGTCTATCTGTCTGTCTGTCTGTCTGTCTATCTGTCTGTCTGTCTGTCTGTCTGTCTGTCTGTCTGTCTGTCTGTCTGTCTGTCTGACCCGGCCCGGCATTGCCCAGCTTCTGGTGTGGAGCATCTAATTTAATTCATATAAGTAGTCATATAAGTTCCCATTCCCGACTGTCTATCTGTCTGTCTATCTGTTTGTCTACCTGTCTGCCTGACCCTGCCCGGTTTCGCCCAGTCCCTGGTGGGGAGCATCTCATTTAATTCATATGAGTAGTCATATAAGTTCCCGTTCCCGACTGACTGTCTGTCTGTCTGTCTGTCTATCTATCTGTCTGTCTGTCTGTCTGTCTGTCTAATCATTTATTGGTTGCAGTTAGAACAACCTTAGATAAACGAAGACCAACTTGGTAATATATTAACTTGGGTAAATGGAGCAGCGGCAGCAGCAGCCGAAGAAGAAGAAAAAGGAGGAGTAGGAGCTGGGAGGAGGAAGAGGGAGGAGGAGGGAGGAGGAGGAGAAAGAGAGAAGAGGAGGATGGAGGAGGGAGAGGGAGGAGGGGGAGGAGAAGAGGAAGAGGGTAGGAGGTGGAGGAGGGGAGAGGAGGAGGAGGAGGAATATAACGCATATGCCTGTAGATTTAATAATGGCTGAGGTTGTTCCATGTCTTCTTAGAGTTGGCGACAGTGTAAAGAAATATAAAATCTTCAAACTTTCATACTAAAAAAATATGACAGTGGGCTGCGCTGGAATGAAAGGAAGACGTGTAGAAAATTTCATCTCAATGGGATGGGCCGTTCGCGAGCGCATTAGGGACATATAGACAGACAGACAGACAGACGGACGGAGATCGCCTTTTATATATAAGATATACCCATCCATGTTGGGTTTTCCTCTTGTCCGCTTACTCGTTAGGCCTCCCTCCATATACATCTTTTCCAGACTCTACAGTCTACACGCCCAAAGTATTTCATTTCCCTCACTTTCGTTTGTCTTAATAACCACATTTCTTTGACAATGAATCCCTGTTGAACGGTTCAGTGTGTTCTCTATTTCGCCCATGCAGGAGGAGGAGAGGGAGGAGGAGGGAGGAGGAGGGAGGAGGAGGAGGGAGGAGGAGGAGAGAGTAGGAGGAGGGAGGAGGCGGAGGGAGAAGGAAGAGGGAGGAGGAAGAGGGAGAAGGAGGAGGGAGAAGGAGGGGGAGGAGGAGGAGGAAAGAGGAGAAGGGGAGGAGGAGGAGGGAGGAGGAGGAATGTGAAGGGAGGAGGAGGGAGGAGGTAGAGGGAGGAGGAGGAGGGAGGCGGAGAGAGGAGGAGGGAGGAGGAGGAAGAGGGAGGAGGAGGAATGTGAAGGGAGGAGGGGGGAGGAGGTAGAGGGAGGAGGAGGGAGGAGGAGGAGGGAGGAGTAGGGTGGAGGAGGAGGCGAGGAGGAGGGAGGAGGAAGAGGGAGGAGGAGGGAGAAGGAGTGAGGAGGAGAACGCAGGAGGAGAAGGGAGCAGGAGGAGGATAGGGAGGAGGAGGGAAAGGGAGGAGGAGGGAGGAGGAGGAGAGAGTAGGAGGAGGGAGGAGGCGGAGGGAGAAGAAAGAGGGAGGAGGAAGAGGGAGAAGGAGGAGGGAGAAGGAGGAGAAGGAAGAGGGAGAAGGAGGAGGAGAAGAAGGGGGAGGAGGAGGAGGGAAGAGGAGGAGGGGAGGAGGAGGAGGGAGGAGGAGGAATGTGAAGGGAGGAGGAGGGAGGAGGTAGAGGGAGAAGGAGGGGGAGGGAGGCGGAGAGAGGAGGAGGGATGAGGAGGAAGAGGGAGGAGGAGGAATGTGAAGGGAGGAGGGGGGAGGAGGTAGAGGGAGGAGGAAGAGGGAGAACATATAGACAGACAGACAGACGGACGGAGAACGCCTTTTATATATAAGATATACCCATCCATGTTGGGTTTTCCTCTTGTCCGCTTACTCGTTAGGCCTCCCTCCATATACATCTTTTCCAGACTCTACACGCCCAAAGTATTTCATTTCCCTCACTTTCGTTTGTCTTAATAACCACATTTCTTTGACAATGAATCCCTGTTGAACGGTTCAGTGTGTTCTCTATTTCGCCCATGCAGGAGGAGGAGAGGGAGGAGGAGGGAGGAAGAGGAGAGAGTAGGAGGAGGGAGGAGGCGGAGGGAGGAGGAAGAGGGAGAAGGAGGAGGGAGAAGGAGGGGGAGGAGGAGGAAAGAGAGAAGGGGAGGAGGAGGGAGGAGGAGGAATGTGAAGGGAGGAGGAGGTAGAGGGAGGAGGAGGAGGGAAGAGGAGAAGGGAGAGGAGGGATGAGGAGGAGGGAGGAGGAGGGATGAGGAGGAGGGAGGAGGAGGAAGAGGGAGAAGGAGGAATGTGAAAGGAGGAGGAGGGAGGAGGTAGAGGGAGGAGGAGGAGTGAGGAGGAGGAGAGGGAGGAGGAGGAAGGAGGAGGGGGGAGAGGGAGGAGGAGGAGGAGGGAGAAGGAAGGAGAGGAGGAAGGAGGAGAGGAAGGAGGGAGAATGAGGAGGGGAGGAAGGAAAGAGAGGTGGAAGGGGAGGAGGAGGGAGGAGAAAAGAGGTAGGGGGAGGAGGAGGTAGAGGGAGGAGGAGGAGGAAGGAAAGGGAGGAGGAAGAGGAGGAGAAGGGAGGAGAAGGGTGGAGGGAGGAGGAGGAGGGAGGAGGAAGAGGGAAGAGGGAGAAGGAGGAGGGAGGATGATGAGGGAGAAGGAGGCAGGAGGAGGAGGAGGGAGGCAGGAGGAGGAGGGATGAGGAGGGAGAGGGAGGAGGAGGGAAGATGAGGGAGGAGGGGGGAGGAGGCGGAGGGAGTAGGAGGGAGGAGGAGGGGAGAGGAAGAGGGAGAAGGAAGAGGGAGAAGGAGGAGGGAGGAGGGAGAGGGATGAGAGGGAGGAGGAAGAGGAGAAGGGTGGAGGGAGGAGGTAGAGGGAGGAGAAGAGAGGGGGAGAGAGTTCGCCATTCCGAATTCATACTCGTCTAGTTCTTCCCTTCTACACGACTGTAGATAACTTCCTTACACATAAAAAGATGAATTGTTATTGATATTGCCGTGGCATGGAGGAATATCAGCAGCAGAGTTGATTAAAAAAAACAAAGACTGAGATCTACAGAGAGCCATGAACGCCTACGCCAGCCGGCACGGCACTTGATGATGATGATTGCCGTGTGACGATTCTGTGTAGTCACGTCATTTTCTTCCCTTTCCCTAGCGTTTTGGTTCGGGGATTCTTTCATCATCATCATCATATATTTACGTACGTATTTTGGGAGGGGGAGGAGGGAGGAGGAGGAAGAAGAAAAAAAAACTATGACAGTTGACAGCTCTGGAATGAAAGGAAGGCGTGTAGAAAATTTCATCTCAATCGGATGGGCCGTTCGCGAACAAATAAAGGACATACATATTTACATACATACATATATACATACACACATATTTACATACATACACTTTGTTTTATAGAATATAGACTAGCTGACCCGGCCCGGCTTCGCCCAGTCCTTGGTGGGGAGCATCTCATTTAATTCATATAAGTAGTCATATAAGTTCCCGTTCCCGTTACCGACTGTCTGTCTGTCTGTCTGTCTGTCTGTCTGTCTGTCTGTCTGTCTGTCTGTCTGTCTGACCCGGCCCGGCATTGCCCAGCTCCTGGTGTGGAGCATCTCATTTAATTCATATAAGTAGTCATATAAGCTCACGTTCCCGTTCCCGACTATCTATCTGTCTGTCGTCTGTCTGTCTGTCTGTCTGTCTGTCTGTCTGTCTGTCTGTCTGTCTGTCTGTCAGTCTGTCTATCTGTCTGATCCGGCCCGGCTTCGCCCAGCCCCTGATGGGGAGCATCTCATTTAATTCATATGAGTAGTCATATAAGTTCCCGTTCCCGACTGACTGTCTGTCTGTCTGTCTGTCTATCTGTCTGTCTGTCTGTCTGTCTGTCTGTCTGTCTGTCTAATCATTTATTGGTTGCAGTTAGAACAACCTTAGATAAACGAAGACCAACTTGGTAATATATTAACTTGGGTAAATGGAGCAGCGGCAGCAGCAGCAGAAGAAGAAGAAAAAGGAGGAGTAGGAGCTGGGAGGAGGAAGAGGGAGGAGGAGGGAGGAGGAGGAGAAAGAGAGAAGAGGAGGATGGAGGAGGGAGAGGGAGGAGGGGGAGGAGAAGAGGAAGAGGGTAGGAGGTGGAGGAGGGGAGAGGAGGAGGAGGAGGAGGAATATAACGCATATGCCTGTAGATTTAATAATGGCTGAGGTTGTTCCATGTCTTCTTAGAGTTGGCGACAGTGTAAAGAAATATAAAATCTTCAAACTTTCATACTAAAAAAATATGACAGTGGGCTGCGCTGGAATGAAAGGAAGACGTGTAAAAAATTTCATCTCAATGGGATGGGCCGTTCGCGAGCGCATTAGGGACATATAGACAGACAGACAGACGGACGGAGATCGCCTTTTATATATAAGATATACCCATCCATGTTGGGTTTTCCTCTTGTCCGCTTACTCGTTAGGCCTCCCTCCATATACATCTTTTCCAGACTCTACACGCCCAAAGTATTTCATTTCCCTCACTTTCGTTTGTCTTAATAACCACATTTCTTTGACAATGAATCCCTGTTGAACGGTTCAGTGTGTTCTCTATTTCGCCCATGCAGGAGGAGGAGAGGGAGGAGGAGGGAGGAGGAGGAGAGAGTAGGAGGAGGGAGGAGGCGGAGGGAGAAGGAGGGGGAAGAGGAGGAGGAATGTGAAGGGAGGAGGAGGAATGTGAAGGGAGGAGGGATTAGGAGGAGGAGAAGGATAGGGAGGAGGAGGGAGAAGGAGGAGGAGGAATGTGAAGGAGGGAGGAGGTAGAGGGAAGAGGAGGAGGAGGGAGGCGGAGAGGGGAGGAGGAGGAATGTGAAGGGAGGAGGTAGAGGGAGGAAGAAGGAGGAGGAATGTGAAGGGAGGAGGTAGAGGGAGGAAGAGGGAGGAGGAGGAATGTGAAGGGAGGAGGTAGAATGAGGAGGAGGGGGAGGAATGTGAAGGGAGGAGGAGGTAGAGGGAGGAGGAGGAGGGAGAAGAAGGAAGGAGAATGAGGAGGGGAGGAAGGAAAGAGGTGGAAGGGTAGGGGGAGGAGGAAGGAAAGGGAGGCGGAGGGAGGAGGAGGGAGGGGGAGAGAGTTCGCCATTCCGAATTCATACTCGTCTAGTTCTTCCCTTCTACACGACTGTAGATAACTTCCTTACACATAAAAAGATGAATTGTTATTGATATTGCCGTGGCATGGAGGAATATCAGCAGCAGAGTTGATTAAAAAAAACAAAGACTGAGATCTACAGAGAGCCATGAACGCCTACGCCAGCCGGCACGGCACTTGATGATGATGATTGCCGTGTGACGATTCTGTGTAGTCACGTCATTTTCTTCCCTTTCCCTAGCGTTTTGGTTCGGGGATTCTTTCATCATCATCATCATATATTTACGTACGTATTTTGGGAGGGGGAGGAGGGAGGAGGAGGAAGAAGAAAAAAAAACTATGACAGTTGACAGCTCTGGAATGAAAGGAAGGCGTGTAGAAAATTTCATCTCAATCGGATGGGCCGTTCGCGAACAAATAAAGGACATACATATTTACATACATACATATATACATACACACATATTTACATACATACACTTTGTTTTATAAATATAGATTATATTATTATATAATAATGCCAATGCACAAATAAATAAACTTCATTATTAGATGCAATAACAAATTAGGCATCCCTATGAATAAACATACACATGATCATCCTTCACAGTACAAGTGATCTTCCATTACAGCATGGGTAGTCATCCAACACAGTACCTGTGATCTTCCATCACAGTACTGTAGCTGTAGTCTGATACACATCTCATCTCATCTCAGCATGTTCCTCTTGTACCTTGCGGTGTCGAGGTGCAGTCCTTTTATACTTCTTAGTTTTTCTACGAGCAGTATGAAGTGCCTCTGCCGGCTTGCTAGACCAGTCGCAGGTTTGGGACAAAAATCTGACCATAGGGAGTCCATCCCCTATGGCGAGCCATATCACCGTTAGCCCATGACGTGGCGGTCATGGTTTCCCAGTCTGCACCACGTGGAGGTGGGGTTGACTTGTGTAGTCTGCGGGTCATCGGCAGGCTACTAATGTTCACTTTTCACCCCTCCTGGGAGAGACTAGCCGATCCTAACCCTGCTGGCTGCAGGGCCAGGCGCAGTCCACACCTTGCAGACCTGATACACAAGACCAGCAATTATCAGACAACATGATGGAACAAAGGTCATTCATTCAGTAGCATGTCCTTTGCAGAACTTCGCTCCCATAACAACCTTCCTAAAACCTCTCGATCATAAGCAAGATGTCCCGCTTCAGATACACCCATCTGGAGATCATCCGTCACATCCTGCACCAATCTTCTCTTTGGCCTTCCTCTTCCTCTCTTCCCAGGCATATATCCCTCCATTATTGTTCTCAGGCACAGACGTAGCTATTCTATTCCTATATTCCTATTTAAACTATGAAGGTTCATTCAGAACTCACCCCGCAGCATATAATCATCAATCCACAATCAAGATCCTCTTGGATCTTTTGGATCTTCCCAGAGCCTGTCTGCCCTCTCAACTGCGGTCTGGAAAAACAGTGGCCACGCTCGGTCGTGCCTGGGGCATGTTCGCCCATCTACTTGGTAGTGGCTCAGGGGGATGAGTTCAAAACCTCTGCTGTAAATTATACATCAGCATCTCTTCGGCCTCAGTTGTTCTCAAGGCCAAAGAGGCGGGAACATGGCTTGACTGGGATCTTATAGGCACGCCAATACAACATCCCAGCATCCTATGCATTTTTACCAGGGTATCATGGGATATGCTACTCCATACTCTTTTAGAACCGCGGCAGGCGGCTTCATTTGGTAATAGAATATATCTCATAATAAGGTTTGCAAAATATATAAATAGGGACGCATAAATAAACAGCCTAGAGCAGCCAGGAGGTCTCCGCACGTGTGAAGATCTCCTATTATTCTAAACGTAATATTTACATTTAAATTGTATCACAACGTCTCGTGTTTCATACGTTATATCAAGCAAGTTCGAGTACCGTCGGCGGACCGGATGAAATGACGTCGCGGGCCGGATCCGGCCCGCGGGCCGTAGTTTGGTGACCCCTGATTTAAATGGTAGGCTACTTCTTCTCATTCCATTTGGTCTGTACATCATTGCTTCTTATGTTATACAGTCAGTTGATAGCCTGGTTATATGGCCAACCCATTTCACTTGCTGTTTTCTAAATAAATCTAGCACAGTTATTACCCACACTTTAGTCTGGATTTCATCATTTCCTATTTACTCAAAAAGAATGAAGACTTCTTAAAGTAATTATTAAGCAAAAACTCTCATGACTTGGTCATATTTAAAGACAAGTAGTACTCCAAATAAGTACTGGAGGTCACTGACATAAGCCTGGGTCATTGACATTGAGTTGAGTGGCCGGGCATGAGAAAGAATGGAGATGAAAGTGGGAGACAGTAAAGTGACTGACCTGGCTATGAGTAAACAGCCAGTCCTTAGAAATAGTGGGAAGGGTGAGTGTGGACCCCAGGGGATGGGGCGAAAGACAGTTGTGTGTTGTGTGAAGTCAAGGGACTTCAGGACAGTTGATGTGTAGATGCCGAACTGATCGGTAGTCTGAGTGAGAGAAGAGACCGACTGCGGGTCAGGTCGTTTAAGAGAGATCTCCGTGTTGTGTTGTTCTCGGAGTTGTGAAGACAGGCTAAACCCAGAGTGGGTTGCATAGTTGAGCAGTGGCTCCAACCCAATGTGTGGGTTGTATTGTGGGAGATCCAGCCGTGGATAGTAGCTGGATTACCTGTCTTGAAAGTTTGAGATATGAAGCAGGCCGTGAGAAGGCATTGATGTGTGCTGGTTAAATTGTGAGGAGGATATTTAGAATCTATGGATTACATTGTTTCTGGATATATACATATGTTCCGTGAGTCTGTATTATTTCTGTAATAAAGGATTATGTGCGCCAACTGAATCTTGTTTCATGACTGGTGAATATGCACTGCGGGGGTGAGTTACATTGCAAGACAGATATCTCCATTGACACACCATGAGTATCGTTACCTAGACAACGACCATCACACAATAATATCATAAGCATATCATCGTAAGAACTTCGTGATATCATCATCAAGAACGACGTGTGACATTCTGAGGGCTACGTCCGATTAAGAACATTATAGACAGTGTTGTCATTCTGAGATGTTTGTGGGCTCTTCGCGGAGAGAGGGTGGACAGCGGAGTGTGTCCACCGTATAAACACTGAGTTTTTCTCCGTGCGGGAACTGATACAGACAGTTCACGTCAAATCCACTACAGGTGAATTGGAACCAACCATATCGCTGAAGCGAGAGGGGGTGATAAAGACACGCCATACAGACTAACCGGGAGAGTCCATTGCGGTGACAGGTAAATTTGATACCAGGCAGGAGTGCTGAAACTAGCAGACGCGGCGATGAAAGACCAGTGTTGAATCCAGAGTGGCGAGGGCAGCGTGTGTGTGTGTAGAACATCCGCTGTCGGTGATAATGACAGGATTGGGAACCAAAGATAATTGACAGGTGTGTGTGTGCTGGAGGCAAGCGCACTGTGTTGTTGCAAGTTGACTGGTCAAGATTTTTCGACGCAGTAAATAGGACGGGTGGGTACACCAGCGTCCAGGTACTGGGGAAGTACATGTTTGGAAAACAGAGAAAAATTGGCAGTCGCTGATTTGACGGACAGTTGACAGAAGGGGATAGTAACGGTACCCCTACCGCAGCCGGGTGGGGTTGTCAAGTTTATGTGAAAACTGTTTTACGGAGGAATTTCTCACTGAGAGTGATAAAGAGAAATTGAGGTGACATTGTGAGTTGGGGGTGGAAGGAGGAAAGTTACTCAGAAAAATTTCCACGGCCTAGTGTGGTCAAGATGACTCATTGGGAATGAACAAAACAAGGTTGTTTTGAAAGAAAGCCAGATTTTATGTTTCGCCTTTGTTGAACTGTTCTATTATTGTCATCATTATTCTGTTATGAGCAAACAGTTTTAACGTCTCATCATAGCAACCATGGTTGTATTGCTTTGCCAATAAGGATTTATATACCCAAATTTAAAGCGCTGAACATTGGCTGCCATTCTCCTTTTCTTTTTTGGTGAATCTTGTCGGATAACGGAAATCCATAACATTAATGATACAGCGAAGCGCCATCTCCGCAACGAGAGTAACAACAAATCGAAAGAACACTTTGGATTATTACTGTGGTGCCACCACGTACAGAGAAAGTACAATAACGTTACGGACTGTGTCGAGACAGAACAGTTTGGATATCACTATCATCTTTAACTTTTGTCGACAGTTGGAACTTGTGATCACCACGTGAATTCAATAACCACTCAACAAAACAAGAAGTCGGTTTGAAATCTAGTGTCGTAGACATTTCCAGCGGATTGCGAATAACTATTAAAACGAACAAAAACTTTGGTGACTGAATAAAAAGAACTTTTGGCGACGGATTAATAGGCCCATATTTGTCGGCCAACCAGTTACACATTATTATTTTTTATTGTTTTGCTCCCATCGTCATATTTATTGTTGTCGGGTGTTACGCAATTATTTGTATGTGGTCCAGTGTTTGTCAAGAGTAGGGGATTTTTGTGTTGTTTCTCGAAGGCCGGGAGACAGGGCGAAAAGTTACTTTCTGAGGTGCACCATATATAATGTCTGGGAAGAAAATCGAAAGGTCGGTTTATTTGGTTCTGCAGGGACGGTCCTGAATTATATAACGTGCCAGTTTGTGTTTGACTGTCAGATTTCTGTATAATTTTATGCTATAATTTTTTTTTCTTCTCTTTCTTCTTTTCGTTATATTTACATATGATATTTGCTGTGTTCGGATAGATGTTATTATCGTGCACTTTTGTCGTGTCTACTATCTAGTGGTATCTGAGTCAGTTTATATGTTACGCGCACTGTGGGTGTCCCTACACAAGCTTGTGGTTGTTACTGTGGTTTATTTCTGTGTGATCATCGTCTCCGTGTACTCAGCTTGTGAAGTCTAGCGTTGGATAGTCATCACTTAGTGTTATCATCCATTTGTTTGTATATGTATTTATATGTATGTTTAACAATATTTCCAGGGACTTCATGAACTTGTGGTCATAGATATATAGATATAAGGGAGTATAGGTGATACTTCCCCCCTCACTACCTAGTGCTTATAGAGTGACTGGGTGAGTACAGAGTGATATTTTAGCACTACGAATTTACGTACACAAGGAGTAGTGGTGTACTTAGGGAGGGCACACAAAGACTAGTAGCAGAGTCTTTACATTTATAATTGCCTGACAGACAGCAACGTGTCCACAAGTACAAGATGCCTACTTTAATGGAATATATTGAAGCAGGTGAACGAATAGGCCTGAAAGGTAAAGAGTTACAGGAGTATGCAGAAGCAAAAGAACAAAAGCAGACGGAAAGAGAGGAGAGGCAGAATGAACGCGAGGCAAAGCGTCTACAGGAAGAGAAAGAGACACAAGTAAAACTAGCTGAAATGGAAAACAAGCGTCTACAGGAAGAAAAGTTAGCTGAGAGAGAACAAAGACAGGCTGAAATGGAAGCCAAGCGTCTACAGGAAGAGAGAGAGACACACATGAGAATGGAAATTGAGAAAGAGAAGATTAAGATGGAAGCGGAAATTGCTATTAGAAAGTTAGAATTTGCATCGAAGGGTCAAAGTGAGGAAAGTAGAAAACCGTCGCAGTCGTCACAGAGATTAAAACTGCCATATTTTACGGACCGGGATTGCCTTGAATCCTATCTTGGGAGATTCGAATCGTCTGTAAAAACATTAGGCATTCCAGAAGCAGAGTATGCGATGCGACTTGGCGAATTTCTTACGGGCAAGGCACTAGACACCATGTTCAATTTACCTGTAGAAGAAAGGAACAACTACACTATCTTACGTCAACGTTTGCTGACTAAGTTCCAACTCACTGAGCATGGATATAGGACAAAGTTTAGACAGTTAGTGCCAGAGACAAATCAAGATTTCACAGACTTTGTTAACACAGTAAAGAACACATTTAACAAATGGATGGAGCTCGCAGAAGTAGGGAAAGATTTTAATAAATTAGTAGATCTAATGTTAAGAGACAAGGTAGTATCTGCATGCAATTCTAATTTAGTGGCGTTCTTTGAGGAGCGTAAGCCAAAGGACATAGACACAATGTCTCAGTTAGGGCAAAACTACATGACTGCACATCCTAACGTATCTATTGGGAAACTAATGAGTGAGGAAATAGTCTGTGCAGCGTACACTAAACAGGACCAGAATCCAGTCATCAGACCAAGGGCGAAAAGTGTGGATTCAGCACAGAAAGGTGAGCAGCAAGAACTTCAAGATAATGGTTTCCGAGGAAACAATGTTGGTAGAGTAGGACGGTACCCATATAGAAGAGGGAACTTCCAGAGACGTCCAAATTATGCCGGATGTTGGAATTGTGGGAGCTGGAGACACAAGGCAGCAGAGTGTGATGCACAACCATCAGATGGACCAACGAACAACACTAAAAGGGAGATGACTTGTTTCAAATGTGGAAAGAAGGGGCATATCAGCCATCAATGTAGGATGAGAGAAACAGAGCACTCAAATGCAGCGCAAGTAATTGAGACGCTGAACAATGAAGATTGTAGTGGGTGCAAACCTCTTTTTGAAAAAGACAGTCAGCCAGTCCTAATATGTGGTCATACAGTAAAAGCAGGATCAGCAGTGCATGAAGGAGGAAGTTTGAAGCTGCATCAGGGATTTGTCAATGATAGGCCAGCGTTAACAATTAGGGATTCCGGATGTACGTCTATCGGAGTGAGGAGAAGTTTAATAGATCCCTCGGATTATACAGGGAAAAAGATTAGATGCATAACATTCAACGGCACAGTAGAGTTCTACCCAGTAGCCATAATAACAGTAAAAACACCATATATCACTGGAAGAGTGACAGCGTGTGTTCTGGACTCACCAGTGGCTGATTTGATCATAGGAAATGTTATAGGAGTTAAAGATTGTACAGAAGAGGAAGTAGTTTATTGGGACCAAAAATATAGTGTAAGCAGTAATGAGGTAGTTACCACAAGAGAACCTAAATTAGAGAGTATAGCTGAGGTAGAAGAGGCACTTGAAGTAGACACAGGAACTCAGGACAAGGATAGTACAGCTGAGCAGATGAGAATGGATCCCAAATATAGTGCTAGTGACTCCCAGAGACAAGATACTACTCTGAACAAATGTTCCCAAGGGTGTAGGAGAGTAGAACATAGGCAGTCAAAGAAAGGTAGATGGTGCTTCGAGAGGAAGAACAATGTTCTCACTCGCAGGTTTTCAGATAGCAGAACTGCACGTGGGCAAGGAGCAGTACCTTTAGCACATAGAGACCGATATACTAGAACAGCTCAGGATAGTGCATGTGCAGGGCACATAGGCATAAGGCGTATGCAGCAGAAAGCAAGGTGCCAGATATATGGGCCAAGATTGAATAAAGAGTTCAGACTAAACAGAGACTCAAGTGTAACGGTGCAATATGCAGATAGGAAAGTTGAGTCAGGTCAAAAGAGTGTTCGCGACATTACTGACCCAGGGCTAGGGATAGCAAACAGATGTTGTAATTGTAGAGGTACCATGAGTCATGGGTACATGAAAGGTAGACACAGCATCGACAGGAATCAGAGGTGGGTTAATGCAAGAACAGAACCACCTGATATAGGGTCGGTACACAAATAGTATTGTGGGGTCGTGAAGTAGTAAGAGACCTGTGGGTACATAAGTATAATGCTTTTCTATGATGTATTATTATTATTATGTGATGTATTAGTTCATGCATTGATACACAAGATAGATGGTTGTATTTATGTGTGATGAATATAGGAGTGTAATATGAGCATTTGATGTATTATTTAGTGTGGTAGCTAGAGTAAGGTGCAGCCATACTTAGGGCTACCCAGGCTATATGTCTGGGTCACATGTTTAGTAAGTTTTAGTCTCCCAATATTTGAAAACGAAGTTTTCTTTTAAGAGGGGGGTGATGACATAAGCCTGGGTCATTGACATTGAGTTGAGTGGCCGGGCATGAGAAAGAATGGAGATGAAAGTGGGAGACAGTAAAGTGACTGACCTGGCTATGAGTAAACAGCCAGTCCTTAGAAATAATGGGAAGGGTGAGTGTGGACCCCAGGGGATGGGGCGAAAGACAGTTGTGTGTTGTGTGAAGTCAAGGGACTTCAGGACAGTTGATGTGTAGATGCCGAACTGATCGGTAGTCTGAGTGAGAGAAGAGACCGACTGCGGGTCAGGTCGTTTAAGAGAGATCTCCGTGTTGTGTTGTTCTCGGAGTTGTGAAGACAGGCTAAACCCAGAGTGGGTTGCATAGTTGAGCAGTGGCTCCAACCCAATGTGTGGGTTGTATTGTGGGAGATCCAGCCGTGGATAGTAGCTGGATTACCTGTCTTGAAAGTTTGAGATATGAAGCAGGCCGTGAGAAGGCATTGATGTGTGCTGGTTAAATTGTGAGGAGGATATTTAGAATCTATGGATTACATTGTTTCTGGATATATACATATGTTCCGTGAGTCTGTATTATTTCTGTAATAAAGGATTATGTGCGCCAACTGAATCTTGTTTCATGACTGGTGAATATGCACTGCGGGGGTGAGTTACATTGCAAGACAGATATCTCCATTGACACACCATGAGTATCGTTACCTAGACAACGACCATCACACAATAATATCATGAGCATATCATCGTAAGAACTTCGTGATATCATCATCAAGAAAACGTGTGACAGTCACAACACATGATAAAATAGGAAGGGGTATACCTGGGACAACAGATCTAAAGCAGAAAAGTACAGATCTGTCAATGTAGACATAATGGCATTACAGAGAGGCACACAAGACTGTCATCTATGGAAAGGATAGAGCAGGAAGTTTGATGAAGAGATTAAAAACTTGATGAATATCGAACTCCTACAAGAGGCACATTCAGACAGTAATTCCCACAAATGTTGCTGTGTGTCCACGAGTGGTTAGAACCACTCTACAAGAGACACGTTCACAAACGTATTAATATCCACATATGTTGTTAGTCCAGTTAGTTAGTTAGTTAGTTAGTCGCGGTTCCAACATCACGGCAACGGGTTGTCCCATTATGCTCCGTTTCTGTGCCTGTGAATATCACACAAAATTCTCCTCACTGCCCTATGTGAACAATGGAATAAACAGGAGTATCGGCAAGCCAACAGTCCGCACAGGTACACTGTGCATAATGCCGCCGCCAGAATGCCAACACAAAAGTCCTCCACGAGAAATACAGTTCATTGTCGATGGAAACGGCAGTCACCAGAAAGACTTCTTTGACCCGGGTTTTATCCCATATGGCTCGGTCTCTTTCCGCAGGGCAGCCCGCCGAAAGCGCCGCACAAAGCACGAACTCTATAGCTCCAGTAACGACTCTCCTGAAAAATGCACTCGTGAATCGAAAAGGCAAACCAGTCAATCCAGCAACAGCCGGCCGCCATCATTTCAAACATGCAGTTCACGCTACAAACAGCGAACAGATGTAAAAGCATTCCACGCGAAATTCACAGCTCACAGTGTCGAGCCACGCACTCACTCAGTAGCAGGGCGACGGAACCATAGCCTCCTTAGTCGCCTCTTACGACGTGCATGGTAGGCAACAGTGTTACTATTCTTTGCTCCCCTGTAAGGACCCCGGCAACATGAGTGATGAAAACCACTCTACAAGAGACACGTTCACAAAGGCATTAATACCCACATATGTTGCTGAGTGTCCATTAGTGATGAAAACCACTCTACAAGAGGCATATTCACAAAGGCGTTAATACCCACATATGTTGTTAGTCCATCATGAGTGATGAAAACCACTCTACAAGAGGCCCGTTCACAAAGGCATTAATACCCACATATGTTGCTGAGTTTCCATCATGAGCGATGAAGACCACTCATCATCCAATGAGATTCAATGATTGAGTACTCAAGTGATTTACGAGGCCGATATGACTTCGGAATGATTTAGAGCCGTAGTCGGTGTTCACATTAGTTGTGGGGATGTTCTGCATCGATCTTTCTGGCTTGTCTCCGTTGATTTTCTAGTGCAGACTCCGCTGACTCACAAGTTGTTGCACCTTATGTATATGATCAAATACGCACATAAAGGCAAGCATTATTCGTAGGGGATGTCTTCTCGATCAGCAGGAAACTAAACGCCGAGATATCTAGCGGTACACCACGGCGTTGGGTCGTTTAAGCAACCTGATTATTTCAAGGTATTTGCCTTGAACTCCTAGGTCTACCACCAGCCCCTCGTTTAAGAAACCTGATTATTTCAAGGTAACTGCCATGAACTTCTAGGTCTACCGCCAGCCCCTCGTTTAAGCAACCTGATTATTTCAAGGTATTTGCCATGAACACCTAGTTCTACCGCCAGCCCGTCGTTTAAGAAACCTGATTATTTCAAGGTAACTGCCATGAACTCCTAGGTCTACCGTCAGCCCCTCGTTTAAGCAACCTGATTATTTCAATGTATTTGCCATGAACTCCTAGGTCTACAGCCAGCCCCTCGTTTAAGAAACCTGATTATTTCAAGGTATTTGCCATGAACTCCTAGGTCTACCACCAGCCCCTCGTTTAAGCAGCCTGATTATTTCAAGGTAACTGCCATGAACTCTTAGGTCTACCGCCAGCCCCTCGTTTAAGCAACCTGATTATTTCAAGGTATTTGCATGAACTCCTAGGTCTACCACCAGCCCCTCGTTTAAGAAACCTGATTATTTCAAGGTAACTGCCATGAACTTCTAGGTCTACCGCCAGCCCCTCGTTTAAGCAACCTGATTATTTCAAGGTATTTGCCATGAACTCCTAGGTCTACAGCCAGCCCCTCGTTTAAGAAACCTGATTATTTCAAGGTATTTGCCATGAACTCTTAGGTCTACCGCCAGCCCCTCGTTTAAGCAACCTGATTATTTCAAGGTATTTGCATGAACTCCTAGGTCTACCACCAGCCCCTCGTTTAAGAAACCTGATTATTTCAAGGTAACTGCTATGAACTCCTAGGTCTACCGCCAGTCCTTCGTTTAAGCAACCTATTATTTCAAGGTATTTGCCATGAACTCCTAGGTCCCTCGTTTAAGAAACCTGATTATTTCAAGGTATTTGCCATGAACTCTTAGGTCTACCGCCAGCCCCTCGTTTAAGCAACCTGATTATTTCAAGGTAACTGCCATGAACTCCTAGGTCTACCGCCATTCCCTCGTTTAAGCAACCTGATTATTTCAAGGTATTTGCCATGAACTCCTAGGTACCTCGTTTAAGCAACCTGATTATTTCAAGGTATTTGCCATGAACTCCTAGGTCCCTCGTTTAAGAAACCTGATTATTTCAAGGTATTTGCCATGAACTCTTAGGTCTACCGCCAGCCCCTCGTTTAAGCAACCTGATTATTTCAAGGTAACTGCCATGAACTCCTAGGTCTACCGCCATTCCCTCGTTTAAGCAACCTGATTATTTCAAGGTATTTGCCATGAACTCCTAGGTCCCTCGTTTAAGAAACCTGATTATTTCAAGGTATTTGCCAGCCCCTCGTTTAAGCAACCTGATTATTTCAAGGTATTTGCCATGAACTCCTAGGTCTACCGCCAGCCCCTCGTTTAAGCAACCTGATTATTTCAAGGTAACTGCCATGAACTCCTAGGTCTACCGTCAGTCCCTTGTTTAAGAAACCTGACTATTTCAAGGTATTTGCCATGAACTCATAGGTCCCTCGTTTAAGAAACCTGATTATTTCAAGGTATTTGCATGAACTCCTAGGTCTACCACCAGCCCCTCGTTTAAGCAACCTGATTATTTCAAGGTATTTGCATGAACTCCTAGGTCTACCACCAGCCCCTCGTTTAAGCAACCTGATTATTTCAAGGTATTTGTATGAACTCCTAGGTCTGCCACCAGCCCCTCCTTTAAGAAACCTGATTATTTCAAGGTAACTGCTATGAACTACTAGGTCTACCGCCAGTCCTTCGTTTAAACAACCTGATTATTTCAAGGTATTTGCCATGAACTCCTAGGTCCCTCGTTTAAGAAACCTGATTATTTCAAGGTATTTGCCATGAACTCTTAGGTCTACCGCCAGCCCCTCGTTTAAGCAACCTGATTATTTCAAGGTAACTGCCATGAACTCCTAGGTCTACCGCCATTCCCTCATTTAAGCAACCTGATTATTTCAAGGTATTTGCCATGAACTCCTAGGTCCCTCGTTTAAGCAACCTGATTATTTCAAGGTATTTGCCATGAACTCCTAGGTCCCTCGTTTAAGAAACCTGATTATTTCAAGGTATTTGCCATGTACTCTTAGGTCTACCGCCAGCCCCTCGTTTAAGCAACCAAATTATTTCAAGGTAACTGCCATGAACTCCTAGGTCTACCGCCATTCCCTCGTTTAAGCAACCTGATTATTTCAAGGTATTTGCCATGAACTCCTAGGTCCCGCGTTGTTTTCGTATGGAGGGTATGTGAGCCGGTCGTTCAGAAAGCAAACTACTGAACGTACAACTTTCCAAGATATCAACAGCAGCTGGAAAATGTTGGTGTTGACTGCAATGTCCTGTAAAAGATGTGAAAAAAAAAAAGTCATATCTATGACACACTCCTACATCCCATTTTCCACCATCCATGTTTGTTTTGCCCAAACCAACTATTTCTTTGGCACTGAATCGATTAACCATGATTGCAGCTGATGGTAAAACATCGTAAAGTGATCTGACAACGAAGCTTAGTTGTAATGGTTGCAATATTTTATAGAGCAAGCGGAAAATTGACCACGTTCTCGCTGTAAGGACAGATCAGAACAAATCATTATTCTGCACCGCGGAATAGGACGCAATAGATTACGCAACCTCTTGTTACAAAATTCAATATTGACGAATCAACCATATGCACATGTGGGTTGGAGCCGCGGACCGCAGATCACATACTCCAAGACTGCCCAAAATACGACTTATCAAAGCAAACATTCTGGCGCAGAGGAAAATAAACTCTATGGACCACTGAGTGAACTAAACAAATACAGTGAAGTGCATACAAGAGACAACGCTGCTGATGTAGACAAATGTCAAGCGAACGAAAGAAGAATAATCATCACCCCATTATTGCCGATTGATCTAAACAAATATAAGGCTTGTACCACTGTGACATGTTAGATTGATGACAGAGGACCTAGTTAGTAGTGTTCTCTGGAAATATATCTTGAATAATAAATAGACAAGATAAAGGATATGGTTTTGCACGTTTTTGTCTAGAGGTCTCTCAAATGAGATAGATAATCATTCCCGCCTAGCCCTTTTGGAGAACCATTTTTCCTTTGGCTCTGAACCCCCATTGTGAGACTACCAAGTATCTACACAGAAATTTATAAAAGAAGAAAAAAAGTTCCCTCAAGGCCAAAAGGAGATCTGAACTATTCGCCACAGAACAACTGAGGATCTACTTCACTCATCATAGTGTTGTCAGTGTGCTGTTCGTCCGTCACATTAGATCTTCCCTTATTTATTTTGTGTCAAAAGTGACCTATATCAGTTTTCCAATTATATCTTAGGACTTTAGGTTTCAATAGTAACATACAAACTCAACAATAACTGTACATAACATCTGTTGAACAAGACATCTACATGACAGGTTCTTGACAAGAGTGGGACATACATTCACATGGAATTGTTTACACCACAACTGTACGAGACATACATCGTGAGAGATACTTGAAAACATCTATACAGGACTTTTCACAATATCTGTACAACCACAGTAACTTAAGACATTCATCATGAGACAATACTTGACATCAACTGTACAAGACATTCTCCTGAGACATGTACTTAAAACACTGGTGCATTAATTCATTTTATTGAGCTGCTGGTGGGCAGAGTGAAGACCAATGGTTCATCCTTGTATCATCTCTGCACTTCAAAAAAAATACATGCATAATGTACAATCATGCAGAACAGGCATGCAGATAAACATGATACAACAACTCCTAATACTCCCCAACCGCTCACTAAACTCTCCTCCTCCTCTCTAATCTCTAACTACACCACTCAATTACAGTATCTATTATCACTTCTTGTCTCTTGGGAATTTTATAAAATCCTATCATGGGAAACTTAAGGGAGGACTACTGTTCTGGGTCAGTTTGCATCCTGTTATCATCAGCAATTGATGTTGGAAAAGCTCCAGGTAGCAGACTTCCTATAATAAGTTCCATGGCAGATTCATTCCTCTTGAGAACAGAATTTGGGATGATGATACGGTACTGTCTCTCACTGTTGACCAGACTGCTGGTGAAAGCTGACACTGGGGTACTTCGGGTGGTTGAGGATAGCACTCTCCTGACATTGGGAGATGTATACTCGGTACATGTAGAACATGACTTGTCGAAGAGACCCAGAGATCTGAACACAATCCAATATATTGCAGCACCTCACGTGGCCAGTCTAACCTCACCTACTGTTCAAGTCGCATTCTATAATAACTGTGTGAGCACTATGCTGGGTATTATCCAAGATAAGTCCTAGATAAAAAATCCACTGCTATAGTCATTTCACCAGTTTTCTTGAATGGGGTGAACAACCAGAGACTTGTTTTTTAATTTTCTCAGATGACATAATTCAGGATCACTGTATTGATTCCTATAATCCTTAAATCACATTAATGGATTCATCAGAACTGTTTTTCTCCCATTGACATTCAGCTGGTGGAGAGCTGAGATAAAAGCCTCCAAGACATTCCTACATTTTGGATTATAGGAGAATAAGTGTTCCATTGGGGCACAGGTTTACTTTCCATGAGCCTGACCGAAACAAACTGTAGACAGGGGTCTTTCTGTTGTCTTGGGCCACGGTATGTCATGAAGATAAAGGCTGGCAACTCAGCCTGTGTTCTCCTGTGATTATCCCATGGTTTTCTTATAGGGAGTTGGTTCTGGGTTCTGGGACTTCTGGTTAGTTGTCCCAGATGATATATGAAAGCCTCTCCATCATCCTTTTTGTTCTCTGTTGATATACAAAATGGCACAACATCTCTTTACATTTGTTAAAAGATAATGTTATCATATATCAACATGCACAGATTGGAGATGGGGAGGTTAAGGGTGGGTGTTGTCCAAGCACGCCTTTCCTGGTTGATAATGAAGTGTATTTCACTCTAATGTACTGTGGGTGATATGTTTTCATTATTCACCTTTATCTGTGGTAATCACAAGCCTATATGCTGAGACAGGGGTAGCCTACACAATTACAAGCATTTTAAGGCAAGCAGCATGAGCAAGCATTGTGACATAGCAACATGAGACAGGCATTGTGAATCAGCAACATGAGACAGGCATTGTGAATCAGACTTGGCTCACAAGTACATCATACTATCACCATCATGATGTGTTCTTTCCACACTGAGTAATGTCCATATCTACTACAGTAGGTAAAGAAACCAAATTGCATGAGCAATTGTTCACATACGCACCAAAGCACATATGGAAAAAACATGTTTAGTCCTTGTAAATTTGCATGAGCCATACATTATATTCAGCCGACTAAGACACAGGTTCACACACCTATGGTCCGTTTAGGAACTAGTTTATATGAACCAACCAACAGTAGAGGTACCAGTGTAATACTTCAGAGAGAAATTATATTAATTCTCTGGAGCGTAATTTAGCCACCAGGCATTACATGAACTTTGCAACTCTGGCGTGCCATACACATCCTGCTTACATATGGATATTGAAGCATCTTTCCTTCTACTAATGTGAGAGGCTACTTATCAAATCACCAACTCACTAACTCCAATCTTCTCAGCATTTAAAAAGGAATTTATACATGTTTACATCACACATTCCAATCCAGACTGCCAAATGTGAACTTGCAAAAGCAGTGTACAGTTGGATTACGAATGAGTCATGCTAGGCATTTAGGAATGCACAAATGGTTTGCGAATTTGCATTGTGTGTCATTTACAATCATCAAGCATACGCAACCAGTCACAACAGGGGATTGATATGCACTTGGAGTATTACAGCGTAGAAGACCTGACAGTTAGAAGATGCAGTGTTCAGAATACTGGCACACAGAAGTTCTGTTTTCACCTTCACATTTTCTTCATAAAATACTCTTATATTCTCCTCTTTCGTTCACTAGGCATAACCACAACATTTAAGTATGTTTTAAAGTGGTACCTGTTATCCAGAGAACAATATTTTACGGAATCTTTAGAGCATTTTTGCGTCCCCACATCACATATAGCGACTGCTCCTGGTGGAATCCCCGCTCAAACTAATAGATATTCAAATGTGGCCCAGTAAATAGCGTGGGCTCCCACTTATTGGCCAATCAAAAGGCGAGCGCATACCGCTGCCCTACCCCACCGCTTTCTGAAACCTACGATTCTAAGAATAACTCCGCTATCTGGATGGTCTCCGTTCAAACTAAAAGTATTATTATAGAAGTGGGGGGACTGGGAATGTGGACATCTGATCCATTATGCCACAACCACCTACCCAACACCCTTCGATGCGTATAAAAATTGTCCATTAAACTACTGTTTAACTGATCCAGTGCCTTGAGGGACAGAATACAGTTTTGCAAAGCACGTGTCTATCAACGCAAACACACAACATCCACTGCACAACGAGATTAAGAAGGTAAAGGGCAGCAGGCTAAAAAGAGGAAAGTCCTGGATGAGTCAAGCCGAAGACATTCTTCAGCAGATGTGTTCACTTGAGGACTTAGAACCTGGCGAGAAATGGGTACAAATGCCAACAGAGTTATGTACATCCTTTTCAGTATGCATCCAACTAGACAGGAAATGCAGACAAGAAAATCCAGCTGCTGTGGAGGCGAAAGTACAGGCTCTGATCTTCGAGAATTCTTTAAAGGATGATGTTGTCATTTACATGGATGGGTTGGTAGTCCGATGAATGAGAAGTTCATGGGCTTTTACGGCTCAAGTAGGAGGGAACAGTGTGAAGGAAGTGTCTGACGCTTTTTGCTTTGACCACAAAGTAGTAATGTAGGTCAAGGATCCACACAAGATTAGGATTAGGAATGCTGGAAATGCTGGAAGGATAGGAGGGAAATGATACTGGCGGGTAAAAAATGCTGGGAACGGTGAAATTGGGTCACGGCAACCGGTGTGAAAAATTATCTAGGTCGGGGGAAACGTGGATGTGTTTGAAGTATGTGAGCGTAAAAGTAATTAAAGTAGTGTTGGTTATGTGGAAACAGGAAGCGAGGTATGGAGTAGAAAGTTTGTTTTATGTATCGACTTGTCTCTGTTCTGTGAGGGTTCATAAATCTTAAACATAATGGGTATTGATAAGAAGTGGTCGCGTGTAGAGAGTGTAGGATTCGAACCTAGAACAAGTATTGGTGATGATAAGAGGGTGGGTGCGTGTAGAGAGTATAGGATTTGAACCGTCGTTAGACCAACACCGTGATGGTCAAAGAATGATTGGGTGTAGAGAGTCTGGGGGATTCGACTCGGTGGTAGAACAACTATTGGTGATGAGTCGAAGTGGTCCCGTCGGCATATGGATGCGGTAAGTTTGAACCCCAGTCGGTAACTATATGTTATGGTGTCTCTTTTCTGTGAGCGTCCTGTGTTTAGTGGAAAATATAGAGGATGTTCATAAATCTTAAATGTGTGATGGTTAAAGGATGATTGGGTATAGAGAGTGTGGGGCTCGAACTGATGTTTAACCAACAACTATTGGTGATGATCAAACGGTGGTAAATTAGTGGTCAAGCAGTGGTCAAGGAAATTTTAGGGAAAAGTAGTTGTAATGATATGGTGATGATCAAAGGGTGGTAATGCAGTGGTCAAGCAGTAGTCATGCAGTGGTCAAGTAGTGGTCAAGTGAGGAAATTTTAGCGGAAAGTAGGTGTAATGATATGGTGATGATCAAAGGGTGGTAATGCAGTGGTCAAGCAGTAGTCATGCAGTGGTCAAGTAGTGGTCAAGTGAGAAAATTTTAGCGGAAAGGAGGTGTAATGATATGGTGATGATCAAAGGGTGGTAATGCAGTGGTCAAGCAGTGGTAAAGCAGTGGTCAAGTGAGGAAATTGTAGCGGAAAGTAGGTGTAATGATATCGCGATGATCAAGAGATGGTAAAGTAGTGGTCAAGTAGTGGTCAAGCAGTGGTAAAGTAGTGGTCAAGTGGTCGAGTGACCACTTAAATTGTAGAGGACGATGTGCGTAAGATTATGGTAGTGGTTAAAGGGATCGATGACGTGGTCAAGCAGTGGTCAAGTGGTCGAGTAACCACTTACATTGTAAAGGAAAGTATGTGTAGTGCAACGGTGGTGGGTAAAGTGACGAGGAATCAGTAGTAGTGATAATAGTACTACCAATAGTAGTTGTAGCGACAACAATATTAACTGGTGCCTTGTTAGAGATACAAGTCTTTTTTGGGTGTGTAAAAATCACACAAACACAAAGAGGGTCACACAAATACACATACATGCAGACAAGATACAGACACTCAAGGACAGACAAACACACGAACAGACACACTCACCCATAAACAAATACACAAGTACACAGACCCAACTTATACCATTACTACTGTCACCACACCATCAACTATACACACGTACACACGTACAGACACACTCACCCATAAACAAATACACAAGTACACACACACACACATCACATGTGCAGACAAGTACACACATTTCCTGCCATTACTACTGTCACATCAACAGCTATACACATGTGCAGAGACATCATGCGTACAGACAAAAGAAGAAAGACAAATACTGAGATGTAAGTTCTAAATATGTATTTATTCAACTGTTGCCTGCAACCAAGTATAGAAATTACGCCATCCACCTTGGTGTCGCAGTAACCAAGGATGTAGTTTATCAGTAATATACATGCCTACAGATGTAGCGAAGCTTTCTTCCATGTCCTGGACATTCACGTCTGTATTGTAAGAATTATTAACCAGATGCTTACCCAGACGCATACCAAGTGTAAACAACATCATTATTCTCCCATAATTGATGACGTTATCATCAAAGACTTCATCAGCGATTGAAACAATGACCGGGAAAACGTGTTCGGGCTTGATACAGACTTCTAGTCTCGTGAATAACCCATCTTGTTGGTTGGCTATGTGACGTACTAACCGACACAACCTCGAGTTATTGGTCTTTGTGGACATGTAGGAACTAATAATAGTCAACGCCGTAGTCACCAGCTCGCTGTGCACTTTTTCAAGTCGGCCGTTGCTTGTGTCATTATTATACCGATAGCTACCAGAGACCCACTGGCATACAGTTGGTGGTCAAATGGCCTAATACTATCACCCGACTCGTTATAAACATCAACGCGACTAGGTAGCTGGTTATTTATACTCATGGATCCTAGTTGGAAACATTCTTTTACGGCCTTGATTGCGGTCCCAACGAGGAGTGGCAAAACCGTCTTTGTCCAACGGTTCTTGGCCCATCTACCAGTCATGGTAGACCCCCTTCCAGAGGAAATTATATGGTGCTACGGGGAATGGTAACCCATGTACGAAACTATGAAGGGTGTTCAATTTAACGAAGGTCTGCCGGATGTGGAAAAAAGGACAGGGGATAGACGTCCGTTAGTGGTCATAGATGAT
The DNA here is from genome assembly GCA_014155875.1 of Cepaea nemoralis. Taxonomy (NCBI): domain Eukaryota; kingdom Metazoa; phylum Mollusca; class Gastropoda; order Stylommatophora; family Helicidae; genus Cepaea; species Cepaea nemoralis. The sequence continues at coordinate 431,766 of JACEFZ010001900.1, forward strand.
CTAATGTCTGAGACAGATGACAGAATGACTAAATTATTTACTAAAGGCAGTCATCATCGCAACCTCAGTGTTATGTATATAGTACAGAACCTATTTGGCAAGAATAAAGAACAAAGAACTATCAGTCTGAATTCGAACAACCTAGTGGTGTTTAAGAATCCTCGAGACGGGTCTCAGATTACCAATCTGGCCAAACAGATGTACCCGGGACGTGTGTCATATGTCCAAGAGAGTTTTAAAGACGCGACTTCGGCTCCACACGGGTATTTGTTATTTGACCTGCGACAGGAAACACCGGATCAGCTCCGCTTACGAAGTCATATATTCCCTGATCAGCATCAAGTCGTCTACGTCCCCAAATAACATGTCTAACCGACTTAAACGTAACGAGGGTATGTTACGCTTCTTGAGTCAGACAAAACCCAGCCACTGTGAAGGCAGTAATGAAATCAGCTTCCCCGGATTTCGTCCAATCAATTTGCGAATGCTGTGACAACGTTTTAAAAGGTAATGTTCCCCTGACACCAGCTCAGAAGAAGCGTCTGCAACGACATAAAGACAGTCTGAGAGCACTCACGCATAAGAAATTATCGCTCAAGAAAAGGAAAGAGATCCTGCAACAAGGTGGATTCATAGGCGCCTTACTAGGCCCCATACTAAATGTGTTGAAAAGCGTGGTGGGTTTGTAATGGCCAAGAAGATGATCTTGATCGATCCCCGGTTGCTAGAAAAACCCTATGTACCACCCGACACACTAAATGATAGTCTACATAATTTGGATCATCAGATGCAACAAGTCCTGGAAACAGAAGATCTACCACCTCGTGACAAGGCCGGAGCGTATCATCAAACACTACAGCGTTATTTGAATCGACTCAAACAGTACAGAAACATGCCTCTAGGACTAGTGTATATCAAGGAACAAAGACATGAAGTCACCTGTGTACCGACACTAGTAGCCGAGGCACCTCTTCAACCAACAACCTCTTCAACCAACACCTATTCAACCAACGCCGGCTAAAACTCAAGTAGTCGAACCCAAAATTGTCGAGACCACACCACCTTACAAAGTCAGGCGAAGCAAGAAGAAGAGTAGGATACCTACCCCCAAGTGGGGAAAATGGCCGCGCAATTAAGAAAGTATTACTATAACCCTAAGAATCCGGGAGCCTATGGTGGAGCCGCCACCTTAAAAAGAAATACTAATCTTAAGAAAATAGATTAATGGTTACATCATCAGGATACCTATACGTTGCATAAACCGATCGATTACTTTAACCACTACCATAATCTGACGGACATCGTCCTCTACAATTTAAGTGGTCACTCGACCACTTGACCACTACTTGACCACTGCTTGACCACTACTTGACCACTACTTTAACATCTCTTGATCATCACGATATCATTACACCTACCTTACGCTAAAATTTTCTCACTTGACCACTTAGCCACTGCTTGACTACTGCTTGACCACTGCATTACCACCTTTGATCATCACCATATAATTACACCTACTTTCCACTAAAATTTCCTCACTTGATCACTTGAGCACTGCTTGACCACTGCATTACCACCCTTTAATCATCATCATATCATTACAACTACTTTTCCCTAAAATTTCCTCACTTGACCACTACTTGACCACTGCTTGACCACTGCTTGACCACTAATTTACCACCGTTTGATCATCACCAATAGTTGTTGGTCTAACATCAGTACGAGCCCCACAGTCTCTACACCCAATCATCCTTTGACCATCACACATTTAAGATTTATGAACATCCTCTATATTTTCCACTAAACACAGGACGCTCACAGAAAAGAGACACCATAACATATAGTTACCGACTGGGGTTCAAACCTACCACATCCATATGCCGACAGGACCACTTCGACCCATCACCAATAGTTGTTCTACCACCGAGTCGAATCCCCAGACTCTCTACACCCAATCATCCTGTGACCATCACGGTGTTGGTCTAACAACGGTTCAAATCCTATACTCTCTACACGCACCCACCCTCTTATCATCACCAATACTTGTTCTAGGTTCGAATCCTACACTCTCTACACGCGACCACCTCTTATCAATACCCATTACGTTTAAGATTTATGAATCCTCACAGAACAGAGACAAGTCGATACATAAAACAAACTTTCTACTCCATACCCCGCTTCCTATTTCCACATAACCAACACTACTTTAATTACTTTTACGCTCACAGACTTCAAACACATCCACGTTTTCCCTGACCTAGATATTTTTTCACACCGGTTGCCGTGACCCAATTTCACCGTTCCCAGCATTTTTTTACCCGCCAGAATCATTTCCCTCCTATCCTTCCATCATTTCCAGCATTCCTAATCCTAATCTTGTGTGGATCCTTGACCTACATTACTACTCCACAAGTAGTCTGACTATGGAAATCATGGCAGTAAGTAAAGCAATAACATGGCTCGAGACACAGACATTCAATCGAGCACGTGTCCTTAGTGACTCAGTGAGTATGCTCAGGATGATAGAGATGGGGTTGGTTCGAAGAGAGTGGCTGCTGTTTCTAGAGTGGTCTCGGTTGGCAAAGATTAGTTTCATCTTCGTACCAGGGCATGCGGTTGTACAAGGGAATGAGCTGACTGACTGGCTTGCAGGTAGGGCTACTGTGGAAGGCGGACGAGCCATGGACCAGGCAGACATGAATGCTCTACGAGAAGTAAGTCGTTTACGTGAACCAAGCGATGACTGGGAATCTACAACCATGGTCAGGTTGCAAGAACAGCAAGCCGAAGAAGAGTAATAAACCAACACAGAACATATTTCGTGAGCCGCTACACGGTGCGGGATTTACTGAGGAGGGGACCCAAGCACGTATGGACTGAATGGTTCGATGTGCAATGAGGATTATCTGTCGACTAACTAACTAAAAATATCTTATTGCTGGAGACTGATGAAAAGAGACGAAATCTGACAGCAAATTGCACTCAACCAGGCACAGCTCGGCACCAGCCTCGTTGTGTTGAATGCAAGCTAGACGATTAGCAAATAACGATTCCCGCAGAAACACAGATTTGGCTATTTTTTTTCTTGATATTCAAGGAGAGTTCTTTCTTTGCATTCACAACAAGCTGGACTGTTACGGGAGCGTAACAGAGTGATCATCTGCTATGTCTTTTGCTCGCCACAAAGGGGATAATATTCAGACAAGTTAAAAGTACTGAAGTCAAGAGGGTCGATTTAATTGCACCGGGTCTTGCGCTGTCTGGCTAGGTCCCTCTCCGAAGAAAGACAAGTCACTTGCCAGGAGCATCACACAAAGCACCAACTCCGTGGCTCCAGCGATGGCCCCACTGGTCTCCGGAAAAATTCCACTTTGTGCTCTGAACATCGCAGTTTGGGGAATGATCAACCCCCGACCTTCAAACCTCGAGGCAAACGGCTTAACCACTAGGCCACGTAGACCCTTCCCCTCCTTTTCTCCGGACACACGTGCATATATCCTGTCTGCATATATCCTGTCTGGGGGGTACGGGGGGGGGGGGGGGTACGGGGTGTCAGGCATTGGTAGCACCTTTGGTAAGGATGGCTCTCATGTCCTTTCAGGACCCATCCCCCACTGGTCCAAGTCTGACACCCAGCTCGTGCCTGTGGCTCCTAGTAGCTGTCAGCATGCGACAGCGGCCACCCCCCGGGCAACAGCTGTGAGAGGCTGGCTAAACCAGGCATGGGTATCCGATTTGGTGTCAAACCAAGAGGTAAACTAGGGTATGCCTACCCAGCATGTGAAGACAGGATTCGGCAGACTGCGCGGAAGAAATCATTCCTGATTCAACGGGCAAGACGGCGTTTACCTGCAAAGCGTTGTGGAACGTAATGAGCACGGCAAGGCACGTAGAGCGCCCTGGTCATCCACTGCACCTGTATTCGTCTCCAATCGTCTCGACATGTCTTGCCACTGGACTCAGATGGACTCAGGCGAGAGAGTGAGGTCGACGAATTGCGCAACTCTTCCTCACTTTAATCCAAGTCATCGCGCAAGTCATTCTTCATCCAACGTCACATATCACCTTCAAGCCATGTGGCGATGGGCGAGCGGCAAAGCGGCAGGCGTGGGTACGCTGGCAGCCGTAGTCGCAGACCTGCACACAGGCGGCTCAGGCCATATGGTCGTCTTCTACTGACCGGAGCAGCAGTGGGATTCGGCAGCCCCCTGAGCGACTGAGCAGCCCTCTATAGGAACACACTGCTCACCTCCATAGCATGAGGAAGGGGCTAGAAAAGGTGCCCTAAACATTGTCTGCTTCATCACTACCTAACCAGCTAGCCGCGGTTGGTGGGTACCCTAAACTGCGGTCGACATACAAAGAAAGATAAAACAAGCAAAGCTAAAAGAGTAAACCATATTCCCTTAACAATTGGAACTTGGAATGTACGCACCCTACTTGACAGAGACGGCGCGTCAGGTCCAGAGAGACGAACAGCACTGATTGGGAGAGAGCTGGGCAGGTACAACATCGACATTGCAGCCTTGAGCGAGACACGACTTGCAGAAGAAGGCCAAATCTGTTAAATTGGTGCCGGCTACACATTTTTCTGTAGTGGAAGGAAAAGCGAGGAAAGACGCCAATCCGGTGTGGGATTTGCCATTAAGTCGGCCCTGGTCGGCAAATTAGCTGGATTTCCAAAGGCTGTAAACGACAGGCTCATGACCATGAAGTTGCCTCTGCTGAATGGAAGGAAGCACGCAACCATTGTGAGTGTCTACGCACCAACTATGACCAACGAAGATGATGTCAAGAATAAGTTCTATGAGGACCTGCACAATGTATTAACATCTGTTCCCAAAGGAGACAAACTTATACTCCTTGGGGATTTCAATGCCAGAGTAGGCACGGACAACACCTCTTGGAGTGGCATTATTGGAAAGCATGGAGTCGGAAATTGTAACACCAATGGACTCCGCCTCCTTCAGACATGTGCCGAACATGATCTCCTGATTACGAATACAATTTTCCGTCTCCCCATGAGAAATAGGACATCGTGGATGCACCCTCGCTCGAAACACTGGCACCTCATTGACTATGTAATCGTCAGGAGGAGTGACAGACAAGACGTTCGAGTGACAAAATCCATGTGTGGTGCCGAATGTTGGACAGACCATCGTCTCATTGTCTCGAAAATGAACATCCACATCAGGCCACCACGGCATCCTCAAGGGGCAAAAATGCAAACAAAGCTAAATGTCACCCGCCTAAACAGCAAGAAAATGCAGCAGTCGTTTGAAAATATGCTGGAAGACCGCCTCAAGCCCAGTGCTGAAGCAAAACAGGATACAGAAACAGAATGGAGAGCCCTAAAGGACACGATTTACAACACTGCTATGGAAATCCTGGGTCCAGCCCCCCGAAAGTATAAAGACTGGTTTGATGAAAATTCCGAAGACATCAACCAATTGCTGGCCGAGAAACATCTTCTCCTCAAGGGACATTTGAATGACCCAAAGTCAACATCAAAAAAAGATGCTTTCAAAAACATTCAGAGAGTAGTGCAGCAGAAACTTCGGCACATGCGGGACTCCTGGCTGAGCAGCAAAGCTGATGAAATTCAGGGCTTTGCTGACAGACACGATATGAAAAACTTCTACGACTCACTGAAAGCGGTCTATGGTCCTTCATCACCAGGCATAGTTCCCCTCCTCAGTGCAGACGGGGGAACATTGGTCACCGATAAGAAAGAAATCCTCCAACGCTGGGCAGAGCATTTCAGCAAAATCTTAAATGCAACTTCCTTCTTCGATGATGAAACCATCAATTGCCTTCCTCAAGTTCCCACCAATGAGACTCTTGATGACCTGCCAACCATAGTGGAAATAAACAAAGCCATCCAGCAACTCTCCAGCGGCAAGGCACCTGGTCCTGACTCCATCCCAGCAGAGATATACAAGGCAGGTGGGCCAGTCCTAACAGAGCAGCTTCACCGAGTCTTCACAAACATATGGATGAACGAGACCATGCCACAAGATTTTAAGGACGCGTCAATAGTCCACCTTTACAAACGTAAAGGAAACCGCCAATCCTGTGACAACCACCGAGGCATCTCCTTGCTTTCAATTGCAGGGAAGATACTCGCCAGAATTCTTCTCAATCGCCTCACGGCCCATCTCGATCAAGGTCTTCTTCCTGAGAGTCAATGTGGCTTCAGAAAAGAACGTGGAACTGTTGACATGATTTTCGCTGCAAGGCAGCTGCAAGAGAAATGTCAGGAACAGAACTGCGAAATGTTCTCCACTTTCATTGACCTTACCAAGGCTTTTGATACAGTCAGCAGAGAAGGACTGTGGAAGATTATGGCAAAATATGGCTGTCCACGAAAGTTTGTCCAAATAGTGCGGCTATTTCATGACGGCATGCAGGCAAGAGTACAGGAAAATGGTGAGCTGTCTGAACCCTTTCCTGTCACCAATGGAGTGAAGCAAGGATGTGTCCTGGCACCAACACTGTTCAGCCTCATGTTTTCAGCCATGTTGATGAATGCCTTCGAGAACGACGACATTGGAATAGACATCAACTACCGTATGGATGGAAAGTTATTCAATCTCAGAAGGCTGAAAGCTAAAACCAAAATTAACAGTGGCACCATCAGAGAGCTCCTGTTTGCTGATGATTGCGCTCTATACGCCAACTCAGAGGCGGACATGCAACATAATGTTTCAGCTTTCTCACATGCCTGTGCCAACTTTGGGCTCAATATCAACTTGGAGAAGACTGTAGTTATGTACCAGCCAGCTCCAGGGAATAATCACACTGTGCCGAATATCAAAGTGAATGATCATAGACTAAGTGTTGTGGACAAATTTACCTATCTTGGCAGCACCGTGTCACAAGCTGCCACAATCGATGACGAAGTGAATGCAAGAATCTCCAAGGCCAGTGCAGCCTTTGGCAGACTGTACAAGAATGTATGGGACAGAACTGGAATAAGCCTGCAAACAAAGCTAAAAGTCTACAAAGCAGTTGTATTATCCACACTGCTATATGCTTGTGAAACCTGGACTGTTTATCAGCGACACGCTAGGAAATTAAACCACTTCCACACAGTCTGCCTAAGGAAGCTACTGAAGATTAAATGGCAAGACAAGATTCCAGACACTGAAGTCCTAGAAAGAGCATCCATACCCAGTATCCACACTCTACTGATGAAGAATCAGATTCGCTGGGCTGGTCACTTGACTCGCATGCCAGATCACAGGCTCCCTAAACGAATTTTTTACAGCGAACTGCGTTGTGGTAAACGCTCCCAGGGTGGCCAGAGGAAACGTTTTAAAGACACTCTGAAAATTTCACTGAATGCTTTTGGAATTCATCATGACACCTGGGAGGCTGCAGCCAAAGACCGAAATTCGTGGCGTGCATCATTGCGCAAAGGTGCAGTTATATGTGAGGCAACCAGGACTGCAAGAGCTGTGAAGAAAAGGCAGGACAGAAAAACCACTGCAGGAAATCCTCCTCCAGAGACGTCAAGCATTCTTTGTCCACATTGTCAAAGAACATTTCGAGCCAAAATAGGCCTTATCAGCCATCTTAGAACCCACGGCTCCACACCTTCAACCCCACTGGATGAAATGAATGGTCATCATCATTCTTGATGGACAAACAACATATCCTGTCTGCATATATCCTGTCTGCATATATCCTGTCTGCATATAACCTGTCTGCATATATCTTGTCTGCATATATCCTGTCTGCATATAACCTCTCTGCATATATTCTGTCTGCATATATTCTGTCTGCATATATCCTGTCTGCATATATCCTCTCTGCATATATCCTGTCTGCATATATCCTGTCTGCAATGAAGTGCTGGCTAAGTTAAGTTTAGTTTAGTCGACGGATCAACATCACGGCACACGGGTGTAACCAATAAGTGCTCCGTTCTACTCCTAACTCAAGTCTGAGCCCTGAGAATCTCAGCTCAGTGCACGAACTCCGTAGCACCGCCGAGGATCCTGAAATACTTTTGGTTGATTTTTAACTCGAAATTTTGCCCGGGCAGAGCCATTAGGCTACTCTTTTTCAATTTCCAACTGCCAAGGGATTTTTTTACGTATGCAACACTACACACGGGCGTCCGATCTCACTACCCGGAGAGCAGGGGACATTTTGTTACTAGAAATCCATGTGAAAATATCCCGGCCCTCACCGGGGCTTGAACCCGGGACCTCCAGCACTCGAGGTGGACACCATACCTTGAGACCACTCAACCCCCAAAACTGGCTAAACCTTTCTCTGTCTACCTTGCACTGTACAGCCAGACAACAGACAGGCAAGACTGTTGTTGTCCAATCAGGAAGGCGAAATGAGAGAATTCAACAGGTCTGGGTAGCAAAGGAACCAGCGACTAAAGAGTAACTAAATAACCAGCCACAGTATAGTGACGTTGGTCGGCGTGGCCGAATGGATAACGGCGATCGTTCTTACATATCTGGTGTGCGACGCCGAGGTAGCGGATTCAACCCATACTCCGGTCAGTTGGACTAAAATGCTTTGTGTTTGGCAACACCATCTACAGCCTCAAACATGCTACAGTCATGCAAAACAAACAAGACGGAGGTATCGCCCTCCAAGACATCACAACCAAAATACAAGCACTTAGGATCAAACACGCAGGCAAAATCCTACAAGACGGAGGTATCGCACTCCAAGACATCATAACCAAAATACAAGCACTTACGATCAAACACGTAGGCAAAATCCTACAAGACAGAGGTATCACACTCCAAGACATCATAACCAAAATACAAGCACTTATAGTGCATTCACATTTGTTTGCCTCAATATAAACAGCCATATCTCAGTATCCAACTGATGGAAAATTATGAGATTTAGTATATAACCTTATCATTATGTCCACGCAACAAAAAAAATTTTGTTTTGGAGATTTTACAGCAGATTTAAAAGTGTGTTTTTATGCGGTATATAATTTAGGAGTCTAAGAAGAAATTCATAATTTTAAATGTATTACAGCGTAGCCAGACAATCAGCGCTCAATGTTGAATATTTTCACGGGATTGGCCTTATGCCAACTCCCCGCGTTGTTTAAACTAGGACTGTTCAGGGGTGTTTCAAAATGTGGGTTATTTCATGAAACCTGATTAATATGTTGTTGTTTTTTTTTCAAATCTTACCACTTATCGCTAACATTGAAATGTGTGAATATTTTTCAATGGGATTGAATGCGAAATTGTTTATACACTTCAAAGAATCGCTATGAAGTTGTACACATATTTTTGTCAAGAAGCTGATCGCAGGAAACTGTTTTATACTATTACAAATTCCGAAAAAAAAAAGAATCAGTGCATGCATTGGGTTTGAGTAAACGGTCATTTCGTCGATGGGTGCAAGAATCTGGAATTAAAAGACCACGCAATAACCAAACGATAGGTAGAAAGATTATTGTAGACAGCTTTGACAAAGATGTCATAAAAAATGTTTTTCAAGTCCTTTACAGGACATCGCTGTCAACATCAGCATCTTTCAGCTGATTGTTGATTTCTCATCAAGATTACTGTCGCGGAAAAACTTGATAGTTTCGATCGATGACAAACAAGACCCGACATTCGTCTGCAAAAACAGGCAACCCTTTGATGTTGTATAGACTGAGGAAAAAGTACGTCGCTAAAACTGTCTGCACACGGTCGGCATTTCTGTATGATGTGGGTTGTTCGAAAAACGTACACTGGCGCCATCCGTCTGCGGGGCGGTAGTCGGCTTTTGAATTTGTAGACGGAAGGTCTGGCCAGACGTCGGATGGATTCTGTGATGTGGGGAAAAATCCCCTGGCTCACAGACAGACAGGATCTTTGTTGTATGAGACAAAGAATTTCCCAGATGAAAGCAAACTAGACTTTTTGGTGACGTCACTCAAACCCGATATAAAAGCAGTGCGGTAAACAAGTTCGAGGAGTCGACCAAAAATTCTGAAGTATTAAAGATCGGCGCAGTATTCCGAGTTGTGTTAATTGAAAGAGACTATAGTGTCAAAGTGTTGATAATTTATCGGCGGACATAGATCCAGTCTGTGATTGCATAGTCTCAATCTTCAACCGGAAATATGCATATGGTATTCTATTAATCATATCTAACTTAGAGTATGATTAGGAATAGAGTACAGTACTGTGCGGTGATATAATGTATTATAGGTGTGGTTATAGAATGTTCTATAAGTGCGGTGCTAGAAAGTATTATAGGAGCTTCGGCACTAGTGTCCAATTGTATGGCTTTAACTAGCTTGTGTGATATATCATTTTACTCGGGGAGTTGAGGACAATGTAGTGGGATAATAATTAGAGAGATTGAGGATGGTTGGGAGGGAGGAGGGGAATGTGAAATGGTAGGATCTTCCAGTAGGGCATTTGCTGGGCTTCTATCCGTTCCTTTATTCTTTCTTGGTGTTGCCATGTCTCAGACGTTGCATAAACCGATCGATTACTTTAACCACTACCATAATCTGACGGACATCGTCCTCTACAATTTAAGTGGTCACTCGACCACTTGACCACTACTTTACCACTGCTTGACCACTACTTGACCACTACTTTAACATCTCTTGATCATCACGATATCATTACACCTACCTTACGCTAAAACTTTCTCACTTGACCACTTAGCCACTGCTGGACTACTGCTTGACCACTGCATTACCACCTTTGATCATCACCATATAATTACACCTACTTTCCACTAAAATTTCCTCACTTGATCACTTGACCACTGCTTGAGCACTGCTTGACCACTGCATTACCACCCTTTAATCATCATCATATCATTACAACTACTTTTCCCTAAAATTTCGGCGGACATAGATCCAGTCTGTGATTGCATAGTCTCAATATTCAACCGGAAATATGCATATGGTATTCTATTAATCATATCTAACTTAGAGTATGATTAGGAATAGAGTACAGTACTGTGCGGTGATATAATGTATTATAGGTGTGGTTATAGAATGTTCTATAAGTGCGGTGCTAGAAAGTATTATAGGAGCTTCGGCACTAGTGTCCAATTGTATGGCTTTAACTAGCTTGTGTGATATATCATTTTACTCGGGGAGTTGAGGACAATGTAGTGGGATAATAATTAGAGAGATTGAGGATGGTTGGGAGGGAGGAGGGGAATGTGAAATGGTAGGATCTTCCAGTAGGGCATTTGCTGGGCTTCTATCCGTTCCTTTATTCTTTCTTGGTGTTGCCATGTCTCAGACCAATGTGATGAGCTATTTGGCCGTATGACAGAGATCGGATCTCTGTTATAGATCTGAGTGCTGCTATTGGCCTAAACTCACCTAATTACGGTCAGGATTGAATTGCGCTCACCATGATGTTCTCTACTCAACAGGTTCCACTTGAGTGTGCGCTGATTTATTACGAAGAAGCAGTTTTCAAAGTTTTATACAATGATGGCTCACGGAATGAAGACAGGGGTTACTTAGATGCTTTTACACGGGGCTCAGAACCTAGTTGGTCTGCAGAAACCTGGCTTCTGCTGAGCCGGACTTGATGAATATAAGTGTTGTGTTTACTGAGTGATAAGCTTCATCACCGAAGATTCATAACTCATATACCAAGGATATATATTAAGTCCCCGCTAATCACTGGTATCATGAAGGCTAATAGACTACAATGGCTGGGGCATATAGAAAGAATGGAAGATAATAGGGAAACAAAACTCGCTTACACTCAGGAAATAAATGACCGTAGACCCCGAGGTAGACCAAGAAGGCGGTGGAGAGATAATATACATACAGACCTACAAGCACTTGGAATCAACGACTGGCAAGAGAAGGTCCACCAGAGAGACGAATGGAGACAGATTGTATTTGCAGCAAAGAACCTCAATGGCTCGGAACGCTGAAGAAGAAGAAGATATATATATATATATATATATATATATATATATATATATATATATATATATATATATATCTTTCCTCTGGAGAGAACAAGGCAGGCCGAGAGAGGGATCATGCTGCATGGGCAACACATGGTTTCTTTATTTTAGCCCAGGCTTTGTGCTATGGAGAGGCAATAACTCCATCCCTGGTCTTAACAGGTCTCGGAATCAAAGCGAGAGGCAACTGTTACGGGTTATAAGTCCTTGTCAGTTGGCGTAGACATGGGGCGCCACGTGTTGCCTCTGACGGTGGGAGACACCTACAGGTGTCACTGATCACCTACCGCCCGCCTCAAGCTGGGCAGCCCCCAGCCAATTGGGTGCTGATCCGCCACAGCCTGCCTGCTTCAATGGGTGCTTGGGGCTAGGACAAAATCTGAATCGCAGGCTGTAAAACCAATGCACCATGTACTAATAAAAAGAATAGAAACCTCAAGCTATGGCTTGCAACCTGGAACGTGAGAACCATGTGTCCAGGATTTTCCACTGACTTGACAAATATTGACGATGTGAGAAAAACGGCTGTGATTGATGCTGAACTCAATCGTCTTAACATTGATATTGCTGGCCTGCAGGAGACTCGCCTCGCTGAGGAAGGGTCACTCAGGGAAAACAATTACACCTTTTTTTTAAAAGGGAAGAGGACAGGCAGAAAAAAGGCAACATGGTGTGGGCTTTGCAGTGAAGAATTCGGTACTGGGAATGATTGATATCCCAGCTGGAGGTAATGAAAGATTATTATCACTGCGCTTGGCAACCTCTTGTGGATTTGCCACCATTCTCACTGCATGTGCACCGACACTCGCTTCCTCTGGTGATGTGAAGGATACATTCTATGAGCAGCTAGACTCTGCGATCAAGGCAGTTCCAAAATCCGACTACATTTATATGCTCGGTGATTTCAATGCTCGTGTGGGCAAGGACTCGAGTTCATGGCCAGTGTGCCTTGGAAAATAAAACATCGATCGCATGAATGATAATGGGAAAAGGCTGCTGGAGCATTGCACCAGAAATGACCTATATATTACAAACTCCTTTTTTAAAACAAAAGAGATGCATAAGGTCACATGGAAACATCCAAGATCCAGCCATTGGCATCAGCTGGACTTCATTATCACACGGAGACAACATCTGAACCATACATCATTAACTCGAAGTTACCACAGTGCTGTCTGTGATACAGATCATTCCTTGGTTGTTGCAAGGGTTAGACTGAGACCAAAGAGAATCTACACAGATAAACACAAGTGTAGCCCCAGGATTAATATTACTAACACTCACGATCCTGGAAAGTGCTTTGAATTTCAACAGCAACTTGAAGACGCTTTCAATGATACATCAGAAAATTGTATAGTAAATGATAAATGGAGTAAACTTAAGGAAACTATTTATAAAACAGCGGTAGGGGTTTACGGCACTGTGGATCATAAGAGGCAGGACTGGTTTGCGGCAAACAGCCAGATACTGCAGCCCTTGATTGATAAAAAGAAGATAGCTCTCTTAAGAAACAAGGAAAGACCAACGCGTAACACTCTGAGTGAGCTGAAGCAAGCGAGGAAGGATGTACACAAGGCTGCCAGGCAGTGTGCGAATGACTATTGGATCAAGTTATGTGAGTCCATTCAAATCGCAAGTGATAAGGGAAACATCAGAAGCATGTATGAAGGGATAAAGAAAGCCTGTGGTCCAATGATCAAAAGAAGTGCACCGCTGAAAACCTTGACTGGAGAAATCATCACTGATAAGAAACAGCAGATGGATAGATGGGTCGAGCACTATTTAGAGCTTTACTCAAGTGAGACCAAGCTAGCGGATGATGCCCTCAACGCCATAGAGGCCCTGCCAACTCTTGACCACCTGGACACACTTCCCACTATAACAGAAGTTAAGTGTGCTATAAATGAGCTTGCATCTGGCAAGGCTCCAGGTAAGGATGGGATTCCAATAGAGGTAATCAGGAGTGGGCAAGACACACTCGCTCTACAGATCCACCAGCTAATAGAGCTATGCTGGCGAGAAGGACAAGTCCCACAGGATTTCAAAGATTCAAACATCGTAACGCTGTACAAGAACAAGGGAGATCGGAGCGACTGTAACAATTATAGGGGTATCTCACTTCTGTGTATTGTTGGGAAAGTATTTGCCAGAATTGTCCTGCACAGACTTCAAGTCCTGGGAGATCAAGTCTACCCCGAATCACAGTGCGGCTTCCGTCAGAACCGGTCTACCATTGATATGATATTCTCATTGCGACAGATGCAAGAAAAATGCCGGGAACAAAATCAGCCACTGTTTATTGCCTTCATCGACCTCACAAAGGCATTCGATTTGGTCAGTCGTGAGGGTCTGTTCAAAGCACTAAAGAAGATTGGCTGCCCACCAACTCTTCTGTCCATTGTGGAATCGTTCCACACAGGCATGAAGGGTATAATCAAGTTTGATGGCTCAACTTCAGAAGAGTTTGAAATCAAGAGTGGAGTTAAGCAAGGTTGTGTACTAACCCCCACCCTCTTTGGGATATACTTTTCACTTCTACTGAAATATGCCTTTCGTGATCAGGATGACGGTATATACATTCACTCACGCTCAGATGGTGGCCTCTATAATGCTCAGAGATTGAAGGCCAAGACCAAAATTAGCAGGGTACTAATCAGAGAGTTGCTTTTTGCGGATGATGCTGCGATTACGACCCACTCTGAGGAAGAATTACAACATCTACTATCTGCATTCTCCAATGCTTGTTCTGAATTTGGTTTAACAATTAACAAAAAGAAGACACAGATTATGTCACAAGGTGCACATGGATGTACCATCAATCTTTATTGACGACGCCGAACTGGAGATAGTAGACCATTTTACATATCTAGGATCAGAGGTAAATAGCAAATTATCCCTCGATCAGGAAATCAACATCAGGATTGGCAAGGCAGCAACAACAATGAACATGTTAGCAAAAAGAGTCTGGGAGAACAGGAAGCTTACTGCCAAAACAAAAGTCCTCGTCTACCAAGCCTGTGTCCTTAGTACTCTTCTTTATGGCAGTGAAACCTGGACAACTTACTCACGCCAAGAGAAACGTTTAAACAGCTTTCATATGCGGTGTCTGCGAAGAATACTTGGTATTACGTGGCAAGACAAAATCACAAATACTGAAGTATTGGAAAGATCAGGTTGTGTGACGATGTATTCCATGCTCAGTCTTCGTAGACTTAGATGGATAGGACACGTTAGGAGGATGGATGATGGTAGAATACCAAAGGACATCTTTTTTGGTGAATTACAGACGGGTAGGAGATCTCAGGGTCGGCCTCTACTACGATACAAAGATGTGTGTAAGCGGGACATGATTGATACAGGCATTGATAATGCACATTGGGAGCACGTCGCCGCTGAACGTGATGCATGGAGGGCAACTATCAGAAATGGAATAAAGACAAAGGAGAAAATGATTGCAGATAAAGCACACACAGAGCGTGAGAGACGTAAGATGGTGCAAAATGGTGGAAGTGACCATGTTTTCACATGCACCTACTGTGGGCAAACATTTGCAGCAAGAATTGGCCTTACCAGCCACACTCGCAACCGCCATGGATCGTAGTTATTAAGCCTTTTTGAAGCACAATGTACCAAACTATCGTCTGTCAAGACGGAAAGCTGCCAATGATATGTATATATATATATATATATATATATATATATATATATATATATATATATATATATATATATATATATATATATATATATATATATATATATATATATATATATATATATATATATATATATATATACCTAGAAACATTAATAGGTTGTTTTTTTAAAGATGGGGAAAATATTACAATCAGTGACTTGTGAACAGTAGATTTTCCCAAGTAACATTTCAGTTAATTGAAAGAATCTCTGTTCAACAAACATTATTAAACAGAGTAACTTCTAGGCAGTGTCTACTTGATGACCAGCATCCTGTTTGTTCGAGCGTTATCGGAGAAAGTCGTCACGTGGACGGAGAAACATCTTCTGGGTGAGGTTCACTGTCCGGAATACATGGTGCTGTTGTGTGCTCAGCACAGTGATGTAACAGACTTTGCTCCTGATTCACTGGTCTGATTCTACATACACATTAGAATATTCGACACACATTCTACACATTACACACACACACACACACACACACACACACACACACACTTAGTTTTAATAAATTAATTGTTGTATTTATTTGTTAAGGCTAGAGTTGTTGAGTATGTTGTGTTGGAGAAGAATGAGAGTGGGCATGATCCAGGGGTGAGTGAGAGTAAGAAAGAGGTGTCTGCAGACTGAAGGAATTTTGTGGACGGTGTCTGGGGGTTTCTCTATGACAATAATATTGGGTTAATAAAATTGTGGGTGTGGATTCCCCTCACTCCAGGGACGACACAAAAAGTAATAAATAATTACTTACGATAATTATTGACGGCTCGAAAACGTGATCTTTGGACAGCGAGATTTCTTGTAAGCGGGATCTCTTGTAGACGGGATCTTTTGACATCGGGATTTCTAGACGACGGGGTCTTTTAACACGGGATCCTTAGTTAGAGGACGGAGATATCATAAGAGTGAGAATCCAGCTAGAGTGAATGTGGATAGGGGTTAAGACACTTATCTTACCTGTTCACACTTCTCACGTATGCATAAGTCTGTGGTCCTGATTCTGCTCTTGTCACTGAGTGATTGTGTTGTATTGTGGTTGTAAATATATAGATTAATTGTAATTGGTCATTATCTATATATTTATCTAATAGTTAATCTACATTCTATCTGCTATCTTACCTCTCGGAAAAATTTCCACTCCTAAGCTAGATCTGGCAGAACTAAAGGCAACGGGGGAAGCAATGGGATTGTCGGGGTCTGTACTAACAGATTACATACAGAAGGTGGAGAGGGATTTTCGCCAAGCAGAAAGGGAAAATCGGAAGGCCGAGATGGAATTGAGAAAGATGGAGTTAGAACAAGCTGCTAAGAAATTGGAAGCAGAACAAGCTGCTAGGCAATTGGAAGCAGAGCAAGCTGTTAAGAAATTTGAATCTGAGCAAGCAGCTAAGAGATTTGAAGCTGAGCAAGCAGCTAAGAAATTTGAAGCTGAGCAGGCAGCTAAGAAATTTGAAGCTAAGCAAGCAGCTAAGAAACTGGAAGCTGAACGGGCTGCTAAGAGATTGGAAGCTCAACAAGAAGCTCAGAAAAGGGAGCACGAGTACCGGATGCGGGAACTCGAGCTTAAGAGGCAATCTAGTGGGGAAACTGAGGGAGCAGTGGGAGGTTCCTCTCTCCCCAGCTCAACACCAGTAGGTGGATATAGCTACCATGCTATGAAGTTCCCTCTAGCGATACACAAGGAGGACAAAGAGAAGATTGACCAGTACCTTCAACGCTTTGAGGCTATGTCGGTTGCTATGGGTCTGGAGCGTGATAAATGGAATCTCAAGCTATCCCAGGGATTACGCTGGACCGGTTACGAGGTTTATTCTCGCCTGCCGCCAGGACACGAGAACAATTATTACGAGTTGAAAACGGCTCTGCTGAAACGATTCGAGGTTACGTCACATACCTAACGGGGGAAAAATTCCGAGGAGCGAAACGAGAACCGAGGGAGATGTTCGCCGCCTATAGTCTGCGTCTGAAAGCCTATCTCCATAAGTGGATGGATTTAGCTGGGTTCGCGCATGACTATGAGAGTCTGGAAGAGCTCATGGTAGTCGACCAGATGCGAAAGCAAATGTCGAAACCTCTAAGGACATTCTTGGGAGAACAAGGGGCGGAACGAATCGACATGTGACGAAATTGGCAGAACGGCTCGTCGAGGTACATGAGGAGAAAGTAGAAAACCTTTCTACAAACACCAATAGTCAGGGAAAACATAACCTGAAGAAAGCCAAAAGCATAGGAACTAAGAAGGTGGAACCAAATGTTAAAACTTCAGAGGAGAGTTTGGAGAAGACGAAGGAGGGAAGCAAGAGCACTTCGAGCTCTACACAAAAACGACCGTGGTCGGAGAAGGGGTGTTCGATTTGTAAATCACCTCCTCACAATACAAAGGAATGCAAATCGAAGGCTAAGAACCCTCACTTCACGGCAGGTCAAGTGACTTCAACGCAGGTGGACACTGACAATGCCAAGGTCGACAAGGAAGCTCGCCACCAGGAGAGCTCACTAAAGTCCGGCACTAGAAAATCTAGGACAGGGAGATGGTGCAAACACTGCAGGTCGAATACGCACAATGCTATTGACTGCAGGGGAAGTAATGAGACTCTAAATTCGTCGTGTGCCCCGGGAAATCTAAGGTGAAGCCCACCAAACAGGTCGAGGTCGAGGAAGAGACTCCAGACCAGGATAAACCACCTGTAGTGGAATTGGTTGAAGTTAACGGTCGTCAAGTGGAGTGTTTGTGCGACACAGGACTGGACGGGGAGGCCGTGATTTCTGCGGATCTGGTACATCCAGAACAATTCACAGGTGATACCATGGAGATACAGCCTGCACAGAAGAGTGCTGTAGCCATGAAATTGCCCATTGCCAGAGTGGAGATTCGGTCAAGATATGTCACCGGCACCATCAAGGCCGCGGTGTTGACCGATCCCATTTTCCCCGTAATCCTCGTTTGCCGGTATGTCTTTCTGGGAATGCCCAGGGAGCCAATCCATATGGGAGCAATTCAGACTCGCTCTCAGAAGGAAGAGAACGGATGAGGCAGAAGCAAATGTGACTAACCCACTGCCAGGGGCGTTGCGAACTGCCCAGGGTGAGGATGCTACTCTACGTCCTTGCTACAAAAAGCTGCAGAAAAGTGCTGATCCACCCGAACGGGGACAGTACTACATGAAGAATAGGATGCTCTACAGGAGAGCAGGAAGAGGAGGCAACCTACATGGTCAGTTGGCGGTCCCGAAGGCCAACCGTTCCAAGATTCTTCATGTGGGGCATACCATCTCATTCAGTGGGCATATGGGTATTGCCACACCGATGTAGCGGATTTCCTGCCATTACTATTGGCCGGGAATGACAGGTGATGTGCGTCGGTATGTGAAGTCATGCCCTGAGTGCCAGAGGGTAGCATCGAAACACTGGACATCGCTGGTGGTCTTGGGTGAAATGCCCATCATGAACTCTCCTTTCGAGAGGGTAGCCATCGATATTGTGGGTCCACTTCCTAGGACTAGGAAGAGGAACATGTACATACTCACCCTGGTAGATTGCTGTACAATGTGGGGTGATGCCATACCGTTGACCACGATTGACTCGAAAAGAGTTGCGAACGCACTGGTGGAGGCCTTTACCAGATTAGGCTTTCCTGATCAAGTTATGACAAACAATGGGTCCCAGTTTTGTGGAAAACCTATGGAGGAGGTATTTAGGGTGTTCCACTCTAACCATATCCATACCAGCCCTTACCACCCTCAAGCCAATGGACAAGTAGATCGTTTCAACGGCACGTTGATGACAATGCTCAGGAAACTGGCACAGGAAAAACCTGATAGGTGGGATGAATATATCCCAGCAGTACTTTTTGCTTATCGGGAAGTACCTCATTGCTCAACAGGACTACCACCCGCTACGTTGCTGTTTGGTCGTTAAATCAAAGGACCGTTGGAAGCCATGTTGAGGGGTTGGACTGAAGAGAGGACGTCCGAAGAAGTGATCTCTTCTTATAAATATGTGGGAGGAACTGAAAGAAAAACTTCACAAGGGATGGACCCTGGCAAATCAAAACTTGAAAAAGGCCAGAAAAAGACATGCGGCTTACTACAACCGTAGTTCTAAAGACAAATCTATAGAGGTGGGAGACAAAGTATTGTTGCTACTCCCAACGAGAAACAACAAACTGGAGATAGGTTGGCAAGGACCATTTCCCATAGAAAGGGTGATATCCAGAACCAACTATCAGATCCGAATCCGGGGAAAGTCGAAGATTTTCCATATCAATCTCTTGCGGAAATACGAGGAGAGACCCGGAGACAAAGCAGCTCACCTCATGGCAATGGCAGTTGCAGTGGAGACAGAAGTGGGAACCAACGAGTGCAGGGAATATCCCCTGGTGCACCAGGAAACCTACAAGGATGTGCAGGTGAACCCTGATCTGACTTCCCAGGAGAGGGAAAAGATAACCCAGGTTCTCGAGTCTCATAAGGAGACACTGACTGATAAACCAGGACGAACGAGGTTGGTGGAGTTCGAGATGACTTTGACCACCCAAGAGCCTGTTCGCCAAAAGGTTTACCCAGTGCCATTCTCTAAAGAAAAGGCCCTGGAAGAGGAAATACAAAAACTGCTGGAGGATGACGTGATTGCGCAATCCACATCCCCATAATTTGTGGGGGTGGTTTTGTTACGAAAACCAAGAGGAGAACACCGGTTGTGTATAGACTACCGACTTCTGAACAGTCATACACAATTTAAGGTGGAACCTTTGCCGAATCCGACTCAGTTATTCGCGATGGCTCCATAAGGCAAGGTATTTCTCAAAGGTGGATCTGAGTCGCGGGTATTATCAGATTCCGGTCAAACCAGAGATTCGACCACTGCTAGCTTTCAGTACCCGCAGTGGACATTACGAATTTAAGGTCATGTCCTTTGGACTCAGCAATGCACCTAGTATGTTTACTCGCATGATTAGGATTTTACTTGATCCTTTGCAGGATCCGTCCATCATCTCATTCATGGATGATATTCTGATTTCCAGTGACAGCTTGGATGACCATTTACAATCCTTGGAAAGAGTTTGCAATGGGCTCAAGGAAGCAGGGCTTACTGCTCGCCCAACCAAGTGCATGATTCTTTACCAGACTCTGGAATTTCTAGGTCACATCATAACTCCAGGACACATTGTCCCAGAGGAAAAGAACCTAGAGAAAATTAGAAGTGCTCCAAGGCCAAAAACGAAGAAAGATGTGCGATCTTTTCTCTCGTTGTGTGGATTCTACCACAAATTTATCCCATATTTCACTGAACTGGGAGCTCCATTAACGGAAACCTTAAAAAAGGGATTCCCGGACCAAATCGTTTGGACACCAGAATGTTAGAGTGCCTACAGTCAGTTGAAGGAGGCCTTGGTCAGCAAACCTGTGTTACAGCTCCCGGATCTTTCCAAACCATTTGTGTTGAGAACGGATGCAAGTGGGATTGGGATTGGGGCAGCTTTGTTACAGGAATGAAAAGACGATGCTTCGGTTTTGAAACCAGTGGCATACGCAAGCAAGAAACTTCTCCCGGTTGAGAGGAATTATTCGACCGTCGAGAGAGAGTGTTTGTCTCTCGTATGGGCCGTGCCAAATTTCCAGCCCTATTTGTATGGAGTTCAGTTTTGAGTTCAGTCGGATCATCAACCCTTGATGTTCCTGGCCACTTTTCAGAAGCTCAAAGCCCGTTTGATGCGGTGGTCGTTAATACTTCAGCCATACCACTTTACAGTAGAGTATATACCTGGGAAGGAAGATGTTGGAGCTGATTTCCTGTCTAGACATCCAGCTCCTGAAGAAGAGGAATAGATCATCTGGATCGAACCTCCAAGGAGAAAGAGTTGTTGCGGACTAATCTCTTAGGAGGAGGGGACCTATGTCGCGGAAGAACTTGATAGTTTCGATCGATGACAAACAAGACCCGACATTCGTCTGCAAAAACAGGCAACCCTTTGATGTTGTATAGACTGAGGAAAAAGTACGTCGCTAAAACTGTCTGCACACGGTCGGCATTTCTGTATGATGTGGGTTGTTCGAGAAACGTACACTGGCGCCGTCCGTCTGCGGGGCGGTAGTCGGCTTTTGAAGATGTAGACGGAAGGTCTGGCCAGACGTCGAATGGATTATGTGATGTGGGGGAAAATCCCCTGGCTCACAGACAGACAGGATCTTTGTTGTATGAGACAAAGAATTTCCCAGATGAAAGCAAACTTGACTTTTTTAGTGACGTCACTCAAACCCGATATAAAAGCAGTGCGGTGAACAAGTTCGAGGAGTCGACCAAAAATTCTGAAGTGTTAAAGATCGGCACAGTATTCCGAGTTGTGTTAATTGAAAGAGACTATAGTGTCAAAGTGATGATAATGTATCGGCGAACATAGATCCAGTCTGTGATTGCATAGTCTCAATCTTCAACCGGAAATAGGCATATGGTATTCTATTAATCATATCTAACTTAGAGTATGATTAGGAATAGAGTACAGTACTGTGCGGTGATATAATGTATTATAGGTGTGGTGATAGAATGTTCTATAAGTGCGGTGCTAGAAAGTATTATAGGAGCGTCGGCACTAGTGTCCAATTGTATGGCTTTAACTAGCTTGTGTGATGTATCATTTTACTCGGGGAGTTGAGGACTGTGGGATAATAAATGAGAATACCATATGAAATGGACTGAGATTGTGTCTAGGGGAAATAATCATTAGGTCCATCAGGTTCGCCGCATAAAGGCAGTTGATCGAGACAGTGTATATCCCAAAAAGACTCCAGGAATAGAGTAGTTATTGGCTCTATTGAAGTAAGACTGGGGTTATGGTCAGATAGACTCCACCCACTTTACAAGATAAACTACCTTCCTGAAGAATAAAACAGAGAATAGGTCACTTAACCACAGATCTCTATCAAGTTGTTTTTCTTGGATAAAATATCTGAGACTGTGTGTTGGTCGACCTCCCACTGGATTCTCTGCCGAAAAACATATAGTAGCACAGTTCTCTACAATAACAAACAGTGTTACACTGGTCACTAGACAATGAAACTCTCCTGACGAACATATATGTTTATTGTCAGACTCTCATAATCTGGAAGTACAAGACTCTGTCTCCACTACAATCTATCAAAACATCAAACCACAAATACATTCTCAAGCACTGCATGAATTTAAACTCTAAAAACTCCCCTCCTCCTCTTCTCTTCCCTGCACCTAAAACCCAATCATAGATCCAGGATCTGACTGTTGATTGTGTCGTTGTTGCAATTAAGTGCCTGAAGACACTCATCTTATACATCAGGAGAATGTATATTCCCTCCACACAGGGCTTCTCTACAACTGTCTTCATTCTCCCACAACCACAGTTCTATGACGGCACTATACTATTATAACCTAACTCCTCTTCGGATTCTACCGCTGAAACAGATGGGTTCTCCCCATCCTACTTTGACCAACCACCATAATGTGCCACTGGGGAAAAACAAGGTTCTCTGGATACTGAACACAGTAATGGGAATACGGCTCATTGACGTTGATCGCCTACAGTCATAATTGACTAACAAAAGGAACTGTCTGCAATTTCCCTTCTATAAAAATGATGATGGTGTGACTGAGTCTGGACTACTCGATCTGGCATTGGTCTTGAGAGGAAAATATGTCTGCATAAAATAGGGATTTCACCCCTGGGTATTAATGTCCATCATTCGGGAAAAGTGGAAGCACGGACTCTCAACGACGTACTAGGGTTGTTGGTGAAGGAAGGACTCTCCATGAGCATGGGTCATAGCTAGTTGAACCTCTCTAGGCGATCTCCCGAAGATTGTAAGACTTGCATGCTTCATCGTTGACAAAGACGAAATCTCAAATGTCTCAGTACGACATTTAAACAAACCGGAGAACCGTAGCTGGGTTCATATCTAAGTCAAATTATGATGACCTCTCATAAGGAAAGTACCATCCCATCCGTGACTTTGGCAGACCTATAACTTCCATGATTCACCAGGAAGAATAAGAAGCCCCTCTCCCAACATTCTGGAACGAATAAAGCACAGACTCTCAACAAAGTCGCTGGGGTCTCCAGCGAACGAAGAACTCTCTATACGTTGGGGTCATAGCTGGCTGAACATCGTTAGGCGGCCTCCTGTAAAATAAATGGGTAACATGCTTCGTCCAAAGAAAAAGATGCATCCACAATATCGCAGTTGGACATTGTAACAACGGGAGAATCCGTACTGGTTTCATAGTTCACTCCATTAATTATGACTGCTTCACATCGAGAGTAACATCAGTCCGTAAGCTGTTGCAGACTATAACTTCCCTGTTCCTACAGGAAGAAGATTAGTGTCATCTCTCGTCCAAAAGTCTCGGCCAAATGTGTACAGCCAAAGTGGTCTATACTTCGATTCAGCTAAAATCAACTAAGATCCAACCAAGAACCAGCCAAGATGTCCCACGCCGCCTCACATGTCTGCAAATCAAAAAATGTCAAGCCATGAATATTCTAGCTTATTATGCAGGCTCATAAGACTCACAGAGACAACAATTGGACATATAGTCCGAGGACAATCGGCATATCCTAAGTTGGGGTATCACCAGTGGCCTGTAACGTAGGGGTCTATTTGGCGGGAAGGTGGGCCGGTAATCTGAACACTTTACCAACCTCACTCTTCTACCTATACCACGAACAGGACATCACAGATACCAAATGGAGATATATTCTCACACATACAAACACTCCTCTATATGGGAGGACAACAATCTGTTACAGAACAGGGGTGTGTGAGGTCGGGGTTTTTGTAAATATTGGCTCCAATGTCTTGATATTTTGGCAAGCCCACTGCACGAGTTACGGCAGGTAACAATGAGTATTTAGGTATGTGAACCGTTCTCATAAATATGATTGTGCCAATGACATACAGAGTCCACCAAAATCCGACAAAAGCAATGGGGTGTCTTATCTAACTGTGTTCCCAGGCTGTCATACACACAAAATATACGATCCGTCCCCTGCAGATAAAGTAAAGATTCACACACACAAGATATATATGCGTCCAAGATCCGAATCTTTAACAAAGGCATTATGTAACACCTGAATACTTTACCAAGAGTCCGGTAAAGATAGGCTCTTCCCTAGATGAGAGTGAACCAAAAGTGAAGATAGATTGAACTCTGTAGAAACGGTACAGCATTTACAGAGACATCAAAGTCTTCAAAAGAAGATGAAGCAGTAATCATAGCATGATAAGAATTGTAAGCATAGGAATATAGGACAGTTATATAGACGTTCAAATCTCAGGCTGGCTTTCTTACAGAAGTAATGGTGCCGTAGCAGACTTCGCCAAACTACCTACAAGACATGTAGGATACTTCTCATATCAAACAAAGATTGTATTACATATCTAACACAAATCTTATCATTCAAAAAAACATATGTATGCTCACCAATGCAACATAGAGGCAAAAATGGCCCCACAATGGGCCTATCCCCTCCCAGAATAAACTCACATCTACATTGTTGGGAATTCCAGACTCAAGTGACTAGGTCTGGTCCCGCCTGGGAGTTTTACCAAACTATTCCATTCTATTTCCAGCTACTGGCACATTCCTCGCCTCTATCTCACTCTGGCAGTCGTTACCATATAAGGCAACCGCCAGTCCCCCACACGTGAAATTCCCTTTTCCACGAAAAGATATTTATAATCGTCTGCAAGCTGGAGTAAACTGGGACGTTATGTCACAAGGACAATGTAGTGGGATAATAATTAGAGAGATTGAGGATGGTTGGGAGGGAGGAGGGGAATGTGAAATGGTAGGATCTTCCAGTAGGGCATTTGCTGGGCTTCTACCCGTTCCTTTATTCTCTCCTGGTGTTGCCATGTCTCAGACCAATGTGATGAGCTGTTTGGCCGTATGACAGAGATCGGATCTCTGTTATAGATCTGAGTGCTGCTATTGGCCTACACTCACCTAATTACGGTCAGGATTGAATTGCTCTCACCATGATGTTCTCTACTCAACAGGTTCCACTTGAGTGTGCGCTGATGTATTACGAAGAAGCAGTTTTCAAGGTTTTATACAATGATGGCTCACGGAATGAAGACAGAGGTTACTGAGAGGCTTTTACGCGGGGCTCAGAACCTAGTTGATCTGCAGAAACCTGGATTCTGCTGAGCCGGACTTGATGAACATAAGTGTTGTGTTTACTGAGTGATAAGCTTCATCACCGAAGATTCATAACTCATATACCAAGGACATATATATATATATATTTGCAGCTTTCCTCGTAACCCCGAATATTCTCGTGGTTGACGGAGCGCACGAGAATTGGAAGCAGTTCGAGTCGCGCCAGTGACTTATGAGAGTATGGAGCCGGTCGCTTAGAAAGTCGTGGCGTGCTGATGAGCATAATCTAGCCTAGGAATCAACATACAGCTGAAAGATGCTGATGTTTACCGCATTATCCTGAAACTTATAAAACAAAACTGCCATCAGAATTGATAATGCTGTAGGTCAATATCAGTCTATTAAAAGAGGTGTGGGACAGGGATAAGTAATGTCCCCAGATCTGTTTTCCCTTACAGTGAAAATATTTTCAGAAATATTGAAGATATGGCAGGAATCAACATGGGGGGACGATACATCAATAACATTAGATATGCATATGACACAGTCTTGATTGCAGACAATAAACAGGACCTGTAACATTTAGTAGATGCGGTTGTTGCACACAGTGAACAACTATAACAGATTATGGTCGTCACTGGGAAGAAGGAAATACCACAATGTGATATACGAATAAATGGGCATATTCTCAAGCAAGTGAATCGGTACGGTTATCTCGGAACATTCATAACATCTGATGGGAGATGCCATTAAGAGATTAGAACAAGAATTGCCATTGCGAAGGTAGCCTTTTGTAAGATGAGAAACATACTGGCCAATAAAAAGATATTGATTGAAACAAGAAAAAGAGTGTTGAAGTATTACATAGAACCTGTACTCTTGTATAGATGTGAAGCGTGAACAATGAGCAGTCACGATGAAAAACATCTGATGGCTGTGGAAATTTTGTTTCTGCGGAAAATGTAAAGAATACCACGGACAGACAGAAAAACCAATGAACAAGTCCTTCAAGACACAAATGAAGATCGTAAACTGATTAGAGTAAAAATAGACGTAAACAGTCAAAATAATTTTGGGCATGTTAGGAGAAGAAATGACTTGGTGACAACTGGCAAGATCGAAGGGGAAGACCGAGAAGTAAATATATTGATGGCTTGGCCACGTGGCATGGTCGAGACAGGAATACGGATCCGATCCACGACTCTGGTGATCGAGTAAGATGGCAAAACTTGACCACCCACGCTTATCGGCATGGCACATAATGGATGGATCGAAATTCTAAGTCATCTTCAAAGTTTGTGTAAAACTAGTGGCTTCATTTTTACGCGTCAGGGGTTTATTACTCAGAGTTCTATTTCTCCTCGATATTACATTAAACGTGGTTATGCCTTTTAATGTATGGATGGTTCTACAATAGAAGAATTATAAGTACTGGGAGAGTTTGGAAAAGATATATTAACCAAAATGTTGAATGACATTGACAGCGATGGATATCTACCAAGCGATATGCTGAAACCGGTATTTATATCTATACCAAAAAGACGAGGAGCAATTGAATGCGAAGATTTTCGTACAATTAATCTCACAAACCGTGCCACTAAGCATCTACCATTGGCTTATATATCATACAATTAATCTCACAAACCATGCCAAGACCTATTGACGCGTCCTCGTCGAGCGTCCCGGGCAACAGGTCCCTTCGGGGTCCTGGCTAAAGTCAGTAGGATCACCGATTCCTCCGAAGTCGGAGAGTGTCTGCCTGTACGGCGAGGAACCACCAGTCTACACACCAATAAGCCAGACATGGGACAACGGATACTCACGCAAACCTCAGGTCCTTGTATGACATCACACTGATGTTGGACAACAGGATGTCTTCATCCGACATACAGGACTTCGCGTTGGAGCTCAAGCCAACGAACACAAGCAAGCAAGCAAGCATACAATTAATCTCACAAACCATGCCACTGAGCATCTACCATTGGCTTATATATCGTACAATTAATCTCACAAACCATGCCACTAAGCATCTACCATTGGCTTATATATCATACAATTAATCTCACAAACCATGCCACTAAGCATCTACCATTGGCTTATATATCATACAATTAATCTCACAAACCATGCCACTAAGCATCTACCATTGGCTTATATATCATACAATTAATCTCACAAACCATGCCACTAAGCATCTACCATCATTGGCACCTTTCCGTCTTGACAGACGATAGTTTGGTACATTGTGCTTCAAAAAGGCTTAATAACTGTCATATGGCAATAACTACGATCCATGGCGGTGGCGAGTGTGGCTGGTAAGGCCAATTCTTGCTGCAAATGTTTGCCCACAGTAGGTGCATGTGAAAACATGGTCACTTCCACCATTTTGCACCATCTTACGTCTCTCACGCTCTGTGTGTGCTTTATCTGCAATCATTTCCTCCTTTGTCTTTATTCCATTTCTGATAGTTGCCCTCCATGCAACACGTTCAGCGGCGACTTGCTCCCATTGTGCATTATCAATGCCTGTATCAATCATGTCCCGCTTACACACATCTTTGTATCGTAGTAGAGGCCGACCCTGAGATCTCCTACCCGTCTGTAATTCACCAAAAAAGATGTCCTTTGGTATTCTACCATCATCCATCCTCCTAACGTGTCCTATCCATCTAAGTCTACGAAGACTGAGCATGGAATACACCGTCACACAACCTGATCTTTCCAATACTTCAGTATTTGTGATTTTGTCTTGCCACTTAATACCAAGTATTCTTCGCAGACACCGCATATGAAAGCTGTTTAAACGTTTCTCTTGGCGTGAGTAAGTTGTCCAGGTTTCACTTTGGCTTATATATCATACAATTAATCTCACAAATCATGCCACTAAGCATCTACCATTGGCTTATATATCATACAATTAATCTCACAAACCATGCCACTAAGCATCTACCATTGGCTTATATAATTAAGGTAATTAAGATATAATTATGGAGCTAGCATATTCTCTATGCGCGCCACAGTGTAAATGGGCTTTCTGCATTTAAAGAATAAAATATCAAGGGACATAAGAATAGTGTGGTAAGTAAGGGAAATAATTATAACTAAAAATATTTCTATGATATCTCAAATTTATATTCCAGTTATTTAAGTAAATATAAATAATCTAAGATTTCCAAATAGCATATACTTATGGAAATTTAGTATTTCTGTATGCTGTTTGAACGTTTTGTTGTTTTAAGAAGACAGCTCAAATTATTTAAAGTATTTAATAATTGTAAATGAACCTGGTCCTTCAGGTTGGGGGTTAAAGTGTGGGATTAACATCCATATCTCTGTAAAACTCTTTTTTCTCTTCACAACGTATAAATCATTTTTTTAAATGACCTTTCGAAGCTCCACACTTATTTAGTAATTTGTCCTTATCTATTTGAAAGGCAGATTTTGCCAAAATTTAATAATATAAACATAGTGGAACCTACCCCCTTGTGAACTTTTTCCGGATTTTGTGGTGATATTCGTTGGATTTGATATTCTGGATATTTCCCCGGAATTATTACCTGAAACAACAAATTTCAAGATGTATTCGAATATCACTGAAGTCGGGATCTCGATAAATGACTACGATGTCCAGCAACTTCACCAGTCCGGCACGATAGTGTGTTCCATAACTGGTCCCGGGGCTGCTGCTAAAGCAACACCTGCACTTATTATGAGTGCCCTAATTGGTCCAGGAGGTGTACCTTTTGGGGGAGTCGTCGACCTGCATAGGTTCGAAGTTCCCACTAGGTGGTACTTTCACCTGTCAGCAGAGGTTCAGAAAGCCGTGTATGACACGATACACGGCAAAAAATTTCTCTACCAAGTCTAGGGATAGACATATCCCTGGAGCACCGAGAGGAAGAAAAAGACAGGCTGACCATCCACTGGTTACCCGTCACGATCGCTCCCCAGGGAGTTAAAAAACTGGTGCACAGCATCACGGGAGATGAAAAGGCTGAGGTGTTTAGGATAAAAAAAATGGGGCTGGAAAGTGGGGAGCGCTCTGCAACCCAAAATAGGAAGTCCCCCATTATATACGGATCTACACTCCTGGCATTACGAACAATAATCACAGAGTGTTGATCACGATGCCGGGGAGAAAGACCAATTGTCCATCGTGTGGCCAAAACAACCACTGGGCAAATAAATGCCCAAGTCGACGACAACCGATGACACCAACTGCAGCAGCAGCAGGCGGTGTACGAAGCCAAGAAGATTTCCCACCACTCGAAAGAGAAACTCCTCCGCAGGGAGAGATTGAACCGACACAAACTTTCAATAGTCAAATCAACACACAAGAAGACAGGAACCCACAAGAAAATAACACACAAGAAATCAATCCAAGGAATGAAGACTCTGACGGTTTTCAAGTCGTCAGCAAACCAAAGAAGAGAACATGGGCTAACAGAAGACTACTGCAGTCAAAACACAGCGACGACACAGAAACAGACGACTTATCACTGCCAAAGAAAGAAAACGTCAAAGCCACTATAGGCAAGACAAAGTAAACTGAACATGAACAACAAGAGGAGACACAAGTACAAGACGAAGACGACACATACAGCATATCAGACACTCTCTTTGTAGACACCGACACAAGTGATAAGAACGAGGATCAAGATGATCTTCTCACACAAACCTTTGCCACTAAAGACTTGCTCGCCTAAATGTACCCATCATTTATAAAAACTTTGTGTGTGAATCGATATAGTTATTATATCTTATTTATTGTTTTTTACTTAAATTACAATGACTAGTGGTTTAATTATTATTACTTTAAACATTTGTGGCATACGTACAAAATTACAACACATTATCACACTAATAAACAAACACAAACCAGAATTTATACCACTACAAGAAACAAACATATGTTCAAAAACATTCGCACAACATATCATCACACAGCTAGGCCTCAAACATTCATGCTTTAGTTTAAGCACTGTGGCATAATGGATCAGATGTCCACATTCCCAGTCCCCCACTTCTATAATAATACTTTAAGTTTGAACGGAGACCATCCAGATAGCAGGGCTGTAAATAAAATCGTAGGTTCCAGAAAGCGGTGGGGTAGGGCAGCGGTATGCGCTTGCTTTTTCATTGGCTAATACATGACAGCCCACGCTATTCACTGGGCCACATTTGAATATCCAATTAGTTTGAGCGGGGATTCCACCGGGAGAAGTAGCTATGTGTGATGTGGGGACGAAAAATGCCCTAAAGATTCCGTAAAATATTGTTCTCTGGATAACAGGTACCACTTTAAAACATACTTTAATGTTGTGGTTATGCCTAGTGAACAAAAGAGGAGAATATAAGAGTATTTTATGAAGAAAATGTGAAAGTGAAAACAGAACTTCTGTGTGCCAGTATTCTGAACACTGCATCTTCAACCGGTCGGGTCTTCCACGCTGTATACTCCAAGTGCATATCATTCCTCTGTTGTGACTGGTTGCGTATGCTTGATGATTGTAAATTACACTCAATGCAAATTCGCAAACCATTTGTGCATTCCTAAATGCCTAGCATAACTCATTCTTAATCGGACTGTACACTGCTCTTGCACGTTCACGTTTGGCAGTCTGAGTCGGAATGTGTGATGTAAACATGTACAAGTTCTTTTGTAAATGCTGAGAATGTTGGAGTGAGTGAGTTGGTGATTTGATAAGTAGCCTCTCACATCTAGTAGAAGGAAAGATGCTTCAATATCCATATGTAAGCAGGATGTGATGGCCCGCCCGAATTGCAAAGTTCATGTGATGCCTGGTGGCTATATGCTCAAGAGAATTAATACAATTTCTCTCTGAAGTATTACACTGGTACCTCTACTGTTGGTTGGTTCATATAAACTAGTTCCTAAACGAACCATAGGTGTGTGAACATGTGTCTTAGTCGGCTGAATATAATGTATGGCTCATGCAAATTTACAGGGACTAAACATGTTTTTCCCATATGTGCTTTGGTGCATATGTGAACCATTGCTTATGCAATGTGGTTTCTTTTACCTACTGTAGTAGATATGGACATTACTCAGTGGGGGAAGAACACATGACGATGGTGATAGTATGATGTACTTGTGAGCCAAGTCTGATTCACAATGCCTGTCTCATGTTGCTATGTCACAATGCTTGCCTTAACATGCTTGTAATTGTGTAGGCTACCCCTGTCTCAGGATATAGGCTTGTGATTACCACAGATAAAGGTGAATAATGAAAACATATCACCCACAGTACATTAGAGTGAAATACACTTCATTATCAGCCAGGAAATGTGTGCTTGGACAACACCCACCCTGAACCTCCCCATCTCCAATCCGTGTATGTTGATGTACGATAACATTATCTTTTAACAAATGTGAAGAGATGTTGTACCATTTTGTATATCAACAGAGAACAAAAAGGATGGTGGAGAGGCTTTCATATCATCTGGGACAACTAACCAGAAGTCCCAGAACCCAGAACTAACTCCCTATAAGTAAACCATGGGACAATCACAGGAGAACACAGACTGAGTTGCCAGCCTTTATCTTCATGACATACCGTGGCCCAAGACAACAGAAAGACCCCTGTCTACAGTTTGTTTCGGTCAGGCTCATGGAAAGTAAACCTGTGCCCCAATGGAACACTTATTCTCCTAGAATCCAAAATGTAGGAATGTCTTGGAGGCTTTTATCTCAGCTCTTCACCAGCTGAATGAAAAATGGAAGAAAAACAGTTCTGAAGCATTACATTAATGTGATTATTGTGATGATCTGGACTGTGATCATTGAATATCAGTGTCATCGGAGAAAATGAAAAAACAAGTCTCTGGTTGTTCACCCCATTCAAGAGATCTGGTGAAGTAACTTGCAATGATTGTTCATCTGAGACTTAGCTTAGAGAATAACCAGCCTGGTGCTCACACAGTGTCAATTGAATGAAGACTTGAACAGTAGGTGAGGTTGGACTGGCTGGAAGAGAATGCTGCAAAATATTGGACTTGGTTCAGATCTCTGGGTCTCTTTGACAAGTCATGTTCTACATGTACCGAGTATACATCTCCCAATGTCAGGAGAGTGTTATCCTCAACCACCCGAAGTACCCCAGTGTCAGCTTTCACCAGCAGTCTGGTCAACAGTGAGAGACAGTACCGTATCGTCGTCCCAAATTCAGTTCTCAAGAGGAATGAATCTGCCATGGAACTTATTATAGGAAGTCTGCAACCTGGAGCTTTCCCAACATCAATTGCTGATGATAACAGGATTCCAACTGATCCAGAAAAGTAGTCCCTTCCTTGAGTTTCCCATGATAGGATTTTATAAAATTCCCAAGAGACAAGAATTGAGGAGAGATACAGTAACTGAGTGGTGTAGTTAGAGATTAGAGAGGATGAGGAGTGTTTACTGAGCAGTTGGGGGGGGGGAGTATTTAGGAGTTGTTGTACAATGTTTATCTGCATGCATGTTCAGCATATTTTGTACATTATGTATGTACGTATTGAAGTGTTGACATGACACCCGGATGAACCATTTGTCTTCACTCTGCCCACCGGCAGCTCAATAAAATGAATGAATGAACCAGTGTTTTAAGTACATGTCTCGGGAGAATGTCTTGTACAGTTGCTGTCACGTATTGTCTCTGATGGATGTCTTAAGTTACTGTGGTTGTACAGATATTGTGAAAAGTCTTGTATAGATGTTGTCAAGTATCTCTCATGATGTATGTCTCGTACAGTTGTGGTGTAAACAATTCCATGTGAATGTATGTCCCACTTTTGTCAAGAGCCTGTCATGTGGATGTCTTGTTCAACGGATGTTATGTACAGTTATTGTTGAAGTTTGTTTGTTACTATTGAAACCTAAAGTCCTAAGATAATTGGACAACTGATATAGGTCACTTTTGACACAAAATAAATAAGGGAAGATTTAATGTGACGGACGAACAGCACACTGACAACACTATGATGAGTGAAGTAGATCCTGTGGCGAATAGTTCAGATCTCCTTTTGGCCTGGAGGGAACCTTTTTTTTCTTTTATAAATTTCTGTGTAGATACTTGGTAGTCTCACAGTGGGGGTTCAGAGCTAAAGGAAAAATGGTTCTCCAAAAGAGCTAGGCGGGAATGATTATCTATCTCATTTGAGAGGCCTCTAGACAAAAACGTGCAAAATCATATCCTTTATCTTGTCTATTTATTATTCAAGATATATTTCCAGAGAACAATACTAACTAGGTCCTCTGTCATCAATCTAACATGTCACAGGCACACACAAAATTGTGTCAGGAACAGCTATTCTGCAGACATCAGACAGGTGGGATATAATTAAAACACACACGGATAACCAGGGACGAATCTCCATAATACAGGTTAAAAACACTACACATGCATATACCATAGTGAACATACATGCACCACCTAATTACAATCATCAACCAAATTTTTACCAAGAATTAGACACATTACTTATACAAACATACAAAGGGCAAAATGTTATCCTTGCAGGGGATTTCAATTTTGTACTCTCAGATTTGGATATTGTAGCGGGAGGCAAAGCAGGAATTAAGACACAATTAACGAGAAATAACAGAAATGGAATACATCAACTGGATATACTAAAAAATACCTTAGACACACACAATTTAACAGACGCTTTCAGATACAAACACCCTAATAACATTGCAACAACACACAAAAATAGGGCTTACAATAGATCAGCCAGACTATATAGAATATACACACCTTCAACACATCACATAATACACACAAAACATCTACAAGAAATTACAATATACAGATCACAAAGCAGTACTAACACACATCACTACAGACACTACAAATACAAGGCCATCAAAAAGAACACCATATTGGAAGTTAAATAACACATTA
This sequence comes from Cepaea nemoralis, assembly GCA_014155875.1. Lineage (NCBI taxonomy): Eukaryota > Metazoa > Mollusca > Gastropoda > Stylommatophora > Helicidae > Cepaea > Cepaea nemoralis. Next base: position 466,439 of record JACEFZ010001900.1, read on the forward strand.
CTCCAAAACGCAGGTTATGTACAACACATGACACACCTTATTCTAACATACACTAACAGTACACCCACCGACAACATAACACAAATTTGGGATTTACTAAAGAACACAATACGTTATAGAACACAACATTTAGCATCCATCATACATAAAGACAGACAACAACAAGAACATATACAGACAGCAATACAACTCACAAAACAGACTGATAGGAATGCACTACACCTACAACACTAGATTCAGAATTAGAACAACACTAGCAACACACATTCCGTGGTGCACTCCTTCGAACTAAACTTACTAACATATCAGAAGAAAGTCTCAGTAAACAACACCTTGCATTAGAACAAAACATTCAACGTAACAGACAAATTGGAGCAATAACAGACATGCAAGGAAACACACAAACAGAGGCAATACATATACTAGAAACATTCCAACAGTACTACACTGACCTATATACAGTAGAACCCGCCAACACACAAACACAAACTAGGTTCTTACAATACACAAAGAAACTGTCAGACACAGATAAGGACACACTAGACACAGAGCTTACATTAGCAGACATAACACATGCACTCAATCAAATGCAGATAGACAAAACACCAGGACCAGATGGACTCACAGTAGAATTCTACCAACATTTCTTTCCTATCCTAGGCAATTTCCTTCTAAACGTCTACCAAGAAGCTTTTCATAAATAAGAACTCCCAAACACTTGCAACATGTCATATATACCACTTATACCCAAAGACAACACAGACAAAATACAGCTGAAAATCTATAGACCCATCTCTTTATTAAACACAGACTACAAAATTCTAGCAAAATCACTTGCAAACAAAATAAAAAATTTCATGCTATCATTCATCCACCCAGACCAACAGTGCAGTATTCAACACAGAAACATACATCGACATACACATTTCATTGGAGATTTCATTACATACGCCCACCAGAAAGACTGTCAATCCGCCCTCTTATCTTTAGACCAGGAGAAGGCCTTTGACAGAATTTCACACTCATACTTACACAAAACACTAGCGCACTGTAACATATGACAATACTATAGACATGGATAGAAATATTGTATAACAATCCTGAAAGTAAGGTACTGGTGAATCATTCACTCACTGCGAGTTTCAAAATCAATAGATCTGTCAACCAAGGGTGTCCACTATCACTAGTCCTATATGTACTCACACTAGAACCACTCTTAGAAGCAATTAGACAGGACACTGACATTAAAGGTACATTTATACAAGGGTCTGGGGAGCGGGAATTAGTTGCGTATGCAGACAACCCTTTCTTCCCTACAACCAACACTTCCAAAACGAACATACTTCACACCTTCAGACAGTTTGGTGAAGGAAGTGGGGCCAAAATAAACATACAGAAGTCTAAAATAATGGGTCTGGAGAAGTGGAAGAATAAAGCAGATTTTCTCCCGGATCTAACAGTCACAGATAACATGAAAATTTATGGGATCCAATCCCAGAAAAACCTACACACAAAAATATCAGCATTAAGAATCAACCACATAGGACGCATCATCAATCATCCAAATCAACACTCGCTAGCATTATACTATATTGCAATTAGATTACATAGACTTAAGGAAATAGACAAAACAACACCTCACTATTAAGGCACACTACCGCACTTCTACAGAACATGTATGCAAGCAATTCAAGGAAAGGAACATTTAATACAACAGACAACCAAGCAGATATACAAATATTAAGTGAAACAGCAAGCCCACTACTACATCTGAGAATCAAAAGAGGATACAAATATTATATGACAGACTATAGCTGCACCTTCACTAACTTACACAACAAACAAATCACATCGAAATCCAAAGAAGTAACATACAGGCTAATTTATAATATGACCCCGACAACAGAGAGAGCAGCACAGACATCCAAGCAAATAGCTTCATGCAAATTATTTAGACACAATAATCCGGAAACAGAGGACCATCTGTTCTATGAATGCCCAACAATCACAGCCACTAAGACTGCGCTACAACAGTTAATAGAAACACACACAAACAAGAGAACTGACGCTTACAAAGCGATTTTCCTAAATACAATACCCACAGCCACAAAAGACAAACACACTAAACTTCTCGTTGCACTAGCGGAGTATAGAAACATAATATGGTCTAGTCGAAACTCGGCCACCCACAATCACCACACAATATATCCACTCATACTAGCAAAGATTTTTCAACAGAAAATCGCCCAGTTATTCGCTGATTAAGCAAAAGCCACTCCCATCAAGTTCACACTACATAACATACATGTTCAAACACACACTCTCACAGATATTTCTATACTCCGAATGTGTACCGCTAAGTCCAATCACTGGGGAACAAAGAGCCAAATAACTGAATAAATGTCCATTCTTTGTTACTGAGTCTATTGGCCCAACCTAGACAGAACGATGGGAAAGTGCCCATTGTGAGTCAGTGGTCTTGTCGACCGAAGTTTGATCTCGGTCGGAAGGGCTCAGGTAAACTCTTTGTAGTGGTGGGAAATTTGCCACCTTGTGTAGTAAACTAAATAAACTCCAATCTGTTTAAGCTCTCTCTCTCTCTCTCTCTCTCTCTCTCTCTCTCTCTCTCTCTCTCTCTCTCTCTCTCTCGCTCTCTCTCTCCCAAGCTCTCTCTCTCTCTCTCTCTCTCTCTCTCTCTCTCTCTCTCTCTCTCTCTCTCTCTCTCTCTCTCTCTCTCTTTGTTGAGATCTTTCCCGGTCTCAGCCCAGCCCGCCACAAAAAAATCCTTCGCACTTGTGATTAAGTGGAATACCGTGATTCAGCAATATTATGGAACTTGCTTACATGAAACTAAGCTTGCATGAGGTGCCTGCGGTGTGAAAGTTTTCAGTTAAATGGTTTGGTATGCATGGGAGCAGATGATTACTACACCATGCCAAGAATATAATGTCACATGTGCATGAATGTATACGCTGTATTAGCAATGTAAAAAGACTGTTTTTGTACATAATAAACGGATTTTAAAAAAAAATCAAATGGGAGTGATATGGGAGTGCAACAATCCCTAGAATTACCAACCCGTTAATTAAATCCCCTATCTTGATTGTGTACTACAGTTTTTGATGACGCATGCGAAGTGATGCCATCTCCCTGATTGATTGATTGGTTGGTTTAGGAACAGACATCACAATGCTTCCATATTGACGTGAATAGGCCTTAGGGTCATACCAGAATACCATCAGCGTTGCCAGTAGTGAGTTTTGCTCAATATTTAAATTTCAAATCTCGAAACAACCAAATAAATCAAGACATCACAGCATTCGGGGCATTCCCATAAGCACTCCGTTCCGTCCCCAACCTCAGCAGCCAGCGAAGAGTCCCAACACCAATAGTGCCAGTAGCAATCTGATTATATGTCCGTCTCGCCTTTCCTCTGAGCGTCGAGCGTCGGCCAGATTCCCTCGTCACACCTCGCTGCCTCATTCTTACCAGACTATGGTGATCCATTTGCTCCTCCGAGGTGTACACGTGCACCCACAAGTTCGCAACCACGTCTTTGATGATCAATCCCTTTGATGAAAAAACACCAAAATCGACCCTAAAAAGCACCAAAAATTTTTAGGAAGCACCAACTGTTTTTATTACACATGTAACAAGGTAGCACAGTATAATTTATTATCACTTCATATTACAATTGGTGTCACGTCTTAGTCAGATATGACTGAGCTACCGTATAACAGTAGACAGTACTACTTACTACCTGCTTTCTGTTAGCACCGAACGTTGGGCGGCGCTTACCAAACCCGACACAGATCTGATTATAGGGTGCTTACCACAGGTAAAATACTGCACGCACAGAGAAATTAATGCCTGGGAAAGAAGGCATCTAAAAAAGAAATTCTAAAATGAAATTAGCTACCACTGATAAAGATTTAAGTGGTCAAGAACAACAACTCATGTCTAAAAATCCAAGGGACGTAATTACTCACAACACCACAGAACAGTCTGAAATGTCACAAAACACAGATTTTTCTCACGGGAATTATTGTGATATAAAAAACAAAATTTTGAACCACCGTAATGTCAAACCTATAGAAAATTGCATTACCGATAAGACTACTTCACAGAAAAACAATGAGACAGACAGACAATATACGAACACGACAACCCAAACATCATATTTACAACCACAAGCAGATGCCCTACAGTTCGATACTAGCAGACAACACAGTCTGAAAAACAGAGACGTCAACACACCAAACAATCAATCCATCCATTCGAGGTTTTTCCGGTGTCAACACCACGTGTAGATTTGGATTAAAGATTTTATCTTTCACGGATTTTTTAAATATATCAGTGATATTAATTTTGTGGAAGTGAATTCGATAGTTTTTCACCACGTGTAGATCTGGATTAAGATGTCCTCTGTCACGGATTATTCAAACATATCAGTGATTTCAATTGTGTGGAAGTGATTTCGATTGTTTTCACCACGTGTAAATTTTGTATTAAAGATTTCCTCTGTCACGCATTTTATACGATGGAAAACTAAATTATAAAATGTGTCAAAGTCAACACGAGTGAAGGTTTCGAGGGAGGAGCGTTCCACCAAGCAAACACACTTGTGTTTTCTATATCAGGACCTCATGTATTCCGGTTCAACTACTCGCTGATGGCCAGCGTCTTGATGGGCCTTGCGGGATCGGTAGGGACGGGATAAAATCCATCTACCGTTTTGAGGACCCTAAAAGAGGGTACGCTACGCTGACAACGGAAGCAAATGCGGCTCATTATGAACGGCTTCACGGGATGCAGCATGAACTGCAGGATCCTAAATTAACTATTGTAATCGAAATCATAGAGAAGTAAAAGACCAAGGCTATGATTCACTGGATGCCTGCAACCACAAAAGTTGAGACAGTGAAGCAAATAGCGGCGGATATTTCGGGAGATATAAACGCGGAAGTGCATAAACTTAAAAACAGCACGGACAAGTGGTTACTTCTATACAACCCGAAATAACCTCTGCCACATTACGTGGACATGGAGTTGGACGGGGTAGAAGACAAGCTACATCGTCTCTTTATCACAGTTCCGGGGCACCGTACGGTGTGTACAGTCTGTGGGGAAGACTCCCACTGGAGTAATAAATGTCCGGCCAAAGTACAAACCCAGAAGGGACCTAGATTGACACAAAAAGTCACCTCGAATTCTCAGAGAGATCAACATAGTAAGGAGGATGAAGACGGTTTCCATCTGGTCAGTCGAAAAAGGGGACGCTCAACCAAGAGCCGGTCTGTCGTAGAGAGCTCAACACCTCCATTCCGCCAAGCACCTGTTACCACGCTGACGCCCCTCAACAACCACGACTACCCTACACCGCCTGAAGCGTACAGGTCAAACAAAAAGAAATGTGTAATTAATTATACTGAACAGATAACGACCAGCGCCATGACTGGAAGAGACAGTGATAATATTAATACACCACCACGGCAAAGAAACCTGTCAGATTCTTCTTCATGCCTCGTTATTTACTTAGATATTTCAAGCCCGGCGAAGGAATCTACTGAATATCTCCAGAAATGATAATATGAATACAGACAGTTTGAAACAAGAATCAAAATTATACTCAACCGTTTCTTATATTACAACAAAAATGGCAGCGGAAATTAAAATAATGAGTATTAACATTCGAGGTATAAGAACCAAAATTAATCATCTTATACCACTCATATACAAATATAAACCTGATTTTATACTCATACAGGAAACTAACGTTAACACCGACGAACACGCATCATATATCACAACATGCTTAGGTCTAAGACACTCATGTTTTAGTCTTAGTACTCAACATATCGGATTGGGTACACAATAATACAGACATCGGACAGGTGGCAGATTATAGAGAAGGATAGGGACTGCCAGGGTAGGATATCCATAGTATAGGTGGGAAATAACACATAAATACACAATTGTTAACATACACGAACCGCCTGACTACAAAAATCAGCCGCTCTTCTATCAAACACTGGAAAATTTATTATCACGCTCATATCGGGGTCGCAACATCATTTTAGGGGGTGATTTTAACTGCGTACTTTCGGCGCATAACCTTATAAATGGAGATGTAATAATGCAAATTAGAAACACAACAGGGGAGGAGGAACATCAATTAGACACATTTAGATATTCATGGGCTAACAGATGCATACAGGCAGACGCATCCCCATGGAACAGATACAGCACACACGAACAATGCGCACAACAGAGAAGTGCGATAAGATAGAATTTATACGCAGACAGCAGAGCACATACTCCAGGATTGCCCAAACTACAACATATCCAGGCGAACCTTCTGGCCTAGAGAGACAACAGTGAAAGATAAACTCTATGGACCGCTGAGTGAACTGAAAAAGACTATTAGATTCATACAAGAGACAACATTGCAGTTATAGACATAGTTTAGGCGAACGAAAGAAGAAGAAGATGCGCCCATAACACATCATATAACACATGTCAAGCATTTACAGGAGACACTGAACTTCACAGACCATAAGGCTGTAGTTGCAACAATAAACACAGTACAAGCAACACCACATCTTAGAAGGTCTCCCCATTGAAAATTTTACAGCACACTTTTACAAAATCAGGACTATGTAGATTGCATAACAAAACTGATCCTCACATACACAAGCGATATACCAGAGGGTAATGCACGAGAACTCTGGGAAACACTTAACAAACTATACGAGAGAGAACTCAAACACTAGCAGTAGTAATACACAAGCAAAAACTACAACAAGAAAAAGTATTGGAAAAGGCAATTAAGCTCTTACTACAGACAGACAAAAATTCACCACACATCATAGCATTACAGGAAGAATGAGATCTCCACAGACATCACCGATTTCAGGGGGCTTTACTAAGAACAAAGTTACAAACTATAATACAAGAGATACCGAGTAAGCAATACCTAGCTTTAGAACAAAACATACAGCGCAGCAGACAGATAGGCCAGATAATTGACAGGGAAGGAAATATACAAGTCGAGCCACAACAAATAGCCTTAGCCTTTGAAGATTATTATAAGAACCTTTACACACAGGCGCGCACGTACAAGAAAACTTTATGAAATTCACAAAACAAATTACAGAGGAACAGAAACTAACAATAGATACCGAATTAACACTAACATATATAACACAAGCGGTTCACGGAATGCAGAAGGGCAAATCGCCTGGCCCTGACGGTATTACCGCTCAATTCTATCAGTTTTTCTTTCCTCTCCTGTGTCCCCTTTTACTAACAGTATTCTCTGAATCTTTCCACAAACATGAACTCCCATCCAGTTTCAACACGTCTTCCATCACTCTTATTCCGAAGGAGAACACCGACAAGACACTTTTAAAGAGTTACAGACCGATCTCGCTTTTAAACATAGACTACAAGATTTTAACAAAGACTTTGACGAATAAATTGAAACCAGTAATGGCAACTCTCATTCATGAAGACCAGCAATGTAGTGTACAACACCGGAATATCCAGCAGCACACACACTTCATAAGGGACATCATCAACTACACACATCTGAAAAACTGTCAGTACTCAATTCTCTCTTTAGATCAAGAAAAAGCATTCGACCGATATCTCACTCATACCTCCACAAAACTCTCTCACGCTGCAACGTGGGAAATTATTTTCGGACATGGGTCAAAATTTTATATTTGAAACTGGAAAGTCGGATTCTATTAAACTAACCTTATTAACCCTAACCAGTTCTTTCAGGTTGACTAGGTCAGTGAGACAGGGTTGTCCCTTGTCCCCATTACTGGACGTTGTCGCTCTAGAGCCACTCCTAGAAAAGATACGACAGGACGACAATGTCAGGGGTACGTTCATACCAGGGAAGGGTGAACAAAAGCTGCGTGCTTATGCGGACGATACCATTTTCTTTCCGACAACTGAAAAATCTGTAGGGATCATTTTGGAAACGTTCTCGTTTTTCGGCAAAGAGAGTGGGGCAAAATTAAACGTCCAAAAATCTACTATAATGGGTTTAGGCAAATGGAAAAATAAGGCGGATTTTCTATTTGACTTAACATCAAACAATCTTGTAAAATTGTACGGAATAGTCTTCCCATGTCAACCAAATCAGAAACACAAAGACACATAGCAAAATCTAGAGAAGAAAATAACAGATATGTTGCAGAGATACAAATACAAAACAACTACCATATTTGGTAGAAGTACCATTGTTAATACATATATAATTCCAAAAATACTATATCTGTGCACAGTCCTAGACCCCCCCCCCCCCCCACGTCAGACTGTCTGGGCAGTGGGGAGCGTTTTATGTGATATTCACTGGCACAGGAACAGAGCATAATGGGGACACCCCGTTGCTGTGAAGTTGGAACCGCGACTAACTAACTAACTAACTACACACATCTATTCACAGCAGAGGCAGTAGACACACAGATACAAGAAAACTTCTTACAGTACACAAAGAAATTACCTGACACAAACAGAGACACACTGGATACAGAACTGACACTGAAAGACATAACACAGGCACTGAGCACACTAAACAAAGACAGAACTCCAGGACCAGACGGTTTGACAGTAGAATTCTACCAACATTTCTTTCCTATCCTAGGCAATCTTCTCCTCAAAGTCTATCAGGAAACCTTTGACAAACAAAAATTACCCGAAAGCTGTAACATGTCCTATATTACACTCATACGCAAAGACAACACCGACAAAACACAACTGAAGAACTACAGACCAATTTCCTTACTCAACACAGACTATAAGATACTTGCCAAATCACTCACCAACAAACTCAAACCTTTCATGCCAACACTCATACACCGAGACCAACAGTGCAGTGTCAAGACAGAAATATTCACAACCACAACCACCTCATTAGAGACATAATCAACTACACACACGGGAAAGACTGTCCATCCTCCATCTTGTCCTTGGACCAAGAGATGGCCTTCGACAGAATTGCCCACACTTACCTGCATAGGAAACTAGAACACTGTAACATAGGAGAGTTCTACAGGCAGTGGATACAGATCTTGTACAAAAATCCTGAGAGCAAAGTGTTAGTGAACCATTCACTGACAGCTAGCTTCAGGCTCACGAGATCTGTAAGACAGGGATGTCCCTTATGACCACTACTGTACGTGCTCACCTTAGAGCCTTTACTAGAGAAGATAAGACAAGACACTAGTATTAAAGGAACCTTCCTGCATGGGATAGGAGAACAGAAGCTCGTCGCTTATGCAGATGACACTGCCTTCTTTCCAACTAGCAACACCTCAATAAGGAACATACTCCACACCTTTACCCATTTTGGAAAAAGCAGTGGAGCCAAAGTAAATATACAGAAATCACAGATAATGGGTCTGGGAAAGTGGAAACAAAAGTCTGATTTCCCTCCAGACCTGAGACACACAGACACAATGAAGCTTTATGGGATCACTTTTCCATGTGATCCCACAGAAACACACAGACAGACATGGCACTCACTGACCCAACAGATCACAGACATGTTATATAGGTATAGGTACAAAACATCCACAATATTTGGTAGAAGCACAATAGTCAACACATACATATACCCAAAATAATATACTTAGCGACAGTACTGGACCCTTCCAAACAGACCGTCACAAACATAAACAAACAAATCAGACGCTTCAACTTCACCAACACAATATGCAGCATAAAACACAAAACACTCATACAAGACAAAAAACAAGAGGGAAGTGCACTACAGGACATCCATACAAAAATACTGTCACTTAGAATCAGTCACATAGGTAAAATCATCAGACATTCAGAACAACACAGATTAGCTTTATATTATATGGCACACAACATAAAACAACTCACACCTCTTAACAATGCAACTGCACACTACCAGTGAACACTGCCAACATTCTACCAGACATGCATACAGGCAATACAAGGATTTAATACAGCAAACAACACACACAATATACAAACAGTTAGTTAGAGAGCAAGCACCACCACTCAAACTTAGGATTAAAAGAGGACACAAATACTTCATGTCTGACATCACATGCAACTTTTAAAACCTACACAACAAACACATAACACCAAAAGCTAGGGAAATCACATATAGACTGTTATATAATATGACACCGACAACACAGATAGAAGCATACAAATTCAAACAAATATCACAATGTCAGTTATGTAGAAATAACACAAAAGAGACAAGAGGAACACATCATTATACATGTCCAACAATTACAGCCATACGCGCAACACTCAAACACCCCATACAAACGCACACAGGCAAACAAACCGACATATATAAAGCAATTTTTCTCAACACTATACCAAATACAGCAAAAGACATACATACAAAACTACTGACAGCTCTTTCTTAATATAGACATCTCATATGGACATGTAGAAACTCAGCCAGATACAAATACCGCACATATAACACACACTTAATATCATTTATGTACACGCACAAAATATCACAAATATTTCCAGAGTAAATCATATGTATTCTTCTTTATTGTATTACACATTTGTTATATATGAGTGCGGGAAAGAAAGAAGAAACTGTGAGTGAATGGTGAGTTAATGATTCTAACATATCACATATGGTCACCAAGACCAATGAATAATCCCTCATAAAAATATTTGTGGAAGTATAAATGCTTGTTTATTTGCTTCAAAATGATGATTTAACCCTTATAGATAAGGGGAAAAGAAAATCATCTACTTCCATTCCAATTTATTAATTATTGAATGTTTGCTTTAAAAGCACTTGCTATGCTATACTACCACCATTACTAAGATTATCATTTTAGTAAACAGAATCACATATATATTATACTATTAAATTATTATTATTATTATTATTATTATTTTTATTATTATTATTATCATTATTATTATTATTATTATTATTACTATCATTATTTTGCCGGCTTCGTGGCTTAGAGGTTATGACTTTTCCCTGTAATCTCGTATACTCTCGTAGGTAACGTGATGACGGTGAGAATCAGCAGTGGTTCGAATCACATCAGAAACATACGGGGTATGTGAGCCGGCCGCTCAGAAAGCAATGGCAAACTACTGAGCGTAATCTTGTCAAGAAATCAACATACTGCTGGAAGATGCTGGTGTTAACAGCGATGTCCTGTAAAGGATATGCAAAAAAATCATTATTTTACCTTTACTATCTTTAGTATCATTAATGTTATATTGATATCATCATTATTATTTTTCAACTTCATCTCCCCTGTGCCCCCCTTTGCTTATGGTTTGTTGCCTTTGCTACTACCCCCACTGGTTGGTTCAAACACTTATTCTGCCTGTACCATAATTACCATAGTGTTCATGAGGGCATTGGTGGAGTGGAACCAATTGGTGAGAGTGTGGCAAGGGAAACAAAAATGTAAAGATTTCCCATTTTCTTTGTTACCCCCCTTTCACATGTAATTGTGTTCAAGGAATGAAATATACTAATGGGTAATTTCCTATGTTGTAAACACAAAATATCACAGATATCTCCAGAGTAAACACAAGTACTCTTCTTTATGATATTACAATTTAGTATACATGAAAGCGAGAAAGAAACAGGAAAATGTGAGTGAATGTTGAATGAATGAATACAAAATCACAGATGGTTACCAAACCAATGAGATTGTAAAAATTTTTGTTAATACAAATGCTTGTTTATTCTTACCAAAAAAAACAAAAACGATGAAAGGGAAAAAATGAATGAACCCTTACATTAATGACCAATAAAAAATTTACAAAAATAAGCAAGGAGAAAAAGATAACTAACTCCTTTTACTCCTACTATTATTTAACATTGCAGGTTGAAATTGTATGTACCTGCTATGCTATGTTAACACCTTTCCTAAGATAATCATTTTAGCAAATGGAATCACATGTTTGGAAAATGTTGTCAACATCCTACGTTGCACACAGGCACTCCCGCTACTTCATCCACACCTCAAAGATAACCTCGCTTGCATGGATGGATTTCAAATACTTTTATTTCAGGCGAGCCTGATATTCATACACTCTTGACAAGGCGGTAACGACCTGTCGAAATACATACAGTGGTCGCCTCTCGTCACACAGCTAATATACAAACCGATATAACTCAACTCTCTCGCTAACTGTAACATGCGCTCTAATAAACTATATATTGGCTCTCGGAAAATACACACACGTCCTGTCGGGAAGCTGTCCTGCTGCTGTCTGACCCAATTCAGTCCGTTGGTTCATTTGCTTGTCCTAAATCCCCGTGCGGTCAGCAAACCCCCGTGTTGTCCTATCTGTCACGTAGTACGGTCGTCTTAGTACTTGCTAACCCTGGGTTCTACTACTGTTTACCTCGTCACGGGTGTTATCCCGTGAGCTTATGTCCCCACCCCCTGTCCTCGGGGTTGGTCCCTCTGTTGTCCTAGGTATGACATGTTCGTGTCCCCACCCAAGTCCTGTCTTATAACTATTCTAAGTTATAGTTTGGGTGCTGTCACTACTCTGTCTATTCCTTTATAGAGGTCCGTCTCTATGTCCTGTCTGTCCTTGCCCCTCTTCTGTCCCTTGTCCTACCTCTTTCCTTTGTAACACCTTGACATGCTCTCTTCACACCCCGTATTGCGTCACCAAATTAATCTAGTAGGTGTGACGCAATGTCGTCGTAGCATATAAAAAAATTAGTCGGATCTATTTCGTCAATGTGTTCGTAGGAGTTCACTGTCACGTCATAAGGTATCACTTCTGACTCAAATAAGTCTGATCACAAGTTGATGTTTTTACCTACTGGTTTCTGATCAGCTTCTCACACCTGCACTGTTGCTAAGAGTCACTACTCTTTTACATTACACTCTTGGAAGCTGTGTCGACCCAAGGCCAGTTTGTTTTAACAAACTCCTACCTCTCAAAATCGATTAACCGATATCCCGAAACATATTGCTCCTATTAAAGATACAATACATGAATATATAATTCATAGCTCCCGTGCAATGCACATCAACATCTCTTATAAGTTGTGTGTCTGCTGATTTTCACCTATCTAACTTCCGCTTGTGGATAAACTCTCAACTGTGTTCTTACTCTTACTATAAGTCTATAGTGTACCCTGACCAAGTGATCTCTCCCTTTGAAAATACTGCTGTTTGTATTTTATCTGTTCGTATTCCTGTTTGTATGTGTGCTAATTTATACTTTATGTATATTTGCGATTAGAAACATAGGTGTATGTCTATAATCAATCAATCAATCATGTGCCATGCCGGAAAGCGTGGGCGGTCATGACTCGCCACTTCACTCGATCACCAGTGTCGTGGATCAGGTCAGTGTTCCTGTCTCGTCCATGCCATGTGGCCAAGCCATCCAGGTATTTTCTCTCGGTCTTCCTCTTAGTCTGTTCCCCTCGATCTTGCCAGTTGTCACTAAGTTCTCCAATCCATTTCTTCTCATAACATGTATGTCTATAATTGATGTAATTAAAGTCTTCAAGTGTCGCAGGTAGGTTTCTGAAAGTCACAAATAAATGCGTATGCTTGATTTGTGAGGTGCTTAACAATTTACAGCAGTGAAAAATCAAAAAAAAAAAAGATGCTACCCTATCTTGCAAGGTCAAAAATTCATGTAATTATCTGATACTTTGACAGGATCTTTACGTCTTCTCAGGAGTTATCTTCTATTCCTCTCCTGTCACCCTCAACTGGATGTTAGCAACATTTTCATGTATCAATCTGGTGTATAGAGCACAAGCAATTACTATCTGACATAAATAATGACAACAAAATAAACAATAAGTCTAGTTACTTGTTTGGATAGGAACCTGAAATACGGGTTATATTTAATAGTATTTGTCTGTCGTCGTGTCTGTGTCTGTCGTCAAGTCTTCACTGGCTTGATCATCAGCTGAAACGTCTTTATGACAACATTTTTGAATCAGCGATATCAAATGTCACTCAGTTTCATCACTTTCATAAATATCTTTCGTTTACTCACTGCTACACTATGAATTCATTCAGTACTTCACTGACTACTCTCTAATAATTTGTTTAGCACACTCTAATCAGTTATGAATTCATGTCTATCGATGATAACATATCTAATCACTCTCGCAGGCACTAGCTTTAATCAGTCATTCGACTGCACACTTCTGCACACCATGTCTAGGTACTTTTGTAGGTACTAGGTTTATCATAACTATTATTATCGTTGCTGTTATTATCATTGCTGTTATCACCCTTAGTAGGTTTATTTTTTGTCATTATTATTAATGATGTATTTGGTTTTATTTGCATAATTATTATTGTTATCATTATTAATATATAACCTCATCTCCCATGTGCCCCCTCCCCTTCCCTTGCTCATAGTTGTTGTTGCCTTTGCTGATACCCTTACCATTTGGTTCAAATATTTATCCTGCCTTTAACATTATTACCAGAGAGTGGTGACGAGGGCATTGGGGTGGTGGGCCCAATAGGTGAGAGGGTGGCACTTGAAACAAAAATGGGAAGTTTTTTTTTTCTTTCTCCTTATTATCCCCCTTCACATGTAAATATGTCCAATGAATACAATAGTTGAACAACAGTTAAGCAAAGCACAATTCGGTTTCCGGAAAGGTAAAAGTTGCACTGATGCATTATTTACACTTAGACATATTTGGGAAAACACTATTGAATATAGTGACCAGCAGAATATTGTGTTTGTAGATCAGGAAAATGCTTTCCATAGAGTAGACAGATACAAATTTTGGACCATCCTTGAAGACTATGGGATAGAAGGGCAAAGGCTAGAAAACATCATAGCCATGTACCACTCGAGCCAAAGTGCAGTAAGAACACAAGAAGGTATATCAGATATGTTCACAGTCAATACATGAGTGAGGCAGGGATGTGTGCTCTCTCCCCTGCTATTCAGTATCTACATGGACAGAATTTCCAAAGAAGCAAGTCTCGACAGAACAGATTCAGAAAATTTAGAACTCTTTACTCCAGATGAAACAACTGACCCACATGGAATAAATGAACTTCTATTTGCAGACGATCAGTGCCTCTTTTACAGCAATGAGGGCAGACTTCAAAATCATATTACTAATATGAGTTCAACCTGCAGCAGATACAATATGAGTATAAACACAGCCAAAACCGAAGTAATGCAAGTTAGCAGATCGCCAGGCCCACTAAGTATACAGATAAATTACACACCTCTGAAACAAGTTAAAGAATTCAAATACCTTGGAAGTATGATCACAGAAGATGGCAGATTGGACAGAGAAATTGAAATCAGATGTCAAAAAGCTAGTGCACTTACATATCAACTATCACCCTTACTGAAACATCCAAACATACCCATGTCCGCAAAACAAAAGATAATAAACAGCATATTCACACCAACCCTATGCTACCAATCTCAAACCTGGACTTTATCCAAATTACACCTTCGCAAAATCAACACCTGCGAAATGAGATGCCTGAGGAGAGCTGCCAACTTAACAATCCGAGACCGAGTAAGAAATGCTACTATCAGACAGACTGTGGGATCAACACCTTATGCCACATTTATTGAAAGACAGAAGATCAAGTGGTTTGGCCATGTCGTTAGAATGCAACACCAACAACTACCATCACTGGCCTTACATCAAAGATCATCTGCGACGAGATCACGAGGACGTCCAAGAAGAAAATGGATTGACGACATCAGAGACATTGTACAACCACACGGAATGACACTATCCAGTGCCGTCCACCGGGCGCTGGAACGCAAATTATTCCTCCCCACGACGCTTGACGGCAGAAGTGGAAGATGATGATGAATAAAATATGCACACGTCACATATACGCCCACATGCAACGCTCCGTAAACACACCTACACAAATACTAAATAGACAGAACACATGTAACAACACAAACATTATAAATGCAACCACTACCTTTTCTGCCTTGTAAACCCGTATACTGTCACATCCCCCTTTCCCATCATTTTGATACTGTGTTTGTTGATTCTGCTGCCGCCCTCAACGTTTGGCTCTAACAAGTAATACTGCCATGTTCATCATTACCCAGTGGTAGTGATGGTATTGGTGGGGTTGGAGCCGACAGGTGAGGGCTGGGACAGGGGAAATAATAACGGTGTACTAACATCTTGCTGCTGTTTAAAGTGTTTCCTTACAACAATTTTAATGAAGGAATGTTCCAATGTATAAAATGTTTGAAATTTTGCACATATGTCACCTACACGTCCACATGCAACGCTCTGTAAAAACACGAACAATACACTTTGCAACGATTTTAACACTCAATAAAAGTTTGGTTTTTTTTAAATTTGCCTCCATAAGCGATTAGGCATATGTCTGCATAATAATCCCCACAGTCGTTGAATGGGGCTTGCTATGGTTTCCAGATATTGAAAGGCAGCAATAATGGCCTGCATTTTGATGTAAGCGCGACCTCCAAGGACCTTGAAAATGTATAGAAATATAGAAGTATTTACTTTATTTTTAAAAACATTCTCCCCCATCATCATCATCATCATCATCATCCTCATCTTCCACTTCTGCCGTCAAGCATCGTGGGGAGGAATAATTTGCGTTCCAGCGCCCGGTGGACGTCACTGGATAGTATCATTCCGTGTGGTTGTACAATGTCTCTGATGTCGTCAATCCATTTTCTTCTTGGACGTCCTCGTGGTCCAGTTACAGATGATCTTTGATGTAAGGCCAGTGATGGTAGCTGCTGATGTTGCATTCTAACGACATGGCCAAACCACTTGATCTTCTGTCTTTCAATAAATGTGGCACAAGGTGTTGATCCCACAGTCTGTCTGATAGTAGCATTTCTTACTCTGTCTCGGATTGTTAAGTTGGCATCTCATTTCGCAGATGTTGATTTTGCGAAGGTGTAATTTGGATAAAGTCCAGGTTTGAGATTGGTATCATAGGGTTGGTGTGAATATGTTGTTTATTAACTGCCCTTTTGCGGACAAGGGTATGTTTGGATGTTTCAGTAAGGGTGATAGTTGATATGTAAGTGCACTAGCTTTTTGACATCTGATTTCAATTTCTCTGTCCAATCTGCTATCTTCTGTGATCATACTTCCAAGGTATTTGAATTCTTTAACTTGTTTCAGAGGTGCGTTATGTATCTGTATACTTAGTGGGCCTGGCGATCTGCTAACTTGCATTAATTCGGTTTTGGCTGTGTTTATACTCATATTGTATCGGCTGCAGGTTGAACTAAACCCAAACCCACCAACGACCTCGACCAAAGAGAAAGACCAAAAGGAGGAGAAGAAGTCCTTTACAAACGACAAAGATGCAGATACGACAGAGGGTTTCAAGGAAGTCACACATAACAAGCGTAATAGAAGACGGAAAACAGTGATTGTGAGGAAGAGTCTCCCATAGCGACACCAAAGAGAGTAAACAAACAAGACATCCCCACAGGAAAAACAAACGGACAAAAGCAGGTCACAAATGAAGATGACAACATATCTTTACGAAAATTATTTATCACCACCGACAGAGACGATGAAGAGAATCCGGAAACAACAAAAACGCACCAAACAGCTACACACAACCATTGTTAAAAAATAAAAATTATCTTATTATTAATGTCCATTGTCAATTTATACTCAACATAATTTTTTATTTGATACTATGATGGGTGACGACATCAAGATAATATGTTTAAATATAGCAGGTATGCGTACAAAACAACAACACATTTGTACACTTATACACAAATACAAACCAGATTTCATCCTACTACAAGAGACACATATACATTCAGATACACATGGTGCACAAATTACAACACAATTAGGACTGAGATATGCATTTTTCAGTTTGACGGCCCACAACATAGGGTCTGGGACAGCCATACTACAAACATCAGATAGGTGGAACATACTCAAAACAAATCGGGATAGTCAGGGAAGAATCAGCATAACACAAACAAGTAACACTTTACACGCATATACCATTGTCAACATTCATGCACCACCAAATTATAACCACCAACCACAATTCTATGAAGATCTTGACACACTGCTCACACATACATACAGAGGACAGAACATCATACTCTGTGGAGATTTCAACTGTGTATTACAGGAACTGGATATAGTAGAAGGAGAAATGAAGACACGGGTGAAGAGAATGAACATAGAAGACACAACCCAGTTAGAGACACTGCAAAAATATTTTAGACACACACACCTTAATAGACACATTCAGACACAAACATCCAAATAAGCGAGAAACAACCCACGCACATAAAATACACCACACAGGAAGAAGATTAGATAGGATATATACATACCCGCAACACACCACATAATAAACACTCGGCACCTAGAAGAGACATTACATTACACAGACCATAAAGCCATAGTAGCACACGTCAGTACAAGCAACATAAACACACAGACATTTAAACGCTCACCACATTGGTAATTTAACAACACACTTCTTAAGCATGCAAAATACGCAAAATACATGACACAACTTTTACACACATACACCGACTACATACCGACTGATAACATCAGACAATACTGGGACTTACTTAAAAATACAATACGAAGCAGGGCACAGCAACTAGCATCCATCATACACAAAGACAGATTAAGACAGGAACAACTTATACAAACAGCCATACAGCTGACAAACCAGACAGACAGCAATGCACCACACTTGCACACACTAGAGGAACAGCTAGAGCAGCACCAACAACACAGATATCTGGGTGCTCTCCTGAGAACAAAGCTCAACACAATCATACAAAAGACCCCCAGCAAACAATACATGGTAATTGAACAAAATATACAGCGTAGCAAACAAATAGGCAAAATAGTAGACATGTAAGGCAACATGCAAATAGAACCAGCACAAATAACAGAAGCATTCAATCAATACTACACTCAACGGTTTACAGCAGAGTCAATAGACACACAGACACAAAACAATTTTCTACAATACAGTAAAAAGCAGTCACACGAAGACAGAGACAGACTAGACACAGAACTAACACTGGCTGACATAACACACGCACTCAGAAAAATGAACAAAGACACGACACCAGGGCCGGACGGTTTAACGATAGATTTCTACCAACACTTCTTGCCTATCTTAGGTGGTCTTCTTCATAAAGTCTATCCAGACGCGTTTGATAAACAACAACTACCAGATAGCTGCAACATGTCTTACATCATACTCATACCCAAAGACAATACATACAAAACACAGATGAAAAATTATAGATCAATATCTCTACTGAACACAGACTATAAAATACTTGCCAAGGCACTGACCCAGAAACTTAGACCCTACATGCCAAAGCTCATACACCCTGACCAACAATGCGGGGTACCACATAGGAACATACACCAACACACACATTTCATTACAGACATCATCACATTCACACAGGAGAAAGATTGTCAAGCCTCTCTTTTGTAATTAGACCAGGAGAAGGCCTTTGACAGAATCTCCCACTCTTATCTACACAAAACATTAACACAACGCACCTTAGGGATATACTTTAGGGGGTGGATAGAGATCTTGTACCGGAATCCTAAGAGTAATGTGTTGGTTAACCACACACTCACTGAGGGGTTCCGGCTCACAAGATAGATGAGACAATGATGTCCTCTGTCGCCGCTCCTATATGTACTGGTTTTAGAATCACTACTAAAAGCAATCAGAAAAGATACCAACATCACAGGCACATTCATACCAGGCAGAGAATACCGGAAGTTGCTTGCTTACGCAGACGACACCGTTTTCTTCCCCGCCAACCAAACATCCATCACAAAGATACTCCATACATTTACATAATTTTGTAAAGAGAGTGGGGCCAAATTAAACATAAACAAATCACACATGATGGGTCTGGGAAAATGGCGGAATAAAGCCGATTTTCCTCCAGACCTAACGGCCACAGACAATATTAAGATATATGGCATCACATTTCCCAGCAACTCCAGACAGATATACGCACAAACATGGCAAAACCTCACACACACAAATTATAGACATGCTACATAGATACAAGTACAAGACATCTACAATTTTCGGCAGGAGCATCATTGTGAACACTTTCATTATCCCCAATATTATATATTTAGTTACAGTACTTGACCCTCCAAGACAGACAATCACGGACATCAACAAACATATCAGACGTTTCATCTTTGGCAAAACAATTTACTGCATACAGCATAAGACACTCATACAGGACAAGAAACAAGGAGGAATAGCACTGCAAGACATACACACAAAGATTCAAGCGCTGAGAATCCAACATATAGGACATATCCTTAGTCACCCAGACCAACATCCACTAGCACTCTACTATATAGAAATGAGACTGCAACACCTTAGGAAAATACATCTTAATACACCACACTACTTTGGAACTCTCCAGAAATCTATAAGACATATATACAAGCACTCCAAGGGAGTGAGCACTTACTACATCAGACACATGCCAAATCTACAAATATCTGGTTAAACAACAAGCACCCCCACTAAAAGTTAGAATTAAAAGAGGAAAACATACTACATACAAGACTACACATGTACATTTACTAATCTCCACAACCCAAACATAGCTCCAATGGCGAGGGAAATTACTTATCGTTTGATCTTTAACATGACACCTACTACCGAAAAACAAGCACACGGGTCAAAACGAATATCACCATGTCAACTCCGTAGACAAAACATACAAGAAACAGAAGACCACATTTTTTTTACATGCCCAACAGTACAGACCGCACTAGACACTTTAAGACAACTAATTGAGATATTCACCAAAAAGAAAGCAGATATGTACAAGAACACAATACCCAAATCCACAGAAAATAATCACATAAGATTGTTGACTGCACTAGTAGAGTACAGGTATGTGGTATGGACCTGCAGAAATGCAGCAACATACAGGTTCAAAACATACAACACACATATAATACAGCACATGGTCCAAAACAAAATCACACAAATATTCAAAAACACTTAGACAAAAGGGAATATACACATTTCAAATTTGCCTGTGGGAATTTGATAAAGTATACAAACATAGAGCATAGAGATACATCTAAATCTGTATTGGTTCGTGCATGCATAGATATGTCTCTACATATACGTATAAGTGGGTATGCGTGTGTGTGTGTGTGTGTGTGTTTGTGTGTGTGTGTGTGGGTGGGTGGAAATATACACAGAGATGTGTATGTATATTTGGTATGTATATATCTCTGTCGGTAGTGTCTATGTTATGTATGTTTGACCTCTAGTCATGTGTGGATAAACGTATAGTTTTCATAAATAGCGTGACCGAAAAGTGATTTTGTTTCCATGGAAACCCTTTATAAAAACCCCTTACCCCACTCCAAACGCCAAAAGCCAACACAATTTAAATCCTTGGAATCACCTTGAACCACGGCAGCTTTCCGGTTTTAAATTTCTCATCCCGCTAACTCAGAATACATTCTTGTGATTCATTGTGTGACACCCTCCCCCCTCTGCTCTCTTGATCCACTCTCTCTCTCTCTTTCTCTCTCTCTCTCTCTCTCTCTCTCTCTCTCTCTCTCTCTCTCTCTCTCTCTCTCTCTCTCACCCTGTCACACACAAGCACACACATTCTATGGGAATCAGTGTTCGATGTCAATCGAGGTTTTAACCCTTGCTTAGCCGACACAGGAAATCCTTTTTACTGACCTTCTCCCAGCCCAGTGAACGGAAAATAAATCCTTCGTATCTGTAAACGACCAAGTGTGAAGGGTTTTCTATTAAATGGTTTGGGTTGAATCGGAACGAATGATTACTCCACCACCATATGTAGGTGGTTACACCATGCCAAGACTATAATGCTTTTACACTTGCATAAAATGTATATGCTTTATTTGTTAATGTAAAAAGACATTGTGTTGTATAAAATAAATGTTTATATATATAGTAACACAATTTTAAAAAAAAAGTGGTACAAGAGTTGGCCGTGTGAGTCAACATCAGGTTTTCCAGCGGTTTGTTTTGCTTCATGGGCAGCCGACAACCACACCAACATTTCATTCAATGATGTGGGTGTGAAAGAGAACACATGGTGTGTGGACGGACATTCTTAAGTTAATTTGTTTGGTTCATATTGTATGCATACTATGTAAATATACTTTGTTACTTGATGTTGAAACGCATTGCACACCGATTCGACACACAAACGCCCTGTTAAACAGACCTACACAAATACCAAACACGCAGCAAACCTGTTAAAATACTAACAATACAAATGCAGAAGGTTTAACACTCAATAAAAAAGTCTAGTCTTGCCTCTTGGTCTGGACAGGATCTTGGTGTTCACTATTCTTTGTATCGAGGTGCAAATTTGTTGGCCCCTTTGTGGGGCAAAGGCTAATATCCAGGATAGGGGCCCATTCCCTTGCGCCCCTCACATCGGCCTACCTCGTGTACACACACACACACACACACACACACACACACTGGGACTCGAACCCGGATGCCCGGGGCCTATTTGGTCTACTTAACTATATAGGTATTCCACATGCCCGTGGCTTGCCTCGCTGTCTTCAAGTGGTCGTGGGACTGACCGGGGGAAGCGGAGAAGAAGGTTGGCTATTAATGACGACAAAACAAAGAAAATTGAAATATTTTGGTCACTTGAAACGTCACGAATGTTTGGAGAGAACAATAATGGAAGGGTATATGCCTGGGAAGAGAGAAAGAGGAAGGCCAAAGAGAAGATGGGTGCAGGATGTGGCGGATGATCTCCAGATGGGTGTATCAGACGCGGGACATCTTGCTTATGATCGAGAGGTTTTCCGGAAGGTTGTTATGGGAGCGAGGTTCTGCAAAGGACATGTTACTGAATTAATGAATATATATATATATATATATATATATATATATATATATATATATATATATATATATACATGACTGACTGGCACCTTGCCGTCTTGACAGACGATAGTTTGTAAAATGGAATTATATCTCTCCATAACACAAAGCCTGGGCTGAATTTAGAGACCATGTGTTGCCCATGCAGCATGATCCCTCTCTCGGCCTGTCTAGTGTATTCCAGAGGAAAGGTAACACCAATACGTCTGGAACAAGCCAAGCCGCAGAAGTTGCCGGATCAGCAAAGCATTGTTCTAACAGTCCGCCTATCGGAACTTCGATCCTAGACTAGTTACCAACCAATGCTTAGAGCCTGGTCTGCCCTGCCATGATTTAGTCTTTAGGTTGCATTTCCTCGCACTAGGATAAGGCGCCTCTGCCCGAAGCTGTTGGCACATTATGAGGTGTCGGGTTTGGTAAGCACCGCCTAACACACGGCACTGACATAAAGCAGGTAGCGCCTGCCATGTAGCAAGTGTTAATAAGAACGAACTGGATTAGTAATAATGAGGAAACAATAACATGCTCAATGAAATCGTGGTAGAAGACAAAACACACAGAAAGGTTGAATAGACTTCAGCTTTGGGACACGGAAGCCGAAAATGAAAGTAGACGAGGTTGTCACCTCGGGGAATCCCACGTGAATATCGTAAGGTGACGTCACGGTGAAAAACGTCACGATGGTAGTCAAGCTAGGGATGGCGGTAAAAGAAGGTTATGTTTTCGACGGCAGCGATAAAGATAATGCAAAATAGTGTTGGCAGGCTGTCATTGGGCATCTCAATAGATTTGGGCAGTCATTCAGGGATCTAGGCTGAGGGCATAGGAGATCTAGTGACGGCGTTTGCTGTTCCAGTCCACCATGCAAGGTGGAATGAATGGCCAACTAAAGTAAAGTTGTAAGTTGGCTTAGTTCACAAACTAACTGTGATATTCTGTCACAAAGACTTCTTGGAAACGATTGTACACGGTCGATCATGAAGAATTAATCATTATATTTAACTCACAGTTGGTACACATTTAAATTGGAAACGGCAACTACACTATGATGTGATTGTCAGAGTCCAGAAAGGGGACAGTGATGCAGTGACATCGTTACGCCCGCCAGGCGACTTAGCTCCCAGTAGGGACGCAGTAACTTCGTTACGCCGGCAGGCGAATAGTGGTTACCGGCCTGCAAGACTGCTGGCTGACAAGCGACCAGCGGTCAAGCAAGGACGACGCTAAACGCACGCATGCCTCGTGAAGCCACCTGGGGTGGGAGGCAAGTTGCGTACGAGCGGCAGACAGCTCTGGGACACGGACGTGGACGGACGCAAGATAGAGAGAAAGGCGTTGTGTGGTTTCTGTGCTGAAAGTCGAGTGTCTGGACATCTTGAGAGTGAGACGTGTGAGCTGTATTGTGGATGTAAGTGTATTGAAGTATCCAGTGTATATGTAACAGTATTGGGTATTATTAGGATCTAGTGGGAAACACAGATACAGCACGATTGAGCATTGAGACTGAAAGGGGGAGAGATGCTCAATCGTGACGTATTGGGTTGGTATGGGCAGTTGAGATCCGGCCTTAGAGAGGAGTGAACAGCAGACCCTTGAGAAGATCAACCCTTTGTCATCAATGAAAGAATAAACCACTTTTACTTGATCATTGGCTTGTTAATCTCTGTTCACACTGTGACAGGATTATAAATGGAGCATGTGACCAGGATACGAATCTGAAGATGAGAAAAACAAAACAATGCGAAGCCAGGATGAATAACATCGCGGAGAAGTTCAAGAACTAAACAAACAAACAAAATACTAGCGGCACGTTAGAGAACAATTACTGAACCTGATAACAGGCGCACCAAAAGATGGCCAGTAAATTGTAAATGGTAGTTATATCTGAATACAGAGGCCAAAAGCTCGCCCAGGAGTGGTCCTTTGTAAGTCTTTTTTAAGACTTCAGATAACAGGTCAAAGTAGCGACAAGAAGTTTGTTATACCAGCCGTTTTGCAGAGTTCGCAGTGCAGGAAGTTTGTATGGCCGCCCTTCTGCAGTTTGATTGTTAGCAACAGGCTTAACATGGACGGTGCCTGAAATTTTGCGTTGCAAGAGCCATCAAAGCCGCTGCCTTACATCGTTCTGATTGACCAGGAGTGATCCTATCCTGAGAGTTTGGGCAAACCAGCAATTCAAGTTGCTCAAAGTTAAAGAGCTAATCGTGAGTTGTCAGGACAGCATGATCGTTGATCGGGCCATAAGTTCTTGAAACAGTCAATTATCGCTGGGCCTCGGCTGATCCTGATAATTTTTTGGGGCCTCGTTATTACTAAGACCCTATCAAGACATCGATGATGTACCCCACCCGGGGTGAAGACAAAGACTAACAAGCTGGTCGGGACCCAACCAGGGGTTGAAGATTTTCTGGCAGCCCATGAGAAGTGACCTGAGAGGAAGAGACAGGCTACCTAATCTCCGCTACCTAAACTAAGCTCAGCTACCTGAACTCTGCGACTGATTTTAAGCTCCGGGTGTTCGAATGTGACGGCGAGTTGAAGAAAGTGATTCCTTGAACAACGAAACAGATTCAGGGTAAAAATTCTGTATTATATGAACATAGTAATTAACTGAACAATTTTATAAAATAAGGGAATTGTGCTCTTTAAAAATTAAGAAATTGAAATTGTGTTTCGTGCTCTATTTTAGAATATTTCAGAATGGCAGAACAAAAACTCCTGGCGTATTCTGACCGATAACGAACATAAGTACAATTGACTAATTGAACACTTCTCTTATGTGAATTATATAGTTGGTTTAGATAAGTACGACTGTGAAATTGATTTGGTATATAGAA
Source organism: Cepaea nemoralis (assembly GCA_014155875.1). Lineage (NCBI taxonomy): Eukaryota > Metazoa > Mollusca > Gastropoda > Stylommatophora > Helicidae > Cepaea > Cepaea nemoralis. The sequence continues at coordinate 492,225 of JACEFZ010001900.1, forward strand.
AATATTTCAGTATTTTTTCAGCATGGCGGAACAGAACACCTGAGCACAAGTTTTGACGTTACATTAAGAAATTACAAAAATGAAATTGGTTACTTGTATAAATATTGCAGCTTAGAAGACTCAGCACAGCACATATTTCAGCTGAACTCAGGATAAGTTTTTTTCCAGGTACCAAAGAAGTATACAGAAGAATATTGTTTCAGCTGGATAGATATTTCAAAGGAACTGAATATGAATTTCTTGTGCGGGGAGTTACAACGGGTTAGCACATGGTTAGGAGAATTAAAGATGTCAATTACGGAAGTAGAGAATTTTCTGAAAATATTGAAGAAAAAAACGATTAGACAAGACCCTTATAGAATTGTGGTAGACGGTAATAGAGTAGAAAAGAATAACAGGAGACAGCCGTTGCTTAATAAAGACAGAAGACAATATGGTTATGACAGTGAGAACAGACGAAATAGTGAAAGGTCGGACTGGTATAGTAGTTATAAAAACAAAAATGGGCGTGAGAGAAACTTTTCAAGGAAATCATGGAACTGGCCCTCTCACAGTGCAACTGCTAGAAAAAGACGTGACGACTGGTTGGAGCAAAGACAAAGACAATATCTAAACTCAGGTGTAAGAGACAGAGTTGAACCAGTAAGTAAAATACAGAGTAGTCCTAAAATGGTTGCGAATGTGACTAGTAGACAGGAAAAGAAGACGACGGTAGTAGTAAAGAAAAGAAATAGAGAGACACAGACGCAAGCAGGTAATACAATAGAAAGTAGTACGCAGACTCAGGTACAACCAGTCAGCAAGATAACAAAGGGAACTCAAACTGATGTAATAGAGAATCAGTCAAACCAACTCATTTGACTAAGAGAGACAAGGTTGAAGTTAGGAAAGATGGACAGACAAGGACCAAGGACGAAAAGAAGTCAATGAAGAAAAGTGTTAGTATGATTTTGAATAACGAAGACACAAACAATAGATTGCACGATTTATTGCCTGGCATATTTCGCTGCATCTCGTCAGGTACATACTGCAGAACTCACACAACTTACGTGAAATTAACTAGATAAATCCTTCAAGTTGAAATATACACATACACATGTAAACCGTACCCATTCCTACACCAACAGTCAAAGAGCCTGTTCCTCTGTACGCCACAAACAATTGTATTTACCAATTCACATGTAGATGCCAGGCCGTTTACATTGGCCGAACGGAGAGACAGCTTAACAAACGGGTGGCAGAACACATACCTCAATGGGTCAACAAGATACAACACACAGGAGATGATAGCCACGAGGAGCCGACACACCGGAAGCTCCCGGCGTCTTCAATCGGCAGACACATTGTTACCAGTCGCCATGTTGTGTCCAGAGAGACTGCATTTCGCGTGTTGTTTAGAACACAGAATACTCGCTTGTTAAAATTTGCAGAAGCAATTATGATCTATCAACGCAAGCCAGAATTGTGTAAACAGAAAGACATGTTAGTCAGCTTAAAATTACCGTGGTAGACAATCGACATTACTGTGCGAAATTGTGTATATTTCAACTTGAAGGATTTATCTAGTTAATTTCACGTAAGTTGTGTGAGTTCTGCAGTTAGTATGATTGTAAATAGAGGTAGTGCCATGTCAAGTTCTTCAGCTATAGACAAGAAACTAATTCCCAAATGGTGTAGGAATATTAGCTGTCAGAGTTCAAGCTACGGAGAAGATATTCCCACAGCTGAATATTATAGTGATGCTGAATCAGATATTATTACAGATGATTCGGAGAATGAGAGTGTTACACTACGAGCAGATCCTGAATTGAAGAGTGTTGTTCCCTCATACGGAATAGTGACTGGTGGACAGACGGATAGAGTTTTAGTTAGTGACTATGTAGGGAAGGCTAAGGGACGAAGACCGAGAAAGAGAAAGAAAGCCAGACGTTTTAAAGGTGACTATGGGAATAGGGCCGACGTGTTTGCAGTAAACTATAACGAATCTGATGATGGAACTATTATTAGCGTGTCATCTGAAGATGAGATGGGAAGGTATAAACGTTACGTAAGGTACACAGGAAACAGTGAGCAGACTGACGAAAATATAGGAAATAGAAGGAACTCATTTAAGAAGAAGAATAGTGGTAGACAGTTAGCGGGAATTTATTCAACGACAGAAAGTGACTTAAGTAAAATAGAAGACCTTATGACCTTAAGACCTGACTTCTTTAACAGGTTGACAACAGATAGTGATGATGACATTATAAGTGAAAGACAGGTTAGGGTATTGAAAGACAGTGAAGTGTTTAATTTGGAGACACTATATAACGGTTAAAATTCCTTGGGTGAAGAAGGAAAATGAAATAGTTTTGGCTTATGAGAAGAACTCCGGTTTGAGAGTATAGGTGTATGAGCTGTCTAAAATAGACAGATGAAATTTTTGGGGTAGAATGGTACAGGGTAGGTGATAGTGGTGTTGAGGATAAGGAAGTACGGCAAATGATATTCCACGTGGATTACGTAATACAGGAATATCGTCTGTTTGGTTACGAGGTAGAGAGAGTATATTAAGTAAAATAGGGTAGATTCAGGAGAGAATTAGTAGAGGGTGAGAAATAAACTAAGTATTAGAAATAGTTTGACTCAGAGCTATGACGTGGTGTCCGAAGATAGTTTTGTTTGTTGGTTTGGGAAGAAAGAATAGTATTGTTGACAGGTGAACCGAGACGGTCTGCTGTGGAGATATGGGTTGAGGAGGTACTGAGTATCCTGTGTGTAAAATAGCCAGTTGAACGTGAGAAAAAAAAGAGTAATAGAATGTAGAAGTGAATGCTTGAAAAATACGAGTTACGTCGTGCTTGCGGAGAAAGAAGAAAGTGGTTGTGTAGAGAAGTATAGAATGATAGTTACGAAGTTAGGGGTGGTTCACCAGAATGAGGTTTGTTTTGAAGAGATAGTAGATAGTACTGTGAAAGTAATTTCAGTTGCGAGAGGTAGTGTATAGGGTCTGACCTTCGTATAGGAGTGAGTGATTGAGTAAAGTAGAGATATAAGAAAACAGTGAATTGAGAAAGTCCTCTGGAATAATTCGTTTGGTTGTGCGTTGTTCGTACGTGAGTATAACTGTACTCAGACAGGTGTTCGTCGTGATGAAGGAAGTAGGAAAGAGGTGTGATGACGTCGTCTAAGTGAAATACATAGATAAAATATAAGAGTGGCGTTGATATGTCTTGTGTCAACGTGTGTAGAGGAGATCAATACGTGTAGATTGTGCTGAATGATCGCTGGAATGTTGAAGTGGCGTCTGAGGTGTTTTTTAAATAAAAATAGTAGGGACACGTTAGGTTGTCGTGTTGTGTGTAGTTGTCTGTAAATATGAGAAGAGTGCTTGATAAGTCCAGAGAATTGAATAGCCTTGTTACACCTGTTGTCAATATCAATTGTTGCGTTTTAGATTAGCTAAGTGGTTGTTGGTTGTTCTTCTTTAGTTATAGTCGTCGCCTCTGTTTTTTGTTTGTGCTAAAGGGAGATATCTTTTGTTTAGAATGTGTGATCTTGGAAAGAAATTATGAAAGTTGTATAACAGGTTGACGGAAAGAGAGTTAATATTCTGATTGACGTTTCATAAAACATCTTTAGTATTCTTGACAGGAACATGTCAAAGCAGGAGTGCCTAATACGGAGAAACGAGAAAAATGAGGTCCGTTGTATATACTAACGTGAGTTGCTGTTCTGAAAGAATCCCGATAAATAGGAGTGAAAGATACGAAGGTAAACAAGATGAGGTAAATGAACGTTAGAAAAAGTGTTCCGATAAAAGTGATTGGTTGGATTGTCGTCACGATGTGAAAAGGATAGGAGAGACTTGAGGTAATGGTGCTGAGATACAGAAAGTACTGATGCAAAAGAATGAAATATTAATTGCGTCGGGTAGACGAGAAGGTGGAAATAGAGTTAGTTGTTTTGGTGAGAGGTCTATAGTAAATAGACAAAGTTTTGTTGGTTGTAGGAGGGTGGAGATACTGTGGTTGACGGTAAGGATTGGGAAGTGGTGGTGATGGTTGGTACAAAGCCATGGGAGACAGTTGGTGTGCCGAGCCACAGGTTAATTGATAAGTAGATGGTGGCTGGTACATTGAGATGATATTGGAATAACTGTGCTTGCTTATGAGGATATTTTGGATGTTATGATGTATTAGGAGTTAGGATGGAAAAAGATAGAAAATTGTGAGGGGAGATAATCAATGTTTGACTTCCAGAAAAAGGAACGGTCACTTGTTGAGTAATGGTTCCGCATTAAGATAATCTGTAGATAACAGAGGGATATTTGTATATACGTATATACGTATTTTGGCATTAATGCTTGGTATAGAGTTGTTTTGTTATACATGACTTGGCTAAATAGATAGGTGTTACATTGGTTAGAAAAGGAGGCCAATGTTGCTGGGTCACTTTACGTAGTAATTTGAAGGGAGTTGTATTTTTTTTTGAAAACCTTATCTTTGTTTTATTGCCTCATGTATACAGTTTTTTTTGCTTGATTTGGTCCTGTAAAATGATTGTTATTATTTTAGAATAGGTTATTGTCTTCGTAGACCTTTATGTGTAAACTACTGGTCCGTAAAAGAGACCAGTAGTAGTAGAAAAAATAGATTAGGATGTATGTTGTATTATTTTAATCATCGTCACCATCATCATCACTATCATCATCATACTTTTAGTTGAATTGCGGGGAAACATAAATGAGTGTTACAAAAATTTGGGGGGGATTTGATGTCCTGTTGTGATTTTATTTCACTGTTTTGTGTGTTAAATAGTAGTTAATTAAGTTATGTTTAATTTACAAGGTTTTCGTAAAGACAATACAGGGGGCTTTAATTATGACCCTTCGTTCAGAAAAGAGTTCATAAAACTACGGAGAACTAATAGAGAGACACATTCTCTTTGTGAAGAAGAAGTTCATAGATATTTTGATGCTTTGATTATCAGCGTAGAAAGGTTAAAGTGGCTATGAACTGTAGACGGGGTTACTACACAAGTAAAATAGTTATGGGAAACTTTAGAGATACACTAAAGTAAGCATTCATTAGAAATATATGGGATTAGAAGCCACATGGGAGGAGAAAAGATTAATGAATATAGTAGTAGAAAAAAAGAGGGGAAAGTTTTGAACATGGTTTCCGGGGGGGTCAGAAGAGCCATGATATACACGAGATTGCTGGGTTATAGAAGAATAAGAAAATTACCCCAGATGAAGAGTAAACATGAATTGGATCCATGTTTGACTAGACACTGTGGATAACTGTATAATAGAAAAGGGTAAAGTGTGTAAATGAGAAATGAACATAAGGGGAGACATAGTGACATGGGGTGTTTGTGGGTCCATAATAAAGGGACTGGGATTAAAGTTGATTACAAGCAGTCACAGACATGAGTAGTTATTTTTGCTGCTGTAGATTACGGCATGAATTATGAATTGAGAGGTGGAAGAGTTTAGAGAGACATTGGATTACATGGCCTAGGCAGGATGTAAATGTTTATAACTGGGTCAGATTACAATGTTGTGTTTGATGGTTAATATTTAAGGGGAGATTTCAAGGTTACTAGGTTGCTGTTGATAACGGCATAAGTGGAGCATTTTAGTAAATATGCCCATAAGAAATGGACATTAAGAGATAATTTATAATTGAGGTATGGGAGAAGATTAGTTATGAGAGAGGTGATGAGGTTATGTGAGCTGTTGTGTTGGAGGAGGTATTAAGGGATAATAGACTTTTTTAATTGTGTCTTCGGGATGTGTTTTGTGGTTTACATTACTATGTGAGGTTGAGGTAAGGTAGTGTCTGTTATATAGACACTTAGAAGTGAAGAATATTTTTGGATGATGGTTGGTAATTGATGCTGTAGATAGCAGCGTAAACTGTTACCATAATGAGTGGTACTGGGGGAGATATAGTGGTTTAGAATTTATTGCATAAATTCTCAAAGAACATAGGGGTGTAAAGGGGTGTGTGATTTAGGTGAATGTTGTTTTTTTTTAAAGAGTTCTATTTCTTCTTTTAAATTCCGGTGGCCACCGATTCTTTATCTTCCTATCGTATGAAAGTGATTTCAGGTTAGTTGAAAGTGGGGAATTAGTAGTATTGGTGATAAGAATAAGGAGTTGGTATCAGCGTTTGAAGTGGAAAGCGGATTGCTTATTGAAGTGGAGAAGGAGTATTTAAGAAGACATGTTATGATGTTATGATGTATTATATAAAGTTGAATTTGAAATGTAATTAAAGATATGTAAATATGTTATGGTTGGTTGAAGGGCCAGAAACGAAGAAGAAGGGGGTTAACTATATAGCAGGGGGGAAAAGTTAAAGAAATTGAATATTCGTATAAGTTAGAGTTGGTTTTAGGAAAGATTAGAAGAACTATGAGAAATAAGGAAAAAAAGAGGGAATAGAGTAAGGGGATTAGGAGTAAAGACTTTTCCTTTAAAAGGAAAATTCTTTAATTAACATGGGGAGGTGTAACAGTATTGGGTATTATTAGGATCTAGTGGGAAACACAGATACAGCACGATTGAGCATTGAGACTGAAAGGGGGGAGAGATGCTCAATCGTGACGTATTGGTTGGTATGGGCAGTTGAGATCCGGCCTTAGAGAGGAGTGAACAGCAGACCCTTGAGAAGATCAACCCTTTGTCATCAATGAAAGAATAAACCACTTTTACTTGATCATTGGCTTGTTAATCTCTGTTCACACTGTGACATATATTGTTGTGATCATCGTTCTGTATTTAATATGTGAATAAATCCATTGAACGGTGTGTCGTTGAGTCTTACGTCAAATCACGTTGTATTTGTACTGTCTCACATGTGTTAGGTTAGCGAGCCAAGTTTAAGACCCTGACAGTGATAGTGGCCAACTGCACGAGAAAGACATTATTATTAAATAAATATTTGACCTGCCGAGGACGTCCAGTTGTTCTTTTGTACAAGTGGCTGCTCGTTGTGGTTTTGTGAGATTGCCATTTCATCAAAAACGGGCTGTAATTGATGTATGGCAGCGCTGTCTACTGTTATACGGTAGCTCAGTCATATCTGACTAAGTCCTGACATCCATACATTCGGCGCTAACAGAAGCAGGTAGTACCGTCTATTGTCATACGGTAGCTCAGTCATATCTGACTGAGACCTGACACCCCTACATTCGGCGCTTACAGAAGCAGGTAGTACCGTCTACTGTCATACGGTAGCTCAGTCATATCTGACTAAGACCTGACATCCTTACATTCGGCGCTAACAGAAGCAGGTAGTACCGTCTACTGGCATACGGTAGCTCAGTCATATCTGACTAAGACCTGACATCCCTACATTCGGCGCTAACAGAAGCAGGTAGTACCGTCTACTGTCATACGGTAGCTCAGTCATATCTAACTAAGACCTGACATATATATATAGATATATATATATATATATATATATATATATATATATATATATATATATATATATATATATATATATATATATATATATATATATATATATGTATGCCGGCTCCGTGGCGAAGAGGTTACAGACGCAGTTCGTAATCGCGCATACATGCGTTCGAAACACAGCTGCGGGCGATTTGGCAGCTGATTGTCTTGGGTTGGTTTTTTTAGAAAATGGTATGGGTGCCGGTCGTTCAGAAAGCAATGGCAAATTACTGAACGTAAACTTGTCAATAGATCACAACAGCAAAAATGCTGGTGTTGACTGTGACATCCTGTTAAGGATATGCAACTATTAAAAAATATATCATCATAATTTCATTGACACTTTATCCTCTTGACAGACGAAAGTTTGTTACATTGTGCTTCAAAAAGACATAATAACTACAACCCATGGTGGTAGCGAATATCACTGATGAGACCAATTCGTGCTATAAATTTTCGTCCAGAATGGATTATGTGAACACATGGTCATTTTCACCATCACGCACCATCTTACGTCTCACGTGCTCAGTGTGTGACCTATCTGCAATTATTTTCTCCTTTGTCTTTATTACATTTCTTATATTTGCCCTCCATGCAACACGTTCGGTGGTGACTTGCTTCCAGTGTGCATTATCAATGCCTGTATCAATCATATCCCGCCTACCCCGAAATCTCTTACCCATCCTTAATTCACCAAAACAAAATTTCCTTTGGTATTCTACCATCATCCATCCTTCTAACGTTTCCTATCCATCTAAGTCTACGAAGACTGAGCATGGTATAAATCGTCACACAACCCGATCATTCCAATACTTCAGTATCTGTGATTTTGTCTTGCAACTTAATATGAAGTATCCTTCGCAGACACCGCATATGAAAGCTGTTTAAACGTTTCTCTTGGTGTGAATAAGTTTTCCGGGCTTCACTGATATAAGGAAGAATACTAAGGACACAGGCTTGATAGACAAGGAGTTTTGTTTTGGCAGTAAGCTTCCTGTTCTCCCAGACTCGTTTTGTTAACCTGTTCATTGTTGTTGCTGCCTAACCAATTCTGATGTTGTTTTCCTGACCTAGGGATAATTTGTTATTTACTTTGATCCTAGATATGTGAAATGGTCTACTATCTCTAGTTCGGCGTCGTCAATAAAGATTGATATTACCCCATGTGCACCTTTTGATATAATCTGTGTCTTCTTTTTGTTAATTTGAAAAATATATATTATCTAGGAACAGTCATAACATCTGATGGGAGGTGCCTTGAAGAGATTTGAACAAGAATCGCCATTGCGAAGATAGCCTTTTACAAGATGAAAAACATACTGACCAATAAAAAGATGTATATTGCAACGAGAAAAAAAGTGTTGAGGAGCTACATAGATAATGTACTTTTGTATGGATGTGAAGCATGGACAAGGAGCAGACAGGCTGTAAAACATCTGATGGCTGTGGAAATGTGGGGTCTGGGAAGAATGCAAAGAATACCATGGACAGACAGAAAAACCAATGACCAAGTCCTACAAGAAACAAATTAAAATCGCACACTAATTAAAGATTGTATTAAAAACCATTTGTTTTACAGCATAATAAAAAGATCTTACAACTATAAAGATAAACTCAACTCACCGTAGACACATGTCCATAATTAGAGACATACTACCTCTGCAATCCCAAAGAAATCAGGAAACTTGGAATGTGATCAACATAGAACAATTAGTATAATGAGTCACATCACAAAGATTTTGCTAAGAATTATCATGCAAAGAATGAGGAAGAAGATACAACCTGAAATAGGGGAAGAACAATGCGGGTTTGTAGAAGGAAAGGGTACAGTAAATGCTGTGTATATGCTGCGAACAGTTATTGAACGTGCTATAGAAGTAAACAAGGATATACATCTTTGCTTTATTGACTATACAAAGGCTTTTGATAGCATTAGACATGTCAGCATGGTGGATATGCTTGCAGATCTACAAATTGATGGGAAAGACATTAGACTTATAAAAAACATATATTGGAAACAACAAGCTGCAATAAGGATTGATAATGAAGTGGGACAGTATCAGCCAATTAAGAGAGGTGTTAGGCAGGGATGTGTGATGTCTCCAGATCTTTTTTCCCTGTACAGTGAAAATATTTTCAGAAATGTAGAGGATATAAATGGAATCAGCATTGGAGGACGAAACATCAATAACATTAGATATGCAGATGATACAGTATTAATTGCAGACAATGCGCAGGACCTGCAACAATTAGTAGATGCGGTTGTTGTACACAGTGAGCAACTGGGGTTAGAATTAAATTGTAAAAAGACTCAGGTTATGGTCGTCAGTAGGAAGGAAGAAGTGCCACAATGTAATATACAAGTAAATGGAAATATTCTTCAACAAGTGAATCGGTACAATTATCTTGGAACAGTTATAACATCTGATGGGAGATGCCTTGAAGAGATTAGAACAAGAATCGCCATGGCGAAAGTAGCCTTTAGCAAGATGAAAAACATTCTGACCAATAAAAAGATGTCAATTGAAACGAGAAAAAGAGTGTTGAGGGGATACATAGAGCCTGTTCTTTTGTATGGATGTGAAACTTGGACAATGAGCAGTCAAGCTGAAAAGCATCTGATGGCTGCAGAAATGTGGTTTCTGAGGAAAATGCAAAGAATACCATGGACAGACAGAAAAACCAATGACCAAGTACTACAGGAGACAAATGAACATCGTAAACTGATTAAAGAAATTAGACGTAGACAGTCAAAAATTTTGAACATGTTATGAGAAGAAATCAATTGGAAAACTTACTGACAACTGGCAAGATCAAGGGGAAGAGAGGAAGGCAGGGAAGTAACGACCTGGATGGTTTGGCCACATGGTATGGCCGAGACAGTAACACTGAGCTGACCCACGACTTTGGTGATCGAGCGAATCATGACCGCCCATGCGTATCGGCATGGCATATGATGGACGGATATATATATATATATATATATATATATATATATATATATATATATATATATATATATATATATATATATATATATATATGGAAGCACAATGGCTAAGTGGCTAGCCCGCTGTCCTACCAACTCGTGGTCATGATTTAATTTGGCATCGAGCCGCATATTTTAGATTGACCTGGGCTCTTAGGTCGACCCAGCCTAAAATAGATGGCAGGGAAAGTCTTGGGGAGTACGGGCGGCCGGCGGGACAATTACCATATCATCCCTAGTCTCTAACAGATTATGTGCCAAACTGATCATATCATCCCTAGTCTCTAACAGATTATGTGCCAAACTGATCATATCATCCCTGGTCTCTAACAGATTCTGTACCAAACTGACCATATCATCCCTAGTATCTAACAGATTCTTTGCCAAACTGGCTATATCATCCCTGGTCTCTAACAGATTCTGTGCCAAACTGATCATATCATCCCTGGTCTCTAACAGATTATGTACCAAACTGATCATATCATCCCTGGTCTCTAACAGATTCTGTGCCAAACTGACCATATCATCCCTGGTCTCTAACAGATTCTGTGCCAAACTGACCATATCATGCCTAGTCTCTAACAGATTATGTACCAAACTGATCATATCATCCCTGGTCTCTAACAGATTCTGTACCAAACTGATCATATCATCCCTAGTCTCTAACAGATTCTGTACCAAACTGATCATATCATCCCTAGTCTCTAACAGATTCTGTACCAAACTGATCATATCATCCCTAGTCTCTAACAGATTCTGTACCAAACTGACCATATCATCCCTAGTCTCTAACAGATTCTGTACCAAACTGATCATATCATCCCTAGTCTCTAACAGATTCTGTACCAAACTGATCATATCATCCCTGGTCTCTAACAGATTCTGTACCAAACTGACCATATCATCCCTAGTCTCTAACAGATTATGTACCAAACTGATCATATCATCCCTAGTCTCTAACAGAGTCTGTGCCAAACTGATCATATCATCCCTAGTCTCTAACAGATTCTGTACCAAACTGACCATATCATCCCTGGTCTCTAACAGATTCTGTACCAAACTGATCATATCATCCCTAGTCTCTAACAGATTCTGTACCAAACTGATCATATCATCCTTAGTCTCTAACAGATTCTGTACCAAACTGATCATATCATCCCTGGTCTCTAACAGATTCTGTACCAAACTGATCATATCATCCTTAGTCTATAACAGATTCTGTACCAAACTGGCCATATCATCCCTGGTCTCTAACAGATTCTGTACCAAACTGATCATATCATCCCTGGTCTCTAACAGATTCTGTACCAAACTGATCATATCATCCCTGGTCTCTACCAGATTCTGTGACAAACTGATCCTATCATCCCTAGTCTCTAACAGATTCTGTGCCAAACTGATCATATCATCCCTAGTCTCTAACAGATTCTGTACCAAACTGATCATATCATGCCTAGTCTCTAACAGAGTCTGTACCAAACTGATCATATCATCCCTAGTCTCTAACAGAGTCTGTACCAAACTGATCATATCATCCCTAGTCTCTAACAGATTCTGTACCAAACTGACCATATCATCCCTAGTCTCTAACAGATTCTGTACCAAACTGATCATATCATCCCTGGTCTCTAACAGATTCTGTACCAAACTGAACATATCATCCCTAGTCTCTAACAGATTCTGTACCAAACTGATCATATCATCCCTGGTCTCTATCAGATTCTGTACCAAACTGATCATATCATACCTGGTCTCTAACAGATTCTGTACCAAACTGATCATATCATCCCTGGTCTCTAACAGATTCTGTACCAAACTGAACATATCATCCCTAGTCTCTAACAGATTCTGTGCCAAACTGATCATATCATGAATAGTCTCTAACTGATTCTGTACCAAACTGATCATATCATCCCTAGTCTCTAACAGATTCTATGCCAAACTGATCATATCATCCCTAGACTCTAACAGATTCTGTACCAAACTGACCATTTCATCCCTAGTCTCTAACATATTCCGTGCCAAACTGACCATATCATCCCATGTCTCTAACAGATTCTGTACCAAACTAATCATATCATCCCTAGTCTCTAACAGATTCTGTACCAAACTGATCATATCATGCCTAGTCTCTAACTGATTCTGTGCCAAACTGATCATATCATCCCTAGTCTCTAACAGATTCTGTGCCAAACTGACCATATTATCCCTAGTCTCTAACAGATTCTGTACCAAACTGACCATATCATCCCTAGTCTCTAACAGATTATGTACCAAACTGACCATATCATCCCTAGTCTCTAACAGATTCTGTACCAAACTGACCATATCATCCCTGGTCTCTAACAGATTATGTACCAAACTAATCATATCATCCCTGGTCTCTAACAGATTATGTACCAAACTGATCATATCATCCCTAGTCTCTAACAGATTCTGTACCAAACTGATCATATCATCCCTGGTCTCTAACAGATTATGTACCAAACTGACCATATCATCCCTGGTCTCTAACAGATTATGTACCAAACTGATCATATCATCCCTGGTCTCTAACAGATTATGTACCAAACTGATCATATCATCCCTGGTCTCTAACAGATTCTGTACCAAACTGACCATATCATCCCTAGTCTCTAACAGATTATGTACCAAACTGATCATATCATCCCTAGTCTCTAACAGATTCTGTACCAAACTGGCCATATCATCCCTGGTCTCTAACAGATTCTGTACCAAACTGATCATATCATCCCTGGTCTCTAACAGATTCTGTACCAAACTGATCATATCATCCCTGGTCTCTAACAGATTCTGTGCCAAACTGATCCTATCATCCCTAGTCTCTAACAGATTCTGTGCCAAACTGATCATATCATCCCTAGTCTCTAACAGATTCTGTACCAAACTGATCATATCATGCCTAGTCTCTAACAGAGTCTGTACCAAACTGATCATATCATCCCTAGTCTCTAACAGATTCTGTACCAAACTGATCATATCATCCCTAGTCTCTAACAGATTCTGTACCAAACTGACCATATCATCCCTAGTCTCTAACAGATTCTGTACCAAACTGATCATATCATCCCTAGTCTCTAACAGATTCTGTACCAAACTGATCATATCATGCCTAGTCTCTAACAGAGTCTGTACCAAACTGATCATATCATCCCTAGTCTCTAACAGAGTCTGTACCAAACTGATCATATCATCCCTAATCTCTAACATATTCTGTACCAAACTGACCATATCATCCCTAGTCTCTAACAGATTCTGTACCAAACTGATCATATCATCCCTGGTCTCTAACAGATTCTGTACCAAACTGAACATATCATCCCTAGTCTCTAACAGATTCTGTACCAAACTGATCATATCATCCCTGGTCTCTAACAGATTCTGTACCAAACTGATCATATCATCCCTGGTCTCTAACAGATTCTATACCAAACTGATCATATCATCCCTGGTCTCTAACAGATTCTGTACCAAACTGAACATATCATCCCTAGTCTCTAACAGATTCTGTGCCAAACTGATCATATCATGAATAGTCTCTAACTGATTCTGTACCAAACTGATCATATCATCCCTAGTCTCTAACAGATTCTATGCCAAACTGATCATATCATCCCTAGTCTCTAACAGATTCTGTACCAAACTGACCATTTCATCCCTAGTCTCTAACATATTCCGTGCCAAACTGACCATATCATCCTTAGTCTCTTACAGATTCTGTGCCAAACTGATCATATCATCCCTGTTCTCTAACAGATTATGTACCAAACTGACCATATCATCCCTGGTCTCTAACAGATTCTGTACCAAACTGATCATATCATCCCTAGTCTCTAACAGATTATGTACCAAACTGACCATATCATCCCTGGTCTCTAACAGATTATGTACCAAACTGATCATATCATCCCTAGTCTCTAACAGATTATGTACCAAACTGATCATATTATCCCTGGTCTCTAACTTATTATGTACCAAACTGACCATATCATCCCTAGTCTCTAACAGATTCTGTACCAAACTGATCATATCATCCCTGGTCTCTAACAGATTCTGTACCAAACTGATCATATCAACCCTGGTCTCTAACAGATTATGTACCAAACTGATCATATCATCCCTGGTCTCTAACAGATTATGTACCAAACTGACCATATCATGCCTAGTCTCTAACTGATTCTGTACCAAACTGATCATATCATCCCTAGTCTCTAACAGATTATGTACCAAACTGACCATATCATCCCAAGTCTCTAACAGATTATGTACCAAACTGACCATATCATCCCTAGTCTCTAACAGATTCTGTACCAAACTGACCATATCATCCCTGGTCTCTAACAGATTATGTACCAAACTAATCATATCATCCCTGGTCTCTAACAGATTATGTACCAAACTGATCATATCATCCCTAGTCTCTAACAGATTCTGTACCAAACTGATCATATCATCCCTGGTCTCTAACAGATTATGTACCAAACTGACCATATCATCCCTGGTCTCTAACAGATTATGTACCAAACTGATCATATCATCCCTGGTCTCTAACAGATTATGTACCAAACTGATCATATCATCCCTGGTCTCTAACAGATTCTGTACCAAACTGACCATATCATCCCTAGTCTCTAACAGATTATGTACCAAACTGATCATATCATCCCTAGTCTCTAACAGATTATGTACCAAACTGATCATATCATCCCTGGTCTCTAACAGATTCTGTACCAATCTGACCATATCATCCCTGGTCTCTAACAGATTATGTACCAAACTGATCATATCATCCCTGGTCTCTAACAGATTATGTGCCAAACTGACCATATCATCCCTGGTCTCTAACAGATTATGGGCCAAACTGACCATATCATCCCTGGTCTCTAACAGATTCTGTACCAAACTGATCATATCATCCCTGGTCTCTAACAGATTATGTACCAAACTGACCATATCATCCCTGATCTCTAACAGATTATGTGCCAAACTGATCTTATCATCCCTAGTCTCTAACAGATTATGTGCCAAACTGATCATATCATCCCTGGTCTCTAACTGATTATGTACCAAACTGATCATATCATCCCTGATCTCTAACAGATTCTGTACCAAACTGACCATATCATCCCTGGTCTCTAACAGATTCTGTACCAAACTGACCATATCATCCCTGGTCTCTAACAGATTCTGTACCAAACTGATCATATCATCCCTGGTCTCTAACAGATTATGTACCAAACTGACCATATCATCCCTGGTCTCTAACAGATTCTGTACCAAACTGATCATATCATGCCTAGTCTCTAACAGAGTCTGTACCAAACTGGCCATATCTTCCCTGGTCTCTAACAGATTATGTACCAAACTGATCATATCATCCCTGGTCTCTAACAGATTCTGTACCAAACTGACCATATCATCCCTGGTCTCTAACAGATTATGTACCAAACTGATCATATCATCCCTGGTCTCTAACAGATTCTGTGCCAAACTGATCATATCATCCCTAGTCTCTAACAGATTCTGTACCAAACTGTCCATATCATCCCTAGTCTCTAACAGATTCTGTACCAAACTGACCATATCATCCCTAGTCTCTAACAGTTTCTGTACCAAACTGACCATATCATCCCTGGTCTCTAACAGATTCTGTACCAAACTGATCATATCATCCCTAGTCTCTAACAGATTATGTGCCAAACTGATCATATCATCCCTGGTCTCTAACTGATTATGTACCAAACTGATCATATCATCCCTGATCTCTAACAGATTCTGTACCAAACTGACCATATCATCCCTGGTCTCTAACAGATTCTTTACCAAACTGACCATATCATCCCTGGTCTCTAACAGATTCTGTACCAAACTGACCATATCATCCCTGGTCTCTAACAGATTCTGTACCAAACTGATCATATCATCCCTGGTCTCTAACAGATTCTGTACCAAACTGATCATATCATGCCTAGTCTCTAACTGATTCTGTACCAAACTGATCATATCTTCTTTGGTCTCTAACAGAGTCTGTACCAAACTGGCCATATCATCCCTGGTCTCTCACAGATCCTGTACCAAACTGATCATATCATCCCTGGTCTCTAACAGATTCTGTACCAAACTGACCATATCATGCTTAGTCTCTAACTGATTCTGTACCAAACTAATCATATCATCCCTAGTCTCTAACTGATTATGTAACAAACTGATCATATCATCCCTAGTCTCTAACTGATTATGTAACAATCTGATCATATCATCCCTAGTCTCTAACTGATTATGTAACAAACTGATCATATCATCCCTAGTCTCTAACAGATTATGTGCCAAACAAAACGAACATGGATTGCGTATTACGGTCTGTCACAGTTATGTCTTAAATGTTGTTAATTTGGTAACAGATGTGTTGTTTTATAACGCAATGGCATCATTTCAGAGATATATAAGCCCCTGGCAGATAAGGGAAATCGCTAAATCACCCCATGCAACTTAATCAGTTAAAGAAATGGCGCTAACACCATATTCCACATACACATACAAGCGTGCAAAGCGTCTTAGACTATATTTATAGTCCTGTCTGCCTTCCTGTCTATCTACCTACCTGTCTATTTGCCTACCTATCTACCTACCTGTCTACTTGCCTACCAATCCACCTGTTATTAAAATGTTTACTCGGTCAATGGCCGACATAATTATGCCATTCCATTTGACGTGTACATACATATTCTACCAGATAACAAATACGCGTATGGAAAGATAATAAAGATGGAAATTGAACATTGTAACAGGCTTGAAAACAAGTGGTACAGCAAATAACAGATGGCTTTTTTGCTACGACTGGCAATGTATGAAGTAGCTAATGATACTAACACTAATTTATCTATAAATATTAATTAACATATTTATCCCTCCCGCGCAATACGGGGTCCTCTGGCGGAAACGCACAGCTGTAATCTACCATGTATGTCGCAAGAGGCATCACGGGAGGGTTGCCGTGGGACTGGAAATATCGTCGGGAGAAACCGTTAGCTGGAAGATCCAAACTAAATCATCATCATGTGCCATGCCGATAAGCGTGGGCAGTCATATTTCGCCACCTCACTCAATCACCAGAGTCATTTATCAGTTCCATGTTTTTGTCTCGACAATACAACGTGGCCAAGCCATCCAGGTATTTACTTCTCTGCCTTCTCCTTGTTCTTTTCATCTTAATCTTGCCAGTCGTCACCAAGTTCTCTAATTTATTTTTTCTTATAACGTTCCCAAAACATTTTAAATGTGGGCATTTAATTTCACTAATCAGTTTACGGTTTTCATTTACTTCTTGGAGGACTTGTTCATTGGTTTTCTGTCTGTCCATTGCATACTTTGCATTTTCCTCACAAATCACATTACCACTGCCATTAGATGTTTTTCAGCTTGTTTGCTCATTGTACGTTACATTGTAGTATTTCTTTCCTAGTGACGCCAATAATCGCTGTATTCTTACAATTTAAAACTTAAACTTAATCATAAATATCAATATTTAAATTTCAAATCCCCAAAACAACCACATAATCAATTGATTATTGCTCACTGGATTTAGGAGGCCTGGTGTTCCTTGCCAGTGAGAAGTCCTGATCGTTCGGGTCCCATCGATTGACGGACGTCGGTCGCGGCGATTGGGCAATCTTGAGCATAGCCTACGATGGGTAGTGTTGTGATATTCTGTTGTGATAATTTGGTGTGTCCAGTGTGTGCCGCGTGGTTACACACCCGCTTCACACGCGTGATCCGGGACTGTTTCCGGATCCGGCCAGGGATATGCACTACTGAGGAGATCAAATGAGGGCGAAACTCGAGTATAGTGTTTCCATATTGGCGTGGATAGGCCTTAGGTTCATACCAGAATGCGATCGACGTTGCCAGTAGTGGGTTGGGCTCAATATTTAAATTTCAAATCCCGAAACAACCACATAATCAATCATAAATATGTCTAAAGCTAAGGAAAAAAGAACTACTCACCAACTAAGATGAAAGTAGGCTCTTCTAGAACAAGTATGACGGGATGTGGAGAAAGTAATAGGTGTTGACTTGTAAATTGTCTACCTCCACTTTGTAGAGGATGGGAAACACACCGTGGTGTGGCAAAAGCAGTTGTGGAGACCGAGAATCCACCGTGATAACTTGTCCTGACTGTCGTAAATTGCTGTCACAGGCAGGAATATGACACTCCCGTGTGGAAGTGGAAGGTAAGGTGAAACCACCGCATCATTTTCTCAAGATGTCATTGAATCCTACGGATATCCAGAACACCAAGGACGAGATATGTGGACAGAGATGGACGTATGCGTCAACTGGCAGGGCACCTGGTTACGATGATGATTATTTAGTATGTGTTCTGATCTATGCTTCTAGCCTTTAATTCTGTCAGTGCAAATCAAAAGCTATGAATTTATGTCTCATCTTATTTCTATGGTATCAAAGGTTCTTCATCGATTGATGTGTCTGCATCAGGATGATAAACAGTACTACTTTATTTACCTCTGAAGTCGGAGTGGGTTCGCCTGATGGCACGTGACACTGGCAATAGGGAAAGCTAACCCATACACACAATCCAGTCCAGTGCTACTATAAGTAGTGTGTATGGACTACGCTTAAGTTCAAAGCGAGCGAACGCAAAAAACAAATACCTTATGATTTGTTTGCCCTCATATGTAAACAAACAGATTAATGTAACATTCTGGATAACAAAATATTATTAATATTTGGTTTGCAGATCACATCACACTTCTGTTGGTGTTTACATTATGTTAATGTTTTGAACGAGTTATCTGCGCGTATATCAATCTATTTAAATGCCGGATACTTTCAAAACACTCAACCCGCTCCCAGTTCTTCACCCACCATGGATGGTTGCAGACGTTTAACTGCGCTCGTGACCTTCGTGCTGTTATGCGACAGTACAGTAGCAACTCGGTCATTAACAAAAGTAAGTTGTATTTGCCATGTTATCATCCTTGGTGGGTTGTGTTCCTCAGACTGTGAAAGCGTCGATCTAAAAAGATTATTTTAGCCCGTATTAAAAGATAGGCCATAATCTCTGATGTTCTGAGAGGCCAAGCTAGCCGGTATAACATTGACCACACCACCTTCAAAAGGTAACGACAGGATGAGAAGAACAAAAGGATGACAAAATGAAAGCAATGAAGTGAAAATGAGAATTGGAAAAAATGTTCATACTTACCTCACAATTCCGATCTGTGTGTAGCTCAGAATATCACAGATGTCTTCTTTTTATACCCAACCAAGGGAGTGACATGGAGGATGATGACGGGGTGATAGGTGTTACGGTTCAGTCAGCACATTGTCACCTTTTGATGTAGTCACATAAGATCTCCTTGATTATATGTTGTGTTTGTGAATGTGTTTGTTTGCTGATGATGGCTAATCGCCGCAACGTTCTGTATGTGTCGTAAATCTGTTATGTAAAGCTGCACTACTTTGTGTCATTTTATATTGTTTACATTTTCACAGCTTTACCACAGTTCCACCCAATTTTAATAATTTTTTCGTTGTCTATTTGAGTTGTTTGGCTCTTTTATAATTTTATCTGTGTTCTTTCTTCTTGTATTGACTTCGGGGTTTCATAAGATGTCCATTGATTTTTATGGGGCTTGCACCATTTTTTTTTTTCGCTCTCTCGCTTTGAACCCAAACGTAGTCTACACACACTACTTCTACTAGTGCTGGACTGAATTTTGCGTGTGGATTAGTATTCCTTATTAACAGTGTCCCTCGCCATCAGGCGAATGCACTCCGACTTCAGAGGTACTTGTAATTCACGTCTATTACGGTTATTTACAAATTGTCAAAAAAGTGTACCAACTTGCAAAATTAAAAATTCCCTTGATGGAAACACAAGAAAGATATTCTATACTTACCACATACAAACACATATTGATTATTGGTCCACATTCTGAGAAGGATACTCCAAATCAATAATAAAACGTCTTCATTGACTTCAGAAAAGGGAAGTACGTTTAACTAATGGTACAAAGCTTACCGACAATTTTAACCTACACGGACGTCTTCAGTTACTACCACTCAACAAACACTTACAAGGACAAACTAATTCACAAAATAATATTACAAAATGCTCCAAGCTACCTTTGGCCATTGTTTAAATATAAAGCAAGACATAGCGAATGACTAAACATACTTCATGCCCCTAAACTTAGGATAAACTTATACGAAACAAGCTTAGCGTACTCTACCGCTGAGTTGTTCTGCTACAATCTTCCACAAGAAATCAAAGAACCACGAATACAGTCGTAACCTGTTTGAACATTATCTCAATACAGACTACATGCCCCCCTATAAACAAAAACAAACAACAATGGAAAAGTATCTCAAACGACAACTAGTTAATACACATTCCCATATGTATGGTACGTCACAGTTTCCTTAGGTATTTATAATGGTCATATTAAAAATTGCTTTAGTGAGTCATGTATTATTGACTATTTCCATGCGTTTTGATGCTTATTGTTCTTTTGTTCTCTAAGATTAGCTTCATACGTGATGTTGAATGAAATAATGTATGAGAGGAAAGAGAGAAGAAGGGCAGAATGTCAGACGGACCTGCGTGCCTAATTTTTAACCCTTTGAAAATAAAGTTTGTTCGTTCGTTCGTTCGTTCGTTCGTTCGTCCCTAAGTCAAGGACAATAAGTGAACATTTTATTCCAACTGTGCGTGTAGGGGTTGAACCCCTTACCTCGGCATCAGCACACCGGATGTTTAAGAGCACGAGTTCTTATCCATTCGGCAATGCCGACCTAAGCTTGCACCATATATTCATTACATCTCATGTCGTGTAAATATGGTCCTTTACTTTTTTGTGTTGTTTTATTGTTTAAATTGGTATTGCATGCGTTAGACAAAAAGTGAGAGAGAGAGAGAGAGAGAGAGAGAGAGAGAGAGAGAGAGAGAGAGAGAGAGAGAGAGAGAGAGGGAGAGAGAGAGAGGAGAGAGAGAGAGAGAGAGAGAGAGAGAGAGAGAGAGAGAGAGAGAGAGAGAGAGAGAGAGAGAGAAGAAGAGGTTAGATATTCCCCACATAACCATCATTTGAGAATTTCAATGTGATTAATAGGTTAGAAAAGAAGAGTTTAAAAGCAAGAGGGTAGACTTCATTGCACTGAGATGTTTCCTTACATCAGCCTGAAAACGTTGCAAAATCCACGAGTTCTGTAGCTCCATCGACGACACCCCCCTCCCGCCTCCCACACACTTTCTCTCTCTCTCTCTCTCTCTCTCTCTCTCTCTCTCTCTCTCTCTCTCTCTCTCTCTCTCTCTCTCTCTCTCTCTCTCTCTCTCTCTTTCTCTCTTTCATGGATCTCCCGAGAAATGCAGTCGAATATAGAATTACCGAGTCAAAGAACAAACCCGCGACCAAGGGAGAGCGAGGCAAGTAGATAAAGGACTCGAATTCACATATACATAAATAATTTTTCAAAAGGCTGAACTTTCATATTCACTTTAAATACATTTTTATCTTAGCAAGGTCAAGAATGCGTGTCTCAAGAATTCACAGATCGATATGCACCCACCCTTCGATATGTTCACACAAAATAATATAAGGACATATAAACAGTAAACTTGTTAACTCTTCGATATAAAGTGACACATGCCTGTGGTCATTGGCATTAAGGTGAGTGGCCGTACAATATAAACAGTTCACGAGATATAATAGGGCGGATAGTAAGTCCCCCAGAGGGCGTAAATAAGAAGACAGTAATTGAAAGGGGGAGCTGAGAAGAAGTCAGCTGGCTAAAATAATGGTGAGGCAGACAGTTGGTTCAGTGAGGTTGTGTGTTGTGTGTGAAGCAATTGTGGGGGATAGAATTGTTGAAAAGAGAGGGACAAAGATTGACGGAGATCAGTTGATGTTTGGACTCCGAGCTGAGGGGAGTTGAGTCTAGACCGGACCAGGAGAAGGTCGTGGTCTGAGAAAGCGAAGAATTGTGACGGAGTTCGGAAGATAACTCCGCACTGTGGGTTCCAGGGATAGTGAGTGGAATTCGAGACCCAGAGTGGGTTACTTTGAGTCGGGCCTAGAGAGAGGCTAGTATACCTGTCGTGTGGGACGAGATTTAGTAGCCGTGAGAGGCAGTGTTATTCGAAGTGTTCCATTGGGATGGAGATATATTCTTAGAGAATTATTGTTCCTGGATTTATATGCTACATGTGTCTGTGTTAATTCAGAATTAAAGGAATATTATGTGCGCAAATTAACGCTTGTTCACTGACTGGTGTTTGGTTGTGATGCATCTTGGTTAATCTGTGTTCAACATCACATTTTTACAAGGACATACCCTAGACACAACCATAGCCACTCTATCTGTCACTTAGTCAACATTCACTTTGTGTCAGAGAAGATTTCTGGGAGGCTTCGTCCGATCAAGAACAATATAGACATTGTTGTCATTCCGGTTATCTGTGAACTCGTCGATTAGAGAGAATACTAACATCAGAGACATTAGTCGGATACCCAATTACAACAACAATGATGAGGGCTCTCCTGTCAAGAATAAACACCATTTTCAGTAGACAAAGCATTTCAAAAGTGTCGGAGAATTAATACAGAGTCCACGAGAAACCAGGTAAAAATATCATTTCTCACTCGGAGTGGGGAGAGTAGACGGGGAAAGGGTGTCCACGATATAAACACTGGGGTTTCTCCTGTGCGGGAACTGGCTAGCAGAGAGTTCACGAAAGGCCACCACAGTACATCAAAAAACAGCCAGCGCGCGGCAAATACACGACAGACAGTTCAAGTGGACAGGATTACAAACCACAGCTAATTCAAAACAAAGCCACCACAGGTAAAACCATTGCCCACCCTGAGAGGGAGAGGGGACAGCGGGGTTTACTCACAGTACACAGACAAGGTTTTGCGCTGCTGAGAGAGCTGTCTGGAGGACAGCGGACAATAAGTCGGCGCTGTTTAGGACAGGTTGTTCACGAAAAATAGACAGGCGCCAAAGGTGAAGGTCAGGTGAACTTGTGGACAGCGAGTGTGTGTGTGTGTGTACGGCGTCATTCAGAGTTCGGTGCAGATAATAAGACGGAAAGGGGCGCCAGGGGAGTTACGAGGGTAATTCATGGTTAAAAACTCGCCAGGAGGAGGGGAGTTATAGGAGTAAAGTGTGGGGAACACACAAAGGTGACAATCGTTGCTCCACAGAAAAGTAAAAGTTTCTGCACGGATTATTGTGATAAAGAGAAACAGAGATGACCGGCGGGTTCAAGGCCGTGGACAATGGAAAGTTACTGAAAAATTGTCCAGAGTAGAACGAGATAAACACGTTGTTTTTCTACTGAAACGAGGATTTACGTTTAATGTCTTTGTGTGTGTGTCATCATCGGGTCATCAGGAAACAACCCACAACAGTCATTCAGGTGCCGTCTTCGCAAGTATGAGCGCATTTCTTCACCAAAAAAGACTTGCAAAACGGATTTAAAGCGCGTGATCATTTTCTGCCATTCGTTGATTTAACCTGGTCAGCAACAGTGAAACCATACCATCACTTCAAAGCGACAGTGACTACGCAGATAAACATTCATTGATTTTAAAGGTATTTTCGGCTCCCCAAAACGCAACGAAAACCCTATATTTCTGGCAAAACAAGAGCGTTCACATACATTATACAATCACAGGCCAACTCTAGAGGGAGGGTTACCAAAACGTTACGGACTGTGAAGACACAAGGCGTTGGGATAATTACCATCATCTTAAACTTTTACGACAGTCGAAAATCGTGTCACCACGTCAACAAAAAGTGACAACGCATCAGAACATTAATTCATTGTGGGAATCTAACGTCGTAATCTTTTCAAAACAGTAAGGGACAGACATTTCCAGGCGATTTTCGGACACTATTAAAAACAAACTAAGGACTTTTGTAAGATTCTACCATCGCATTGGTGTCGGCAACCCTTGTTTGCTTCTGTTGTTCTCATCGTCCTAAGTATTGTTGTTGTGCGTTACGTAATTATTTGTATGTGGTCCAGTGGTCGTAATAAGTAGGATATTTTTGCATTGTTTCGCGACGTACGGGAGACAAAGCAAAGAGAAATTGTCTAGGTACACATTGTATGTTGTTGAGAGGCAGCTGACGAGTCAGTTTGTTTTGTGCTGTGGCATTGGGTCGTCTCGACATTATACACGGTGTCCAAGTGTCTATCGTCAGATCTATGTACATTATTCATTTTATATTTGTTCTTTTTACTGTTTTCTCTTTACTGTTACATATGATATTTGATTTCTTTGGATATATGGTATTGTTGTAATTCTTATGTTAATACAGCTTCTATCTAGATGGTATCTGTCAGTTTATATTATGCGCACGGTATGGTCTTTCATGGGCATGTTTATGTCAGTGGTTTTTATTTCTATGTAATCATCCGTCTGCGTTTCACCGGCCTATGCGTCTAGCGTTTAATAGTTGGCACTTAGTGTGTATCATTCATTTGTGTATGTATATGTATGTTTAAAACTATTTCCAGGAATTGTTCTACAGTTATTTGATATATATATATATATATATATATATATATATATATATATATATATATATATATATATATATATATATATATATATATATATATATACGAGGGAGTATAGTTAATATCCCCCCTCACTACCTAGTGCTTGTAGAGTGACTGGGTGAGTACAGAGTGATATTTTAGCACTACGAATTTACGTACACAGGGAGTGCTTGTGTATTTAGGGAAGTGACACAAAGACTAACAGCAGAGTCTTCACATTTATAGTTGGCTGACAGACAGCAACGTGTCCACAAGTACAAGATGCCTACTTTAATGGAATATATTGAAGCAGGTGAACGAATAGGCCTGAAAGGTAAAGAGTTACAGGAGTATGCAGAAGCAAAAGAACAAAAACAGACGGAAAGAGAGGAGAGGCATAATGTACGCGATGCAAAGCGTCTACAGGAAGAGACACAAGTAAAACTAGCTGAAATGGAAAACAAGCGTCTACAGGAAGTAAAGTTAGCTGATATGGAAAACAAACGTCTACAGGAAGTAAAGTTAGCTGAAATAGAAAACAAGCGTCTACAGGAAGAGAGAGACACACAAATGGAACTTGAAAAGTTAAAACAAACAAATGCGGTGGAAATCGAGAAAGAGAAGATTAAGATGGAAGCGGAAATTGCACTTCGAAAATTAGAACTATCTTCGAAAGGTCAAAGTGAGGAAAACAGAAGACCTTCGCAGTCCGTCACAGCGACTAAAACTGCCATATTTTACGGACCGAGACAACCTTGAATCTTATTTGGATAGATTTCAAGCAAGTGCGAAAACTGTAGGCATCCCAGAAAACGAGTATGCGATGCGACTTGGCGAGTTTCTTACGGGTAAGGCACTAGACACCATGTTCAATTTACCTGTAGAAGAAAGAAACAACTACACTATCTTACGTCAACGTTTGCTGACAAAGTTCCAACTAACTGAACATGGATATAGAACAAAGTTTAGACAGTGCCAGAAACAAATCAAGATTTCACAGACTTTGCTAACACAGTAAAGAACACATTTAACAAATGGATGGAGCTCGCAGAAGTAGGGAAAGATTTTAATAAATTAGTAGATTTAGTGTTAAGAGACAAAGTATTAGCTTCATGTAATACTAACTTAGTAGCTTTCTTTGAGGAAGCGTAAGCCAAAGGACATAGACACAATGTCACAGTTAGGGCAAAACTACATGACTTGCACATCCTAACAGTTCTATTGGTAGAATAATGAGTGAGGAAATAGTCTGTGCAGCGTACACTAAACAGGACCAGAATCCAGTTCATTCAGACCAAGGCTGAAAAGTGTGGATTCAGCACATAGATAGTGAAGCAGACAAGAACTTCAAGATAATGGCTTTCCGAGGAAACAATGTTGGTAGAGTAGGACGGTACCCATACAGAAAGGGGAATTTCCAGAGACGTCCAAATTATGCCGGATGTTGGAATTGTGGGAGCTGGAGACACAAGGCAGCACAGTGTGATGCACAACCATCCAGTGAGCCAACAAGTTATGCAAGGAAGGAGATCATCTGTTTCAAATGTGGAAAGAAGGGGCATCTCAGTCATCAATGTAGGATGAGAGAAACAGAGCACTCAAATGCAGCACAAGTAATTGAGACTCTGAACAATGAAGATTGTAGTGGGTGCAAACCTCTTTTTGAAAAAGACGGTCAGCCAGTCTTAATATGTGGTCATACAGTGAAAGCAGGATCAGCAGTGCATGAAGGAGGAAGTCTGAAGATGCATCATGGGTTTGTTAATGATAGGCCAGCGTTAACAATTAGGGACTCCGGATGTACGTCCATCGGGGTGAGAAAGAGTTTAGTGCATCCCTCGGATTATACAGGAAAAAAGATTAGATCCATAACATTTAATGGGACAGTAGAATTCTACCCAATAGCCGTGATAACAGTAAAAACACCATACATAACAGGAAGAGTGACAGCGTGTGTTTTAGACTCACCAGTGGCAGATCTCATCATAGGAAATGTTATAGGAGTTAAAGAGTGTACAGAAGAGGAAGTAGTTTATTGGGACCAAAAATATAGTGTAAGCAGTAATGAGGTAGTTACCACAAGAGAACCTAAATTAGAGAGTATAGCTGAGGTAGAAGAGGCACTTGAAGTAGACACAGGAACTCAGGACAAGGATAGTACAGCTGAGCAGATGAGAATGGATCCCAAATATAGTGCTAGTGGCTCCCAGAGACAAGATACTACTCTGAACAAATGTTCCGAAGGGTGTAGGAGAGTAGAACATAGGCAGTCAAAGAAAGGTAGATGGTGCTTCGAGAGGAAGAACAATGTTCTCACTCGCACGCGTTTTCAGATGGCAGAACTGCATGTGGGCAAGTAGCAGTACGTTAAGCACATAGAGACCGATATACTAGAACAGCTCAGGATAGGGCATGTGCAGGGCACATAGGAGTAAGGCGTAAGCAGCATAGAGCAGGATGCCAGGTATATTGGCCAGGATTGAATAAAGAGGTCAGACTAAACAGAGACTCCAGTGTAACGGTACAATTATGTAGATTGCAAAGTTAAGGCAGTTCCAAAGAGTGTTAACGACATCACGGAACCAGGATTAGCAAACAGATGTTTTAAAGATATAGGAAACATGAGGCATGGGTATATGAAGGGTAGACACAGCATCGACAGAAATAGATGGAGGTTTGAGGCAAGAAAAGAACTCCTGATACAGGGTCGGGACACAAATAGCTTGTATCTTTTTGGAGGATGTTAATAGACCTGCAGATACACATATATGATGTTTCCTATGATGTATTATTATTATGTGATGTATTAGTTCATGCATTGGTACACAAGATAGAAAGTTGGATGTATTGATGTGTGGGGAATATGGGAGTGTACTATGAGCATTTGATGTATTATGTAGTGTGGTAGCTAGAGTAAGGTGCAGCCATACTTAGGGCTACCCAGGCAATGTGTCTGGGTCACATATTTAATAAGTTTTAGTCTCCCAACATTTGAAAACGATGTTTTCTTTTGAGGGTGGGGTAGTGACACATGCCTGTGGTCATTGGCATTAAGGTGAGTGGCCGTACAATATAAACAGTTCACGAGATAAAATAGGGCGGATAGTAAGTCCCCCAGAGGGCGTAAATGAGAAGACAGTAATTGAAAGGGGGAGCTGAGAAGAAGTCAGCTGGCTAAAATAATGGTGAGGCAGACAGTTGAGTCAGTGAGGTTGTGTGTTGTGTGTGAAGCAATGTGGGGGATAGAATTGTTGAAAAGAGAGGGACAAAGATTGACGGAGATCAGTTGATGTTTGGACTCCGAGCTGAGGGGAGTTGAGTCTAGACCGGACCAGGAGAAGGTCGTGGTCTGAGAAAGCGAAGAATTGTGACGGAGTTCGGAAGATAACTCCGCACTGTGGGTTCCAGGGATAGTGAGTGGAATTCGAGACCCAGAGTGGGTTACTTTGAGTCGGGCCTAGAGGGAGGCTAGTATACCTGTCGTGTGGTGCGAGATTTAGTAGCCGTGAGAGGCAGTGTTATTCGAAGTGTTCCATTGGGATGGAGATATATTCTTAGAGAATTATTGTTCCTGGATTTATATGCTACATGTGTCTGTGTTAATTCAGAATTAAAGGAATATTATGTGTGCAAATTAACGCTTGTTCACTGACTGGTGTTTGGTTGTGATGCATCTTGGTTAATCTGTGTTCAACATCACATTTTTACAAGGACATACCCTAGACACAACCATAGCCACTCTATCTGTCACTTAGTCAACATTCACTTTGGGTCAAAAGACATATCAACTATAAACGTGTTTTTTGCTCTATATATGGACACATTAACTGTAAACTTGTTTACTCCTCGATATAAGGCCATATCAATTGCAAACTTAACTCCCTCATTGGGACGCAGAGGTGTTTCCAAGGCACCAGGGCCGGGTTATATACTGGCCAAGACCTATTGACGCGTCCTCGTCGAGCGTCCTGGGCAACAGGTCCCTTCGGGGTCCTGGCTAAAGTCAGTAGGAACGCCGATTCCTCTGAAGTCGGAGAGTGTCTGCCTGTACGGCGAGAAACCACCAGTCTGCACACCAATAAGCCAGACATGGGACAACGGATACTCACGCAAAACTCAGGTCCTGTATGACATCACACTGATGTTGGACACCAGGATGTCTTCATCCGACATACAGGACTTCACGTTGGAGCTCAAGCCAACGAACACAAGCAAGCAACTCCCTCATTTAAAGACATTTTAACCGAAATATTGTTAAATTTCCGAGAAGCCCTCATACTCAATCAATCAATCATGTGCCATGCCGGAAAGCGTGGGCGGTCATGACTCGCCATTTCACTCGATCACCAGTGTCGTGGATCAGCTCAGTGTTCCTGTCTCGTCCATGCCATGTGGTCAAGCCATCCATGTATTTTCCTCTCGGTCTTCCTCTTGGTCTGTTCCCCTCGATCTTGCCAGTTGTCACTAAGTTCTCCAACCCATTTCTTCTCATAACATGTCCAAAATATTTTGACTGTCTACGTCTAATTTCTCTAATCAGTTTACGATGTTCATTTGTTTCCTGTAGTACTTGGTTATTGGTTTTTCTGTCTGTCCATGGTATTCTTTGCATTTTCCTCAGAAACCACATTTCTGCAGCCATCAGATGCTTTTCAGCTTGACTGCTCATTGTCCAAGTTTCACATCCATACAAAAGAACAGGCTCTATGTATCCCCTCAACACTCTTTTTCTCGTTTCAATTGACATCTTTTTATTGGTCAGAATGTTTTTCATCTTGCTAAAGGCTACTTTCGCCATGGCGATTCTTGTTCTAATCTCTTCAAGGCATCTCCCATCAGATGTTATAACTGTTCCAAGATAATTGTACCGATTCACTTGTTGAAGAATATTTCCATTTACTTGTATATTACATTGTATATTACATTCCTTATACTAGGAAAACATATATGTATTCATTGGCGTCATATTCTAGATAATATAAATAGAAAATTTCGTAATCTTTCTATTTTCTGCTCTGATATGGCTTTTGCTTTCCTTCTTTCATATAAAGATTCATTCATGTGCATACTCATCATTCACAACTATTTTGTTTCTTCTCCCCTTGAGTCTAGGCCAGCGTATGTAGCTTAGGGTTAGTGAACGTATTTACACAATCACAATGTACCGGGTTCTTCTTCTTCTTCTTCTTCTTCTTCTTCTTCTTCTTCTTCTTCTTCTTCTTCTTCTTCTTCTTCTTATTCTTCTTCTTATTCTTCTTCATTCGTCCGGAATGTTGTTTTAGACGTAACTGCGTTGTGCCAGTTTATAGCAGAGCTGCGATATTTGCACCTTTCTGCCGAGACATCCGACTTCTTCATGCATTTGTTGACCGGGTTACCGCCCTCTCTTCCCCCCCCCCCCCCCCCCCCGGTACCGGGTTCAAGTCATCCACAGCCGTTTCCGGAGGAGATCATTTAGCATTGATTTTCACAATAGTATGAGCGTGGGCCGTTCAGAGAGCAATGACGAAACTATTAATCAAAGAATGGCATGTCCTTTGAGAGACATTGCCATCGCATCCAGCTCACATTGCCTGCTTGTGGTTTATTGGGCAATGTTGCGTTCAGTAGTTTGTCATTGCTTTCTGACAAGAAGTCAAGATTGAAGTTCAACTGACCAGCGTGTGGGTGATGGCGGCAGCAAACTGTGAGCAGCGCCATCTAAGTCTTCTGTACGAGGGGCTGGTCATGTCTGTTTTGGAGTATGCAATGGCAATCCTGACTCTCAGCCATACGCAGATAGAAAGGATGGAAAGGATACAGAATGAAGCAATGCGCATTATTCTTGGATGTACAAGAGATACAGCATGCAGGGCGATGCGCTACCTTCTTGATTTTCCAACCATTGAAGAGAGAATACAAGTTTGCAGGGCACGCGCCTACCTCAGAATTAACGCAAACACACAACATCCACTGCATAGTGAAATTAGGACGGTGAAGGGCAGCAGGTTAAAAAGAGGACGGTCGTGGATGGGTCAAGCCGAAGACATTCTTCAACAGGTGTGTTCACTTGAGGACTTAGAACCTGGCGAGGAGTGGGTGCAAGTGCCAACAGACTTCTGCACATCCTTTTCAGTTTGCATCCAACTAGATAGAAAATGCAGACAAGAAAATCCGGCTGCTGTTGAGGCTGAAGTACAAGCGTTGATTTTCGAGAATTCGCTAGACGGTGACGCGGTCATCTACACAGATGGGTCGGTCGTTCGACATGTGAGAAGCTCATGGGCCTTTACAGCTCGGGCCGGAGGGAGAATTGTGAAGGAGGACTCTGGTGCTTTCACTGAAACCACAAGTAGCCTGACCATGGAAGTCATGGCAGTAAGTAAAGCAATAACATGGCTCGAGACACAGACATTCACTAGGGCTTGTTTCCTTAGCGACTCAATGAACATGATCAAGAGGATAGAGGAGGGGTCGATCCGAAGAGAGTGGTTGCTGCCTCTGAAGCGGTCTAGGCTGGCAAAGATTAGTTTCATCTTCGTGCCAGGTCATGCGGGAGTACAAGGAAATGAGCGGGCTGACAAGCTCGCAGGTGAGGCTACTGTGGAGGGCGGACGCGCCATGGACCAGGCTGACATTCTGAATGCTCTACGAGAAGTGAGACTTTTGCGAGAACCAAGTGATGACTGGGAATCTACAACAATGGCCAGACTGCGGGAGCAGCAAATTAAAAGAGGGGTGGCCAAACAAGAACACTACGCAGGAAGCCAAAGAAGATTGATAAACCAACACAGAACTGGCGTCGTTAGCCGCTACACGCTGCGGGATTTGCTGAGGAGGGGATCCGAGCACTTATGGACTGAATGGTTCGATGTGCAACGAGGATGATCTGTCGACTGACTAACCACCAACCTGTCATTAGCGTACAGGAAAGTTAATAGCAAACTACTGAACGTAAACTGTCTAGAAATTCACAAACAGCCAATAAATGCTGGGGTTAAGTGCGGTGTCCTGAACAGCACAAAAAACTTTTTTAATTTCCACTTTGAGTCTTGAAGAACAACAATCTGTTTTCCTTAATCCGTCTTGTTAAAAATAGGGAACATATCGTATCGTATTTTTCTTGTTCATCTCTTAAACATATTTTGCAAGAGTACTGACGTCATCGAACCTTTTACACAAATCAACAAGAGATGCAGAAGAAAAGTAATGGTTAAACGGGGGTGATACAATGAAGCAGTTTTCAAACAACAAAATACAGCGACAGATAACAATGTCTACTTCCCCTTCTGCCTTTCATTCTACTTCTTGTTTAACGGTGTTTTTGTTTGTTTGTTTGTTTTTTTACAGCTTTACTACACTTTCACTAATTCCAATTTTCATCATTGCCCTTTCCTCTGAACTGCTACTGACTGTTTCCCGTTTCGTCTTCGTAATCTGTCAAGTTATCTGTCTCTCTTTAGTCTTTACAGTTTGTTTCCTTATTATTGATTATACGTTTACTTTCGTGTAGAGTTTTTCATGTCGTTGTATCGGTGTGAGTGTGTGTGTGTGTGTGTGTGTGTGTGTGTGTGTGTGTGTGTGTGTGTGTGTGTGTGTGTGTGTGTGTGTGTGTGTGTGTGTGTGTGTGTGCGTGTGTGTGTGTGTGTGTTCTTTTTTTATTATTATTATTTTTTGCTGATGAAGGCCGCAATAAGCAACGTTAATTCTGTTACTTGTGATCGTACAGCTTACCGTTTTTACGTCTCATTTTTTTTTTAGAGTAAAGGCCCTAAGAAACCCATGCCCCTTGTCATCATCATCAAGTGCCGTGCCGGCTGGCGTAGGCGTTCATGGCTCTCCACAGATCTCGGTCTTTGATGTTCTGGATCAACTCTGCTGATGATATTCCTCCATGCCACCGTCTCATTCCGTCCAGCATCATTTCTCTTGGTCTGCATCTGCCTCTCTTCCCCTCGATCTTTCCAGTTGTCACGATGTTCTCCAATGCCTCTCCTCTCATCACATGACCAAAGAAAGCTGTTTGTCTCTTTCTTATTGTTGTATATAGTGTTCTAGTTTTATTAACCTCTTTCAGGCAATCGTTTTTAGTTACTCTGGCAGTCCAAGGAATTCGCAACATTCGTCTTAAAAACCACATCTCTGTTGCTTCTAAGTTCTTCCTAATTTGTTCATTTACGTTCCAAGATTCGCTGCCATACAGCAAAACTGGTTCTATATAACCCCTTGTGGGCCATTTTTTTTTTTTTTTTGTGGGGGGTGTCATTCATTGGGTTTCGCACAAACAGTTTTCCACGCGATGTTTCACGCCCGGCTTCCTTAGTCGCCCCTTACGACATGAATGGTAGATTAGTGTTTCTAGTCTTTGCTTCACTTGTGAACCTAGGAACACACGGGCGAGATACACGTGTTTTATTCTTAGAGATGGAGAGGTCAATATTTCAGGCCGATATTTTCAAGCCTTTGTGATGGCATAATTTCTAATGAACTTTTCGTTTCGTTACGTCCTTATTATAAATTTTATAACCCTTACCAGCTGCCTGCTCTGCTGCCAAGAGTTTACAGATGCGATTCGTAATCCCGCATACAGCGCTCGGGCACGATTGATGAGAGGAGAGTAAAGGCAGGGGTGACCAAGAGAGAATATGCTGAATAGTTATTCAATATTGCGTGGAGAAACGTCGGTATCAGAAAGGATTGACAAAAAATTATAGCTGAGAGAGAGAAAGTCGCCACCAAATAACCACGTCCTTAAGTTAATTGCATAGGATGATACCCGAATGGCCTATACATCTGTGAGCTATTTTTATAGCAATGTCATGTTCACCTTTACTGAGTTACACATGGGATATATAGTTTCTGTTTTTGCATAATCGTGACATATAGTGTCTGCTTTTGTTTCATAATGGACCTTTTAATTTATTTTTTCATATTTTTTCCAGCAAAGATGAAACTCATGTTTATCTTTCCACATTCTTTACGAAAAATATAAAAGTTTAGAATTAATGCAGCTTTACAGAACACAATTACGGAAAACAAAGCACGTTGAGGCGACTAGATTTCATCAGCAAAAATATCACAAAACACAATATATAAACATGGGGAAAACAGTACAGCGACTACATGACGGCAACATAACCGAATGAGAAGAATGGAAAGATGACAAATACGAAAACAACGTAAAGACAATAAAAGAGTCAAGACAGTGTGCTTATCTTAGAATCGCAGGCTGTGAAACAGTGTTCTGTTAAACAGCATTACTCCATAGGAATGTGCTGTGTTATTAGCCTTAAAGGATCATTATACACACTTAAATACGTATTCCTCACAATGTGAGAGTCAAAATATTTGTATAGACCAATGGGTGTTGTAGCCAATATCACGGTGGTTGTCTTCGCTTACCAAGCCGTTTCCTTTGAGGCTGGGTCCATCCAGGAGCCTAGGCCAATCTTAAAAATCAGCCTCGATACACATTCGAACCCATAGCCACGGGATCGGGCAAGTGTCTTCTTATTAATTTCATTTGGGGAACTCTTTGAGGCTACTAACGCGGATCATAAATAAATATACTCGTATTGTTTGGCTCTCATAGACGCAGGGGTAGGAATTAGAGACTAGAGGACGCACTAGACAACATAAAAAATTCAAAAGCTATAGTTACCGACCGAGATTCGAACCTGTCACCTCCAAATGACGACAGCGCCTGGCTTATAAGTTTGCTACTTCAATATACGTAGGTTATATAAGCTTGCCCGTTTTCTGTTTTACAGTGGCGCATAGAACATGATTTTCTGGTCATCTGTAAAGAAGGTAGTTTGTCATTGCATCCCTTCTTACAAATTAAAATCGTGAATTGATTAGAGAAATTAGACGTAGACCGTAAAGATTTTTTGGGCACGTTATGAGAAAAACTCGAAGCAAAAACACAGAGCTGATCCACGACTCTGGTGATCGTGTGAGATAGCGAAACATAGCCGCCCATGCGTATCGGCATGGCACAAGATGATAATTATGAGTATACTATACGGTAACTTCAAATAAGGAGAGACAGGGGTAAGAAAGTTAACAAGATTTTACATAATAATCTTGGAAGAATGCGCCAGAGATGAACTGGGCATTTTTTATTCATCCCGTATCCAGCAATTTAGGATTATGGGTATTTCAATCTCATCATCTCATCTCATCTTTTTATTCTTGTACCTTGCGGTATCGAGGTGAAGCATAACTAGTGAGAGAGTGCCCGTTTATGGACTTCGTGTATCGAGATTCTATTATTCCCTCCGTCCATCGTTACATGGTCGGCCTCTTCTTCTGCTTCCATTTCGTCTGTACATCATTGCTAGTTGTTGTATACTGTTAGTTGGTAACCTAGTTATATGGTCAAACCATTTAACTAGCTGTTTTCTGATGACATCTATCGCTGCTATCACCCCCACTTTAGTCCTGTTTTCTTCACTTCGCATTTTCTGTCCTCTTGATATATTGAGTACAGATTCCTTTCTGTTGTCATTTTTCTTTTCTATTTTTCTGTCATTGTTCAGGTTTGGCATTGGTATCACAGAGCTTGTAGGAATATTGTATTGTAGAACTTTTTTTTTTTAAGTATCTATTCATACGTCTTTGTTCTTATTGGTGCCATTTGTACAGTGAGCTGGTTTGCCTTATTCCCTTATTGCATCTTTTTTGGATTTCATCTTCTGATTTTCCAAAGAAAGACGTATATTCGGATTTCAATCTCCTTCCTGAGTAATCCCCCTTTTTTAAATATTGAACCGAGATAAAAAGTAAAAAGTGAAACAATCCAACAAAGACTTGAAATGGCATATTTTTAATACAACGAGACCAGACATTATTTGCTTCGCAATTACAAGAAGAACATATAAAAATTTGTGAATCTAAGTATATATCTAAGTATATCTGGCCACATACAAATAGATAATATGACCATTAAAAGAACGGAAACATACAAATACCTGGGTACAATCTTCAACTGCTCCAACATCATAAGGGAAGAAATACAAACTAGAATCGACTCTGGAAATAAGATATACTATGCACTACAACATCTACTAAAATCAAAGGCGCTATCTCGTAACACCAAAATCACAATATACAAAACACTGATCAGACCAGTTGTGCTGTATGGCTCTGAAACCTGGAGTACAACGAAAGGAGACGAAGCCTTGTTACAAACCTTTGAGACCAAAATTTTAAGACGCATCTTTGGACCCATTAGGGATACACAAAGTGGAGAGTGGAAAAGAAGAAGTAACAAAGACATTTATGATTTGTTTAAGTCCCCGCTAATCACTGGTATCATGAAGGCTAATAGACTACAATGGCTGGGGCATATAGAAAGAATGGAAGATAATAGGGAAACAAAACTCGCTTACACTCAGGAAATAAATGACCGTAGACCCCGAGGTAGACCAAGAAGGCGGTGGAGAGATAATATACATACAGACCTACAAGCACTTGGAATCAACGACTGGCAAGAGAAGGTCCACCAGAGAGACGAATGGAGACAGATTGTATTTGCAGCAAAGAACCTCAATGGCTCGGAATGCTGAAGAAGAAGAAGAAGTATATATTTTCAAAGAAGCAGAAACCAGTGCTTCAGGTACTAAAGCTTGTTTCAGTCCTAGTATATTATTATTGTTATCGGTGCGGGAGTGACAGTGAGAGATAGCATTAGGAATGAGGAAATTAGAAGACGTCTAGATCTGAAACCAGTCATGCACTTCACTAAAGAACAACAGATTAAATTGTTTGGTCACCACACAAGAATACCCATCTGCCGCAAAAAGCCACATTGAAGAAATATAATGGAAACAGAGCATATGGAAAACTACGTAAAAGATGGAGTGCTGGTATTAAGAACAAACTTAGAGAAATTAATACCAACTTACAAAGAGCATTGTGAGTGGCACCTTGCAATCTTGACAGACCAAAGTATGTGAGTTGGAATGTGGCTAACATTCCATCACAATGCCTGGGCAGAGCTTCAGAGAAACACGTGGTGCCTAAACGACATGTTCCCTCTCTCGGCCTTGCCTTGTTTGAACCAGTTTACTGTTTTCATTTGTTTCTTATAGTACTTGGTCATTAGTATTTCTGTCTGTCCATGGTATTCTCTGCATTCTCCTCAGAAACCACATTTCCACAGCCATCAGATGTTTTTCAGCTTGTCTGCTCATTGCCAACGCTTCACACCCATACAAAGGTACAGGTTTTATGTAGCAGTCACAACACTCTTTTTCTCGTTGCAAACGCCATCTTTTTATTGGTCAGTATTTTTTTCCATCTGGCAAAATGTTACCTTCGCCATGGCGATTCTTGTTCTATTCTCTTCAAGTCATCTCCCATCAGATGTTTTGACAATTCCGAGATAATTGTACTGATTCATTTTTTGAATATTCCCGTTTACTTTTATATTATTTGGGGAGCATATCCTTTTAACATGACATCGCAGTCAACACCAGCATTTCTGCCTCTGTGATCTCTTGGCAAGTTTACGTTCAGTAGTTTACTTGTATTTTTTTTTTTTCATATCCTTTATAGGATATCGCTGTCAACATCAGCATCTTTCAGCTGATTGTTGATTTCTTGGCAATATTACGCTCAGTAGTTTGCCATTGCTTTCTGAGCGACCGGCCCACATATCCCTAAGTTACCGACCGGAGAGAACCGCTACCTATTCTCGTGCACATCACGTTACTCACGAGAGTATACGGGATTACGGAGAAAGTCGTGTAACAACTAGACCAGGGAGACACTTGTATATTGCAGTGTGGTATTTCCTTCTTCTTGGTGACTATCATAATATGTGTATTCTTACATTTAATTCTAACCCTAGTTGTTTACTGTGTGCAACAACCGCATCTACTAAATGTTGCAGATCGTGCAATCAATGTTGTTATTGTTGTTTGTCCATCAAGAATGATGATGACCATTCATTTCATCCAGTGGGGTTGAAAGTATGGAGCCGTGGGTTCTAAGATGGCTGATAAGGCCTATTTTGGCTCGAAATGTTCTTTGACAATGTGGACAAAGAATACTTGACGTTTCTGGAGGAGGATTTCCTGCAGTGGTTTTTCTGTCCTGCCTTTTCTTCACGGCTCTTGCAGTCCTGGTTGCCTCACACATGACTGCACCCTTGTGTAATGATGCACGACACGAATTTCGGTCTCTGGCTGCAGTATCCCAGGTGTCATGATGAATTCCAAAAGCATTCAGAGAGATTTTCAGAGTGTCTTTTTAGCGTTTCCTCTGGCCGCCTTGGGAGCGTTTACCACAACGCAGTTCGCTGTAAAAAAATCGTTTAGGGAGCCTGTGATCTGACATGCGAGTCAAGTGACCAGCCCAGCGAATCTGATTCATCATCAGTATAGTGTGGATACTGGGCATGGACGCTCTTTCTAGGACTTCAGTGTCTGGGATCTTGTCTTGACATTTAATCTTCAGTAGCTTCCTTAGGCAGACTGTGTGGAAGTGGTTTAATTTCCTAGCGTGTCGCTGATAAACAATCTAGGTGTCAGAATCATATAGCAGTGTGGATAATAAAACTGGTTTGTAGACTTTTAGCTTTGTTTGCAGGCGTATTCCAGTTTTGTCCCATACATTCTTGTACAGTCTGCCAAAGGCCACACAGGCCTTGGAGATTCTTGCATTCACTTCGTCATAAATTGTGGCAGCTTGTGACACAGTGCTGCCAAGATAGGTGAATTTGTCCACAACACTTAGTCTATGACCATTCACTTTGATATTCGGCACAGTGTGATTATTCCCTGGAGCTGGCTGGTACATAACTACAGTCTTCTCCAAGTTGATATCATCCGCATATCTAACTGAACTGACTAATAAATCACAGTCACAAAATGATGGGGTTGATTGCTACGTAATGTATAAACGTGATTCATCTATTTATTCACTTCATATTATATATAATACCCCGGGAAGGTTAACCCGTTCAACAAATACCCGCAGAAGTCGATGTGTCGGCCTAACGGCGCAAGAATGCAGCTCTGCTGTAAACAGGCACAACGCAATCACGTCCGAAAAAACTCTCCGGATGAACGCAGAAGAAGAATATATATAATTCTGGAGTATGCACCTGGCGAGGTGCAGCGAAATATGCCAAGCAATAAATCTTGAAACCTATTTTTGTTTGCTTCTTCTGTTGACATGTAATAGTGTTTGTATTCCCTATCAGGAACTTAATGGATCATCGGGCCTGGTAGTGTAGGGTTACTGTCCTGATGTCGATAGTTAGACGATCTTTATCTGGTTTAGTGCCCAACAAATCCGTAGATTTGGACCAAACATGATACACAATCAAATGAACAAGTATTATTCCGTTCACTGAAATTGTGTAAGATGCCACGAAACAAAACAAATAACACGATGGCTCTAGTATTGCGATATATCGTCCTTCTGTCCGAATGGCAGGTCACATGTGACGATATATTATTCTTCGTCAGGGAGTCTCCGTGGCGAAGTGGTCACGCCGTCTGACTCAGGCTTCGAAGGCTGTGGGTTCGATTCAGGACCGCAATCTTCACACGGTTCACGAGTGCATTTTTTTGGAGATTCCTGGGGTCGTCGCTGGAGCTACGAAGTTTGTGCTTTGTGCGACGCTTTCGGCACTTCACTGCAGAAAAAGACTCAGCTATATGGGATAAAAACCCGGTGCAATGAAGTCGACTCTGTCGACTTTTAAGCGACTTTATTCTTCGCCACTGAATCAGTTAAAAGAGTTTTTGTTGTTCTTTTTCGAACTCAAACGTAGGCCATATACACTATTTATAGTAGTGAATGTTTTGCATATCCTTTACAGGAAATCGCTGTCAACATCAGCATCTTTCAGCTGATTGTTGATTTCTTGGCAAGATTTCGCTCACTAGTTTGCCATTGCTTTCTGAGCGGCCGGCTCACATACCCGGTAAGTTACGGACGCGATTCGAACCACTGCTGATTCTCACCGTCGCCACGTTACTTACGAGAGTATACTAGATTACGGAGAGAAGTCGCTAACCTCTAGGTCAGGAAGCCGGCATTTATAGTAGTTATGGACTGAATTTTGCGTGTGGATTAGCTTTCCCTTTTAACAGTTTCCCGCACCATCAGGCGAACCAACTCCGACTTCAGAGGTAAGTTAAAAGAGTTAAAAGGACCCATGTAGTAACCATATATATATATATATATGTGTGTGTGTGTGTGTGTGTGTGTGTGTGTGTGTGTGTGTGTGTGTGTGTGTTCTAGACAATTTTACGTTTAGTACTTCAACATTGCTTTCTAAACGAAGAGTCAACGTTAAAATCCAACTGACGTCACTACCCCACCATCAGGAAGTGTCACCGAAATGTGAACACTGTCATATCTTGGGATAACTATCTTGAGTTGAGTCAAGAATCGACATCACAGCACTCGAGACAGTTCCATACGTGCTCCGTCCTTATCTTCTACTGTCAGCAAAGAGTACCAATACTGATGATACCAACTGCAGTCTGATGATGTGTCCGTCTGACATTTCCTCGGATTGCTGATTGTCCTATTCTCTCTGACTATGGTGTTTTATATGTTCTTCCACGATATACACATGACCCCAAAGGGCAGTGACTGCATCTGTCTTATCATGCACCAGTACACCACCCAACGATGCACAACCAGCCAATCTGTCCGTCTTCTCGTTTCCCACCACGCCAGCATGTTCAGTGGAAAAGATCCAACAGGTGCTCTAATGTTTGATACTTTAACTGACGCTTGCCACTCTGCACGAAGTCTGCGTTTCACTTCAACAGTCTGTCTTTGGGAACTGGAAACAGTCAATTGAATAGTAAAATGGAAAAACAAAAACACATAGAGATATTCAAAACAATGTTTTCCCGTAGTGAATTTGAATAACGAAGACACAAACAATAGATTGCACGATTTATTGCCTGGCATATTTCGCTGCATCTCGTCAGGTACATACTGCAGAACTCACACAACTTACGTGAAATTAACTAGATAAATCCTTCAAGTTGAAATATACACAATTTCGCACAGTAATGTCGATTGTCTACCACGGTAATTTTAAGCTGACTAACATGTCTTTCTGTTTACACAATTCTGGCTTGCGTTGATAGATCATAATTGCTTCTGCAAATTTTAACAAGCGAGTATTCTGTGTTCTAAACAACACGCGAAATGCAGTCTCTCTGGATACAACATGGCGACTGGTAACAATGTGCCTGCCGATTGAAGACGCCGGGAGCTTCCGGTGTGTCGGCTCCTCGTGGCTATCATCTCCTGTGTGTTGTATCTTGTTGACCCATTGAGGTATGTGTTCTGCCACCCGTTTGTTAAGCTGTCTCTCCGTTCGGCCAATGTTCCTCTGTACGCCACAAACAATTGTATTTACCAATTCACATGTAGATGCCAGGCCGTTTACATTGGCCGAACGGAGAGACAGCTTAACAAACGGGTGGCAGAACACATACCTCAATGGGTCAACAAGATACAACACACAGGAGATGATAGCCACGAGGAGCCGACACACCGGAAGCTCCCGGCGTCTTCAATCGGCAGGCACATTGTTACCAGTCGCCATGTTGTATCCAGAGAGACTGCATTTCGCGTGTTGTTTAGAACACAGAATACTCGCTTGTTAAAATTTGCAGAAGCAATTATGATCTATCAACGCAAGCCAGAATTGTGTAAACAGAAAGACATGTTAGTCAGCTTAAAATTACCGTGGTAGACAATCGACATTACTGTGCGAAATTGTGTATATTTCAACTTGAAGGATTTATCTAGTTAATTTCACGTAAGTTGTGTGAGTTCTGCAGTATGTACCTGACGAGATGCAGCGACATAGAGATATTTTAATGAAAATGCGGACACACAA
Source organism: Cepaea nemoralis (assembly GCA_014155875.1). NCBI lineage: Eukaryota > Metazoa > Mollusca > Gastropoda > Stylommatophora > Helicidae > Cepaea > Cepaea nemoralis. The sequence continues at coordinate 534,127 of JACEFZ010001900.1, forward strand.
AATTCTCAACACGCTGTGTCAAGACCGAGGCGGATATTAAGAAACACCACATGTAGGAAATAGTGTGTAGATTGTGTCTGTGTTGTGTCTGTGCGGGTTCTCAGCCTGGGCTGCTTGTTAAAGTTACATTAGTATATCCTGGTGTAGAAAATATCTACCCACCTTGCACGACACAGCAATCGATACGATAAACACTATACGGTTACTGGGATTTGATATCCGATGTCAAGCTGACTGAAGCAGCCTATGGGAAGTCACTTAGTGTGTATGCGTCATTTTAAATTTGCCGGCTGGCGTGGGCGATTATTCTTAACTCCAGAAACATGTTATGTATTACTTAATAATACGCTTTGCCACTAGCTGGGGCAGACACCATCTATACATGTCCGTGGTTTATAGTGGCTTCTGGCGGTGCTGGCAAAACCCGACACCCTACTTTGTGCCAACGGCTTCGGACGGAGGAGCGCAATTGGCAGGGTACAAGCTTTATCCTAGTGGGCGGAAATGCAACTTAAAGACTAAATGTCATGGCAAAGCAGACAGGGCCCTAAGCCTTGATCGGCAACTGGTCTAGGATCGAAGATCCAACAGGCGGACAGTTAGAGCATTGTTTTGCTGGTCCGGCAGCTTCTGCAGCTTGCCTTGTTCCAGATGTATTGATGTTATCTTTCCTCTGGAGTAAACTAGGCAGGCCGAAAGAGGGATCATGCTGCATGGGCAACACATGGTCTCTACAATTCAGTCCAGGCTTTGTGTTATGGGGAGGTTATGTTTTTTTTTTTTTTTGGTGTGAAAGTACAATAACTATCGTCCGTCAAGATAGCAAGGTGTCAGTAGAGTGGCTTCTGGCATATTGATAGTTATTTGGCCGGGGTTCCCTGGCCACTTCACCCACCGAGTACCGATTAGTCTATAAAAATATGGATCTAGCACCATATATCCACTGGAAGCAGTCGTAGTGTATCGGCTACAGACTCCCCTGCTGACCCGGCGGTCTTGGCTTCCCTCAACAGTTGGGCTTATAATAAAGATTTTTTTTTTTTAACTGACCGAGAGTCGATCGGTTCTTACAACTGTGGCTCTGGCACCGTACGAGGTTGCGCTTACAGAAATGTCAAAGGGGTGCATTACTTTTACCGCATGCCCGGTGAGCCTGCACGTGTCGCTATTTGTAAATTCAGGTAGATGTAAGACTGGTTAATAATGGTATATTTTTAGAGTGTCTATTTGGTCGAATGTCGAGGTACATTTGCTTCTTTGTCTTGGTAATATCGCCATTTGAAGGCGGCGGTTTGAACCCAGTGTGTATATATCTTTCAATTGTTCAGTTGTCGGATGTCTGATTATTTCCTTTATTTCTACGAGTGACAAAAAATACCTGTGAAATTATTTCTCATGCTATTGAATGGTCTGTGAAATTATTTATTACGCAATTGAATGGTCTGTGAAATTATTTCTCATGCTATTGAATGGTCTGTGAAATTATTTATTACGCTATTAAATGGTCTGTGAAATTATTTCCCATTCAATGGAATGGTCTGTGAAATTATTTATTACGCTTTTGAATGGTCTGTAAAATTACTTATTACGCTAATGAATGGTCTGTGAAATTATTTCTCATGCTATTGAATGGTCTGTGAAATTATTTATTACGCTATTGAATGGTCTGTGAAATTATTTCTCATGCTATTGAATGGTCTGTGAAATTATTTCTCATGCTATTGAATGGTCTGTGAAATTATTTATTACGCTATTGAATGGTCTGTGAAATTATTTATTACGCTATTGAAGGGTCTGTGAAATTATTTCTCATACTATTGAATGGTCGCTGACCTCCTAGCCACACACTCCTCGAAAAGGGAACGAACCAGCTTTATTTTCAAAGGGTCACAAATTGGGCAAGCAAACACGACTTACATTCGGCCCTTCCAATCACTCATCTTTCGTACATCAATTATCAATTGTGCATGTTACATACACATAGAAAATAAAACAGTGACAAGTGAAGGCTGTGAACATAATACACAGTGAGGAATGGAGAAGATGATAGGTCATTAAAAAGTAAAGGACGGTTTTCCACATTTTGAGGCGTATTATTGGGTATGTGTTGCTAGTCCGATATTTTTATAGATGAATCGGCATTCCATGAGTCGTGTGGTCAATATTACGCCGGCCGATATTATTTCCCACATCAATTCTTGAAACTTGGGAACTCAGATCAACCTTTAAAATGTTTCGATGATGCCAACACATGAACACCGGAGAACAGGCAAACGTACTATCTATCCACTGTGTTGCCGTGGTTGTCATGTGAGCGTGGTGCTTGGCCCATATTTTCTTATGTAAACCATACTCTACACTGGCACCTTGTCGTCTTGATAGATTATAGTTTGTTACATTGTGTTTGAAAAACAAAAGGCATAATAACTATAATCCATGGCGGGGACCAGGGATGGGGTTATACCTCTCTATAGCACAAAGCCTGTAGACACCATGGGTTGCCACGCACAATGATCCCTCTCTAGGCCTGCTAGTTTACTCTAGAGGAAAGGTAACAGCAATACACCTGAAATAAGACAAGCTGCAGAATCTGCCGGATCAACAAAGCAATGTCGGAGCTTCGATCCTAGACCAATTGCCGACGAAGGCTTATGGCATAGTCTGCCTAGCCATTAAATTTAGTCTTTAGGTTGCTTTCAATCTCACTAAGATAAAACCATAGTCAATGAGCCATTTATCGAACTCCAGTATCAATTTGGCAGCAGCCAACCCTTTTTTCGATGAGATAGAAGGTATGTACAACGTCGGTCTTCTTATCTCTTAGAACATTTTCTGGTATCCATTTTGTGAATGCAGAGCCACGTGATCACAATAAAAACAACACCTTGACCAGGTTAAATATGCCAGACAACACCTTGACCAGGTCCACCATGCCAGACAACACCTTGACCAGGTCCACCATGCCAGACAACACCTTGACCAGGTCCACCATGCCAGACAACACCTTGACCAGGTCCACTATGCCTAACAACACCTTGACCAGGTCCACCATGTCTAACAACACCTTGACCAGGTCCACCATGTCTAACAACACCTTAACTTGACCACGTCCACCATGCCTAACAACACCTTGACCAGGTCCACCATGCCTAACAACACCTTGACCAGGTCCACCATGTCTGACAACACCTTGACCAGGTCCACCATGTCGGACAACACCTTGACCAGGTCCACCATGCCTAACAACACCTTGACCAGGTCCATCATGCCTAACAACACCTTGACCAGGTCCACCATGCCAGACAACACCTTGACCAGGTCCACCATGCCAGACAACACCTTGACCAGGTCCACTATGCCTAACAACACCTTGACCAGGTCCACCATGTCTAACAACACCTTGACCAGGTCCACCATGTCTAACAACACCTTAACTTGACCACGTCCACCATGCCTAACAACACCTTGACCAGGTCCACCATGCCTAACAACACCTTGACCAGGTCCACCATGTCTGACAACACCTTGACCAGGTCCACCATGTCGGACAACACCTTGACCAGGTCCACCATGCCTAACAACACCTTGACCAGGTCCATCATGCCTAACAACACCTTGACCAGGTCCACCATGCCAGACAACACCTTGACCAGGTCCACCATGCCTAACAACACCTTGATCAGGTCCACCATGCCTAACAACACCTTGACCAGGTCCACCATGCCTAAAACATCTTGAACAGATCCACCATGTCGGACAACGCCTTGACCAGGTCCACCATGCCTAAAACATCTTGAACAGATCCACCATGTAGGACAACACCATGACATGGTCGGCCATGCCTAAAATCATCTTGAAAAGATCCAGCATGCCGGACACCACCTGGACCAGGCTCACCATGCCGGTTAACATCTTCACCTGGTCGGCCATGCCTAAAACATCTTGACCAGGTCCACCATGCCGGAACACGCGTGCACAGAAATAATATTGACACACGTTTTGTTTTTCATTGTACTACTAATCGACTGGCTGTGCTTTACGCTTTAGGTTAGCATATGCAGCAGTATTAATATTTAACTTATGTACTGGGTTGGGAGATTTTAATACTAAAAAAACTATATGAAATATGAATCAATATAAAGTGTCTTGCCGACTGGCTTGGGCGATCATATTTCTCCACAACTTGTGATCTCCGACAGCATGTGTTTACTCCCTTCCGTTCAATGACACGAAACTCAAGAATCTTCTACTTGTCTCGCAGTCTTCCTTTGTCTTTACACGCCCCTCTCCAGTTTGTCACAACGTATTCCATTTGTTGTCTTCTCATAATGTTATCAAAAAATAATGACTGCCCCCTTCTGATGTTTGTAATAAAATGTTTTGCATAACCTTTACAGGACATCGCTGTCAACATCAACATCTTTCAGCTGATTGTTGATTTCTTGACAAGATACGCTCAGTAGTTTGCCATTGCTTTCTGAGCGGCCGGCTCACATACCCCGTAAGTTACCGACGCGATTCGAACCACTGCTGATTCTCACCGTAGTCACGTTACTTACGAGAGTATACGAGATTACGGAGAAAAGTCGCTAACCTCCAGGCCAGGAAACCGGCGATTTTTGTAATAGGATATACGAATATGTTTTACAAATACAATTGCATGGCAAGGGAGCTGGCCAAAGAATCTAGAGTTTTCTGCGGACCATGGTGAGAGCAACATTCTGCAAAGAACCTGGTATGTGCTTTTCTATTAAACAGGCAGAAATGCGCTATAATTTTGCTGAAAATATTATTTGGCTGTATATTTTATTATTTACGACCCTGAGAAATATAGTGAATGAAGCCAAAGTGCTGAGTGCAGTAAAGTCAAAGGACACTAGGTGTGGGTTCATTTGACCACACCCTGCGTTCACTCTCCAGCAAATTTGCAACCATACTCCCTTTTTGCAACCATATTTGTTTATGCAATAAAATCATCCTACCATATTACTTTTTATTTCTGACTCATGTGTAACTGTATTTCTCATAATTATTTGCTTCACGACGAGGTGAAATTATATAGGTTCAATAGTCGTCTGGCTTATTGCCTTGGAACACCGGTGATGACCTTTGACATCCAGTATTAGCCAATGGCAGCGCGTCTAGAGGTCTGTCGACTGGTAATGATGCGGAGGCCTTGATGGTGGTACGATCTGCAGGATAGGGCATTTAACCGTACCAGAAATCCGTCACCTTTTCTCCTCAACAATCACAGTTTACACCCAGTAGATGACCAACATATTTACCCGATTCGATACGTTGTTATCTAACAGACCTAGCAAGCCTGTTAGAATATTTAAAGTAAGTATACTGGTGTTATTTGACGATAAAACCGGCAGCCCGCCCCAACAGCTGATCACGCGTTGTTAACATGCTCAAATGGAAGCCGGCTTTTTTCGCTGACGTCTGGTTCGCCTTGCTCACTCATCGACTAGCCGTCGGGAATATATATTATTATTATTAACTTCAATGTCTTGTGTTGAATTCGTTTGGTAAATTACCGCTATCGATCTTGGGTTAATGTTTGTTTGCAGGTGTGCACCGTGTCGCAAACATTTTGTGAAGTAAATGTTTGTAAGTATACTAACTAACTATCGTTCCATCTTGTGGATTTTCCGTTATGATTGTGCCTTTGTTTACTTTTGGAACAAGCCGATAACTGGGAACCGACGTGACATTTTGATTCATTGACACAGTGACATACATAAGCCGCTTAGTAAGCGACAGGCGGTGAATAGTTGAATTAGTTGTTAACAGTTGAAGGGTTAATCTTTACTCCAACAATTTGCTTGAAGAAAAACGACAAATGACTGTCACGGTGATTTACTTTAGCTTAATTATTTTAAATATTTATATATAATATATACATATAATTTAAATAGACACACCAATTTAATTTGCTGGAGATCAACAATACAATCAATCAATAATTGGGATGACCCACCAAGCAGGAGCTTAGTCAGCGAACCCAACCTATATTTAGACGTTGTGTTTTTTCTTCTTCTGAGGTGGTGTGATATGTATATACCTATGCCAATTGGTTGGTAATGTTTGTGTGACCTGTAGTTAAAAGTCTTAAACAACATTAGAAGACTAGAGCAACCAGTCTGATCAACAAAGTAGGTGGGCATTCATGGTTAGGTTATTTAGGCAAGCCTTGAAATTTGAGAGGTTATTAATAATAATATATATTATATTAAGGGAGAGTTTATTCATAGAGCTCTACGAATAAACAAAGCGTTTATTCGTAGAGCCCTACGAATAAACAAAGCGTTTATTCGCAGGGCCCTACGAATAGACACTTTGTTTATACACAGGGCCCTATGAATCGATACTTTATACTTAGTTTAAGTATGGCTGTTTAAATATCAGGCGAGTTTAAGAATTGTTAACTCTATCAGCTTGTTCTCTATCAGCCTACTTGTATCTGTCCATTTGTATATATGTCTATCTGAATTTCTATCTAACAAACTGTCTGTCTGTCTTTCCATATGCATATGTACGTCTGGTTGACTCTCTGTGTGTATGTATGCGTGTGTCTGACTCTCTATCTGTCTGCCAGTTTATATCAGTTGTTTATTTGTCTGTATCTCTGACTGCCCCCCCCCCTCTCTCTCTCTCTCTTTCGGCTGGTCAACCTGCCTGTTCAGAGTATTGCAGGGAGAGGTTGAAAGAGATGTATGAATTGGCATGGTGGAACACAGATGATCGACAAGCGAGTGTCTGGTTGGATCTAGCTACCCATCTACCTGCGTACCTATTATCCACCTACCTGCCTAGCTACCCACATACCTGCTTACTTAACTACCTACCTGTCTACCTACCCACCCTTCTACCTGCCTACTTAACCACTTTCGTGTCTATGAATATGAAAACTATGAATATTACAAAGAATTATCGCCGAATCAACGGAGTACGTGCTTTGTGCTCGATACTTTTGACAACAGCCAGCGGGGAGAGAATTAAGCGGAGGAGAAGAGGTAGGGGAGAGGGGGGAAGGAAAAGGAAGAAGAGGGCTGGAGTCAGAAGGGGTAGAAGGAAAACGGATCGTTTGGGACTCAAAAATGTGTGGGTTGGGTATTGGAATTGCCATAGTGCAAAGCAACGAGGACCAATACTGGAGAAACTGGTACTAACTAAATTACACTCACTTTAAACAACAAAATTCTAAATGAATTGCTGAAAAATTTAAAAAAAACATTGTCGGGCAAGGAAACGAACGATTGACATTTGACTTTCATCCAATTAATTGCTGAACCATTATAAAAAAAATAAAAAAGGTCCGGAAAGGAAACGAACCTCGAGCTCCCGCCCATCAGGCGGGCGCACTATCAACTATGCCACTGACGACACGTTTTCCAATCAACAAAAATGTATAATATAGCCGCAAACTTACGTTAAATCACGTGACCAGCCGTGCCCTACGAATAGACGCTTTGTTTATTCGTAGGGCCCTACGAATAGACACTTTGTTATATTAATTATAAGGACCTTAGAATGTGCCTATCCTATTGTTGTAGGTACCCTAATATTTTACTAATAATTAGGGAATAATAATGTATAATAATAAAAAATAAATTTCTTAATATATGTAATAAATAATAATTATAAATAGTAAAATTAAAATAAAATATTTTTAAAATTAAAACAAAAATAATAATAAGAGTAATCATTTTTTTTTTAAATCAATCAATAATAATGTATTAAAAGGTAACCTAATCTTGAATATAAAACCTAAACCTGCCTTGTAATTATGTTTAGTTAGGCTAGCCATGGAAACAATAAAGGAAGTTTTACCATGTGCTTATGTTTTGCTACCTTAGCCATGAAAGAGTTATAAAAGTAGCCTACCCTGTGCTCATGTTTAGTTACTCTAGCCATGAAAGTTATAAAGGTAATCAATCATGTACTCATGTTTAGTTAGGGCTTAGGCTGCCTTGAAAGAGTTGTGTAATTAGCCTTACCTTGTGCTTGTGTTTAGTTACCCTAGCCATGAAATTTATAAAGGTAATCAGCCATGTATTCATGTTTAGTTAGGATGCCTTGAAAGAGGACCGTATATGTAGGTAGCCTTACTGTGTGCTGTGTGTTTAGTTAACTTTCTCTGGCCATGAAAGTTATAAAGGTAATCAACCATGTACTCATGTTTTGTTAGGATGCCTTGAAAGACTTATCATGTGTTTGTGTTTAGTTAACTTTTTCTAGCCATGAAAATGAAAGTTATAAAGGTAATCTGCCATGTACTCATGTTTAGTTAGGATGCCTTGAAAGACGTATCATGTGTTTGTGTTTAGTTAACTTTCTCTAGCCATGAAAATGAAAGTTATAAAGGTAATCAGCCATATACTCATGTTTAGTTAGGATGCCTTGAAAGAGTTGTGTAGACAGCCTTACCGTGTGTTTGTGTTTAGTTAACTTTTTCTAGCCATGAAAATTATAAAGGTAATCAGCCATGTACTCATGTTTAGTTGGGATGCCTTGAAAGACTTATCATGTGTTTAGTTAACTTTTTCTGGCCATGAAAATGAAAGTTATAAAGGTAATCAGCCATGTACTCATGTTTAGTTAAGATGCCTTGAAAGAGATATGTAACAACAACAACAAAACTTTATTTTCTAAGGGTTAAGAATTGGGCACACAGGCCCGTTTTACATTCTATCACTCTCTTTCATACATTATATCATTCACCCATCATTCAAGGCTAACTGAAAACGTCAACAATATAAAAGATATGCATTATAAAGGCATGGGAAAAATTAATAATCAATACTACACGTCTCAGTAATAGTAATGACTGGTGTGGCGGCACTTGTTATTAGCTATGTGGAATATACTGGCCTACCAAAAGGGGACTGGCTGTTGCACTAGGGTTTTATTATTATTATTAATTTTAATTTTTATTATTATTCAATATCATTGGCACCTTTCCGTCTTGACAGACGATAGTTTGGTACATTGTGCTTCAAAAAGGCTTAATAACTACGACCCATGGAGGTGGCGAGTGTGGCTGGTAAGGCCAATTCTTACTGCAAATGTTTGCCCACAGTAGATGCATGTGAAAACATGGTCATTTCCACCATTTTGCACCATCTTACGTCTCTCACGCTCTGTGTGCTTTATCTGCAATCATTTTCTCCTTTGTCTTTATTCCATTTCTGATAGTTGCCCTCCATGCAACACGTTCAGCGGCGACTTGCTCCCAATGTGCATTATCAATGCCTGTATCAATCATGTCCCGCTTACACACATCTTTGTATCGTAGTAGAGGCCGACCCTGAGATCTCCTCAATCAATCATCAATCATGTGCCATGCCGGAAAGCGTGGGCGGTCATGACTCGCCATTTCACTCGATCACCAGTGTCGTGGATCAGCTCAGTGTTCCTGTCTCGTCCATGCCATGTGGCCAAGCCATCCAGGTATTTTCCTCTTGGTCTGTTCCCCTCGATCTTGCCAGTTGTCACTAAGTTCTCCAATCCATTTCTTCTCATAACATGTCCAAAAAATTTTGACTGTCTACGTCTAATTTCTCTAATCAGTTTATGATGTTCATTTGTCTCCTGTAGTACTTGGTCATTGGTTTTTCTGTCTGTCCATGGTAATTTTAACGTCTCTGTCCTTGTCTTGCGATGATCGGTCTTTAAGCGAATCATGATATACTAGGCACTTTTAAAGAGGTAGTTTGCCGTTGCTTTCCTCTATGGCAGTGACCTTACTGGTCGGAGACCGCAGCCATTGACTCAAGACGAGTTCCTCTGCCTGCCGTCGTGTAACTCGAGGCCATGACCCACAAATATCTGTCGGCTGTCCTCAAAATTACATCCACCACCTGCCTTCCGTGGCTTCTTTTGAAAACTTCCAATAAAAGGAACACAATATAACATCACATAATCCACAGGGAAACACTATTCACAGGGAATCCAAAGGAAATCACACAAAATCCAATGAAAAACACTAAATAGCTTCCCTCCGAAAAGTAACGCTTCATCTTGTCGCCATTGAGATCTCCTACCCGTCTGTAATTCACCAAAAAAGATGTCCTTTGGTATTCTACCATTATCCATCCTCCTAAGATGTCCTATCCATCTAAGTCTACGAAGACTGAGCATGGAATACACCGTCACACAACCCGATCTTTCCAATACTTCAGTATTTGTGATTTTGTCTTGCCACTTAATACCAAGTATTCTTCGCAGACACTGCATATGAAAGCTGTTTAAATGTTTCTCTTGGCGTGAGTAAGTTGTCCAGGTTTCACTGCCATAAAGAAGAGTACTAAGTACACAGGCTTGGTAGACGAGGACTTTTGTTTTAGCAGTAAGCTTCCTGTTCTCCCAGACTCTTTTTGCTAACATGTTCATTGTTGTTGCTGCCTTGCCAATCCTGATATTGATTTCCTGATCGAGGTATAATTTGATATTTACCTCTGATCCTAGATATGTAAAATGGTCTACTATCTCCAGTTCGGCGTTGTCAATCACGATTGATGGTACACCATGTGCACCTTGTGACATAATCTGTGTCTTCTTTTTGTTAATTGTTTAACCAAATTCAGAACAAGCATTGGAGAATGCAGATAGTAGATGTAATTCTTCCTCAGAGTGGGTCGTAATCGCAGCATCATCCGCAAAAAGCAACTCTCTGATTAGTACCCTCCTAATTTTGGTCTTGGCCTTCAATCTCTGAGCATTATAGAGGCCACCATCTGAGCGTGAATGAATGTGTATACCGTCATCCTGATCACGAAAGGCATATTTCAGTAGAAGTGAAAAGTATATCCCAAACAGGGTGGGGGTTAGTACACAACCTTGCTTAACTCCACTCTTGATTTCAAACTCTTCTGAAGTTGAGCCATCAATTATACCCTTCATGCCTGTGTGGAACGATTCCACAATGGACAGAAGAGTTGGTGGGCAGCCAATCTTTAGTGCTTTGAACAGACCCTCATGACTGACCAAATCAAATGCCTTTGTGAGGTCGATGAAGGCAATAAACAGTGGCTGATTTTGTTCCCAGAATTTTTCTTGCATCTGTCGCAATGAGAATATCATATCAATGGTAGATCGTTTCTGACGGAAGCCGCACTGTGATTCGGGGTAGACTTGATCTCCCAGGACTTGAAGTCTACGCAGAACAATTCTGGCAAATACTTTCCCAACAATACACAGAAGTGAGATACCCCTATAGTTGTTACAGTCGCTCCGATCGCCCTTGTTCTTGTACAGCGTTATGATGTTTGAATCTTTGAAATCCTGTGGGACTTGTCCTTCTCGCCAGCATAGCTCTATTAGCTGGTGGATCTGTAGAGCGAGTGTGTCTTGCCCACTCCTGATTACCTCTATTGGAATCCCATCCTTACCTGGAGCCTTGCCAGACGCAAGCTCATTTATAGCGCACTTAACTTCTGTTATATTGGGAAGTGTGTCCAGGTGGTCAAGAGTTGGCAGGGCCTCTATGGCGTTGAGGGCATCATCCGCTAGCTTGGTCTCACTTGAGTAAAGCTCTAAATAGTGCTCGACCCATCTATCCATCTGCTGTTTCTTATCAGTGATGATTTCTCCAGTCAAGGTTTTCAGCGGTGCACTTCTTTTGATCATTGGACCACAGGCTTTCTTTATCCCTTCATGCATCCTTCTGATGTTTCCCTTATCACTTGCGATTTGAATGGACTCATATAACTTGATCCAATAGTCATTTGCACACTGCCTGACAGCCTTTTGTACATCCTTCCTAGCTTGCCTTAGCTCACTCAGAGTGTTACGCGTCGGTCTTTCCTTGTTTCTTAAGAGAGCTATCTTCTTTTTATCAATCAAGGGCTGCAGTATCTGGCTGTTTGCCGCAAACCAGTCCTGCCTCTTATGATCCACAGTGCCATAAACCTCTACCGCTGTTTTATAAATAGTTTCCTTAAGTTTACTCCATTTATCATTTACTATACAATTTTCTGATGTATCATTGAAAGCGTCTTCAAGCTGCTGTTGAAATTCAAAGCACTTTCCAGGATCGTGAGTGTTAATATTAATCCTGGGGCTAGATTTGTGTTTAGCTGTGTAGATTCTCTTTGGTCTCAGTCTTACCCTTGCAAGAACCAAAGAATGATCTGTATCACAGTCAGCACTGTGGTAATTTCGAGTTAATTATGTATGGTTCAGATGTTGTCTCTGTGTGATAATGAAGTCCAGCTGATGCCAATGGCCGGATCTTGGATGTTTCCATGTGACCTTATGCAGCTCTTTTGTTTTATAAAAGGAGTTTGTAATACATAGGTCATTTCTAGTGCAATGCTCCAGCAGCCTTTGCCCATTATCATTCATGCGACCGATGTTGTATTTTCCAAGGCACACTGGCCATGAACTCAAGTCCTTGCCCACACGAGCATTGAAATCACCGAGCATATAAATGTAGTCAGATTTTGGAACTGCCTTGATCACAGAGTCTAGCTGCTCATAGAATGTATCCTTCACATCATCAGAGGAAGCAAGTGTCGGTGCATATGCAGTGATAATGGTGGCAAATCCACAAGAGGTTGCCAAGCGCAGGGATAATAATCTTTCATTAGCTCCAGCTGGGATATCAATAATTCCCAGTAGCGAATTCTTCACTGCAAAGCCCACACCATGTTGCCTTTTTTCTGCCTGTCCTCTTCCCTTCCAAAAAAAGGTGTAATTGTTTTCCCTGAGTGACCCTTCCTCAGCGAGGCGAGTCTCCTGCAGGCCAGCAATATCAATGTTAAGACGACTGAGTTCAGCATCAATCACAGCCGTTTTTCTCACATCATCAATATTTGTCAAGTCAGTGGAAAATCCTGGACACATGGTTCTTACGTTCCAGGTTGCAAGCCGTAGCTTGAGGTTTCTATTATTCTTTTTATTAGTACCTGGTGCATTGGTTTTACAGCCTGCGATTCAGATTTTGTCCTAGCCTAAAGCACCCATTGAAGCAGGCAGGCTGTGGCGGATCAGCACCCAATTGGCCGGGGGCTGCCCAGCTTGAGGCGGGCGGTAGCTGATCAGTGACACCTGTAGGTGTCTCCCACCATCAGAGGCAATGCGTGGCGCCCCATGTCTACGCCAACTGACAAGGACTTAATCCGTAACAGTTGCCTCTCGCTTTGATTCCGAGACCGGTTAAGACCAGGGATGGTTGCCTCTCCATAGCACAAAGCCTGGGCTAAAATAAAGAAACCATGAGTTGCCCATGCAGCATGATCCCTCTCTCGGCCTGCCTAGTTCACTCCAGAGGAAAGTTAACACCTATACATCTGGAACAAGACAAGCTGCAGAAGCTGCCGGATCAGCAAAGCAATGCTCTAACTGTCCGCCTGTCGGAGCTTCGATCCTAGACCAGCTGCCAACCAAGGCTTAGGGCCTGGTCTGCCCTGCCATGACTATTTTGTCTTTGGGTTGCATTTCCTCGCACCAGGATAAGGCTTGTACCCTCCCAATTGCGCTCTTCCGCCCGAAGCCGTTGGCACAGTGTGGGGTGTCGGGTTTGGTAAGCGCCGCCCAACATTCGGCGCTGACAGAAAGCAAGTAGTACCGTCTACTGTCATATAGTAGCTCAGTCATATCTGACTAAGACCTGACACTTTATTATTATTATTATTATTATTATTATTATTATTATTATTATTTCTATTATTAAGGGGGAAGGTAATCCGTACTGAGATAGTGTTCTAATAATTTGCGATTATATGTATAGGGATGGATAATGTCTTTGATGTCTTGTGGATGGTTGTTCCACAGCTGAGTTGCAGAGCACGTTAAGCTTGTTTTTTATAAGTCTATCCTAGGCTTCGGAATGTGTAATATATTTAATCGTTTACTGTGTCTAGCATTATATTTAAACAATGGCCAAAGGTAATTTGGGGCATTCTGATGTAGGATTTTGTGAATTAGTTTGGCCTTATTGAAAAGCAGGCGTTTGCGGAGTAGTAATAACTGAAGGCGTTTATGCAGGCTAGGATTGTCAGTTAAATGTTTGCTATTAATTAAACTCATGGACCGTTTCTGGAGTGAGTAAAGTCGCTTGGTGCTTGAATTGGAACAACCGTCCCAGATTGTAGAGCAGTAGTCAAAATGTGTCTGTATGTGAGAAGTATAGAATATTTTCCTAGGTAGCCTTACCGTGTGTTTGTGTTTAGTTAACTTTCTCTAGCCATAAAAATTAAATTTATAACGGTAATCAACCATGTACTCATGTTTAGTTAGGATGCCTTGAAAGAGTTATGTAGGTAGCCTTACAGTGTGTTTGTGTTTAGTTAACTTTCTCTAGCCATGAAAATGAAAGTTATAAAGGTAATCAACCATGTACTCATGTTTAGTTAGGATGTCTTGAAAGAGTTATGTAGGTAGCCTAGCCCTGTGTTTGTGTTTAGTTAACTTTTTCTAGCTATGAAAATGAAAGTTATAAAGGTAATCAACCATGTACTCATGTTTAGTTAGGATGCCTTGAAAGAGTTATGTAGGTAGCCTAATCCTGTGTTTATGTTTAGTTAACTTTCTCTAGCCATGAAAAAGATCAAAGTAGAGGTAACATCTCTACCTTGTACTTATGTTTAGTTAGGCTAGTCATGAAAAGTAATAAAGGTAATATTACCATATGCATGTGTTGTATTTAGTTACCCTAGTCACGAGAGTCATAAAAGCTAATAGAGATAGCAGTAGTCTCTACCATGTACTTATGTTTAGGGAGGCTAGCCATAAAAGTTATAAAGATAAGGAAGTTTCATCATTGTATGATGACCCACAAATACTAGTTAGAAATCTCATCACTAAAAACAACATACCGTTATCTTCAAATGCTTTTAAAATATGTATTCATAATTAAAGACTAACCATTAACATAAATGTCCATTATTAAAGCAGGTAATTTTTGCAAATGTGTGCTCTTAATGTAAACTTTCAACTTTTCTGAATTGATTCTTTGAAAACCCTTATTTCTGACCAATGTTGAAGTTGAAATAAAAATACTTTTCTTATCGCTATAATATAATGGATGATTGTGATAGGTTTTTCTTGAAGATGAATCCTCTTAATAGTGTTTATGGATTTATTATTAATTAGGCCATTAAACTAATAGTGTATTTGTCTTATAATTTTACAGTTTTGATTATGCCGGCACCATTTCATTTTCAGTTTGTGTCTGACAATAATTATGTCAAAAATTATATCTGATAATTAATTACACATATATAACTTTAAAGACAACTTTAAAAAACAATCTTAGATATGCTGACGATACCGTGTTACTAGCAGAAAGTGAGCAAGAGTTGCAAGACCTAGTGGAAGAAGTGAACAGGCACAGTGCAGAATGTGGCTTAGATATTAACATTCAAAAAACAAAAACTATGATAATTAGCAGTGAAAAGGAAAGGTCATCAGTGAACATCATAGTAAACGGACAGATACTAGAACAGGTAACAAGTTTCTCTTATCTTGGACATATAATAACAGATGATGGCAGAAATGAAATGTAAATAAAAAGGAGAATAGGAATGGCCAAAAATGCTTTCAGCAGCATGAAATCAGTATTAACATCTAGAGAGATTAATAACGCATTAAAAATGAGAATTGTCAAAAGCTATGTATATTCAATGCTACTGTATGGCGCGGAATCCTGGACATTGAACAAGCAACTAGAAAGTCGCATAGAAGCCCTGGAGATGTGGATATACAGGCGAATAGGTCGTATTTCATAGAAACAAAAACAATCAAATGCGGAGGTCCTAGAAAAACTGGGAATGAAGAAAGAGGATGAAAGAAATAAAGAGAAAAGTGAAATATTTTGGCCACGTTAAAAGACATGATACTCTTATAAAAACCATACTTGAAGGCAAGATTGAGGGCAAGCGAGCAAGAGGTAGACAACGATACAAGTTGGAGGATAACATCAAGAGATGGACGAGAATCAGCCTGACAGAATGTACAGTCAAGACGAGAGACAGACAGTGTTGGAGATCCATTGCAGCCAACCCTCGTTGATTGATTGAACTTTAAAGATTATTGCAATTTCAAATTTAGTGATAAATAGTGAACACTCATAAAATGCTTGAGGGAGTTCACCAGGAGAGAGAGAAGTGGAAACAATGACATTATAAATATTATCATAGATACCAGTCACAGCATTAGATTTAAAATTAAATTTGAGTACATTTAATTTGGACATCGTGTGAAAATGAAGCCCAATCAGCTATCGCTGTGTGCCTGCAGTGGACAAAGCTGTAGATATTGAGCTAGAAGACCAAGAATGAGATGGATGATTCTAACTGGAATATAATACACAAAAACAACACATTTTAGGTGACATATTTGGCATGAAAAAACTTATATACCTCCCCACACTTAATTGCATTGTGTACTAAAATTATGTTTAGTAGATATCTTTTTACAAATAGTGTCTAGTCTTACTGATCCTGTTCAGAATCAGAAGTGTGCGTATTGATGTAGCAGTTAGGGCATTACAATGGAAACGGCATGAGCATACTGTCATATTAGAGTTCATTGCCAGCTCTCGCCGTTTGCTACATTGATTGCCATCTATTCCTCCGCAGTCAGGCCTAGAAACTGATGGTCCTAACATTTCACATACTACCCACAGTAGCTTTCTGCTATGGAACTGGACTTGATTTTTGTTTCTTTTTCCATTTTCCTTTCGAACAAGATTTCAGTGCTCATATAAGCTGCCTGCTGTATTTCTCCTGTTTATGAAACAATTTCTTTTTTTTTTTTCAGATTGTCCCGTATCATCTAGTTCCTGGCAAGATGCTGTCCCATTTATTTAATGCACACGGTCAGTTCTGTGCTAGCCACCCATGGGAGGTGCTGATCGGCACAGTGACGGTGACAATCTCCCTCATGTCCATGAGCCTCTGGGCTGCCAACAGTAAGGTGTGTGGCTGGAACTACATTTGCAAAAATGAAGAGGTAAGTTAGTATTTCTTAATTTGTCCATATTTATATTGTATACATGCCTCATAGTAGACAAAGACATTTTTTTCTGCAGAAATGCAGCTTTTCTTTATGATGTTGCTTTAGTCAAGTACAATTGCGCATATTTGACAGTCATAATAGTAATTTTCACAATAACTGCTTCCTTCATTCATATCTGACAATGTAAAAGTAAATTAAAGGACCTCTTTCCACACCTTAAAGCTAACTCCTTCAGCACTCGGTAGGTGGCGGGGTCATTATTATGTCAGGTATCTGGCTTTGGGCTGATATTAATTTTATCAGCAATCATACTGTTTATCATAGCTTTACAAGACTGATTATTATCACTTCTGTTATGTTAAATAACATTTTTAAAGTTATTATATCCAACTGTATATCCTATATCCTTGAACAGTATATTCCACTGCTTTTTTCTTCAGTAATGTATCCTAAGTGTGGTAGGGCCATAACTTGCACTTTTGTTTAATCTTACCAGTCCTAGAATTGTTTTGTCTGCCTTTTTGCCAGATGCCTTCAGCTATACTTTGGAGAAGTGTTTCAACAGATAATCACTGTAACATGGCTAAACCAGCTAACTTTTCATGTTTAACTTGTGGCAAGAGTGGTTCTTAGCAGCCCTGCATATTTACATATTGTTTCCTTAACAAAGACTTGTTTTATGGTCTCTTGATTAAATGTGTAGACATATTCATTAACATGTGAATTTTTAAAAAAAACACAGTCTCTACTGAGAATTTACAGTAAGTGTCCAACTGTCAAACATATACAAGAGAATAAGACAACACCAGAGAATTTTGTGGTCTGATTTTCACACAATAATCTGTTGTTTTTGCTCTTCCATATCATATTCAGTCTTGCCTTGGCTGTTGAAGCCGGCTCCAGTCTCTTGATTTCTTTTTCTGAACTTCCAGATTCACTTACTTCATGTCCTTTTACAGGATGTCGCAATCAACCACAGCATTTTTGACTGTGATTTTCTAGCCAATCACATGTTCAGTAGTTTGTCAATGCTTTCTGAATGGCGGATGCTCACATCATTGAGAAAATCAACGCAAAGCAGCCTGCTTCCAAATTGCTACTTTTGAACCTGGTATGTTAGGACTGTGAATCTACATTTCATTATTCCTAAACTACAGTTGCTGGCTCAATTTACTAGAGAAATGTATTTAACGTTTGTACCTCTACTGGGACAGTAAAAGGCACCGGTATGATATTGTATGTTTTATATTTTACATATTATACTGTTCAACAACAAAAAAGAAACGCAACATTTTGGCTGTTACTTTTATAAAAGACATTCGCTGATTGGACATCAGTCAACCTATCATCTGTGTCCATCTGGTCATTAACTTCTCGTGGTTACCTGAATTGTACTCACCTCGTGATTTGTGAGGTCATGAAAGAGGTCAAGGTTAAAAACAAAATTTTTAACAATAACTCGTAACAGGTTCATGATAATCCTTTGAAACTTACTGAACACAACATTCTCTGACCATATTATTGAATGTCTATAAAAGATTGACACTCCTCGAATAAATTCAGTTGAAAATTCAATGCGCAAGTATGGCTTGTCTCACTACAGAACAACGACTAATCATTATTGGACGTTTACAGGCTGGACAGTCACAAGGTATAGTAGCCAGAGAATTTAATGTGGTTAGAAGCATCATTAGTCGCCTTTGGAGACGATTTCAAGAAACTGGCTCAGGGTCAGACCAGTCGCGCAGTGGAAGACCCAGAATTGCAACTACTGCTGAAGATCGCTTCATACGGCTGCGTCACCTTAGGAATCGATTTGCATCTGCATCCTCCACAGTCCAGTCAATGCCAGGAGCTCGTCGAATTTCAGATCAAACAGTCAGGAACCGGCTGCACGACACTGATCTTTGGGCTAGAAGATCCTACAGAGGTCCTGTTCTTACGGACCGTCATTACCAGAACCGACTGCAGTGGGCGAATCAGCATTGTCAATAAAATGTTGGTTCAAGTTTGCAATTGAAACTGCGGTTATGTTGCGTTTCTTTTTTTTTTTTTTTTAGCAGTATAGTACCTCTACTTGTATGTTTTATAATTAACAAAAAGTGTTTCTTTGCCGTTTTTACTTGTTTACAATTATCTGTATTTTAAAACTACATGTGTTTGCATTTTCAGGAGATGAAGAGCTCTGACATGATAATACTCTCCCTCACCCAATGTCTTGCTGTCATGTACATTTATCTACAATTCAGGAATTTGAGGAAACTAGGATCTAAATACCTATTAGGTACATAATTTGGTTTATTTTATGTGCAGTCTTCATTGTTATTATTTGACATTGCTGAAATACAGTGGTGTTTAAATATGAATGGTAACAAATGCAGTTTAGTAGGTTGATAGTATATTCTTCTGAGGATTGGTGCTTTGTTTCTATGCAGCAGTTGAATTATATTAAGAACTTATAGCACAATAGACTGGCACCTTACTATCTTGACAGAGGATAGTTTGAAAAATGAAGTTATACCTCTCCATAGCACACAGCCTGGGCTGAATTGAGAGACCATGTTTGCCCATGCAGCTTGATCCCTCTCTCCGCCTGCCGAGTTTACTCCAGAGGAAAGATACCACCAATATGGCACAGTACCAGCAAAGAAAACTGACGTATAATTTTTGAGAACATGCATCTTTCCACATTTTGCAGTCACTAAAGAAAATTTGGGCTTTTTAACTTTAATAAAACATAGGTTCTTTTTATCTTTACATGCCTCTTCCTTTGCATTAATCCTAGGCATCTACCCTGCACTTTTAAAATTTATTACACTATATCTTTTTTGTTTCTGTGCCTGTTGTATCAAATAGACAAATCATTTTATTATGCACTTCTGTTGGCATAATTCCATTCTTTTTCTGTAGGCCACATGTTATTTCACCCATGTGTTACCCAAGCGTTTAAGGGAAGTAAAGAATAGTAACGCTGTAATCTCTACCATGTATGTCATAAGAGTCAACTAAGGACAGTTGGCACGAGACTGGCTACTTCGTCCAGTAGAAGTCTTTAGCTGCTAAATGTGACCAATCAAGATCAATTCTGCAAACGGCTTGGGGTGAGTTGTTGAGGGCCTGTGCTACATTGGAAGATAAAAGGCAGAAGAAGAAATGTTATTTTAAAATTTGAAACAGTTGTAAACTTTAAAACTTGTTTACTTTTAACTTAGGAATAATGCCTTTGGATATAATATTGGATATTATTAGATTTTGGATATAATATTTTGTGTTTGCTCTTATGTTTATTTTATTTCATGCCTGTGACAGGTCTCGCTGGGGTGTTCACCATATTTTCAAGTTTCATCTTGAGTATAGCAATCGCTAATTTAATTGGATTTGACCTGAAGGGCTTAAAGTAAGTAAAATCTTCTACTCAGTATGCTAATTAGCAGTGTTTTAACAAATAATTTTCTTTGTGACATTGAGGTTGAATGTTCATGATTAACATTTAACCCTTTACAGGGCAGGCGCTTGTCCGTTTTGTAGCCCTGAACGGGCAAGATTTTTTCAGGTTCTGTAAAAATTTCGGGTCGCGTTAGTAAAAACATCACAAACAAGGTGTTAGTCAACCGATTTTAGTTAAATAAACAACACAATGAAGGGAAAAGCATGCAGAATATGTTACTCACGTGATTGTTGCCGGTAATCCATATATGAACACAAATATTTACGAAATACGGCATGTTGTTTGTGATTTTCCGTCATCTATACGGCAATTTACAAACACATTTTCAGAATCATAATCACTTACTTTAAAGTCCGACTCACGACTGCTAATGCAAAGTAACGCTTTGCACTGATATCTAGCTCCGATTAATAATCAACTTCGTGCCCTTTAATGTCATTTAAATTGAACAGAGCGAAATCCCGGCTATCACTTGAAGAATCGCCGAAATCCATTTTGAAAAACAGCGTAAAACTCCCGAAAACTATCAAAACAAGTCCGTAAAAGTCCGTTCAAAGTCATTGTAGCGCGTTTACAAATGGCGGCCACGTTGTCAAGCTATGGGCGAAAGTGAAAGTAGCCGACGGAAGTGTCGGAAAGCCGAGAGATCGCGTTTTTACAATGCATAATAGTATCGGCCGGAATCGGCCGTTACACTCGTATTTAGAGACCGGCCGGTAAAGGACGCTACGCCTTGTAAAGGGTTAAGCAAATGGAAATTAGTGTACGTTAAAACATGTATAGAATAAGTATGATTAATTGTTGTGTTTATGCCATAAACGTACATTTTCTTACTGCTGAAGTTTAACAAAATAAGCAAATTACAGTGACTAAAAAAAGTTTCATAGATAATGGTAAAAGTTGTTTTAATACATAAAGTGACAAAAATGTCGCAGACTATACTATATCATAATTTCTTTTGGTCTGACTCTACCTCTCCTACAGCTGGTCTGTCCAAACATGTAAAAAAAAAAAAAAAATTTAAGTTGCATGTCCTTCACAGGACGTAGCAGTCAACCACAGCATTTTCGCTGTTTGTGATTCCTGGGCAAATTTAACGTTCAGTAGTTTGCCATTGCTTTCTGAACGACCGGCTCTTATACCTATTTTCGAAAAAACCAGCACCGCTGTGTTTCGAACCCGGGTATACAGGCTCACAAACCACGTTCGCAAGCCCTCAGCCACAGAGACCGACATGAGGCTCTCCAATAACTTGCCTACAACATTTCCTAGCACCCATTTAAGGCTAGGTCGGCCTTAGACCCCAGTCAGTTTGTCAAGATTTACCTTGATGATAATTCAAACACGTAGCCATGGGCCTGGTAGGCAAGCATGCTAGTCACTTCTCTACGGTGGCTCCAGTAGTCTATAGAGTTGTCTGTATATGTTGTTACATAGGTCGGGTCATGGGCATCACAAAAATATTCAGCTAGCGTTTGTCTCATGGCAGATGTTACTGGTTGTCTTTGATTTGTTTTGTGGAAGATGTTGCTTGTTATCTCTCGTAAGACTACAACCTGATGTATGTGCATTGTGCTCACCAGCTTGTTCAGGTCTAGATATTAACAACAAAACTGTTCAGTATTGTGATGGGCACAGCTTTGCTGTTTGTTGTCCACGCCTACACTAGATCTTACTCTGACATGTGTTCTGTCATTCCAAGATCTCTAATGCTCTAGACATTGTGGTTGGGTCAGTTCCAAGGTACACTGCGGAGAAGTATGGCAGAAGTCATACATATGGATTTGTTTAAAATAAACCTTTGAAATGGACTTGTAAAAGGTGACACTTTTTCACCTTATGGCAAGTGCCAGGTGTTTCTCACACCCATTGTGACACCTGCACGTGCTGAGTCTCGACACCACACTGCATATAGACACTCCTCCCCTGCAGGGACTTACTGATCCATTCATGTTGGAGTGTGGGGCAGAGTACGAGCAGATCTGTTTGTTGCAAAACCAACAGTAATTGGAATACTCGCAATAGACAAGGTATATTTTAAAGACTGTCTCCGAAAGACCTCTAGTTGAAAGCACAATAATAGATCAGTTTATTTAATGATGCTTGGATTTAAGTATGGCTCCATCAAGTTGGGACACACATGAGGTTGAATCTGAAACACTTAAACTCGACATGTTACTGGAACCATGGGCTTCTACCTACACCTTGCAACATCTGCTGAAGGAGATATTTGTGTGTTTGCTGAAGTACTGTGATGTCAATTCTGCATTTACCATTTTCATGGAAGGAGGTTTGCTGCATGATTGCCAATACAACAATTTAAAATTTGGCTGTTTTGTATTGAAAAGGTTAGGCAGGGAAAAGAAATGCACTTTTTAATGACAAATTCCGTTTTATGCTGGCCTGCTCACCCAGAGGTCAATCATTCAAATTTGTACCAAGGCAACATTTTTAAGAATTGATCTCATCTTCCAGGTCAACCTAGCTTAAAATGGAATCTTCACAATGTCCTGGAAAGTAAGGGTGGCTGTGTGATATTGACCACAACAGCCACCAAGTGCAGATTGGGCTATACAAATGTGGGGTTAGCACCTTATACCCAGTGAGCCTTAAAGCATGTGAAAGGGTCCTTTTTTAAAAATTTCATTTTGTACTGTCTGCCTATTTGCAACTCACTCATACACGTATAGCATTACTCCCTGTAGTCTCACAGTTTATACTTGCCTACAATAACTACAACAGTTTAGGGCAGAGTGTAAAACTTCACTACATGTAACACTTTTACAGCTTAGAAATGTGGACGTTTTTTTTTTGTCTCTCTGCAGTGAAGCTCTGCCCTTTTTTCTGCTCCTTGTTGACCTTTCTAAAGCCAGTGCCCTGGCTCGAGTCTCTCTGACCGCCAACAACCAAGATGAGCTGCAGAAGAACATTGGAAGGGGCATGGCTATCATTGGACCTGCCATGACTTTGGATGCTTTGGTGGAGACTTTGGCCATAGGAGTGGGCACACTTTCTGGTAATTGTTTAAATATGTGTTTATCTGTGAGATACGGTGTAAATATTTATTGTAAATGTTTATATAATTCTTTATTCATAATTTTTTGGCAAATAATAAGAGTGTTTTTTTTTAAAATCACTGTACTTTTAAAGTGTCTAATTCCTTTTTAGACATATTAACATAGTTAATTTAATGTCCACCCTTTGATGTTGGCACCTTGTCGTGTTTACATTGATAGTGTATTATATTGTGCTTCAAACAAGGCAAAATAACTACAGCTCATAGCTGTAATGAATGTGACTGATTAGACCAGTTAATTGTGTAAATGTTCATCCTCAATGGATGCATGTGAAAACATGGTGATTATACCATCACGTACCATCTGACATCTCACATGCTCAGTGTTTGACCAATAACTGTCCATCTTTTACTCTCTGCTTAATTTAGTGTCCCCTGTTTCTTAAGTAAACTTTCTTTACCTCATCACCATCATCAAGTTTTCTGGCTGGTGTGGAAACCATGCTTCTTCACAGCTCAAGGTCTCCATTTGTATCAACCTGTGTGTGCTCGGACACCGTTTTATACAATCATTGAAGGCTGTCAAAAATAGTTTCATATTGTCTTCCTCTATCTCTCTTTCCATAAATTTTTCCAGTTGTCACAAAATGATCAAGTTCTTCTTTTCTCATAATGTAGCCCAAAGATCTTTTAAGAAGCCTTTATCTGATGTTTTGAGACTGTATCTTCGTGTCTTAGCCACTGAACCTGATATTCTTGGAATTTCTTTACTTTACGGTTTTTAATTTTATTTGACACATTTATTTATTCTTGAGATACACAGTTTATGTTGTGTATTGTCTTTCCCTGTTTGTCCCTTATCATACCTCCACACATCCCTCCCTTCTATCACATCTTTTCCCCACTTTTAATAGTCGTCGTCTTAGAATCTTGACATTT
The DNA here is from genome assembly GCA_014155875.1 of Cepaea nemoralis. Lineage (NCBI taxonomy): Eukaryota > Metazoa > Mollusca > Gastropoda > Stylommatophora > Helicidae > Cepaea > Cepaea nemoralis. The sequence continues at coordinate 558,498 of JACEFZ010001900.1, forward strand.
TAATCTGAATCATTATTTACCAATAGTGAAACAGTTAATGTACTATTTGTTTTTGTGGTTTGTTGTTGTAGTGTGTTTTGCTTATGTGTGTCGTGTTGGCAACTGTTGATTAGGGTTTAGTGAACGTAGTTTCACAATTCCCCAACATACCAGATCAGGGGTTCGGAATCTGCCACAGGCTGTTTATAAGCAGATCACTTTGTTGATTTCAGTGGTGTGAAAGTCAGCTGCTCAGAAAGCAGTGGCAAATCACTGAACATAAATATTGGCTGGTAAGTCACAAACAGCCACTTAATGTGGAGGTTGATTGCAACATCCTTAAGAGGACATTTAACTTATTTTAAATATACCATAGAAGTGATAGGTGTTGTTTCAGTTTGTCTGTAGATAGAGAGCTGGCTAGAGTGGCTCCATTGTTCTCCAGGAGCAGGAAGGCAACTGAAGATGCATGTTGTTTCTTGCTTGCAGGTGTCAGGCAGCTAGAGACCATGTGCTGCTTCGGATGTCTGTCTGTGGTAGCCAACTACCTGGCCTTTATGACTTTCTACCCGGCCTGTTTGTCACTCGTGCTTGAGGTAGGACATTTGTTCACATGTGGGTTTTAACATTAGGAGTGTTGTTTTCTACAGGTGCTGTGTGTAATGTGTGTTGACTATGTCAACATGTTATAGGGTTTGTCTGTCTGTCATCTGTGATACACCATTCCTGATTCATTTGTTAAATGTATTTGGAAACATAAAACAGCTGAAGTAATTTGGCATGGCTGAGCGGGTAAACTCGCTTAAACTTTTTCTGCGACCGCAGCGAAATGAGTTTGTTCCTCACACAGGTCAGTTGGACTTAAATGCAGACTCTTCATCTTTAACTTGGGGATGTAAATTACAAGTACCTCAGAAGTCAAAGAGGGGTCACCTGATGGTGAGGGACATTGGTAATAAGTAATGCTAATCCTCATGCAAAAACCAGTCTAGTGCGCTCACTACTAGCAGCATGTGTGTGGGTTCCTCTCAAGCTAAAAGCAAGTGAACCAAAAAGGAAAAAAAAAATTATCTGTAAAAATGCATTTTTTTACCTGCAAATATATTTTCCTAGAATTGATGAGTGTGCATCAATTCTTCATCCTATCATTTCGACATCACGTGTTAGCAGACTGTTACTGCGCCTGTGTGTTACCAGAGCCCATAGGGGAAGTAAAAAGAACATAATAGCACTGTAACCTACCCTGTACGTTAATTTGAATTGAAACAGTTTAGGTTTAAGATTACAAGGATTGTGTACATTGAGCCGAGTTAATGATCACACATGTTTGTTGTGTGAGATTGCAGCCTCTTCACTGATGACTGACAGGACTTTAGTCCACTTCTGAGATCAAGTGGTGATCTACATGTTTGTGACCTTCGTTATCATTGCGATCAATCACCCACTAAAGATTGATTTTTTGTTATTAAGCAATGTTTGAAGTCTTTGGTTCATTTGGATCATCATCATTATTAAGTGCCGTGCTGACATGACTCTCCCCAGATCTCGGTCTTTGGTTTTCTGGATCAACTCTGCCGTTGATATTCCTCACATGACCAAAAAAAGCTGGCTGTCTCTTTCTTATTGTTGTATATAATGTTCTAGTTTCGTTAGCCTCTTTAAGGCATTAATTGTTAGTTACTTTGGCAGTCCAAGGAATTCGCAACATTCGTCTAAGGAACCACATCTCTGTTTCTTCATTTCGATACATTCTTAAAATTTTAATTTATAAATGAAAATAAGACAAATAGGTATTTGCCTGTATAGAGAGGAGAGACGGTGAACATGTCCTCCAAGAATGTCAACTCCACAAGAATGGCAGACTGCTGACATGCCTTACACAACCACACTGTGGTGGGAAAAGCCGTGATAACAGATTTACTTTGTCTTTAATATGACCATTTATTTTGGTCACCCGTACTATATTTGCAGAATATTTCTAAACTATTTGTATTTAAACAACTATAAATAAGACAATATTTGTATTTAAACAACTATAATATAAGACATTTGTGTGTCCTTAAGTATGATCAGAAAGAAAAAAATTAAAGCAGCCCACTTCTTAATCAGAGAACTGCAGTATTGCAGTGGCTAGCAACACTTGCTTGTTAGACCAGTAGGCATGTGTTCAAACCCCTATCAAGGCGGTCGATCCAGTCTAAAGTGGGTGCCCTGGGAGGTGAAGGTGACCTGGCACGTATTGACCACATCACCCATACAAAAATGAGGCGAGCTTCACATACACATTACAGCCATGACAGGGCTGTTTACGTGTTTACTTCCTAAAGTAAGTTGCACTCCTAAAGTGTAGCCCACTTCCTAATGTAAATTATATTTGAAATAAATTTAGCCCACTTTGTAATGTTAGTAACTTTGTTAGAACACAAATGGCAAGGGGAGCTTTCATAGCACCAGGACATCTACTGAAGTCAACCAAAATTAGCAATTAGTACCAACCATAGAATGTTCATCTCCAAAGTTGAATCAGTACTGCTGTATAAAGCAAACACATGGAGAATGACTGAAGCAAATACTAATGAAGCTACAAACATTTATTAACGGGTGTCAGCGCAGAAGAAGACTTAAATGACATGACAGAATCACTCATGTGGAACTTAGGGGAAAGTCCACTAGGCACAATTTGGTGAATTGTAAGGTGAAGAAAAGATGCTGGTGTTGGATAGGATGAACATTGAGAATGTCTGATTATAGTACAACTAGATCTTTTTGTTTCTGGAACCCACAGGGCAAAATAAGTAGAGAGAGACCAGAAAACACATGGAAAAGATAATCAGAGACAATAAATAATACAGGGAGTAATATGGAGGGAGCTGCGGGGAATACCAAAAGATAGAACAGCTTGGAGTGAGTTTGTTGAGGACTTATGTTCCATCGAAGGATCAAGGGAAGCCGTAGAAGAAACAGAAAACAGCAGTGAGGCGGGGTGTGTGCCTGCTGAGACTTGTTGATATTGTTAAGTGTGGAAATGTCATGATACCATATTGTGACCTGGCTATAAATAGTGGCCTAAATGTTTGACACAGCACCACATTGCCAATGACCTATTTGCTTATCACCGCTCCATTCATGGTGGTCACAGCTTGTTATCGGGCCACTAGCTTGCAGGGCATGATTCTCATGTGTGATTTATTGTGCCTGCACTGTGCCTCCTGGGCTGCTGGCTTGACCCAGCCAAATATGGGTGCCAGGATATGGCTGGGGGAGTCAAAAGACGGCATGCATAATATTGACGACATCACTAAGGGGAGTGCCAATTGGTATAAAAGTATGGAGCTAGCACTTTGTCAGATGAGCCTCAAAAAGTGGTTCTTTAAATTTTTATTTTTTTTAAAACTGTTACACTGTACCTGGCTGGTCACTGCAATGAATTTTTTGTTGTCATTGTGTGTGCCATTGTGGTTGTTGAGGAGTTAGTTGTCTTTATCTCAGCATGTCAATATATGGGGGGCATTGGTTGTTGGTCTGGAAGTGTACATCTGTGACAGATTAGTTTACTGCATATGTTTGATTCTGGTCATTAGTTTAGCCATTCATATACTCATAGCATTAACAAATATTTATTAATTTCCCGTTACTTGTAAAATGTGGGGTTTTATTTATATGTGTAATCTACCAGCTAGGGTTTAATTTCTCAATTTTAAAGATTGGGAAAGTATAAAATATAACAAGTCATAGAGGTTGAAACCGTTTAGAGAAACGATGAATACAAACTAGAATGCTAAGAAGATAATGGGGAAACCTCTGGGCATTCTTAAAATACCATGCATCCCTCAAAATTATCTTCGCATGCACCATCAGTTGTCTAAACAAGCATGTAGATTGATTAAATCCAAGCAATTAACTTGCATCCTGATGACTTTGTATCTTAAATAGGTATCTCGTGATCGTAACCAAGGCAGACTTCCACCTCATCTTCAGCAGCTAGCCAAAGTGTTGCAGAAGGAGGAGGAGCAGAAAAAACAAAATCCTGTAACACAGCGGGTGAAAATCATTATGGTAATACATTTCATATTGTATATATTAGTATATGTAATCAAAGACTGTAGACCCTGAGGTAGACCAAGAAGATGGTGGAGAGATAATATATATTTATAATATTATATAATAATATAATAATATATATATAATAATCTTCATTGCTCTTTCTATGCATCCATGTGTTCTCATCATTGTGATACATCATTGTGATACTTATTCTGATACAAGTACCCAGTTCTCTGTATGAGTTCCAGATATCTTCATTGCTCTTTCTATGCATCCACAGTGTTTTCATCATTCTTCTACACAACCACATCTCAGCAGCTTCCATGTTAATTCCTCACAAATGTATTATGGTAATACATTTCATATTGTATATATTAGTATATGTAATCAAAGACTGTAGACCCCGAGGTAGACCAAGAAGATGGTGGAGAGATAATATACATACAGACCTACAAGCACTTGGAATCAGTGACTGGCAAAAGAAGGTCAACCAGAGAGACAAATGGAGACGACTTGTATCTGCAGCAAAGAACCTCAATGGCTCGGAATGCTGAAGAAGAAGAATCAAAGATGGATATGTCCACACATATACATGCAGTAATAATGTGCATACATTTGTACAACTCACGCACGCTAAGACACATGTCTTATAGTCCATGCTATGTAGCATTGGTGATCATATCTGGCCACAGCCTTCTCGTGTACTGCCAATTATATTTTAAACTGGTATTCCTCCATGCCATGATGTCAAACTGTCCAGCATCTTCTGTCTTGTCTTCCCTTGCTGCTCCTCTCCTCCAACTTTTCTGTTGTGACGACATACTCCAGCTTTCCCCCTCATCGTGACATGCCCCCAAAATGTGAACACTTATTCTGATACAAGTAAACAGTTCTCTGTATGAGTTCCAGATATCTTCACTGCTCTTTCTATGCATCCAGTGTTCTCATCATTGTGATACTTATTCTGATTCAAGTAACCAGTTCTCTGTATGAGTTCCAGATATCTTCATTGCTCTTTCTATGCATCCAGTGTTCTCATCATTGTGATACATCATTGTGATACTTATTCTGAGTCAAGTAACCAGTTCTCTGTATGAGTTCAAGCTATCTTCATTGCTCTTTCTATGCATCCAGTGTTCTCATCATTGTGATACAATTGTGATACTTATTCTGAGTCAAGTAACCAGTTCTCTGTATGAGTTCCAGATATCTTCACTGCTCTTTCTATGCATCCAGTGTTCTCATCATTGTGATACAATTGTGATACATCATTGTGATACTTATTCTGATTCAAGTAACCAGTTCTCTGTATGAGTTCCAGATATCTTCATTGCTCTTTCTATGCATCCAGTGTTCTCATCATTGTGATACAATTGTGATACATCATTGTGATACTTATTCTGAGTCAAGTAACCGGTTCTCTGTATGAGTTCAAGCTATCTTCATTGCTCTTTCTATGCATCCAGTGTTCTCATCATTGTGATACAATTGTGATACATCATTGTGATACTTATTCTGAGTCAAGTAACCAGTTCTCTGTATGAGTTCCAGATATCTTCACTGCTCTTTCTATGCATCCAGTGTTCTCATCATTGTGATACAATTGTGATACATCATTGTGATACTTATTCTGATTCAAGTAACCAGTTCTCTGTATGAGTTCCAGATATCTTCATTGCTCTTTCTATGCATCCAGTGTTCTCATCATTGTGATACATCATTGTGATACTTATTCTGAGTCAAGTAACCAGTTCTCTGTATGAGTTCCAGCTATCTTCATTACTTTTTCTATGCATCCAGTGTTCTCATCATTGTGATACAATTGTGATACTTATTCTGAGTCAAGTAACCAGTTCTCTGTATGAGTTCAAGCTATCTTCATTGCTTTTTCTATGCATCCAGTGTTCTCATCATTGTGATACATCATTGTGATACTTATTCTGATTCAAGTAACCAGTTCTCTGTATGAGTTCCAGATATCTTCATTGCTCTTTCTATGCATCCAGTGTTCTCATCATTGTGATACTTATTCTGATTCAAGTAACCAGTTCTCTGTATGAGTTCCAGATATCTTCACTGCTCTTTCTATGCAGCCAGTTTTCTCATCATTGTGATACATCATTGTGATACTTATTCTGATTCAAGTAACCAGTTCTCTGTATGAGTTCAAGCTATCTTCATTGCTTTTTCTATGCATCCAGTGTTCTCATCATTGTGATACATCATTGTGATACTTATTCTGATTCAAGTAACCAGTTCTCTGTATGAGTTCCAGATATCTTCATTGCTCTTTCTATGCATCCAGTGTTCTCATCATTGTGATACAATTGTGATACATCATTGTGATACTTATTCTGAGTCAAGTAACCAGTTCTCTGTATGAGTTCAAGCTATCTTCATTGCTCTTTCTATGCATCCAGTGTTCTCATCATTGTGATACAATTGTGATACTTATTCTGAGTCAAGTAACCAGTTCTCTGTATGAGTTCCAGATATCTTCACTGCTCTTTCTATGCATCCAGTGTTCTCATCATTGTGATACAATTGTGATACATCATTGTGATACTTATTCTGATTCAAGTAACCAGTTCTCTGTATGAGTTCCAGATATCTTCATTGCTCTTCCTATGCATCCAGTGTTCTCATCATTGTGATACATCATTGTGATACTTATTCTGATTCAAGTAACCAGTTCTCTGTATGAGTTCCAGATATCTTCATTGCTCTTTCTATGCATCCAGTGTTCTCATCATTGTGATACATCATTGTGATACTTATTCTGATTCAAGTAACCAGTTCTCTGTATGAGTTCCAGATATCTTCACTGCTCTTTCTATGCATCCAGTGTTCTCATCATTGTGATATTTATTCTGAGTCAAGTAACCAGTTCTCTGTATGAGTTCAAGCTATCTTCATTGCTTTTTCTATGCATCCAGTGTTCTCATCATTGTGATACATCATTGTGATACTTATTCTGATTCAAGTAACCAGTTCTCTGTATGAGTTCCAGATATCTTCATTGCTCTTTCTATGCATCCAGTGTTCTCATCATTGTGATACATCATTGTGATACTTATTCTGATTCAAGTAACCAGTTCTCTGTATGAGTTCCAGATATCTTCACTGCTCTTTCTATGCAGCCAGTTTTCTCATCATTGTGATACATCATTGTGATACTTATTCTGATTCAAGTAACCAGTTCTCTGTATGAGTTCAAGCTATCTTCATTGCTCTTTCTATGCATCCAGTGTTCTCATCATTGTGATACATCATTGTGATACTTATTCTGAGTCAAGTAACCAGTTCTCTGTATGAGTTCCAGCTATCTTCATTACTTTTTCTATGCATCCAGTGTTCTCATCATTGTGATACAATTGTGATATTTATTCTGAGTCAAGTAACCAGTTCTCTGTATGAGTTCAAGCTATCTTCATTGCTTTTTCTATGCATCCAGTGTTCTCATCATTGTGATACTTATTCTGATTCAAGTAACCAGTTCTCTGTATGAGTTCCAGATATCTTCATTGCTCTTTCTATGCATCCAGTGTTCTCATCATTGTGATACATCATTGTGATACTTATTCTGATTCAAGTAACCAGTTCTCTGTATGAGTTCCAGATATCTTCACTGCTCTTTCTATGCAGCCAGTTTTCTCATCATTGTGATACATCATTGTGATACTTATTCTGATTCAAGTAACCAGTTCTCTGTATGAGTTCAAGCTATCTTCATTGCTTTTTCTATGCATCCAGTGTTCTCATCATTGTGATACATCATTGTGATACTTATTCTGATTCAAGTAACCAGTTCTCTGTATGAGTTCCAGATATCTTCATTGCTCTTTCTATGCATCCAGTGTTCTCATCATTGTGATACAATTGTGATACATCATTGTGATACTTATTCTGAGTCAAGTAACCAGTTCTCTGTATGAGTTCAAGCTATCTTTATTGCTCTTTCTATGCATCCAGTGTTCTCATCATTGTGATACTTATTCTGAGTCAAGTAACCAGTTCTCTGTATGAGTTCCAGATATCTTCACTGCTCTTTCTATGCATCCAGTGTTCTCATCATTGTGATACAATTGTGATACATCATTGTGATACTTATTCTGATTCAAGTAACCAGTTCTCTGTATGAGTTCCAGATATCTTCATTGCTCTTTCTATGCATCCAGTGTTCTCATCATTGTGATACAATTGTGATACATCATTGTGATACTTATTCTGATTCAAGTAACCAGTTCTCTGTATGAGTTCAAGCTATCTTCATTGCTCTTTCTATGCATCCAGTGTTCTCATCATTGTGATACATCATTGTGATACTTATTCTGAGTCAAGTAACCAGTTCTCTGTATGAGTTCCAGCTATCTTCATTACTTTTTCTATGCATCCAGTGTTCTCATCATTGTGATACAATTGTGATATTTATTCTGAGTCAAGTAACCAGTTCTCTGTATGAGTTCAAGCTATCTTCATTGCTTTTTCTATGCATCCAGTGTTCTCATCATTGTGATACATCATTGTGATACTTATTCTGATTCAAGTAACCAGTTCTCTGTATGAGTTCCAGATATCTTCATTGCTCTTTCTATGCATCCAGTGTTCTCATCATTGTGATACATCATTGTGATACTTATTCTGATTCAAGTAACCAGTTCTCTGTATGAGTTCCAGATATCTTCACTGCTCTTTCTATGCAGCCAGTTTTCTCATCATTGTGATACATCATTGTGATACTTATTCTGATTCAAGTAACCAGTTCTCTGTATGAGTTCAAGCTATCTTCATTGCTTTTTCTATGCATCCAGTGTTCTCATCATTGTGATACATCATTGTGATACTTATTCTGATTCAAGTAACCAGTTCTCTGTATGAGTTCCAGATATCTTCATTGCTCTTTCTATGCATCCAGTGTTCTCATCATTGTGATACAATTGTGATACATCATTGTGATACTTATTCTGAGTCAAGTAACCAGTTCTCTGTATGAGTTCAAGCTATCTTTATTGCTCTTTCTATGCATCCAGTGTTCTCATCATTGTGATACAATTGTGATACTTATTCTGAGTCAAGTAACCAGTTCTCTGTATGAGTTCCAGATATCTTCACTGCTCTTTCTATGCATCCAGTGTTCTCATCATTGTGATACAATTGTGATACATCATTGTGATACTTATTCTGATTCAAGTAACCAGTTCTCTGTATGAGTTCCAGATATCTTCATTGCTCTTTCTATGCATCCAGTGTTCTCATCATTGTGATACATCATTGTGATACTTATTCTGATTCAAGTAACCAGTTCTCTGTATGAGTTCAAGCTATCTTCATTGCTCTTTCTATGCATCCAGTGTTCTCATCATTGTGATACATCATTGTGATACTTATTCTGAGTCAAGTAACCAGTTCTCTGTATGAGTTCCAGCTATCTTCATTACTTTTTCTATGCATCCATTGTTCTCATCATTGTGATACAATTGTGATACTTATTCTGAGTCAAGTAACCAGTTCTCTGTATGAGTTCAAGCTATCTTCATTGCTTTTTCTATGCATCCAGTGTTCTCATCATTGTGATACATCATTGTGATACTTATTATGATTCAAGTAACCAGTTCTCTGTATGAGTTCCAGATATCTTCATTGCTCTTTCTATGCATCCAGTGTTCTCATCATTGTGATACATCATTGTGATACTTATTCTGATTCAAGTAACCAGTTCTCTGTATGAGTTCCAGATATCTTCACTGCTCTTTCTATGCAGCCAGTTTTCTCATCATTGTGATACATCATTGTGATACTTATTCTGATTCAAGTAACCAGTTCTCTGTATGAGTTCCAGATATCTTCATTGCTCTTTCTATGCATCCAGTGTTCTCATCATTGTGATACTATTGTGATACATCATTGTGATACTTATTCTGAGTCAAGTAACCAGTTCTCTGTATGAGTTCCAGATATCTTCACTGCTCTTTCTATGCATCCAGTGTTCTCATCATTGTGATACAATTGTGATACATCATTGTGATACTTATTCTGATTCAAGTAACCAGTTCTCTGTATGAGTTCCAGATATCTTCATTGCTCTTTCTATGCATCCAGTGTTCTCATCATTGTGATACTTATTCTGAGTCAAGTAACCAGTTCTCTGTATGAGTTCAAGCTATCTTCATTGCTCTTTCTATGCATCCAGTGTTCTCATCATTGTGATACATCATTGTGATACTTATTCTGAGTCAAGTAACCAGTTCTCTGTATGAGTTCCAGCTATCTTCATTACTTTTTCTATGCATCCAGTGTTCTCATCATTGTGATACAATTGTGATACTTATTCTGAGTCAAGTAACCAGTTCTCTGTATGAGTTCAAACTATCTTCATTGCTTTTTCTATGCATCCAGTGTTCTCATCATTGTGATACTTATTCTGATTCAAGTACCCAGTTCTCTGTATGAGTTCCAGATATCTTCATTGCTCTTTCTATGCATCCACAGTGTTTTCATAATTCTTCTACACAACCACATCTCAGCAGCTTCCATGTTAATTCCTCACTTCACTGCTAATTGTTTTAGGATTGGTTCAATATAGCCTTTAAAAAAGTCTTTCCTTACCTCGATTGACACAGATAAATTGCGGAGACTGTTCTTCATATTGTGAAATGCTACTTTACTTTTAACTTCCTTAGTACACCTTCTTTGATATTAAAGTAGCACACACTTCTGGGCTTAAATTATCCAGTTTCGATCCTGTCTTGGAGATAATTTTTTTTTATTTTCTATGATTCTGGGTTTGGCCATAAAATGAGTGCGGTTTATTTCACAGGCAAAAGGAAAAGATGGCAAACAAGTTTGCTGGTCACCTCATGCCTTGACCATTGATTTAGCATATATAATTAGTCACAATGGTTAATATATTGTCTGTCAAGGTGCCCAATATTCTATCATCATCAGTGGCGGAATGTTATTTTTCTGAACAGTTCTGCTCAAAGGGGCAACCCAATATCCTACATTATGTATGTAAATGTTTTTAAGGAAAGTAAAAGACAGGGTTAGCATGACACGTAGGCAGTCTTAAATAAACATTTATCAACATACGCGAAGTCCTAAATTTACATTTATCAACATATTCATCATCTGCTATGAATCACTTTTAATACAAAGAATTGCTTAAACAGATTGCCCTAGCTAATAAACAGATCAGCCGCTGGTCCTAAAAGGGTCAACATAGAATGATTGTTTTGTTTAACTGGCCATGTCAGTATAATTTTGTTTTATGCTATCTTAATACATTTTGTTGATTCATTTGAACTGCCTAAATGTTGTTGTTTTTTTTTGTTGCTCTCTCGCTTTGAACTCAAGGGAAGTCCAAACATGCTACTTCTAGTAGCACTGGACTAAATTTGTTGTGTAGATTAGCTTTCCCTTTTACCAGTGTCCCTCGCCACCAGGCGAACAAACTCTGACTTCTGAGGTACTTGTAATTTCAATAAGGTCAACATTTTAGTCCAACTGTCAGGTGTAGGGGTTACCTTAGCATCAACACACCAGATGTTTAAGAACGCGCATTCTAATCCATTCAGCCATACTGACCTCCACATTACAATATGATTCCAATGAAGAACAAACATGTAAGATTTAGTTATCTGGACAACGAACTGATGATACGTTTCTGTTTGATGGAATAAATTTTAATGTATTTATTTTTAAATTTATACCATTTGTCTCTGTTAGAACTGCAGTTTTCAATTGCTGTGACTAGTGCATGAAGTTTAATTCATCTTTGGAACTGTTATTGTGATTGCTTTACTTTCAGTCTATTGGCTTGGTACTTGTGCATGCACACAGTCGGTTTGCAGCGGATGCAGATGTTGCATCTGGAACCAGCCTTTCGTCTAAAAGCTTAGGAGATGAACGGATACACCCAGAATATCCACTGTGGCAGTTTTACATAACAAGGTGAGTGGGTAGACACTCAACAAACATAAGTTACCATGCTCAGCTCAGTTGACTTTAGTGAAGTTATGAGATCTTTATGTTTTGTGCATGTTTATAGCATTCATTTTATGTTTGTTTGTTTTTTTATTCTAGTGTAAATGTAACATTCATACTAGATAATTAGTGTGCAAATATGAGTGATTGGAACAGCCAAATATAAGATGAACCTGCGTGCCCAATTTTTGACCCTTTGAAATTAAAGCTTGTTCATTCGTTACCAAATGTGGCTTCCCCTCTGGGATTGGGTTTAATTCTGATGACAGTGAAATACATAAATCCAGAGAAAGAAGCGTGATCTACTTTGGTCTAATCCCAGGCAGACCTGGTCATGGCTTAATATACCTCTCTGCACATGTGAAATTGCAGTATCCGCCTCGCACACCCCTCTGGTTTCTGAGCTTGGAGAAGGCAGGAAGAGCTCTGCAGATCCTGTGGAGTAAGTACTTCACTACCAGGTCAGAAGAAAAGTGCTTACACCAACCTCACTCCAAATAGATGCAAGCCATTTTCAAAGTTCAGATGACCTGAATACCAGTGTATTGGACTTATAACTCGGTCTCTTAGCGGATTCACCAATCAGCAAACCGACCAGGTGTGGCCAGAATGCAAAACTGGGACATGAACTATACAGCTGATTCTGGGCAGTTAGATGAGTTTCATTTTGGCTGCAGGTATGCAGATAGGATGATCAGCACACAGAGATACTGCAGTGTTTTCGAGCTGTTGCAGCATAGCATAGTTGTATGTGCTTTAAAATGTATTACATGCCAGGGTTAAGCAATCTTGATATGGTCACAATAATAGTCTTAGAGGTATACTGTAGGGTGTATTTTTAATGACTGTGGGATTTTTGAAAATATTGCCGTTTCAAGTTTTGTATTCACCCTCTGTGGAATTCATGCAACATAAAAGGTAAATACAAAACTTGGACCGGCAATATTTTCAAATGCCCCACAGTCATTAAAAATACTATTGCTTGGGTTTGCATAAGTTACTTGAGGGCTATGCTCCATTTGGAGATGAAAGGCAAAAGAGGAAGATTTGTATATTGTATGTAAATTGTTTGTCATTAATTTACTTATTTTCATTTCTGCCACACACAAAAAGGGAAATGGCAACGGAGTTTAAAAAACAAATTGTGTGATGGGAGTTGTCTATAGCAAAGTGTCTTTGCTATAGTTCAGTAGCTCTCTGGTTGCAATATCAAAAATGCCAGTCAACCATTAGTATGTATAGAGCAAATTTACTAGCATTTCATTTCTTGACTTGATTTTAGAATAAAATGATGGAACGGGAATTTGTTCACATATTTATCACTTGTCTTCAATTTTCAGATTTCTGGCACCAAAACTGGACTATGGGCTAACTCTGATCTTGACATTAGCACTGGCTGTTAAATATGTATTCTTTGATGATAAACTAGAAAAGGATGTTCAGAAGTTGTTGACCATTCAGACTCCCACACAAAATGGCATTAAATTAAATGCACATACCAACAGTAAAGCACAGCTGAGCCCCCTTAAGCTAGCAAAGGAAGTGAAACACTGTAAGTATCTTTGGTAGAAATCGGGTTTTATAATTGAGAAAATTACTGTTTTCAGATGGATGCTTTTAGCTGATTTTCTTGATACAAAAGCAGTGGAGTGTTTGAGCAAATGTAATAACAATCTTAGATCAGTCACTTTTGTCATAGGAATCAGGTTTTATAATTGAGAAAATTACTGTTTTCAGATGGATGCTTTTAGCTGATTTTCTTGATACAAAAGCAGTGGAGTGTTTGAACAAATGTAACAACAATCTTAGATCGTCTCTTTTGTGACAGGAATCAGGTTTTATAATTGAGAAAATTACTGTTTTCAGATGGATGCTTTTAGCTGATTTTCTTGATACAAAAGCAGTGGAGTGTTTGAACAAATGTAATAACAATCTTAGATCAGTCACTTTTGTCATAGGAATCAGGTTTTATAATTGAGAAAATTACTGTTTTCGGATGGATGCTTTTAGCTGATTTTCTTGATACAAAAGCAGTGGAGTGTTTGAGCAAATGTAATAACAATCTTAGATCAGTCACTTTTGTCATAGGAATCAGGTTTTATAATTGAGAAAATTACTGTTTTCAGATGGATGCTTTTAGCTGATTTTCTTGATACAAAAGCAGTGGAGTGTTTGAACAAATGTAACAACAATCTTAGATCAGTCTCTTTTGTGACAGGAATCAGGTTTTATAATTGAGAAAATTACTGTTTTCAGATGGATGCTTTTAGCTGATTTTCTTGATACAAAAGCAGTGGAGTGTTTGAACAAATGTAATAACAGTCTTAGATCAGTCACTTTTGTCATAGGAATCAGGTTTTATAATTGAGAAAATTACTGTTTTCGGATGGATGCTTTTAGCTGATTTTCTTGATACAAAAGCAGTGGAGTGTTTGAGCAAATGTAATAACAATCTTAGATCAGTCTCTTTTGTGACAGGAATCAGGTTTTATAATTGAGAAAATTACTGTTTTCAGATGGATGCTTTTAGCTGATTTTCTTGATATAAAAGCAGTGGAGTGTTTGAACAAATGTAACAACAATCTTAGATCGGTCTCTTTTGTGACAGGAATCGGGTTTTATAATTGAGAAAATTACTGTTTTCAGATGGATGCTTTTAGCTGATTTTCTTGATACAAAAGCAGTGGAGTGTTTGAACAAATGTAACAACAATCTTAGATCAGTCTCTTTTGTGACAGGAATCAGGTTTTATAATTGAGAAAATTACTGTTTTCAGATGGATGCTTTTAGCTGATTTTCTTGATACAAAAGCAGTGGAGTGTTTGAACAAATGTAATAACAATCTTAGATCAGTCACTTTTGTCATAGGAATCAGGTTTTATAATTGAGAAAATTACTGTTTTCAGATGGATGCTTTTAGCTGATTTTCTTGATACAAAAGCAGTGGAGTGTTTGAGCAAATGTAATAACAATCTTAGATCAGTCTCTTTTGTGACAGGAATCAGGTTTTATAATTGAGAAAATTACTGTTTTCAGATGGATGCTTTTAGCTGATTTTCTTGATATAAAAGCAGGGGAGTGTTTGAACAAATGTAACAACAATCTTAGATCAGTCTCTTTTGTGACAGGAATCAGGTTTTATAATTGAGAAAATTACTGTTTTCAGATGGATGCTTTTAGCTGATTTTCTTGATACAAAAGCAGTGGAGTGTTTGAGCAAATGTAATAACAATCTTAGATCAGTCACTTTTGTCATAGGAATCAGGTTTTATAATTGAGAAAATTACTGTTTTCAGATTAATGCTTTTAGCTGATTTTCTTGATACAAAAGCAGTGGAGCGTTTGAACAAATGTAATAACAATCTTAGATCAGTCTCTTTTGTGACAGGAATCAGGTTTTATAATTGAGACAATTTACTGTTTTCGAACTTATTCTATTAGTTGATTTTCAAGATAGAAAAGCAGTAGGGTGTTTGAAGAAATGTAATAACAATCTTAGATCAGTCTCTTTCATTCTTTGTGTCTCCTCTCCTGCTCTAGGAGGTAGCGGAGAAATACAACCTCCTTGTGTGACAGGTCAAGGACCCTGTATTTGACTTTGTGGGGCATGTTGGGTGTGTGGTGCTGGCCCTTTTTTTTTTTTTTTTACAACCAGTCAGCACTGGGTGGGTGATGTGGTCATTATCATGTTGGCCGAGTTTATTCCCAGGGAATTGTCTTGTACCTGTTGCATGCTGGGAGTTCAGGGCAGTGGATAAACATCCCTGCCTCGAAGGGTGAATCCTGAACATCTGACCCCCAGGTAGGCAGGCCAGCTAGCAGACACTGCACTACCACTCAAGTCTTGACTACCTAACACACATCCACCATTGCTCAGTCTCCAGTCTTGCGAAGTGGTCACACTACCTTCCTGGCGCTATAAAGGTCATTGGTTCGACTTGGTCATTCAGTTCAGGAGCGCAGTGTTTTCTGAAGTCCCTGAGTGTGCTTGCTGAAGCTATGGAGTTTATGCTCTTGTGTGATGATTCCAGCAGGCCGCTCTACACTGAGCCATATGGGATAGAACCTGGCATAATGAAGTCGGTCCTCTTGCCCGTTTTAAGCCTTGCATTACCAGAACAAGATCTGTGTGCTTTCTTTTTCATAAAAGCTAGTCACTGAACATTGTTGGCTGGACTTCTTTTTCTGCTGCCTACATCCTCTTTTGGGGCATAGGCTTTCAAGGAACTCACACTGTGCATGAGGCGCTGGACATAGTTAAGGGTCAGAGACTGATAAGAGGGAAATCATGGATGGCTCAGGCGGAGGATACGATCAGACAGGTGTGCCCCTTGGAGAACATCAGGCGAGGAGAGGAGTGGGTCAGAGTGCCAGCCGTGCAGTCAGACTTGTGCAGAGTTGTAATAACATTGTGCAGGGAGTGGCCAGCAGGGGCCACGGAAGTGGAAATTCAGCAACTAATTCAGGAACATTCGCGCCCGGGTGATGTGATTATCTACACGGATGGGTCAGTGTTGAGAGGTAGGAGAAGTGCCTGGGGGTTCTTGGCAAAAACTAATGGTCGGCGTTTGGTGCAGGAGAGCCTGGCGTATGATGACACTACATCTAGCTTAAGAATGGAGATGGAGGCGGTCAGTGCAGCTTTCCGCTGGATAGAAAACACGATACATACACACATTGTGATTGTAACTGACTCAGAAAGCATGCTGAGAAGGGTGAGAACAGGCAAGCTTCGTGCAGAGTGGCTTGCTTCGCTTCGGAGGTCACGGGTAGCAAGCATCACCTGGATCTTTTCTCCTGGTCATGCCGGTGTGCTGGGGAATGAACAGGCGGACAGATTGGCTGGCTCGGCAAAACTTGGTGGAGTATTGATGCATGACAAGGCAGACGTGGTTGCGGCCTTGTGGGAGCACGTGTACACCTCGGAGGAGCAGATGGATCACCATAGTCTGGTAAGAATGAGACAGCGAGGTGTGATGAGGGGATCTGGCCAACGCTCGACGCTCAGAGGAAAGGCGAGACGGACATATAATCAGATTGCTACTGGAACTATTAGTATTGGAACTCTTCGCTGGGGATGGGGACGGAGCGCTTATGACTTATGGGAGTGTCCCGAATGCTGTGATGTCGGTTCCTAAATCAATCAATCAATCAATCACACTGTGCTGTATAATATGTGAAAGCTTAACATTTCACAACCCACCAGCAGACTTACCTCTACCTTTCTTTGTCTGCTATGATTGATAGTTGTTTTGTTTTTTAAAGCTACTGTAGTTTACAATTTGATGTAGCTGTCTTTGTTTGTTTTCTTAGGCAATGGTCTGATTCCGGTACCTGTAATTGAGAAGCTGCCACTGCCAGAAGTTGAGGCTCATAAACCTGCTTTTTTCTTGGGATCCCAGGACTTGGATGACAATAGTTCTGAGGAAGAAACTAAGAAAGACAATGACACACGAAGCAGTCATAAAGAGACACAGACTGACCAAGACATTGTCATACATGATGAAAAAGAATCAAATATTCAAACACCACGCTTCTTTTATGAACCAAACCTTTCTGACAAGGTCCCACGGCCAGTCGATGAGTGTTTGTCCGTCATGAACTCAGATGTAAGTGTTGCCATTGTAACAGCATGTGGACATTTATTTAGCTCAGTGGTTCTCAGCCCGTGATGTATTAAGACCACAGATTGGCAGGCTCAAACTGACTTCAGGACTACACAATGCGATCGTCCCCCTTTTTTTTAATTATGTGTGAGGGTGTGTGTGTGTATGTATATATATCTCCCTGTCGTAGGGGTTAAGGACGTTGTTCATAATCTCATATGCTCTCGTATGAAACAGCTGCGTGAGATTCAGCAGCAGATCGCGTCGCGTTGGTTACTTATGGAGATGTGTGAGCCGGTCGTTCAGACAGCAATGGCAAACTACTGAATGTAAAACTCGCCAAGACAATAACAGCAGCTGACAAATGCTAGTGTCTTGTAAAAAAGGATGGGGGATATATATATATGAGTGTGTGAGGGAGGGGGGGGGGATTCTGAACATATGGTGAAAGGGTGTGTGGACCAAAAAAAGGTTGAGAACCACTGATTTAGCTACTGAAATGTAACTCTATATGTTTATTCATGTGTAACTTTATGGTATTGAACTATAGAGTTTAATCCGCTTCCATCCCTTAGGCTGACGCATTGGTGTAATATTAAGGACATTGCACTAACAATAACATGTCTCAATTATTCCTTATGTCCAAACCATCCAGATATTTACTTCTCTTCCCCTCAATCTTGCCTGTTTTCACCAAGTTCTCTTTTATTTCTTCTTATAACGTGTCCAAAAATGTTGACTGACTTCATCTAATTTCTCTAATCAGTTGATGGTTTTCATTTGTTTCTTGTAGGATTTGGTCAGTGGTTTTTCTGTCTGTTATTGGTTTTTCTGTCCGTTCTTGGTATTCTTTGTATTTTCCTCAGAAGAATTTCCACTGGCAGTAGATGTATTTCAACTGGTCTGTTCATTGTCCATGTTTCACATCCTTACTAAAGTACAAGTTCTATATAGCACTTCAACACTTTTTTTCTCATTGCATTTGACATCTATTTATTGGTCAATATGTTTTCCTTATTGCAAAAGGCTACCTTTGCCATAGTGATTCTTTTTCTAATCTCTTCAAGAAGACACCTATCAAATATTATGACTGTTCCGAGATATTTGTACTGATTCATTTGGTTAAGAATGTTCCCATTTACCCGTATATTATGTTGTGGTATTTGTTTCTTTTTGGAGATGACCATAGTCTTTGTTGTCTTACAATGTACTTCTAATCCTAGTTCTTCACTGTTTACAATAACCGTATCTACTAAATGTTACAGAACCCGTTCATTGTCTGCAATTATTACTGCATCATCCGCATATCTAATGTTATTGATGTTACGTTCCCCCAATGGTGATTCCTCTCATATCATGTAAATTTCTAAAAATATTTTCACTTTACAGGGAGAAGAACTGGAGATATTACACATCCCTGTTGCACACCTCTTAATAGGCTGATATTGACCTACTTCATTATCATTCCTTATGGCAGCTTGTTCTTTCCAACATATGTTTTTTTTTTACAAGTCTCGCATGTCTTTCACATCAATTTGTAGATCTGCAAGCATATTCATGTTTATATGTTTTAAATATCCCTCATATGTGTATTAAACTAAATATAGGATGAATGTAACCCTGTCTGACATTCTTCCTTCTCCTGTGTATTTCTCTCTCTGATATTCTTCCTTCTACTGTGTACTCCCTTCTTAGCAACCACAACTAAATAAATAAAATTGCTCTTCTCAGGTTGGGCCTCAGTCACTGACAGACGAAGAAGTAACGATGCTTGTCAACTCTAAACATATACCTGCCTACAAACTAGAAAGCATCCTTGCCAACCACACTAGAGGAGTGGCCATCAGGTAGGACTGTAGCCAGGTGTATCCATCATATCTTGTTTTATGGTTATTACAGGAGTGGTCCACTGTATGATAACTTTAAGGGAAGCAATGAATAGCAACACTAACCTAGCCTTCATGCCGTAGGAGGTAACTGAGAAGGATTGACGTGACACTGGTTATCCCCTATAGCAGAGTAGCGGAGCTAAAGTCAACCGTGTCGTATAGTAGTTCATCTTTCAAAGTCCACACTCTATTGAATTAAGAACAGTTCGGCGACATCCAAGTTTCACTTTTATTGGTGATGCTGCATACAAAAAGGCATGACAGCCTACAAGGTTGTTGACATTCGAAGATTTACATAACTTAATCTTGCTCTACTCAATTTAACGCATTCTAGATGAAACCCAACTCCTGCGACCTCTCCAGCTGGTGGTCAAACTCCTTCTCCCCTGTAACTAACTTGTCGTCACCCCAAGATGCTCCTAGCCCCCTCCAAATACGGTGCTCACCCATGCACTGCTCACTGATAAAATCCCTACGTTGCGCACCAACTAGCCCCACAATGTCTTACAACCCCTATACAGGCTATTCTGTTATACTCATCCCATGAAACATTTTAGCAACAGTGTCTGTCTCCTGGTGTGCAGAACCTGCCACTCGGAATACTGAATCTATCACCTGACATACTATACCTGCCACTCGGAATACTGAATCTATCACCTGACATACTATACCTGCCACTTGGAATACTGAATCTATCACCTGACATACTATACCTGCCACTCGGAATACTGAATCTATCACCTGACATACTATACCTGCCACTTGGAATACCAAATCTATCACCTGACATACTATACCTGCCACTTGGAATACTGAATCTATCACCTGACATACTATACCTGCCACTTGGAATACTGAATCTATCACCTGACATACTATACCTGCCACTTGGAATACCAAATCTATCACCTGACATACTATACCTGCCACTTGGAATACTGAATCTATCACCTGACATACTATACCTGCCACTCGGAATACTGAATCTATCACCTGACATACTATACCTGCCACTCGGAATACTGAATCTATCACCTGACATACTATACCTGCCACTTGGAATACCAAATCTATCACCTGACATACTATACCTGCCACTTGGAATACTGAATCTATCACCTGACATACTATACCTGCCACTCGGAATACTGAATCTATCACCTGACATACTATACCTGCCACTTGGGATACTGAATCTATCACCTGACATACTATACCTGCCACTCGGAATACTGAATCTATCACCTGACATACTATACCTGCCACTCGGAATACTGAATCTATCACCTGACATACTATACCTGCCACTTGGAATACTGAATCTATCACCTGACATACTATACCTGCCACTTGGAATACCAAATCTATCACCTGACATACTATACCTGCCACTTGGAATACTGAATCTATCACCTGACATACTATACCTGCCACTTGGAATACTGAATCTATCACCTGACATACTATACCTGCCACTCGGAATACTGAATCTATCACCTGACATACTATACCTGCCACTTGGAATACTGAATCTATCACCTGACATACTATACCTGCCACTCGGAATACTGAATCTATCACCTGACATACTATACCTGCCACTCGGAATACTGAATCTATCACCTGACATACAATACCTGCCACTCGGAATACTGAATCTATCACCTGACATACTATACCTGCCACTCGGAATACTGAATCTATCACTTGACATACTATACCTGCCACTCGGAATACTGAATCTATCACCTGACATACTATACCTGCCACTCGGAATACTGAATCTATCACCTGACATACTATACCTGCCACTCGGAATACTGAATCTATCACCTGACATACTATACCTGCCACTCGGAATACTGAATCTATCACCTGACATACTATACCTGCCACTCGGAATACTGAATCTATCACCTGACATACTATACCTGCCACTTGGAATACAGAATCCACCTGACATACTATACCTTCCACTCAGGGTATTTAACAGTTATGTGGAATACTGAACCTGCCATGCAATGTACCGCACTTACAATTCTGGGTACTGAACCTCCACTACTACTACAAGTCTTGAACAAGTCTACAAAGACCTTTTTGTGAGTTGGTTATGGGTGTACGCTTTATTGGAAGATGAAAGGCAGAAGTAGAAGACATCAGTGGCCATTCTGTGGTACTGTAGCCATGTGTATCCATTACATCTAGTTAATAGGTTATTTGTTCAGTTGTATTTACAGTAAACAGCTGTTTTGATTACTTATTAAATCTGTATTCATAGTTGGTCCTATTAATTTGTATACTGGGATGTTTTGTTGTCCTGGCTGTTGTGAACAAACTCAGGCTGTTTTTTAACTCTGTCATAGAATCATTATACCCGTCTATGCTTGGAAAGGAAATATAAGAGAAACATACTGTGTCACCTCATCTTATAACAGAATGACCAATCATATGTTTAGCAAATTCAAAGAAAGGTCTAATGGGAGGAACAAGAGAAGGATGGAAGAACAAGGCAAAATTAAATCTGGAGTTAGATATTTGGTACTAGAGCATGATGATAATATTGCATCATTTTTGTGGTTGTGGTGGAGGTTCAATGCCCAGATTTCTGGGTGTGGTACACCACATGGCAGATTCATTATTCCACATGACATTTTTTATACCCTGACTGGCAGGTTCAGAATGTCAAGTGATAGATCTGGTATATCAGAAAGCAAATACAATTCTCCAGGTGGCAGATTCAGAACATCAGGTGACAAATTTGGTACATCGTGTGATAGAGTTAGTACTTATATAACCGATTTCAGTATTCCATGGTCGCAGATTTGTATAGATTTGGTACATCAGATGATAGAAATGGCAAATTTAGTTCATCTGGTGATATATTTGGTACACAATTGACCTGATACACAAGTCAGTCAGTTTGTACCTGCTGTCAGTTTGTACCTGCTGGATACACAAGTCAGGGTGTGCATGTTATGCACCCAGAATAACACAAGAAAAACTGTCAATGAATGTGGTAATTAATGTTTATTTTATTTTCTTCTTGACCTTTAGGCGACAGATGCTGGCTGAAGAATTACCATCAAAAAATGCTCTGGATTCTCTTCCTTTCATGAATTACGATTATAAATATGTAAGTCATCTATCATCACATGGAAGTATGACTGGTTGGTTATTGAGTTCAGAGTGAAATATTACATTCAGACTGAAATGGGCTAGACATGATGAGCTAGACATTCTGGTACATTCAGAATGGGGGAAAAAATGTTTTAAAATTTGTTCAGAAGCAGTTTCCTGCTTAATAATACAGTTTGTATCTGAATTTGGATTAGGCATCTGAGGAAAAAAATGTATCAGCGAAATTGTGGATCCCTCTGACCACTGTTTACTTCATTTGGTTCATGCAAGGGTTCCTTGAGACTGTAAAGATATTTCAAGCTTCCTCCTGAGCTAAAGGTTGAGAAAGCAGTTCAATAAGGAAACCATTATAGTCCTACTCCCAGATATCATTTTTGGCAGATAGGTCTTTCTTTTTTAATGTAAAATTCATCGGTGGATTATTGGTGGACTGAATGTTTGCATTGAAAATCTAAAAGTGGATATTTGATTGAAATCTTTTTATATTGGGTCATTCTATGTCGAGAAATTCAGTATAGCTTTACAGTTTTAGTTTTAGTCGTTGGATCAACATCATGGCACACGATTTAACCCATAAGTGCTCCATTTTCCTCCTAACTCAAACCTGAGTCTGGAGAAACTCAGCTCAATGCACAAACTCGGTTGCATCGGCGAGGATCCTGAAATACTTTGGGTAGATTTTTAACTCGAAATTTTGCCCGGGCAGCGCCGTTAGGCTACTCTTTCGATTTCCAACTGCCAGGGGATTTTTTACGTGCGCAACAATACACACGGGCGTCCGATCTCACTACCCAGAGACCAGGGGAGATTTTTTATTACTGGAAGTCCAGGTGGATTTATTAAATAAATCCCGATCCCCACCGGGGCCTGAACCCAGGACCTCCAGCACTCGAGGCAGACATCATACCTCGAGACCACTCAGGCCCCCCCCCCCCCCCCCCCTCTCTTAGCTTTACAGTGACTACAGCCATGCACTTTAAATGTTCTTAACTCAATACATACAATACATTACAGGCCAGTAGTGGTTGATTGGCTCAAACGATTACCCATGGGGCCCAAAAGCTAAGCAAAGACCGTAACTCTGTAACCTACTGTACATGTTGTAATAGGTGACTAAGGATGCTTGGTGTGTCTACGAAATGCTTGGTGTGTCTATGAAAGGCTTGGTGTGTCTATGAAATGCTTGGTGTGTCTGCGAAAGGCTTGGTGTGTCTATGAAATGCTTGGTGTGTCTACGAAATGCTTGGTGTGTCTATGAAAGGCTTGGTTTGTCTACGAAAGGCTTGGTGTGTCTACGAAAGGCTTGGTGTGTCTACGAAAGGCTTGGTGTGTCTACGAAAGGCTTGGTGTGTCTACGAAATGCTTGGTGTGTCTATGAAATGCTTGGTGTGTCTACGAAAGGCTTGGTGTGTCTACGAAAGGCTTGGTGTGTCTACGAAAG
The DNA here is from genome assembly GCA_014155875.1 of Cepaea nemoralis. Taxonomy (NCBI): domain Eukaryota; kingdom Metazoa; phylum Mollusca; class Gastropoda; order Stylommatophora; family Helicidae; genus Cepaea; species Cepaea nemoralis. The sequence continues at coordinate 582,578 of JACEFZ010001900.1, forward strand.
GCTTGGTGTGAGGTGGTTAAGGACCTATACTCCAATGGAAGATAGCAGACATCAGAAGATGGGCTAAAGTATGTTAGACTATGTCATGGCAAGATGCAGAAAATGTTTGACATCCACTGCAGCAATTTTTATGTGTGAAAATAGCTTGTTTGCTCTGATCCAGCTGTTACCTGTTGCATTGTTTGGTTTAATGAGAATGTATTTTTGTCATCAGGTTGATGGGGCTTGTTGCGAGAATGTGATTGGCTACATGCCTGTTCCAGTTGGTGTTGCTGGTCCACTGCTGTTGGATGGTGTTCTCTACCATGTTCCCATGGCAACCACAGAAGGCTGTTTAGTGGCCAGTACAAACAGAGGCTGTCGAGCTCTGCAGGTAAAATCATCAATCATCACTCTCAAACCTGTTCTAGTAAATGTACACATTTAGGTAGACTTTAACATTGGTTTCTTGTTCAAAAATCAATGGTAAGCTATTTTTACTAGCGTAAAATAGAAAATCAACCTGAGGTTAGTCACAACAGCCTGCAAAGAACATGCAACATTTTAATAATTTGGTGCGGACAGATAAACCTCACGGAGTTTTCTGTTTCCATGGCTATTGATTATTCAGTTTTCAATGTCTTACTTTTGCTACTGTATGATGTAGCAGGATCTGACTGTGATGTTTATTTTATTTACATTAATGCAAACACATTGGGCCTAAAGAAGGTGATGAGTCTACTCAGGGGGGAAGTGTGAACAGTTAGTGTGGGTAGTCTAGTAGCATGGTGGCTAGTGTGGGAAGTTATAGTAGCATGGTGGCTAGTGTGGGAAGTTATAGTAGCACGGTGGCTAGTGTGGGAAGTTATAGTAGCATGGTGGCTAGTGTGGGAAGTCATAGTAGCATGGTGGCTAGTGTGGGAAGTCATAGTAGCATGGTGGCTAGTGTGGGAAGTTATAGTAGCACGGTGGCTAGTGTGGGAAGTTATAGTAGCACGGTGGCTAGTGTGGGAAGTTATAGTAGCACGGTGGCTAGTGTGGGAAGTCATAGTAGCACGGTGGCTAGTGTGGGAAGTCATAGCACGGTGGCTAGCACACTTGTCTGCGAGTCTGGTGGTCATGTGTTCAAATCCCATTCAAGGTGGGGATGTTTGTTTTTTCTGTAATTGATGTGGTCCTGGCCTAGAAATTGGTGCCTGGAAAGTTTGTGGGGAGTAAAGGCAGGTGGAGTGGTGTTCCACTCACCTCACCCGCTAAGTGCTGATTGGTCTATAAATATAGGACTAGTGATTCTCTAAAAGTACTGGAGAGTTTGGGGAAATGCCACCATGTCCTACATTTCATAATATATATATATATAACTCTGCAGTTTGCACATGACAAGATGCAGCGAAATATGCCAGGCAAGAAATGGTGCAACATATAGTTTGTGGCTTCTGTGTTTAGATTCGCAAAGGGAATACATTGTTTTGAATGTTTTACATCTAACAATAGATGAGTATACTAGTGCTCTACAGAAGACATGCCCGTGGTGGGTGTTGCAGGTTGCTGCGCCACTGCGCCACACAAGATGGTTTCAGAAGTAGAGTATAAGATGAAACACTGGGATTTCAGAGAGATAATATTACACTAAACACTACGAACATTCGCATGTAGAATATTAAACACTGAAAAATTCAAAATGGGGGAAACAGCTTGAAAGTAAATCTAATATTTATTTCAAAGTTGATTTGTTGGTGTGCTCAAATCTTAAATCTGCCTCTGAATTGATTTCTTCTGTTAGCAAAGTGGAGGAGTTACAAGTGTTGTAACAAATGACGGTATGACAAGAGGCCCTGTAGTTCGATTTCCAACAGCAAAACGTGCCAGGTAATTTTCTGTTCGTGCTGACTTTTATATTAAGTTGTCAGTTCATGTGGGCTTGTAGGAGACTCACAGAAATGCCTTTCTTTCTTGCTTCTTCCATAACCTATTGGGGTGGTTGTGGAAACAACGTTGCTAAAGTCCTAGTGTATCTTAAATAGTGTATGCTCGTTGAGTTCTGCACCTGTTGTCAATTGAACACAAGCAAATCAGGGTAAATTGTTGTCGGCAGTGCCCGCAGTCAGAAAATAATTTGACAATCATGGTGACAGTATTTGAAACTTTGGTTCATCATTATGACCCTCAATCCAAAATTCCCAGCAGGCAAGAGAAATCCAGGTCTCCACAACACCTGACAAACACAGAGCACAGAAATCTGCAGGAAGAGTGATGCCAACTGTTTTTTTTTGGGGGGGGGGGGGGGGGGGGGGGATACCAGAGGTGTCCTTTTTAATGATTATGTTCCTGATGACTGAGACTAACTGACTGACTGAGAATGACTGACTGACTGATTGACTGAGACTGATTGACTGACTGACTAACTGAGACTGACTGACTGACTGAGATTGACTAAGACTGACTGACTGAGAAAGACAGACTGGCTGATTGACTGAGACTGATTGACTGACTGACTGAGACTGACTGACTGAGACTAACTGATTGACTGAGACTGAATGTCAGACTGACTGACTTACTGACCGACTGAGACTGACTGACTAACCGACTCTGACTGACTGACTGAGACTGACTGACCATACAAAGCTCCTTGCCAGAATAAAAAAGGCTGAGCAAGCAGACATACTCTTCCTTTGCTTCTCACACAGTAGGGCTTGTGCAGCTAGCAGCCAGTGATTTGAATATTGAAATTCTTAAACACCCAGCCTATTCTCTGGATTTGACTCCATCAGACTTCTTCTTTCCCGAAATCGTTAAATGACTGGTCAGCAAACATCTGTGTGACAGTAATGAAGTTTACTGGCAAATAATAATAACTGGTTTAGTTTGAAAAAAAAAAGAAGAAGATTCTTCTATAGCCAATGTGTGTTGTTGTTTTTCAACGTCAACAGAGATGACATAAGTGTGTCAATTAAAGTGATGATTATATTGAAAAAGAACAAACACCATGCAGCTTTTCATTTCTCTGTGTCATTTTCTTCATGGTCAAGGCCATAATGGATTTTCCCCTTCTAGGTGATCATAGCACATAAGCATCTCTCTGGTAGAGCACACACCTCTTCTGCTGTTTAAGTCCTGGGTTTATTCCTCCTGTGAATTGTTTACTGGCACTGATATGTGTGATTCCAGTGCTAACATGGATGTGAAAGTTGGAAATCAACGGTAGCTGTAGATAAAAAAAATTAGATAGTGTTGAGAACAAATGTCGTAAAAGAATTCTAAGCCTTCAATGGACAGATTTTAGAACCAATACGCAAATAAGACAAGAGACTAAGCAAGATATTGTATCCAATTTTATAAGAAAACGCAGTTGGAACTACATCAGCCATGTACTCAGAATGGACAAGACAAGATTCCCCTACCAAGCCCTCATAAGGACACCGGTAGGGAAAAGAATACAGGGAAAACCAAGAGAGACCATGCGTAGAACCATCATCAGCAGGTCCGCATGGCCAAGAACACGTGTTCTTAAACATCCAGTGTGCTGATGCCGAGGTAAGGGGTTCAGCCCCTACACAAGACAGTTGGACTAAAATGTTGATCTATCGTCTTTGACTTGGGGACGTAAATTACAAGTACCTCTGAAGTCAGAGTGGGTTCGCCTGATGGCGAGGGACACTGTTAATAGGGAAAGCTAACCCACACACAAAATTCAGTCCATCACTACTATAAATAGTGTGTATGGACTACGCTTGAGTTCAAAGCGAGCAAGCTCAAAAAAAAAACAATAAGAACTATCATCAGAGAGGACTCATTCAACGGCCAAATAAACATCCAGGATCTACAACAGGTAGCAGCGAACCGCCAGACATGGAGAGCCTGGACTTCTGCACTGGGCTAAAGAGGAAAGACTAACTTACTAACTGATATGTAATTATACTAAGATGACACATAATTGTTAGGTCCCTCTAACCCTCAGGGAAGTTTGTTTCCTTTTGAAAGGTAGATAAGCAGAATATGGCGTAAACACATTAATTTATGTAATCTTAACGATATCGGTGTTGGTAATTTAAATATTCCTAGATATGAAATATTGAGGTGAAATTAAAATAATAATGACTTGTATTTTTGTTGCCAGTGAGGTTAAACTGTGGCTGGAAATACAAGACAATTTTGACTTGTTGAAAGAATGCTTTGACGCCACCAGCAGGTAAGCAACTGTAGTTTGAGCAGCTAGGATTATAGTTGAGCAGGCAGTTGTATGCCAGCTAGGATTATAGTTGAACAGATAGGTGTTTGTCAGCTAGGATTATAGTTGAACAGATAGGTGTTTGTCAGCTAGGATTATAGTTGAACAGATAGGTGTTTGAACAGATAGGTGTTTGTCAGCTAGGATTATAGCTGAGCACAGTTGCTTGCCAGCTAGGATTATAGTTGAGCTGGCTAGATTCCCAACTGGATGTAAAATGATTTACTAGGCTCTCAGATAAATATCACGCTCACAATAGTATGTGGATAAAATATTCTCCTTCAGTCTGAATAATTGTTACATACACTGTTTTTATAGGAGTGGCTGGCCGAGTGGCTAGAATACTGTATTCTCCTTCGGGAGACACAGGTTCAAATCCTCGGTAGGGTGTGGATTGTTTTCTTTTTTTTGTTTTGTTGGGGGAAAAAAGAAAACCCTAGCCTGCACAGTTTGCGGTGACTGCACTAGCCAGGCGGCCTTAATTCCCCAGGCTCAAGACCCTCCTGCTATATACCTCAGTATACTATATAGGCAGAAAATGACTGTTTTTTGTAGTAATATTTGTATAGAGATAGTGCCATCTGTGGAAGCATCTTCTTAGTACAGCCTTGTATGGTGGTATGTACATAAAACAATGAACTCAAATCTTGGAATGTGTAACTCTAAATCAACACTACTGTGTGGATCAGATGCAAGCAGAAAGACTAAAACGGTTATGAATAAACAACAGACATTCATTGATAGGTGCTTGCACAGAATAGAAGGAATAAAATGGTATGGCAGAATTACCAATGTGGAGCTGATGGTGAGAGCTACACAAATGAATCAAGAGGTTAGGACAAAATTAGAGCACACCTGATGATAGTGTCACTAGAAAGTCCCTTGTCTATAAAAGATGAGAGCCCACTTAGAGCACACCTGATGATAGTGTCACTAGAAAGTAGTCTTTTGTCTATAAGCCACAGGCTGACAGGTCAGCATGGCCAAGTGAATGAGTGCTCGCTCTTCCGTTGTGCTGATGGTGAAGTAGCGGGTTCAGCCCCATACACCGGACAGACGGACTAAAATGTTGACTTCTCATCCTTGACTTGGGGACATAAATTACAAGTACCTCTGAAGTCAAATTGGGTTCGTCTGAGGGCGATGGACACTGGGAGGGGCAGCTAGCCCACATGCAAAAATCAATCCAGACTGGACTACGCTTGAGTTCAAAGTGAACCCAAAAGAAAAAAAGCCACATGGTCAGTGAAAAAGAGGGAGTCCTAAGAAGAAAAGAATTAGAGAGGGTGAATAATATGGGAAGGACACCGGGGAAGTTGAAAGGGATAACAAAGATGAGACTGCTTGGTGTGAGTTGATTACGGCCTGTGCTGCATTAGAGGAATACAGGCAGAAGTAGAGAAGAAGAATTATGTCAAGTCACTGCCTTTCTGTTTTAATTTATCAGATCCAACAAATTGTCTACATCAGCTGCAATACCTGGTGGCTTACCTGCAGAAAATGTCTTTCACCCTGGGAGTCTCAACCTATAGTTGGTAGTCGGTGAAGGAGGCTGTTGTGTTTGCTTGTGCGTTTACAGTCCTTGAATATCAAAGTGCTAGTCTTTCCTTTAGAATGGTATAGAAAACCTAATAGCCTCAACCCAAGTGAATAGTGAAAATCACAACTTATATCTTAGCATAGCAAGAACAAAGACAATGCATACAGATAAAACTGCTATGGAGAATGAAATATATGTTAATGAGGAAAAATTGGAGGTGGTGGAAAATGTTGAATATCATGGGTCATTGATTACCAACAATGGTGACATTATGAAAGAAATTAAATGACGACTATCAATTACTATTCAAAGACTAAAACAACTGAATAAATTATGGAGTGGGACAGACAGAACTACAAACATTAGATTTTTAAGAGCATGCATCTTTCCCATTGCAACATACGCCTGTGAGACCTGGACACTTACTAAACAAATGTCTTTGAATATAAATGTTATAGACGAGTTCTAAGAATATCTTGGGTAAAGAAAAGAACAAATGCATCCATACTTCAAGAGCTGAATATTGAAGAAGGTTGGCTATTAAAGACGATAAAACAAAGAAAATTTAAATATTTTGGACACTTGAAACGTCACAAAAGTTTGGAAAGAACAATAATGGTGTGTGTGTGGGGGGGGGGGGGGGGGGGCGGGGGGTGTTATATGCCTGGGAAGAGAGGAAGAGGAAGGCCAAAGAGAAGACAGGTGCAGGACATCTTGCTTATGATCGAGAGGTTTTCTGGAAGGTTGTTAAGGGAGCAAGGTTCTGCAAAGGACATGCTACTGATGAATGAATGAATGAGTCTTTCCTGGATGTCTCCAGAAGTTTTCTTATTAAGCTAACTGTGTTGTGACCACTTGCTCCAGGGAGCTGTGGTAGCTAGCATCCTTGCCTGCCAGTTTGGTGGTTGTCTTCAGATCTCCATCAAGGCAGGGGATTTGTTTTTTTAATGATTATGTCAATCCAGCCTAAAATAGACAGCAGGAAATATTCTGGAAAGTAAAGGCGCCTGGCACCATACTGACCATATTGCTCACTGGGTGCCGATCGACCTATACAAATATGGAGCTAGCTCTAATCACCCTGTACACCTCCAGGCCTGGACAAGTGTCCTTTACTTTCTATTTTTGCTTGTGTGGCTCTAGGGCTCGCTCTGCCTTATTAGTCGGTTTGGTTCATTGATTAATTCTCAGGGAAATGTGAGTTTTAACTGTAGAGTACCAGACATTAATGTTCAGGTCATTTATGTCCCTAAAAGGGCTAGCTAGCATCTTTTGGTGTAGACCTACAGGACCCTACCTAGCCAGGACCAACATTTTCTCCATGGGGATTGTTGCAGAGCTCTCCATACCCGGAAACCCAAAGAGAACCCAGCCTCATAAATTAATTTTTGTTTTCATTTGTGGTTATCCTGTTTGTGATATACACAGTTAATTTGTTTGTGTCGTGAACATCAAGGCTCAGTATTTCCTCCTCTGTTTATCTAACTTAATGTTATCGTTATGCAGTTATAACTAACATCAAATCTTGTTTCATGCCAGGTTTGCACGACTGAAGAAGGTACATATTGGCCAAGCTGGCAGAAGTTTGTATATCAGATTTGTGTCGACTACCGGCGATGCCATGGGAATGAACATGTTGTCTAAGGTACAGTTGCCCTTTTTCTTCTTCCTTGTATCTCCCAGTGGAGCGTATGCTCTCAGCCAATGACACATCAAGCCCTTTGTCAACTTGTTCATGATTGGTTAGATTTTGCAGTTTAACTTTTCCATGGGTTGAGGTAGCCAGAGTTACCTGCGAGACCAGGACACTTACTAAACAAGCTGAATAGCGCATAAATGTCAGCGCATAAAGGAATGTCTTGGACCCAGAAAAGAACAAATGCATCCATAAGACAAGAACTAAATATTGAAGAAGATTGGCTACTAAAGACGATAAAACAAAGAAACCTGAAATATTTTGGTCATTCGAAACGTCATGAAAGTTTGGAGAGAACAATCATGGGCGGCCAGAAGACAAGAAGAGGAAGGCAAAAGAGAAGATGGGTGTAGGATGTGACAGATGATCTCCAGATGGGTGTATCGGACGCGGGACATCTTGCTTATATCTGAGAAATTTTCAGGTTTTATGGGAGCGAGGTTCTGCAAGGGACATGATACTGAATGAATGAGGTAACCAGTCTCATGCCAACCCTCTTTAGTCGCATCTTACAACATGCCTGAGAGTCTACAGTGTTACTATTCATTGCTTACCTTACGGACCATGGCAACATGCCAGCTGTGTGCTTTAGTAGATAGTATTCGCAGGATTCTTTTTTCCAACCACGGCGATCCATCCTAAGAAAATTGTCATATTCTTCTTCTTCTTCTTCTGCGTTCATCCTGAGTTTTTTTTTTTCCGGACATGATTGCGTTGTGCCTGTTTACAGCAGAGCTGCGTTCTTGCGCCATTAGGCCGACACATCCAACTTCTGCGGGCATTTGTTGACTGGGTTAACCTTCCCGGGAAATTATCATATAATTGTCTGGGAAGAAAAAGGGGTGATGAAGGGAAATGGCTTCACCATATATGACCTAACATATGTATATTATTCACAGAATGTGTTTGATGTGATCTCTTCAGAGTGTATGTGCATGTGGTCTCTTCATAGAGGCTGTGGTAGAGTAGATTGTGAACTAGCTTGTCAGCATGATCTAGATATGAAGAAGTTTCATCTGTTTTCTCTCCACAACCCCCTTGCCAGCAATTAGTTTTGGGGTTTCCCCAGCCATACATTGCCCAGGGAAAGAAACGTAATGAAGAATGGTGGCTTAGTTGATGTAAAGTCATGTCACTTGATGTCCCTCTGGTTGCATGTGCCATAATATTACATACACCTTTGATGTTTTTCTAACTAGGTTCATGGATACATGGTTTCTGATTAAAGGACTTTAGAAACTTTTTAGATATAATGAACACGAGGCCGTCCTTTCAGGCACATCACATGGGGATTCAAAAACACCAGAGATTAAACATGCAAGGCTGAAGAGAATAACTGAGAACAGAACAATGGAGTGGCATGATCATGTGACTTCATCCCCCGGCTTTGTGCTGACTAACCAGTCATTCCTGATTATTGTTTCTGTTTCTTCTCTCTTGGAAAACTGTTAAAGAATCATCATTTTTGCCCCAAGGAAACATGAGAAACAATCATCATTTTATCCACACAGGGAAACATGAGAAACAATCATCATTTTCTCCCCACAAGGAAACATGAGAAAGCCCACAAGGAAACATGAGAAAGAATCGTCATTTTCTCCCCACAAGGAAACATGAGAAAGCCCACAAGGAAACATGAGAAAGAATCATCATTTTCTCCCCACAAGGAAACATGTTAAACAAACACGGGGGTTGGGGATTACACCATCTGCCTCAAGTTCTGAATGTCATGGGTTGGTTTTTAAACACTGTTTTTGGGACCAAGGGTGTATTTTTCTGGAGTTGCGGAGTTTGTGCTTTGGGCTATGCTCTCAGCAAGGGGCTTGAGCCATTCTGCGGAGAGAGACTGAGCCAGGTGGAGTAAAACCTGTTGCAATGAAGTCAACTCTCTCGACTTTAAACCTCTTCCTGCCAGGAAAATCAACACTCAAATCACCCACCCACTTTAAAACAGAAGATCTGGTTGAATATGTTCATGTTGTTGTGTTTGTCACATATTAATGTAAATCTGGACTTCAACAGGGCTCGGAGAAATCCCTGAATATGTTGACAGAGGTCTTTCCTGACATGGAGATCATCAGTCTCAGTGGCAACTATTGCACAGACAAGAAGCCAGCAGCAATCAACTGGTATGTGTGTCCACTATTGTGCAATGTCTGTGCACCGTTTCTCTCCTGCATTTCTACTAAACATTTGCACTATGCCAGCCTTTTACCTGTAGGACAGAATTTTGCCTATGGTGTTTACCCTGTTTGTTACCTTTCTTCATTAGCAAGAAGATTGAAGATTTGCATTATTTGTAATCTTTTACTGAATGAAACTGTTCTACAAGAAACAAATTAAAACTAAACTGATTAGACAAAGTAGACATATACAGTCAAGCTTGGGGGAGGAGAGGGGGGAGGCATATTATGAGAAGGAATGGACTAGTAAACTTAGGGACAACTGGCAAAATTATTGGGAAAAGAGCAAGGGAAGGGTAGAGGGATAAATACCAGGATGGCTGGGCCACGTGACATAATCAGGACAAGAGCACAGATTTTCAAGACTGGTGATGGTGCAAGGTGGCCAGCTGTGACCGCCCACACTTATCGTCAAGACACATGATGATGATGATGATGATGATGAATCTGTTACCCGTATGTGGGGTTAACTCCTTTCTTTATTTTCACTTACAATGTGCACTGTTTGTAATCTTTTGCCAGCATGAAAAAATGATCCTGTTGTGTTAACAAATATTTACTTCAAAACAATGTGATCCATGGTGATCACAGAACCTTTCAGCTTGAAGGATTTATCTAATCAATTTAGTTGTGTGATTTCTGCAGTATGTACCTGATGGGGTACAGTGAAATATGCCAGTCAATAAATCATGCAATCTATTGTTTGTGTCTTTGTTATTCAAATATTTACATGTCAATCCCAATTTTGTATATGTTAATATAGTTTTGCTAAATGAAAAATTGCAGGATAGAGGGCCGTGGAAAATCTGTTGTGTGTGAGGCCATAGTGAAAGCACATGTGGTAAAGAACATGCTGAAGACAACAGTGCCAGCTTTGATTGAGCTCAATATTAGCAAAAACCTGGTCGGCTCAGCTATGGCAGGCAGTATTGGTGGTTTCAATGCTCATGCTTCGAACATTGTTACTGCCATGTACATCGCATGTGGCCAGGTAGGCATTTTTTGTAATAAGGTTTATATTGTTAATTTATGGCTCTCTGTAATGTTAATGTGCTATGTTTATATCTGTATAAGATTCTTCTTTCGTTAACTTAAAATGCCTTGTCTGTATCTGCAGTGTTGTCTCTTGTATAAACTTACTATCTTTTTTAGTTCACTCAGTGATCCATAGAGTTTATTCTCCACTGTTGTTTATCTAAGTCAGAAGGTTTGCCTAGATATGTCGTGTTTGTTGGGACTGCTGTCTGTTCCACTTTTCACATGGGACAACAAGGAGCATTTCATGTGATATTCACTGGCACAGGAGCTGAGCATTAAGGGATGACCCCTTGCAATGAAGTTGGAACCGCAAATAACAGAAAAAACCTATAAATGGTCTTGTTCATAATCAACAGATAAGGACAGAAAGGGGAACCAGAGCATCCCTGCCATTGGAAGGACATGCATATTAGTACTTCAACAGTGGAAATATCACATCACATTATGCACAGCATCATCATTTAGCAAGAAAGTTGCAGAATATTTCTCTCCTCACAACTCGCCAAAAGCATTCCTCCCCTTCACTAGTTCTCCTGCATCTTGAATTGTCATGCCCAGGATACCTGCTATCATGATCATCACCATCATCTTCCACTTTTGCTGTCAAGTCTCCAGCCCAATGCCCATAGGAAATTTAGAGATATAAGATAGACCTTAGTTCTGAGTTGAAGCATAGAACAGTGGGGAAGGAAATGAGTTCCTCACCACATGGAGATGTGACCTAATATATTTGAATATTTAAAATTAACACTACTACTGCAGTATCTACTAAGGCAATACCAACAATATTGTGGTTGTGTTAACAGTGTCCGATAATTGTCTGTTCAACTGTTTTGTATTTAAGGATCCAGCTCAAAACATTTCAAGCTCAAATTGTATTGTGCTGATGGAAGCCACTGGGCCCCTGAATGATGACCTTCACATCACATGCACCATGCCCTCGATTGAAGTGGGCACTGTTGGAGGTGGCACCATCTTACCGCCCCAGGCCTCGTGTTTGGAGGTGAGTGGTTCGGTCCTGATCTTCTAACATGTTTTGTAACTTGAATCATAGAAAATTGTTCTTCGTGGTGTACAACAATTACTAGATATTAAATTAGACTGGGTGCTTGTGTTCAACATATAGATGATTCAAGTACTGAGTGCTGTTTGATGATCTAAGTACTGTGCAGTGTACAAATTATTTTCTTCATCTGTGTTTTGCCTTTTATCATTAAGAGGTTAGTTTGAGCACTGTGTTGTGCACAGCTGACAAGTTCTGTGGTACATAACTGAGTACTGTTTGGTGCACAAATGAGTGCTGTTTGCTACACATGTGTTGTATGGTGCACAACTGGGTACTGTATAGCCACATGAGTGCTGTGTGGTACACATCTGAGTACTATGTGTTGCACAACGGAGTACTATGTTGCACAGCTTTGCACTGTGTGTTGCACAACAGAGTACTGTGTGTTGTACAACTCAGTAATGTGTGGCCCATAATGAAGTTTTGTTTTTGATACAACTGAACACAATGGTGTACGACTGAATACTGTGTGGTATACAAATATTCATATAATTTTTAAATTGTGCAGCGTTGACAGAGACAAATTTGTTTTTATAGTAGTAAATGAACATTGCACTTATAATAGTCTAAAGCTGTTATATTTTAAAACGGTTTTCTAATAGTGCTTTTCAAGAATGATATAATAAATAAAAAGCAGAAAGATGTGTTTGTTGTGATTGTGCAAGGCTCACCACCAACTGTACTTTCAGATGCTTGGTGTCAAGGGGTCCAACACAGAGAATCCTGGTGAGAATGCCAGGCAGCTTGCTCGCATTGTATGTGCCACTGTTATGGCAGGAGAGTTGTCCCTCATGTCTGCACTGGCAGCTGGTCACTTGGTGAAATCACATCTTAAACACAACAGGTAATTTGTTTACCGAGAAAATGTTTTGTTTATGATAATTTTGTTAGATGTGAACATGATAAGTAAGTTTTAATGACATCTTATCCCAGAATGCACATGAGCTTACTTTGCTCTTGAACGTGAAAAGTTTATTGAAATGCACGTACAAGACAAGCCCCGTAGCAGAACCAACTGTGTGTATGTGAAGGGTTGGGACATCATGTTGTGTCTGCCTGAGTGCCTGGAAGAATAGGTGGCCATTCTATCTCCCTCCCTTAGCGGACACCGAGAGCTGACTTTGAACCCTCATCTAACCATAATATCTACTTACTTCTGAACAATACAATCTCATGTAAACATACAATAGATGTCTGTTGAAATCTTTCCAAAACATGTTTTGTCCCTTAGTCATATCTTACCTTAAGTGATTTAGGTAGCCTATATGAATGTTGCCGGCTTCGTGGCTTAGAGGTTATGAATTTTCTCCGTAATCTCGTATACTCTCGTCAATAACGTGATGATGGTGAGAATCAGCAGTGGTTCGAATCGCATCGGTAACTTACGGGGTATGTGAGCCGGCCGCTCAGAAAGCAATGGCAAACTACTGAGCGTAATCTTGCCAAGAAATCAACATACAGCTGAAAGATGCAGGTGTTGACAGCGATGTCCTGTAAAGTATATGCACACACAAAAAAATATGAATGTTGCAGTAAAAGTTTAACAAATAATTTGATTTCTGTTCATTTAGCTAAATCTCATAAATTCTTCTTCGAGTGCCCTGTAGACTGTGTTATTCTTCTGAGTTCATCCAGAGTTTTGTTTTCTGGACGTGATTGCGTTGTGCCTGTTTACAGCAGAGCTGCGATCTTGCACCGTTAGGCCGACACATCCGACTTCTGTGGGCATTATTTGACCAGGTTAACCTTCCTGGGGACTGTGTGTTCATTAATGCTGTTTTCTAATTCATGTCCCATTTTGCCAAACTGTCTCTGTGGATTATTATTCTTCTTCCTTTCGCTTGAAATATGTCTATAACTGCAATGCTGTATCTTGTATAAATTGAACTGTCTTTTTCAGTTCACACAGCGGTCCATAGAGTTCTGTGGATCAGATGTCTGGTCTTCTCTGTCAAAGTGACAAGTAGGAGGGTCCATGTGCACAGTCTTCTTTTGCTAGTATTCCCCGTTGGGACATCGACTCTCATCCAACTTACTTGCCATTGTAACTTGTACTCTCTACTGCAGTTCTGTTCTCCCTACATTATTCTTCTGTAATTCTCTTCTTCGTGTATTTTGAGGTCTTCCCTATCTTGTTTGCTCTGAGGGTTCCAGACTGAACTGTCTAGTAGCACTGTCCTCAGGCTTTCTCAATGTGTGTTCTATCAAGTGTCAACCACTAGAATACTTATGTATATATATATATATATGATTCTTTACAAACCAGACTTTATGAAGATAGCCAGCTGATTGGTGTATGTTCATGGGCTACTTATATCCATTGGTTTCCTTAGGACAGCTGACGTAATTGTGGTCATGAACATTACAGGTGATTTTGTTTAGTATCGATACATATCAGATGTTCTTCGCCCCAGGTCGGCTAACCTGATTAAACAACGCCCACTAAAGTTGGATGTGTTGGCCTAAGGGTTTTGGCCCAAGGTGCATAACGAGACACACCTCAATTACGTCTGAATAAACACTCCAGATGAACGCAGAAGAAGTAGAAGGCGAATATATTCTTCATTTGATAAACTTCAAGACAAGCAAAAACTGCATTTTACACCATGGGCAACAAATGTAGATAGCAAAATATACGACTGCAAAGCATTAGTTGGTCATCAAGTAGTCATTTTTTTGTCATATTAAAAGAAGAGAAAAACTGGAAAAATTTGTGGAAAGAGAAAGACAGCAAGAGAAGATTCTTGACAGCTTTGTGTCACGGCACATCACATGCCAGGGCATGAATTGGTACATGCAGTTGGGATATGAAGCATGGTCACACATGCCAGCTGGCAAGGCACTTGATGATCATGATGGATTAGTACAGATCATTATTTAAGAACATGATTGCCAAACAATTAATGGACTTTGTTAGAAAAAACATGATTGTATCATTTCCTTTCTTATCTGCAGATCCACCCTTAACATGGCTCCCACACCTACCAGAGCTGCAGATCCTGTCATTCTGAAGCAGTCAGTCACGACTCCTGGCATGTGCATTAGTCAGGCATCATAATTAGCTCAGCTTCTGCACCGAGACGACACAACAGACCACATCCGTCACCATGTTTACGCAAAGGTTGATAGGATCTGGTTTTAGTTTAGTCAATACTGCATTGTGAAAACAAAGTTTGGGACCATTCCATTCAGCTAATAAATGACACACACTTACATTGTTAATGAACTATGGAAATGTTACATTATGAGGACAGCAAATGTCTGCAAACTATTTGTAAGTAATGAAAGGATCGTGCTGAGACGATAACATTTGAATATTAGAAGAGTAGTTATAAATGTTTGAATTTGGCTACTGGTGAAGGCAATGTAGCATTCTAACCAGAGCTTAGATTGTCCATTTTATTTCTTGTTTTTCAGTAGATTATTTTGGATTTGTTATATTTGAAATCAATGGAGTTTTTATTATTATAAAATCATGTGAATTAATTGTTAAAATTGCTCACCTGCAGTCTTGTGTACATTTTTCTAAAATGATTTTCTTTAAAGGAATAGAATATTCAATTTTGTGAAGTGCACAAGTTAACAGACGTTACAATGTTACTTTGATATCATGTATTGTTCTTCTACACATTTGATTATAATTGTATCAGACATTGCTCGGCTGATAACCAAATAAAATATTCAGAAACTCACTCATTGCCAATGATTCCTCCCTCTGGGTACATTTTCAGCTGGACTTTTTTGTGTAATTCAAACTGTCATCTGACTGACAACTATTTTGATCAGAAACATCAGTCTCAGTTGATTATTTTTCTGATATAATGTAATGGATGTGCTATTTGTTTATTTGTTCCATCACTTCAAGATTACTTACCCACCAATTTCTTTTGTGGATCACTTGTTCTGGATGTAGTGTTTATTTCAGACAGAATCTATTTTAAATGCATGTTAATTTAAGATATCAGTTGTGTTCATCTCGATAATTTAACATCAGTTTTGTTCATCTCGCTAATGACATCAGGTTTTTTTCATCTTGCTGATGACATCAGTTTTGTTCATCTTGCTAATGACATCAGGTTTTTTCATCTTGCTAATGACATCAGTTTTGTTCATCTCACTGACTACATAAGCTTCAGACTAACCAATGTTTGTGCTTGAGACTTGAATGTATTGCTTGTTTCAACATTGTAGTCAACTGTCTTCATTCATAGATTTGTAAGCTGTCCTTTTCCTGACTGATATTATTAGTTACATTTGTTTATTTGAGTATTTGTATTTCATTAAGTTTATTTGTGAATGTAAAAACAGTTTTCAATGATGTACTTGACATATTTTAACATTTTCAAGTTACTGATATTTTTTTTTATTTATTCAGTAAACAGTTAGCATAGGCTTATTAATGATATTCTTTTACTGTGGGTTATGAGCATGACAGAAAGTAGTATTTTGTGGGAGTTTTCAAAGGATGATGTAATATTTATTATTTATATTAATAAACCAGTCTTTGGAGAGTTGAGCTCTTCAGTTATGCTCATTCATCCTGGAGTTCATTTCATAAGTGTTATCGTTGTTAGTTGCAGCTGTAACTCTGAACAGAAGAAGGAATTGGTGACCACATTGTGGGCAGCAAATTGATACAGAATTCATTGTTGTAGAAACAATGCAGGTGTTTTGAAAATGGCTAAGGGAATTTGACATGATGAGTAACTCTGAACAACTGATAATGAAAAGATCTTATCATTTGAGAGTATTTTCCCCTGCAAATATTTACTTATTTATATGAGTTGTCTAGTTATTTCTTCTTTTTTTTTTTTTACTGTGTGTATACAAATAAATATCAATATTTACCCATTGTTCTTGTTTGGTGCTGCTTCTGGAGCATAACTGACAGTTCAGTAAGCATTTATTTAATTTATTATTGTGTATAGGTATTTTATTAATTAAATCATATTGAAAGATCATAACAGAAGTAATGAAATGCTTAACTAACAAGAAAAGACTAGGTAAATAATGGTATCATTGCGCAGATTGGCATAGTACTAATATTAGGTTTTACACAGTAAAATAGCAGCAATAAAATGGCTTGGACATACATGTGATAATCACCCCACAGTGGTCAGCAAAAAGTATCACTTAGATACATTGAAAGAAAAACAAAAAATGTCACCCTTCCAAGAGATGGTTGAACTTATTAGTGCATGAAATGAGCACTAGATAGCTTACTTTAGAAGTTTGCATTGTCTGTGCTTGACACCAGCCTGCCCGGTTTGTTAGGGTGTCACGGAATAGTATTAATCCACCCCCTGTGAAGATGATAATTGGGATTTACAGTCAGCTTCTAGAACTGTGCACTCTTTTCTGTAAATCCCATACATGGTGTAGGAACATGTTGTAGATATGTGAAGTGTTTGGACCATTACATTTTTGTAGGCTTGAGTGCATGGAAGAGTAGTTGACAGTATGGGATGATACTATACGTGGCTACAATGAAAACAGCATCTGATTGAAGGGCTCTATGGACTTTTGGGGGATAAGTGTTTAAAGTTGGAGAAAATTGTATGTCATTTTAATACAGTGTTACTCTGGAAACACGCCAGTACTACAGACACTACTATCTTAACTAGGCAGCCAACATATGGATAGCAACTCACTGTGGAGTGCCTGTAATTGAGACAGCTAATCAACTAGCTAAGGAAGGAGCAACAGAAAAGCATTCTGATGCACCACAAAAAGAAAAGAATCATTAAATCAATCAGAAAGACACTAGCACTAGATGGACAAACCAGAACAAATTGTTATTTTGTTCCTCAGAATGGGACACAGTGGATTACACAACCACATATATACAAAATTCAAGTTGGGAAAATTAGCCATGTGCACATGTGGATTGGCGCTGCAGAAAGCACAAGAGTCCTCAGTATACAACATATCTAGGCAAACCTTCTGGCCTAGAGAAACAACAGGGGAAGGTCAATTTTATGGACCACTGAATGAACTTAAAATGACTGAAGTTTATTCAAGCAACAACATTTTATATATAGACAATAAATTTCAAGCACACAAATGAAGAAATACAGTGTTTAATCAATGGAATTATTCTTTATTTTTGTGTTGAGTGCATACTTAAATGTGGAGTAATGCAAAATCTAATATATGTATAATTATTGAGATGACTAAAGAGAGGGGAACAGATTATATCCTTTGACGGGTTGAGAGAGGTAGATGTGTGGATAGAGGATGGAGAGTTAATGTGAGGGATAATATCCTGAGACTCTACCAAATGACATCCTAACATCTGTGTGAGCTGGGGGAGAGTTAATACATGACTTGATTTCTTCGTAACCAGTACCGAGAGTCACAAAGGAAAGACGAGTGACTGCCTTTCTCTGAGCTATTGTTTCAATATTGGTTAGTTGTATCTATAACTACTTAAAGTGACATTGTTTGTAAGATAAACATTACTTGTGCGTTTACGTGACCAGATTCAATGGATGTATCATTTGCCTATTATATTGTAATATTGTGCCAATGTAAACTTACACTAATAGGTTTGCAAGTTGTTCGTGTTGGGCTTTTCTTTATTTTTGTTTGCAGTGCTCACATTAAACATCTGTGTGTGATGTTTTATTTTTGTATTTATAAGAACTTTTTTATAGGGCTATTTTTTTTATTTATAACAAAGTCATCATTTTTTTTGCTATGGACTTTTTCAGATGCTTCAGGTTCATTTATGTGCTTATTATTTAGTCATTTTAATATCAGAATAACTTGGACTACCAGAGAAACTAACAAAGAGTGCCTGGAGTAGGCGAATGACGGCAGAACGTTATATATAACTATAAGGAGGAGAGGAAAAATTTTCTTGGGTCATGTAATGAAAAGGGAGATGCTGGCAAATATTGTGATGACTGACAAGATCAGTGGTGAAAGCAACAGGGACAGATCTAGAGAAATGATGCTGTCTGGCCTAAAATGGTGGCATGGAGGAATATCGTCACCATGAATGATCCAGAACAGCAAGGGCGAGATCTGTGGAGATGGCTGAATGCCTGCCAGTTGCCTGCGCACAAGGTTGTAATAAACGATGGAATTTTTAGTAACAGTTAGTCAGTAACGTGGCACTCTAGACAAACTGATAGATGCTCAGTCCTCCTCGGCAAATATCGCAGAATGCAGATGTTGATCACTCCAGTCATAGAATATGGATTCAGCACAGTATCTCTAATATAGTTAGTGAGATGTCAACGGGTATATTACTTGTGTATGCAACTTTATATCTAGAAATATGTCAGAACATAATCAACTATTACTCATAAAAAGAATATATGTTAATGCCTGTATGCAGATTGGGTGCTCATATTCTGCATTGTAAGACTAGAATCACTTCATTGAGAATCAGGTTTAACATTGAATAAAACTTGTCACTTTTGTGCAGGCTTTCAATATACAGAATTATCTCATTAGTTTACTTTGTTTTTGTGTGGAAAATGAACTTTATTGCTGCTGAACAAATAGTGTGTTAATAAGTAGAGCTTCAGGCTAATTCACCACAGTGTATGGACATTTTCATATGAACTGTACTATGAATGTAACAGTTTGTTCAATGTTCCTTGTTAAAAAAATAAATTACAGATTTGCTATCATCTAAGACTAATAGTCTATCTAATATCTAAGAATATATATAATATATATATCTTTAATATCTAAACCACTCAATCAAATGGCTCATTGTATGTCATGTGACTTGTGTCACCAGTTATATCATCAGCCCATTGATAGGATTAGTAGAATATAATACAATAACTAAAGTCGTAGCTGGGAATATTGTGGAAGATAATAAACAAACACTAACCATGTGTCTGGGAAGATTTTAGTCCATAATTAACAGAATGTTACTACATAACTAACAATAACCTCACATCTGTTAATATTTGAGTACATAATAAAGTAACATTAAACACGTCCTTGGGAAGATTTTAGCATGTAGCTAGGGAACATCTTAAATGATTGACCACTGAGGCAATCATTTGATCACAAAACTTTATAGATAACTGTTTGGTATTATGGGATTTCATTAATATTGTGGATGAAGAAGAAGAAAAGTACTGATATCCTCCGAGATCTGAACATCAAAGACAACTGGTTCATGAAATGCCATCATGTTTCAGAAACTGAAATACTTCGGCCATATTGAATATGACAGTGACTTGGGGAGGACAGTGATGGAAGGGATGGTTCCTGGATGAAGTAGCAGAGGTTGGCCAGCACCAAGATGGACACAGGACATAGGAGATAGCCTGGGCATAAGATGGACATTGGAAATGGCCTGGGCATAAGATGGACATTGGAGATGGCCTGGGCATAAGATACATGAGGCTGGGCAGCTGGCCGAGGATTGATAATCTCTTCAGCGGGCTGGGGTGAGAGGACGTTCTGCACAGGGCCTGCTACATGATACGTAATATCGACTGTGTATGTTTTCACACAAGGTATTGACAGTTTATTTTATTGCTCACAATTTAATTTTAGTTAACTAGCTTACATATAAAACAACCTTCTCACCGAGGCAAGTATGCTCATAAGTTTAATATTTGTGTAAATTGTGGAACAGTTTTTACATTGCCAACAAAATCTGAATACAGAAATATTTTACAATTAGATGAACTGTGACACACAAAGTATTCACTAATTTATTTGAATGACTATTGCATATGCTAATCACCATATTTAATTAGTTACTGTTAACTTAAGGAAACATACTTTTTTGTGTTATGTAGTGATTTATATAACTTTATTGTGGTGGTTGTTAAATTGTAACTTACAACAAAAGATGCCAGGAACAAAGTGGTGTAGCTGAAAGGAGACAATATAAGGTTTGCTGGAGCATGTTTAAAAACTAAAAACTTTTAATAATAATCTCAGTCTAGTCTAGTTTGTTGGGTTGGCAGACTCAGGGAGTCGCCAGACATATGGTGTTTCTAGCAGAAATACTACCACAAATTTACTGAAGCAGACATGTAAACCTTGGTCAGTTGTGATGGGAGAAGAGTCTGCAAGTGTAATGATGCGGTAACAAGAAAACTACAAGGATTAAAAATCTTGTCAGTTGTGATGGGGGAGAGTGGAAGGATAATGATGCGGTAACAAGAAAACTACAAGGATTCTAAATCGCTGACTCACCTTCTTACATGTTGGAATCTCACCGCTGATATCTGGAATATTTGAACATTATATGGACTCCGAATGAGTGCACAAATATTAGTGACAACAGCAATGTGAAGTTGACAGTTGAAGATTGATTGCAACAAAGTGCAATAGAATGTGTGTATGAGAACATCAACTCTAGACTTTGTACTATATACAGTTGTTAGAAATGAAGTAGCTTGCCATGTTATTCTATCAAGTGTTTATTTTCACTCACGTAGGGCAGTTTTGTATGGGGGATCTGGAATGTTTATTTCAGAAACTGACAGATGGTCAGTGGAGGGAACCCTGTAGATGAATGATAGCACATGAAAATATTCAAGGTCTGCACCCTTAGTCACACATCTTGTAAACTGATGTGGAGTCGCATTCCTGCCAAGCCTGCATTTTCACTTCTAATATCTGATGTGTTACATCAGTTTTCCTAGTTTCTCGTCTAAACTTTTTTCCAGGCTATCACACATTATTTATTTCATTACATGAAACAATTTCATTTGTAATAAACCAGTAGTATATCCATAAAACATAATTAAGATATTCCTGTGGAATATATATGTGTGTGTGTGTGCTTCTAGTTAGTAATTAATCATTATCAGAAAAGTGCAATTGTATTTATAATCATGACTGTAGGAGTGAAACAGGAAGCACCAGAACACAGACAGTTATTTACTGTGCCATTTTCATGAGTTTGCCTAGGTTCTCAGACAACTAGGAAACATTGTTTTGTGTCTGGTGTTTGTGTGTGTCTCATTTGGGTAGTCTCAGAGACATCTCTACCTCGCTAAGTCTCCACATAGCCAGCGACAGACACCTCTAGGGTAATTCTGCATTGTATCACTATGTGCTAAGTAATTGAAAACGCAGTTGTATGTTTGCTGGAATCATATGTTCTCTAGTCTACGTGAACATTTATGTTTACTATATTCCCATGTGAAACAGCATTGCGTTTTTTTTAACACATATTTTATGTATAAAATATGTCTACAATTAAACATTTTAACCCTTTACAAGTCACAGCGGCCAATTCCGGCCGATGCCATAAAACGATCGTAGCGTCCGATTCCGGCCGATACTATTATGCATTGTAAAAACGCGATCTCTCGACTTTCCGACACTTCCAACGGCTACTTTCGCTTTCGACGACAGCTTGACAACGTGGCCGCCATTTGTAAACGCGATAGTATGAATTTGAACGGACTTTTACGGACAATTTTTGATAGTTTTCGGGATTTTTACGCTGTTTTTCAAGATGGATTTTGGCGATTCTTCAAGTGATAGCCGAGATTTCGCTAGGTTCAATTTAAATGACATTAAAGGGCACGAAGTTGACTATTAATTGGCGCTAGATATCAGTGCAAAGCGTTACTTTGCATTAGCAGTCTGAGTCGGACTTTAAAGAAAGTGATTATGATTCTGAAAATGTGTTTGTAAATTGCCGTATAGATGACGGAAAATCACAAACAACATGCCGTATTTCGTAAATATTTGTGTTCATATATGGATTACCGACAACAATCACGTGAGTAACATATTCTGCATGCTTTTCCCTTCATTGTGTTGTTTATTTAACTAAAATCGGTTGACTAACACCTTATTTGTGATGTTTTTACTAACGCGACCCGAAATTTTACCGAACCTGAAAAAATCTTGCCCGTTCAGGGCTAGAAAACGGACAAGCGTCTGCCCTGTAAAGGGTTAAATAAACAGCAATTACCTAACCATGTGACAATGGGGTCCTTAAATGAAGCTCAGTACAGAAACACTGTAAGCTGCCATGAAGGTTGTAAGAGGTGACTAAGTGGATTGTTATGGGGCTGAACTCCCACATTGTAGAAAACTTAAGTTACAAAATAAAACCAACAGTGAACAAGTGTAAAGATAAGGAAAGATGAATAACTGAGCCAACCAAGATGAAAGAAGGCTCTTCTAGAAGAAGTATGGAGTTCGTTCTGGAGTATGTGAAGAAAGCTGAAAGGAATCTGGATCACTGACTTATCTACTCTCATGTGGGGAAAATTTCCAGGATTGCCACCTGGAATATTAGAGGAGAGTCAGAAAGACAGTACAGGTTTACCACCTGGAATCATGCGTTCTCTAGTCTACATGGACATTTATGTTTAATATCTTCCCATCTTTCCCATTGCAACATACGCCTGTGAGACCCGGACACTTACTAAACAAGCTGAACAGTGCGTAAATGCCTTTGAATATAAATGTTATAGACGATTTCTAAGAATATCTTGGATAAAGAAAAGAACAAATGCATCCATACTTCAAGAGCTGAATATTGAAGATGGTTGGCTATTAAAGACGATAAAGAAAATTTAAATATTTTGGTCACTTGAAACATCATGAAAGTTTGGAGAGAACAATAATGAAGGGGTATATGCCTGGTGTCTCCCTGGCCTAGGGGTTAACGTCTTTCTCCGTAATCCTGTATATTCTCTTCAGTAATGCAGCTGCGCGAGATTCGGTAGCGGATGAAGCCGCGGTGGTAACTTACGAGGGTATGTGAGCCGGTCGCTCAGAAAGCAATGGCAAACCACTGAACGTAATCTTGCATAGTACATCAACAGCAGCTGAAAGATGCTAGTGTTGACTGCACGTCGTGTAAGGGATATGCAACATTTTAAAAAATATGCCTGGGAAGAGAGGAAGAGGAAGGCCAAAGAGAAGATGGGTGCAGGATGTGGCCTGTGATCTCCAGATGGGTGTGTCAGATGCGGGACATTTTGCTTATGATCGAGAGGTTTTCCAGAAGGTTATTATGGAAGCGAGGTTCTGCTACTGAATGAATGATCTTCCCATTTTAAACCGTATTTCCTGTGTATTTCCATATTTTGGAATAATGTGAAGTTAAATGAGACGCAGAAGTCAAAAAGCTTCATAATACAGGTGAAACAGTGCTGTGAGTAAAAGGCCACTCATAATGAACGAGTGGCCCTATTTGCTATTTAAAGAGGCAGTGAAAGCACTAATAGAATGGGAGACAGTGTGTTTTAGTACAGTAAAATTTAGAAAATAAACTCTTATAAACATGGTAATGTGAATAACTTGAACTGTTTATGCCACCCCATGTCCTGCAACTGTGAAACAAAATATAACCATACAATCAGTCCACTATCTCAGTCACATGTTTGTTCATGCTCGCATCTATTGAACATCATCAGATAAGTACCAGATAATTTTCACAATCTTCGGGGAATTATCTGAGACAGTGCACTAGCAAGGGAGGGAATTGATCACCACACAGCATTATGTGGTGGCTTAAAATATGTGAAGGCTTAACACTTACGCCCTCACTCAGGTATCTGCCATGGAATTATATTTATATATCTTTTTTATATTTTAAATAATGAGATAGTCATATTTTATAGCATGTATGGAAAATAATGTACTCAATAAATATGCTTTCGTTTTGTGTGTGTGTCTTGTATGCAGGTGTCAAGCTTCAACAGTACTTTATATGTAATTGTGTTGCATCTGGCTCAGAACTCTATTTCTTTTGTTATATTGATAATATAATTAATTGCTTCAGTAAAACACATGATGAATTTGTCACAAATCAGTTGAAAATCCTCCTTTGAGAGTCAGTGTTAGAGAAGAGTTTTTAAAATTTATTGAACGGAAAGGAGAACAATCAGACATACCAACCAAGAACTAAGTAAAGAGGAAGGTTGGTTGCTAAGACAAACAAACATGAGGACGGAAATATTTTGGACATGTTAAGAGATATGAATGTCTGAAAAAGGTCATTATGGAGGAAGTGTGCCAAGGAGGTGGAGAGAAGGACAGCCACAACATAGATGAATTCAGATTGTGATAGATAATGTATACATGACAGCAGCAGAGGCAGGATGTCTGGCTATTGATAGAGAGACATTTCTAAATACTTATGGGAGCAGAGTTCTGTACAGGATGGTCCTCTGGACGAATGAGTACACCTGGAAGATTATTTATTTATTCATTCATGTTAGCAATACAAATTTTGTATATTTTTACCTTTGTATCCAGTTAGTCATTACATGTTGAACATTTATGCATAGATTTCTAACAAACAGAATTCAAGTTTGTATCTGTAGAGACAATCATTTGTTACATGATCTGTCATCAGCTTCGCAAAATGTCAAAATCCTGTCTAGAAAACAACCAATGGTTAAAATAGTGATCAACCTGCATATTCTGGTATCCTTGGTTACGTGCTGGAGCTGTGGCAAAGGGTTAGGAACACAATTTGTAATACCACCTTTGAAACACGGCTGCGAGCGATTTGGAAGCAGATCACCTTGTGCTGATTTTCATACAATGATATAAGTGCTGGTCATTAGAAAGCAATGGCAAACTACTGAACATAAAATTACCAAGAAATCACAAACAGTCCAAAATTGCTGGGGTTGACTGCAGTGTCCTGTAAAGGATATTCAACTAAATTTGTTGGTCAGGTGCTTTAGAATGCTTCCAGTTATCAAATTAGAACTCTATTGTTTTCTTTTCTTTAATATTTAACACCCATGACAACTGCTTTAGTAAACATTCTATATATTTTCGTGTGGAATACGGAACATATTTTGAATACTCCAGATATTTGTTGAAGTGTACACAGGGGCACGACATTCAAGGCATAAAGTAGTTCACTAATTCTTAGCCAGGGTTTGAAAACAAAGAAATAGTTCCTGAGATGTTTACAGCTGTTTAGTTGGATGCAGAAATTACTTCAGTATGTTATTTCTGGAGGCAGGAAAGATGTGGATGTTGAGAATATCCTGGACTCGGAAGGAAACAAACACTGAGATATGAAACATTCACAGACATTATTAGATCACTCATCAAAACCATCACAAAAAGGCAAATGACATTCATGGGGTATATATCAACAGAACAAATGGAATGGAGAAATTAGTCTTGTGTGGGGAAAATGCTATGCAAAAAAGATAAAGTCGGAAAGACAAGTATATAAGCCTGCATAGCTGGGAACAAATAATAATCTAAGAAATAGCTTCAAAAAACATCAGATGTCATAGATGAGCAGAGAGTATTATCACTCATGTCTGTTCCAAGCCAGGCACCTGAAATAGAAGTGTATTATTTCAATCTTCTGTTTCACATAGAGGGAATTGAGGTAGCGCAGTGGCCAGCCTGCCAACCCAGTGGCCATATGTTCGAGTCCTCCTCCAGGCAGGGATTTTATGTTGTAATAGACTTGGGACTTGGGCCTGGTTGACCCGGCCTAATGTGGGTACCAATACATGTTCTGGGAAGTAAAGGTGGCAGTGACCATATCACCCATGTGGAGTGCCACTAGGTCTACACAATTATGCTGCCAGCACCATATACCCCGTGTGGAGTGCCACTAGGTCTACACAAATATGCTGCCACCACCATATACCCTGTGTGGAGTGCCACTAGGTCTACACAGTTATGCTGCCACCACCATATACCCTGTGTGGAGTGCCACTAGGTCTACACAATTATGCTGCCACCACCATATACCCTGTGTGGAGTGCCACTAGGTCTACACAATTATGCTGCCAGCACCATATACCCCGTGTGGAGTGCCACTAGGTCTACACAATTATGCTGCCAGCACCATATACCCTGTGTGGAGTGCCACTAGGTCTACACAATTATGCTGCCAGCACCATATACCCTGTGTGGAGTGCCACTAGGTCTACACAATTATGCTGCCACCACCATATACCCTGTGTGGAGTGCCACTAGGTCTACACAATTATGCTGCCAGCACCATATACCCCGTGTGGAGTGCCACTAGGTCTACACAATTATGCTGCCAGCACCATATACCCTGTGTGGAGTGCCACTAGGTCTACACAATTATGCTGCCACCACCATATACCCTGTGTGGAGTGCCACTAGGTCTACACAATTATGCTGCCAGCACCATATACCCTGTGTGGAGTGCCACTAGGTCTACACAATTATGCTGCCAGCACCATATACCCTGTGTGGAGTGCCACTAGGTCTACACAATTATGCTGCCACCACCATATACCCTGTGTGGAGTGCCACTAGGTCTACACAATTATGCTGCCAGCACCATATACCCTGTGTGGAGTGCCACTAGGTCTACACAATTATGCTGCCAGCACCATATACCCCGTGTGGAGTGCCACTAGGTCTACACAATTATGCTGCCAGCACCATATACCCTGTGTGGAGTGCCACTAGGTCTACACAATTATGCTGCCAGCACCATATACCCTGTGTGGAGTGCCACTAGGTCTACACAATTATGCTGCCACCACCATATACCCTGTGTGGAGTGCCACTAGGTCTACACAATTATGCTGCCACCACCATATACCCTGTGTGGAGTGCCACTAGGTCTACACAATTATGCTGCCAGCACCATATACCCCGTGTGGAGTGCCACTAGGTCTACACAATTATGCTGCCAGCACCATATACCCTGTGTGGAGTGCCACTAGGTCTACACAATTATGCTGCCACCACCATATACCCTGTGTGGAGTGCCACTAGGTCTACACAATTATGCTGCCAGCACCTAATACCCCGTGTGGAGTGCCACTAGGTCTACACAATTATGCTGCCAGCACCATATACCCTGTGTGGAGTGCCACTAGGTCTACACAATTATGCTGCCACCACCATATACCCTGTGTGGAGTGCCACTAGGTCTACACAAATATGCTGCCACCACCATATACCCTGTGTGGAGTGCCACTAGGTCTACACAATTATGCTGCCAGCACCATATACCCCATGTGGAGTGCCACTAGGTCTACACAATTATGCTGCCAGCACCATATACCCCGTGTGGAGTGCCACTAGGTCTACACAATTATGCTGCCAGCACCATATACCCTGTGTGGAGTGCCACTAGGTCTACACAAATATGCTGCCACCACCATATACCCTGTGTGGAGTGCCACTAGGTCTACACAATTATGCTGCCAGCACCATATACCCTGTGTGGAGTGCAACTAGGTCTACACAATTATGCTGCCATCACCATATACCCTGTGTGGAGTGCCACTAGGTCTACACAATTATGCTGCCAGCACCATATACCCTGTGTGGAGTGCCACTAGGTCTACACAATTATGCTGCCAGCACCATATACCCTGTGTGGAGTGCCACTAGGTCTACACAATTATGCTGCCAGCACCATATACCCTGTGTGGAGTGCCACTAGGTCTACACAATTATGCTGCCACCACCATATACCCCGTGTGGAGTGCCACTAGGTCTACACAATTATGCTGCCACCACCATATACCCCGTGTGGAGTGCCACTAGGTCTTCACATATATGCTGCCACCACCACATATACCCTGTACACCTCCAGGCATGGTACAGGACCCTTGACTTTTGTTTCACTTGTGATCTTATTGAAACAGTTAACTGGTTGTGAAGTCAAATGTAAACACTCCCTCTTCACTGGCTGTTGAAGATGGCATCGAGCACAGAGCATGCACTCTGTAGCTCCGACCATGATTATTATGCTATTAGTGCTATTCACGGGCTGTTGAAGATGAGGACGGGAGCGTGTATGGGGATGCCCCTAGTGCTGTGATGTCGGTACTTGACTCATGTAAGCAAACTGATCGTGTGTCCCAGTTCTTGTTTATGCAGAGTACTGCAGCCATTGTTAGTGCACTAGCATGATGACACCAGTCATATCAGGATCAGATTGTTGCCGTCTATGGTGGCTCTATGGCCGTCAATGGTGGCTCTGTTGCTGTCAGTGGTGGCTCTGTGGCCGTCTATGGTGGCTCTGTGGCCGTCTATGGTGGCTCTGTGGCCGTCTATGGTGGCACTATGGCCGTCTATGGTGGCTTTGTTGCCGTCTATGGTGGCTTTGTTGCCGTCAGTTGTGGCTCTGTGGCTGTCAGTGTTGGTCCTCTGGCCATCAGTGGTGGCTTTGTTGCTGTCTATGGTGGCACTGTGGCCATCTATGGTGGCTCTGTGGCCGTCTATGGTGGCTCTGTGGCCATCTATGGTGGCTTTGTTGCCATCAGTTGTGGCTCTGTGGCTGTCAGTGTTGGTCCTCTGGCCATCAGTGGTGGCTTTGTTGCTGTCTATGGTGGGTCTGTGGCCGTCTATGGTGGCTCTGTGGCCGTCTATGGTAGCACTGTTGCTGTCTATGGTGGTTCTGTGGCCGTCTATGGTAGCACTGTTGCTGTCTATGGTGGTTCTGTGGCCGTCTATGGTAGCACTGTGGCTGTCTATGGTGGCTCTGTGGCCGTCTATGGTGGCTCTGTGGCCGTCTATGGTGGCACTGTTGCTGTCTATGGTGGTTCTGTGGCCGTCTATGGTAGCACTGTTGCTGTCTATGGTAGCACTGTTGCTGTCTATGGTGGTTCTGTGGCCGTCTATGGTAGCACTGTTGCTGTCTATGGTGGTTCTGTGGCCGTCTATGGTGGCACTGTTGCTGTCTATGGTGGTTCTGTGGCCGTCTATGGTAGCACTGTTGCTGTCTATGGTAGCACTGTTGCTGTCTATGGTGGTTCTGTGGCCGTCTATGGTAGCACTGTTGCTGTCTATGGTGGTTCTGTGGCCGTCTATGGTGGCACTGTTGCTGTCTATGGTGGCTCTGTGGCCTTCTATGGTGGCACTGTTGCTGTCTATGGTGGCTCTGTGGCCGTCTATGGTGGCTCTGTTGCTGTCTATGGTGGCACTGTGGCCGTCTATGGTGGCACTGTTGCTGTCTATGGTGGTTCTGTGGCCGTCTATGGTAGCACTGTTGCTGTCTATGGTGGCTCTGTGGCCGTCTATGGTGGCTCTGTTGCTGTCTATGGTGGCTCTGTGGCCGTCTATGGTGGCTTTGTTGCCGTCAGTTGTGGCTCTGTGGCCGTCTATGGTGGCTCTGTGGCCATCTATGGTGGCTTTGTTGCCGTCAGTTGTGGCTCTGTGGCTGTCAGTGTTGGTCCTCTGGCCATCAGTGGTGGCTTTGTTGCTGTCTATGGTGGCACTGTGGCCATCTATGGTGGCTCTGTGGCTGTCAGTGTTGGTCCTCTGGCCATCAGTGGTGGCTTTGTTGCTGTCTATGGTGGCTCTGTGGCCGTCTATGGTGGCACTGTTGCTGTCTATGGTGGTTCTGTGGCCGTCTATGGTAGCACTGTTGCTGTCTATGGTGGTTCTGTGGCCGTCTATGGTAGCACTGTTGCTGTCTATGGTGGTTCTGTGGCCGTCTATGGTAGCACTGTGGCTGTCTATGGTGGCTCTGTGGCCGTCTATGGTGGCACTGTTGCTGTCTATGGTGGTTCTGTGGCCGTCTATGGTAGCACTGTTGCTGTCTATGGTAGCACTGTTGCTGTCTATGGTGGTTCTGTGGCCGTCTATGGTGGTTCTGTGGCCGTCTATGGTGGCCGTCTATGGTGGCACTGTGGCCGTCTATGGTGGCACTGTGGCCGTCTATGGTGGTTCTGTGGCCGTCTATGGTGGCACTGTGGATGTCTATGGTGGCTCTGTGGCCGTCTATGGTGGCACTGTGGCCGTCTATGGTGGCACTGTTGCTGTCTATGGTGGCACTGTTGCTGTCTATGGTGGCTCTGTGGCCGTCTATGGTGGCTCTGTGGCCGTCTATGGTGGCTCTGTGGCCGTCTATGGTGGCTCTGTGGCCGTCTATGGTGGCTCTGTGGCCGTCTATGGTGGCACTGTTGCTGTCTATGGTGGCACTGTGGCTGTCTATGGTGGCTCTGTGGCTGTCTATGGTGGCACTGTTGCTGTCTATGGTGACACTGTGGCTGTCTATGGTGGCTCTGTGGCCGTCTATGGTGGCACTGTGGCCGTCTATGGTGGCACTGTGGCTGTCTATGGTGGCACTGTGGCCGTCTATGGTGGCACTGTGGCCGTCAGCCGTGGCTCTGTGGCCGTCTGCCGTGGCTCCGTTGACCAGCTGGCCTTGTAAAATAGGCCCATGCCATCATTGTTTTTGGGAAGAATGGATGGTGTGGAAGGGAGATGATCACCCTACCTCATTATGTGACCTATTATATATGAAGGTGTAAACCTCTTTCGCAGTTGTCTGCAGTGGGGTTACCTTAAGTACAGACAACCCAGGTTGTCTGCCGTCGCTTGTGAATATGTCATTAGAGTAACCTCATTTTTATAGACTAGGGACTTATTTGTTATTCTTTTTCTTAGTTTTTGTTTTATTTGATTTGTATACAATCTAAACATTACTAGTTATTATTTTGAGTATGTTCACTAAATATTATAAATACACATGCATGCGTGTGCACAGACGTGCACATGCACGATGTATTGAGTGTTGATGTTAAATCTGCGATTTATTTCAGTGTAAACTGTGGACAACACTAACAGAAATAAACATGTATCATAAGTGTAATGCCATTTTGCTTTGTGCAATCTGTACTTGTTACCACAAACGGTGCTTTGCAAATAGTATAACTAGACAGGTCCTTGTTGGGATCCACAGAGCAAAAGAAATGAGGTCAGGAGTTCAGCCCCTACACCGGACAGTTGGATTAAAGTGATGACCTCTCGTCCTTGACTTGGGGACATTAATTACAAGTACCTCTGAAGTCGGAGTGGGCTCGCCTGATGGCAAACTAATCCACACGAAAAATTCAGTCCAGCACTACTAGAAGTAGTGTGCATGGACTACGCTTGAGTTCAAAACGAGCGAGCGCAAAAAACAGAAGAACCTAAAAACACCTGGAGAGGAGAAGTAGAAACAGAAATGGATATTAAGGACATGGAAGGCGCTGTGGGGATAGCTGAGGATATGGGAGCTTTCAGTGATTTGGTTGGGGGGGGGGGGTGGCCTTTGATCCAATGGGGTATACAGAGTGAAAACAGAGGTGAGAATGCTGCATATGGATAACAAGGAGTACAGGAAAGCTTCAGACAGGGTAGAGAAAACGGGGGCAATGTCTTCAACATGAGATCCCTCATCCGTCTGAGAACAGAGCACAATATATTATGCAACCACATGTATACAAGATTCAAGATTGGCAAATCAGCCATGTGCACATGTGGATTGGCGCCGCAGACAGCAAATTCCATGCTCCAAGACTGCCCAAATTACTACATATCTAGGCAAACCTTCTGGCTAGAGAAACAAAGTGGAAGATAAACTCCATGGACTACTGAGTGAACTAAACAACATTCATTGGCACCTGGCCGTCTTGACAGATAATAGTTTGTTGCATTGTGCTTCAAAAAGGCTTAATAACTACAGCCCAATGTGACTGATCAGACCAATTCGCGCTGTAAATATTCGTCCACAATGGATGCATGAGAACACATTGTCATTTTCACCATAGCGCATCTTCTTACGTTTCACTCACTCAGTGTGTGACCTATTTGCAATCATTTTCTCCTTTGTCTTTATTCTATTTCTTATATTTGCAATCCATCCAACACGTTCGGCAGCGACTTGCTCCCAATGTGCATTATCAATCATGTCCCGCTTGTAGTAGCCCGAACCCGAGATCTCTTACCCATCTGTAATTCACCCAAAAAGATGTCCTTTGGTATTCTGCCATCATCCATCCTCCTAACGTGTCCTACACATCTAAGTCTACGAAGACTGGGCATGCAACACACCATCGCACAATCTGTTCTTTCCAAAACTTCAGTATTTGTCATTTTGTCTTGCCACTTAATACCAAGTATTCTTCGCAGACACTTAAAAGCTGTTGAAGCGTTTCTCTTGGTGTGAGTAAGTTAACCAGGCTTCACTGCCATAACGAAGAGTACTAAGGACACAGGCTTGACAGATAAAGACTTTTGGCGGTAAGCTTCCTGTTCTTCCAGACTCTTTTTGTTAACCTGTTCATTGTTGTTTCTGCCTGACCAATCCTGATATCGATTTCCTGATCTAGGGATAATTTGCATTTTACCTATGCTTCTAAATATGTAAAATGGTCTACTATCTCCAGTTCGGCGTCAATAAAGATTGATGTTACCCCATGTGTATCTTGTAACATAACCTGCCTTTTTTTTGCTTATTGTTAATCAAATTCAGAACAAGCATTGGAGAATGCAGATAGTAGACGTTGCAATTCTTCATCAGGGTGGGTCGTAACTGCAGCATCATCTGCAAAAAGCAACTCTCTTATCAGTACCCTCCTAATTTTGGTCTTGGTCTTCAATCTCGGAGCATTGTAGAGTCTGCCATCTGAGCGTGAGTGAATGTATATACCACCATCCTGATAACGAAAGACATATTTCAGTAGAAGTGAAAAATATATTCCAAGAGGGTGGGAGCTAGCACACAACCTTGCTTAACTCCACTCTTGATTTCAAACTCTTCTGAAGTTGCACCATCAAACGTCATGCCTGTGTGGAACGATTCCGCAATGGACAGAAGAGTTTGTGGGCAACCAATCTTCTTTAGTCCCTTGAACAGACCCTCACGACTGACCACATCAAATACCTTTGTGGGGTCGATGAAGGCAATAAACAGTGGTTGATTCTGTTCACTGTATTTTTCTTGCATTTGTCGCAATGAGAATAACATATCAATAGTAGACTGGTTCTGTCGAAAGCCACACTGTGATTCGGGTTAGACTTGATCTCCCAGGACTTGAAGTCTGCGCAGAACAATTCTGGCAAATACTTTCCTAACAATACACAGAAGTGAGATACCCCCAATTGTTACATACATTCCGATCGCCCTTGTTATTGTACAGTGTTATGATGCTTGAATCTTTTAAATCCTTGGGACTTGTCCTTCTCGCCAGCATAGCTCTATTAGTTGGTGGATCTGTAGAGTGAGTGTGTCTTGCCCACTCCTGATAACCTCTATTGGAATCCCATCATAACCTGGAGCATTGCCAGATGAAAGTTCATTAATAGCACACATAACTTCTGTTACGGTGGAAAGTGTGTCCAGGCGGTCAAGAGTTGGCAGTGCCTCTATGGCGTTGAGGGCATCATCCACTGGTTTGACCTAGCTTGAGTAAAGCTCCAAATAGTCCTCTACCCATCTGTCCATCTGCTGTTTCTTATCAGTGATTTCTCCAGTCAAGATTTTCAGTGGTGCACTTCTTTTGATCAATGGACCAAAGGCCTTTTTTATCCCTTTATACATGCTTCTTATGTTTCCCTAATCACTTGCGTTTTGAATGGACTCACAAAACTTGATCCAATAGTCATTTGCACACTGCCTGACAGCCTTTTGCAAATCTTTCCTAGCTTGCTTCAGCTCACTGAGAGTGTTTTGCGTTGTTCTTACCTTGTTTCTTAAGAGAGCTATCTTCTTTCTATCAATTAAGGGCTGCTGTGTCTGGCTGTTTGCTGCAAACCAGTCCTGCCTCTTATGATCCACAGTGCCATAAACCCCTACCGCTGTTTTATAAAGAGTTTCCTTAAGTTTACCCCACTTTTCACTTGCTGTACAATTTCCTGATATATCATTAAAAGCTTCTTCAAGTTGCTGTTGGAACTCCAAGCACTTATCAGGATCTCGTTTGTTAATAATATTAATCCTGGGGCTAGATGTGTGTTTAGCTGTTTAGATTCTCTTTGGTTTCAGTCTAACCCTTGAAACAACTAAATAATGATGAGCATTACAATCAGCACTGTGGTAACTTCGAGCTAATGATGTTTGATTCAAATTTTGTCTCCGTGTGATGATGAAGTCTAGCTGATGCCAATGGCCGGATATTGGGTGTTTCCATGTGACCTTATGCTACTGTGTTGTTTTAAGACAGGAGTTTTAATACAATCCTTTTAGTAGTATCTGGTTCAGATTTTGTCCTAGCCCCAAGCACCCATTGAAGCAAACAGGCTGTGGTGGATCAGCACCCAATTGGCCGGGGATGCCAATGTCTGATGGCTGCAGAAATGTGGTTTCTGAGGAAAATGCAAAGAATACCATGGACAGACAGAAAAACCAATGACCAAGTACTACAGGAGACATATGACTATCGTAAATTGATTACAGAAATTAGACGTAGACAGTCAAAATTGTTTGGACATGTTATGAGAAGAAATGGATTGGAGAACTTAGTGACAACTGGCAAGATCGAAGGGAACATACCAAGAGGAAGACCGAGAGGAAAATACCTGGATGGCTTGGCCACATGGCATGGACGAGACAGGAACACTGAGCTGATCCACGACTCTGGTGATCGAGTGAAATGGCGAGTCGTGACCGCCCACGCTTTCCGGCATGGCACATGATTGATTGATTGATTGATGCCCAGCTTGAGGCGGGCGGTAGCTGATCAATGACACCTGTAGATGTCTCCCACCGTCAGTGGCAACCCGTAGCTCCCATGTCTACGCCAACTGACAAGAACTTAGAACCCGTAACTGCTACCTCCCGCTTTGATTCCGAGACTGGTTAAGACCAGGAATGAAGTTAAACCTCTCTTATAGCACAAAGCCTGGGTTGAAATATAGAGACCATCTGTTGCCCACGCAACATGATCTCTCTCTCTCTCTCTCTCTCTCTCTCTCTCTCTCTCTCTCTCTCTCTCTCTCTCTCTCTCTCTCTCTCTCTCTCTCTCTCTCTCTCTCTCTCTCTCTCTCGGCCTGCCTAGTTCACTCCAGAGGAAAGGTAACACCAATACATCTAAAACAAGACAAGCTGCAGAAGCTGCCCGATCAGCAAAGCGATGCTCTAACTGTTCTCCTGTCGGAGCTTCGATCCTAGACCAGCTGCCAACAATGCCTAGGGCCTGGTCTGCCATGCCTTAACATTTTGTCTTTACGTTGCATTTTCTCGCACCGGGGTAAGGCTTGTCGCCTCCAATTGCGCTAAGACGCCCGAAGCCTTTGGCACAATGTGGGGTGTCGGGTTTGGTCAGCGGCGCCCAACATTCAGAGCTAACAGAAAACAGGTAGTACCGTCTATTGTCATACAGTAGCTCAGTCATATCTGACTAAGACCTGACACTGACTTAACAGTTACATTCATACAAGAGACAACATTGCAGTTGTAGACAAATTTCAAGCGAACGAAAGATCTATATGATTTTATCTTTGAGAATTGCAGAGAGTACAAATTAGGTCTTCATACTTGTTTCATGAAATACAATAAGCCCTTCTCTTTCTTCTTCTGCGACTGCTTCCTCTTACTATTCGTTCGTCCGATATTTCCATACATTGGACGTAACTGTATTGTGTCAGTGTGCAGCAGAGCTGCGATGTTTGCACTGTTGATAGTGTTAGCCTTCCCTAGTATTCCGTAATGACACAAAGTAGTGCAGCTTTACATAACAGAGTTACGACACATACAGAACGTTGCGGCGGTTAGCCTTCATCAGCAAACAAACACATTCACAAACACAACATACAGTCAAGGAGAACTCCTGTGACTACATTAGAAGGTGATGACAGGACGAGAGGAACAAATGCATGGAAAAATGGAAGCAATGAAGAGAAAATGAGAATTGACAAAATGTTAATTGAAAAGAATGTTAGTCGAAGAAAATGTTTACTAGAATAACTGTTTACAGAGAAAAAACTGTATACTCACCTCACGTACGGACCTGTGAATGTCTGCGGAAATCTCGGGTGTATTTGTATAATGGTGCTGGATGTTACGGTACAGTGAGCACATAGAAAGAAGGGGGCGGGGTAGGAGGCGTGTAAAATTGACCACGACCCCATTGTGTTGTTGGTCTGGGTGGACTGGTGTGCAGGAACACGCGTACTTACATAGACACACTTCAACAGACAAAATGCTAGTGTATGTGGACATGCAAGAAGAGAGAGAGAGGGAGAGAGAGAGAGAGAGAGAGGAGAGCGAGAGAGAGAGACAGACAGAGAGAGACAGAGAGACAGAGAGAGGAAAAGTGCCTGCGACCTACTACATGGGGTATATTGTAACCTACGAAATAGTAAGTATGGTTGCTAGTCATACAACGCGCTTCAGGAGCTGGATACTGTTTGAAAATTTTGTTGTTTTAAAAAAACAGCTCAAATTATTTAAAGTATTTTATAATTGTAAATCAACCTTGTCCTCCAGATTGGGGGTAAAAGCATGGAATTAACATCCCTAACTATGTAAAAACTGGTTTCTCTTCACAACGTATACTACGACAAAAGACTCCGCTGCCAACCTTATACTTAAACTTCCCCTTTTTTTCCGGCCTGTACAAGGCCAATGTCTCTCTTTAGTCTGAAATTTATGGCGGCTTGTTGATGTGATTAGCGGGTTACAACATTTGTCACAACGTATAAATTATAAAACCCTATTTAGGGATTCGGTTTGTGATAAAGATTGTGTGTGGTTTATTTCAACTGGACGTGACCTGTGTTTTCTGAGAACATGGACCAACCAGTTTATAACTTCACAACCAGCGCAGTACACGGTAAGCTACACAGCACAGGTACCCTCGTGCTGTCTGTAACAGGACCAGGAGCGGCAGTAAAATGCACCCCGACTCTAATCGCCAGCTCTTTGTTGGGCCCAGCTGGTGTTCCCGCGGGTGGCATAACGGACATTTACCGCTTCGAAATACCTACGCGCTGGTTTGTGAACTTAACACAGGTAGCGTACAACCAAAAATATCAAGAATTACATGGACTGAAACTAAAGGTCGCGAGCTGCGATCTTGAAATAGAGATCCAGCACGTGGAAAAGGAAAAAGAGCGGGTGACCATACACTGGTTGCCAAATACCATGAGCCGCGAGGCTGTCAAAGAGTTGGTCGGAATGGCAACAGGCGACAAAGACGCCGAAGTATTCAGACTGAAATATGGTGCGGGGAAGTGGGGTGCTTTGTGCAATTCAACTCAAGAAGTGCCGCATTATGCTAGGTTAAACATCCCTGGAATAACCGGTAACAACCACCGTATCCTCTTCACGATGCCTGGGCGCAGAACAACGTGCCCAAACTGTGGTCTGGACGACCACTGGGCCAATCGGTGCCCGAGCCGAAGACCGCGGCCAAAGGTTGATGAAAACACGGTGGAAAAACTTTCCACCGCTGGTAGAAGCAAAGAGTCAGCAGCCACAGACACAATCACGAGAACAAGTGGAAACCACAGTGCCGAAGGCAGCACTAATGCCCACGCCAGTAACAACACCAATCGAGACTGAAATCACCAATACCTTGGCCACAAACGACATCACAACACAAAGAACAAATCAACAAAAGGAACAAGACAGCAAAACCCAACCCAAATCCAAATCACCTACAACCCTAAATACACACCCATCCCCAACCCCGACCAAGGAAAACAATTCAGATGAACGGGAGGCCATTAAAAATGACAAAGAGGTAGACAAAGACGGCTTCATTAAAGTGATTCATAACAAGAAGCGCAATAGAATGCAGAAAAACGCAGAAAACAGCGATAGTGAAGACGACGATTCTCCAATTGCCACACCAAAAAAAGTAAACAAACCGGACAGCCCCACAGTAAGGACAAATGATCAACAACAGAACACAGAGGAAGAGGACAACATATCCTTAAGACGTTTATTTATCGCCACTGACACTGAAGAAGAAGAGAACTCGGGAACGTCCAAAACGCACTGAACAGCTGTATGCAACATATTTCCTTACTTACTTTAGTAATGTCAATTGTCATTTGCACGCAATATAATTTTCTTTTGTTTATATACTTGTGATGGGTGACGACATAAAAATAATATGTTTAAATATATCTGGTATACGCACAAAACAACAACACATTTGCACACTCATACACAAATACAAACCAGATTTCATCCTGCTACAAGAGACAAATATTCATTCAGATATACATGGCGCACAAATTACAACACAATTAGGACTAAGACATGCACACTTCAGTTTGGCAGTCCAAAACATAGGTTCTGGGACAGCCATACTACAAACATCAGATAGGTGGAACATTTTAAAAACAAATCGGGATAGCCAGGTGTAGCGTAGCGTCAGCTACGATGATAAGGAATCTATCAAAGTGCTGTGGATATACTTTCTAAGAATAGAAAAATAGGTCACTGGAGAAGACCAGACTGAATAGCTCGTAATTCTAGGCGGAATAAAGGTCCCAGAACAAGTCTAATCTTCTGACAGTGTTCAGGCAGACAGGAATGGCGTACAACTATACTGGTGTGATACAGACAGTCTGCCAAGGTTGTCTAGCTACGTTGCCTGAAATAAAACAAAGCTCGAGCCCCCAACTCTAATCCCTCTCACCGACACGGAGACAGACAGAGTAAAATATATAACAGAGACAAACTTTCATATCTTCTCACTCTACTATGACTAAGGTTAATTAGGTAACAACTAGTGGTTGTAAAATTTAAGAAACTACCAATGTTGCAATTTAATCATAGAATATGGCCTGACAAAGGTTGGTATTATTTGCATGTAGATGGTGGTGGTGGTGGTGGTGGTGGCCAACGGTAAGTTTGGCCACTTATCTTCTGGTTCTCCGGCTTACACAGTGCATGTAAACTCTAGTTAGTAGGCATAAGTGAGATGGTGAGTGATGCTCCACAATGAGTGAGTCACACAGGTTGGCGCATCTAAAGCTGGGCGCTGAAGGTGTCAAATCTGTGAAATATAGTGAGAGTACGTGACTCGTCTGTCGAGACATCTGTAAGCATCGACCCTGGATTGTTCCTGATGGCCAATAACATCTCATACACAATTGCAGAAACAAAATAGCATGAGCTATCTGTCCCTGCTCCCTATTATTCCCTATCCTAGGATAAATAGAAAATCACTGACTTAAGGAAAACAGCTAAATAAAATCATTCTATGTTTCCTTACAAGCGAATATAATAATTATTCAGGAATAATTAAACATATCATCATATAATGCATATCATAATTATATTATTAAAATACAATAATTACAAAGTAATCTAGAGGTAGATACATATAGAATATATTAAACAGATTACATATTATAGATATTTATGTTCAAATTCTGAAGCTATATTTCTAGCATATAATTAATAATGATTCTATATAACGTATATTTTAAAATACACACAATTTATGAAATTATCATAACAGAATAAGATAGGCTGAAAGTTAATGGAGTGGCAGACAAGAACAGGACTGCGAATTGGTGAGAAATCACCGATAAGAATTAACGAACATGCCTAGGATCTACCACGCTAGTATTTGACATTCGTACGTGTTTAGTAACATTTATTTTCACGGCATCGAAATATTCATTATTATCTCTAAGTATTCGCAATCCTATCACATCCTTGAAATATGATTAATATCACCACTATAAACGGCCTCATGTTATTTCCTAAACTAACTGCTCGATTAGTATGGCCTAGTCTACTGCTATACGGACTAATCGAAAATTGGGTTCTATCCGACTTTATCAAGTTTACAACTATCTCACATCGTGTACACCTCTCTAAACCTCATGTAAAGGTAATTTTCTACACAGTTATGTTTTACCCTTTTCCCTGTGTGCTTAGTAAACTACCTGTACGAAGTATAATATACGCGATCGAGTTTAGTCGGTAAAATAATTATTATGGTAAATAATTAGGTAAAATAACCTATTATCGGCGGTTTCCAACTTTAACTACACACGGAAATCTCGGGCGCACACGGAAATATATTATATCGATACACATAACTATTCCTTACCCTTCTAATCTACTGACCACACTTGGGTACGAACACTGCTCTAGGAATCTCTCTAATATATCTTAAATATATTTAGGGCCGTAATACGTGCCAAAGATAAAACTCTAACACTTTATAAGTATTTTCTCAGAGCCTAGTGACTAGCATGTGTCTACCCCGACTTTTGGATTGCGAAAGAACGAGGTTAGCTATTTTTCTCCTGACCGGAAGTGGTCGTGCCAGGGAGTTCGTTGTCGTAATTTCGCCGACCAAATTGTGAAATAGTCGTAGCCAAATTTATAGATTTGGCTGGGTACACTACTTTGTAAATTCAGCCTCTCCCCCGATCTTAATGTATCGTATTATTTCCCACTAGAGTACTAACATCAATTAGCAGTAGATTTATGCTATAGCCATGGGTTGTCTATACATAGATATATAGGAATAAAAATGAAATTAAATTCTTCTATAATTACATAAGGGGTTTACAAGGATTCTTCCCCAGTTTAAGCAAAAGATGATGGGGAAGCTGGAGACTTCGTCACATATGCCCACCGTTGAAAGTAAAGCTCGAGAATTCGGGCTTTACTCCAACCAGCACACCCATCAGATTTTGTTGGCACTTACTCCAACAACCCTGGGACATATGAACCAGTCTCCCCCTCTTCTTCAGTAGAGCTATTCCTACTGAAACCCTGCTTCTTCGTTTCTAAGACATCTTCTAAGAAACCTCCTCCCTTGATGTCGTTTCCATGGAAACCTATGACGACCTGGTCGTCCCCACCCCTCTTCTCTATTCTGAATTCCCGGAGAGTGTTCTCCCTTAAAGGAATAAGGGTTCCTGTTTGGTACAGCAACTGGTAAATGATTTTGTCGGACTGGGTCAGTACGGTTTATCATCGTGTTTACTGTGTCACCTTTACTCCATCCGGGCTTATCTGTTCGCATAGGGGCATGAGGATCTGGAATTCGTCTCATCTTCCCTGATTCAGACGTCTCCGAATTCAGGTCGATAGAGACATCATTCGCTGTCTCCTGAGGTGTCAAGGGATACTCCATATCTGAGTTATCTCCCCCTTCGACCACAGTTGCCACCGATAATGCCATCAGATGCACCGGTGGATCATTTAATCTTTCTACATGTTTCCTAATTAAATACATGGGAAAGACTTCCCGATTACCCTGAATGTCTAGTTTGTAATGGGTGCGAGACACCTTATCTGTAATGAGGAATGGCCCCTGCCAACCCATATCTAAAGGATTATCCCCCTTAGGTGATACTACTAACACTTGATCACCTATCTTAGGTGGAGTTCCACCAAGAGTAGGTGGAACCAGATGGCACTCTTTACATGACCTGACATATCTTTTGATATCCCGTGTCATTCCCGGCCAGAAATAGGAGAAATAAAGACTTTGGTTGGTTGCTTTCATTCCCATATGCCCACTGTCCGAGATGGAGTGTACCATTTGTAAGACATGGTTACGATACCTTTTGGGTACCACAAACTGTTCGTGGACGTGATCCATAGTTCCCGCCCTACGAAATAACAGTTCCTCCTTTTCGTAGAAATCACCAGCTACCGGTGGGTTTCTAGATTTTGGCAGTTTGCCAAAACAGGATTGTAAGGTGGGACATGCTGCTTGGGCAGCCCTAATCTCCCTAGTTAATGGGTGGATAAGAATTTTGGGTTCACTCAAAGCGGTGCCCTGATTCTGGGTCTGCATAGCACAAGTATAAGTTGTGGACTTAGGTTCACCCAAATATACATATTTTCGCCCTAACATGAAGGGATATACTGGATCATCTAGCACAACAGCAGAAACTGTTCCGGTGACATATTTGGATGTCACCTTCACCCTAGCCACTTTAACAAGTTTAGGTTCAGAGCTCAGAGTAGCACCTCTTAACTCAATAGTGTGGTCAGTCAATTGTCCCGGTTTCACCAAGTGAGCTGCAATGGCCGCGTCACTCTCCAGACCCGTGTCATATAAACACGGTACCTGTCTCCCATTTACAGTAACTGTCTCAACTACTGGAGGTCTTTGATTATCACCAGGGGTCCTCCATTGGTGGTTTGTAGCCGCCAAAGTCAAACAAGCCGTGTAATGAACAGGGGGTTTGTTTTTGCAAGAACTCGTATGGTGGTCATTTGTTCTGCAATTTTTACAATATTGATTACCCCCTCTATTACCTGCAGGATGTTGAGGTTGAGATGAGTGGTTACTATGGTAATTACCTGGATTTTGGTGTGGACTACCAGTGTGTCACCTGTTGTCCTTACCTTCAGAGTTATTGTTTTGATAACCCTGATTCTGTGTGGAAGGATTATTTTGGGTCTTATCCATATGACTAGGTTTAGCAGTACCTGCCTCACCATGTGCAGTTAAATACCTTTCGGCTAGTGAGATTATCTCTTCTAATCTAACTCCACCATTTTCAGCTATGAACATTTGGAGAGCTTTCGGGAGACCCTCTTTGAAATTATCTGCAAGCATCATTTCCTGTAGCCCCTCATAGGTAGTATCAAATTTGCTCAGTCCTACCCACTTCGTAAAATACGTATGTTGTCGTGAGGCGAACTGCGCAAACGATTCTCCCTGAGATCTTTTGGCTGTACGGAACTTCAGCTTGTAGGCTTCAGAGGTTAATTCAAATCTTTGTAAGAGAGCATTTTTGAGGGTATCAAAGTCCCGCTCAAGACCAGGCAGAAGGTTTGTGAATACATCAAAAGCCGGGCCACGGAGTCCTTGGGAGAGTTTGATATTAAATTTCTCTTTAGGCAGATTATAAGCTTCACACATGATGACGAAGCGATCAAGGTATTCATCCATCTGATCCTCCTTCGGGTTGAAGTGGGCCAGAGGGAAGCTCATGGATCCTTGGGCGAGAGACGGTCCTGAAGAAATGTCACTACTGTGCTGGGGAGAACTAGCACTACTGTACCTGGAAGCATCAGGATTTTGCAACTCCAATCTCCTTAGTTCCAATT
This sequence comes from Cepaea nemoralis, assembly GCA_014155875.1. Taxonomy (NCBI): domain Eukaryota; kingdom Metazoa; phylum Mollusca; class Gastropoda; order Stylommatophora; family Helicidae; genus Cepaea; species Cepaea nemoralis. Next base: position 626,007 of record JACEFZ010001900.1, read on the forward strand.
CATGCTGTCTCAACTGTTCTTCCCTCTTCATTTCCAGTTCTGCTTGCTTCAACTGTCTGTCCAATTCAGCTTGCTTCAGCTGGTTGTCCAATTCAGTTTGCTTCAGCTGGTTGTCCAATTCAGCTTGTCGCATCTTCTCTTTGGATTCCATTTCTGCAATTCTAATTCTTTCCTCTCTTGCTTCATTCTCTCTGTCTTTGATAATGTCCCGTTGTTCCCTTCTCCACTCTCGTTCTGCTTCTTTTACATATTTGCCCAATTCGACACCTTCATACCCTAACAAAGTTCCTTCTTCTCTCAACTCCTCTTTCGTAGGTGGCTTTTCGGAAGGCATTATTTGGTAACAAAGTTGGGATAATGTGAAGCACCCTGAAATACACTTACTCACCACTAAGTGATCTGTCCTGAAATTATGCAAGTAATAAATTCACTGACAGTATGCACATACACAACTGACGATACAACACAGGGACTTACCCGTCAGCCCACACTCACTTATGATATTGGCCCTAACTATTTGGAACCAGGTTAACTTATGTTATATTATGTTATGTTATCTTATATTGGCTATCTAGTGTTTAGTTATGCTATGTTATACTACCTATTGTCACTATTACTTTCTCTAGTTTTACTTAGTATAGTTTAATATTGAGATCTACTGTGAGGCAATACCTTACTAGAAGATTGAAAGTTTGAACTATCTATCCCGGACGATAGCCAACCACTTGTAGCGTAGCGTCAGCTACGATGATAAGGAATCTATCAAAGTGCTATGGATAGACTTTCTAAGAATAGAAAAATAGGTCACTGGAGAAGACCAGACTGAATAGCTCGTAATTCTAGGCGGAATAAAGGTCCCAGAACAAGTCTAATCTTCTGACAGTGTTCAGGCAGACAGGAATGGCGTACAACTATACTGGTTTGATACAGACAGTCTGCCAAGGTTGTCTAGCTACGTTGCCTGAAATAAAACAAAGCTCGAGCCCCCAACTCTAATCCCTCTCACCGACACGGAGACAGACAGAGTAAAATATATAACAGAGACAAACTTTCATATCTTCTCACTCTACTATGACTAAGGTTAATTAGGTAACAACTAGTGGTTGTAAAATTTAAGAAACTACCAATGTTGCATTTTAATCATAGAATATGGCCTGACAAAGGTTGGTATTATTTGCATGTAGATGGTGGTGGTGGTGGTGGCCAACGGTAAGTTTGGCCACTTATCTTCTGGTTCTCCGGCTTACACAGTGCATGTAAACTCTAGTTAGTAGGCATAAGTGAGATGGTGAGTGATGCTCCACAATGAGTGAGTCACACAGGTTGGCGCATCTAAAGCTGGGCGCTGAAGGTGTCAAATCTGTGAAATATAGTGAGAGTACGTGACTCGTCTGTCGAGACATCTGTAAGCATCGACCCTGGATTGTTCCTGATGGCCAATAACATCTCATACACAATTGCAGAAACAAAATAGCATGAGCTATCTGTCCCTGCTCCCTATTATTCCCTATCCTAGGATAAATAGAAAATCACTGACTTAAGGAAAACAGCTAAATAAAATCATTCTATGTTTCCTTACAAGCGAATATAATAATTATTCAGGAATAATTAAACATTTCATCATATAATGCATATCATAATTATATTATTAAAATACAATAATTACAAAGTAATCTAGAGGTAGATACATATAGAATATATTAAACAGATTACATATTATAGATATTTATGTTCAAATTCTGAAGCTATATTTCTAGCATATAATTAATAATGATTCTATATAACGTATATTTTATAATACACACAATTTATGAAATTATCATAACAGAATAAGATAGGCTGAAAGTTAATGGAGTGGCAGACAAGAACAGGACTGCGAATTGATGAGAAATCACCGATAAGAATTAACGAACATGCCTAGGATCTACCACGCTAGTATTTGACATTCGTACGTGTTTAGTAACATTTATTTTCACGGCATCGAAATATTCATTATTATCTCTAAGTATTCGCAATCCTATCACATCCTTGAAATATCACCACTATAAACGGCCTCATGTTATTTCCTAAACTAACTGCTCGATTAGTATGGCCTAGTCTACTGCTATACGGACTAATCGAAAATTGGGTTCTATCCGACTTTATCAAGTTTACAACTATCTCACATCGTGTACACCTCTCTAAACCTCATGTAAAGGTAATTTTCTACACAGTTATGTTTTACCCTTTTCCCTGTGTGCTTAGTAAACTACCTGTACGAAGTATAATATACGCGATCGAGTTTAGTCGGTAAAATAATTATTATGGTAAATAATTAGGTAAAATAACCTATTATCGGCGGTTTCCAACTTTAACTACACACGGAAATCTCGGGCGCACACGGCAATATATTATATCGATACACATAACTATTCCTTACCCTTCTAATCTACTGACCACACTTGTCGGTACGAACACTGCTCTAGGAATCTCTCTAATATATCTTAAATATATTTATGGCCGTAATACGTGCCAAAGATAAAACTCTAACACTTTATAAGTATTTTCTCAGAGCCTAGTGACTAGCATGTGTCTACCACGACTTTTGGATTGCGAAAGAACGAGGTTAGCTATTTTTCTCCTGACCGGAAGTGGTCGTGCCAGGGAGTTCGTTGTCGTAATTTCGCCGACCAAATTGTGAAATAGTCGTAGCCAAATTTATAGATTTGGCTGGGTACACTACTTTGTAAATTCAGCCTCTCCCCCGATCTTAATGTATCGTATTATTTCCCACTAGAGTAATAACATCAATTAGCAGTAGATTTATGCTATAGCCATGGGTTGTCTTTACATAGATATATAGGAATAAAAATGAAATTAAATTCTTCTATAATTACATAAGGGGTTTACAAGGATTCTTCCCCAGTTTAAGCAAAAGATGATGGGGAAGCTGGAGACTTCGTCACACCAGGGTAGAATCAGCATAACACAGATAAGTAACACCTCACATACATATACCATTGTCAACATACATGCACCACCAAATTACAACTATCAGCCACAATTTTATGAAGAACTAGACACACTACTCACACACATATACAGAGGACAGAACATCATACTCTGTGGAGATTTCAACTGCGTCTTACAGGCATTGGATATAATAGGCGGAGAAATGAAGACACAGGTTAGGAGAATGGAAGGAGAAAGCACAACACAGTTAGAAACACTGCAAAACATTTTAGACACACACAATTTAATAGACACATTCAGACACAAACATCCAAATAAGCGAGAAACAACCCACACAAATAAAACACACCACACAGCAAGAAGATTAGATAGGATATATATACCTGCAACACACCACATAGTAAACACTAGGCACCTACAAGAGACATTACAGTACACAGACCACAAAGCCATATTAGCACACATCAGTACAAGCAACATAAACACACAGATAAACAAACGTTCACAACATTGGAAGTTTAATAATACACTTCTAAAGAATACAGAATATGAGTAATACATGGTACAACTTTTACACACATATACCGACCACATACCGGCTGATAACATCGGACAATACTGGGACCTACTGAAAAATACAATACGAAGCAGAACACAACACCTAGCATCCATCATACACAAAGACAGATTAAGACAAGAACAAATTATACAAACAGCCATACAACTAACAAAACAGATGGACAACAAAGCACCACATTTAAACACACTAGAAGAACAATTAGAGCAGCACCAACAACACAGATATCTAGGCGCCCTCCTTAGAACAAAACTAACCACAATCACGCAAGAGTCTCCCAGTAAACAATATTTAGCGATTGAACGGAACGTACAACACAGCAGACAAATAAGCAAAATAATAGACATGCAAGGCACCACACAAACAGAACCCGCGCAAATAACAGAAGCATTCAATCAATACTACACACACCTATTTACAGCAGAGACAGTAGAGACACAGACACAAGACAAATTTCTAAAATACAGTAAACAGCTGTCAGACGCAGACAAAGACATACTAGACACAGAACTAACACTAGCAGACATAACACACGCACTCAGCAAAATGAACAAAGACAAGACACCAGGACCGGACGGCTTGACTGTAGAATTCTACCAACATTTCTTTCCTATCTTAGGTGGCCTTCTTCTTAAAGTATATCAAGACGCCTTTGACAAAGAACAACTACCAGACAGTTTTAACATGTCGTACATAACACTCATACCTAAACACAACACAGACAAGACACAGATGAAAAATTACAGACCCATATCTCTACTCAACACAGACTATAAAATACTAACAAAAGCACTGACCCACAAACTGAGACCCTTTATGTCAACACTCATACACCCAGACCAACAATGCGGCGTACCACATAGAAACATTCACCAGCATACACATTTTATTAGAGACATCATCACATACACACAGGAGAAAGACTGTCAGGCCTCTCTTTTGTCCCTAGACCAGGAGAAAGCCTTTGACAGAATTTCCCACTCCTATCTACACAAGACATTAACACAGTGCAATTTAGGCCAGTACTTTGGGAGGTGGATAGCGATCTTGTACCGGAATCCTGAGAGTAAGGTGTTGGTTAACCACACACTCACTGCAGGCTTCCGGCTCACAAGATCGGTGAGACAAGGATGTCCTCTGTCGCCGCTCCTATATGTGCTGGTTTTAGAACCACTACTGGAAGCAATCAGACAAGACACCAACATCACAGGCACATTCATACCAGGCGGAGGAGAGCGGAAGTTGCTTGCATACGCAGACGACACCGCTTTCTTCCCCACCAACAAAACATCCGTTACAAATATACTTTACACCTTTACACAGTTTGGTAAGGGGAGTGGGGCAAAATTAAACATACAAAAATCACACATAATGGGTCTCGGTAAGTGGCGAAACAAAACAGACTTCCCTCCCGACTTAACAGCCACAGACAACATCAAACTATATGGGATAACATTTCCTAATAACTCCCGACAGATGCACGCACAGACATGGCAAAACCTCACACAAAAAATTATAGACATGCTGCACAGATACAGATATATGACATCCACAATATTTGGTAGGAGCATCATAGTTAACACTTTCGTCATTCCCAAAATAATATATTTAGTCACAGTGCTAGACCCTCCTAAACAGACAGTCACAGACATCAACAAACACATCAGACGTTTCATCTTTGGCAGCACAATCTATTCCATCAAACATAAGACACTCATACAGGACAAACGAAAAGGAGGAATAGCACTACAAGACATAGATACAAAAATACAAGCGCTTAGAATCCAACACATAGGACATATCCTCAATCAACCTGAAAAACACCCACTAGCACTCTATTACATAGAACTCAGACTGCAACACCTTAGAAGAATACAACTTAATTCACCACACCATTTTGGAACACTACCCGCTTTCTACAAGACATGCATACACGCACTTCAAGGACGCGAGCATTTACTACACCAGACAACAAACCAGATTTACAAATATCTAGTCAATCAACAAGCACCCCCACTACGACTCAGAATAAAAAGGGGACAAAAATACTACATACAAGACTACACATGTACTTTCACTAATCTCCACAATCCGCACATCAAACCCAAAGCCAGAGAAATTACGTACCGTTTAATCTTTAACATGTCACCTACTACGGAAAAACAAGCACGCAGGGCAAAACAAATGACACAATGTCAGCTCTGCAGACGGAACATACAGGAAACCGAAGATCACATTTATTACACTTGTCCAACAGTCCAAACCGCACTAGACACACTGAGACAACTCATTGAAACATTTACTAAAAAGAAAACAGATATGTATAAAGCAGTTTTTTTAAACACTTTACCCAAATCTTCCAAAGACAACCACACGAAATTGCTGATTTCTCTAGCAGAATACAGGTACCTAGTATGGTCCTGTAGAAACGCCGCATTTTACAAATACAAAACGTACAATTCACGTTTAATACTGCATATGTTCCAAAACAAAATAACACAAATATTCACAAACACACAGACATAACGAAATAAAACCAGTTTATTTGTTTACTCAATTGAATATCCATAATATGTATGAATGTGGACATGCACGCATATATGTGTACATGCACACATATAGGTGCATGCTTGTATGGTAGAATGTGGAACATAGAATATGGATATACATGTTTTATCTCAGAGGGCTATCATATAATACCGACACCCGGTCGTTTTGACTAACAACAGTGCAGTTTGAACGGGAGCGTCCCAGACCAGTCACTGTTGCGGAAATTTTAGAACGTGTGTGCGCCTCGCGACGCGAGCCCTGTGTGCGGTTTATTTTGTAAATACTTTGGAACACTTCTTACTGTAACAAGCTATGGGGAGGGTCCCATAATGTCCCGTCACAATATTTCAAACTTATTCTTTTGCTCTGACTGGGGATAGGTCTTTGCTGCCAACCCTCATCCGTTCCCCCGGACTTACTGTCACTCTATCTTTCGACCTCAGGGTTATTTCCTGCAGTGTATTTCTGGCTGACACACACGTAACATGACGATCGTCTCAGTCACTATAATTTGAATTTAATACCGTAATAAAGACAACACAGAAGAACACCAAGACAGATAAACCTATACAAGTCCAGAAAACAAAACTGATGTGATAACTCTAGTCCAGAAATGAATCCAGAAAACTCTGAACATCATATAGCACAGATCTTGAAATTGTCCAGTCATTTCACAACTGCCTCACCGGGCAAAGGTTCCAGTCTCTCTATCCAGCGTCGGTTGTTCGAACAACAGTTTCCAAGTTTCCTAGGTCACCACGATATAGTCAGTAATCTGGTCTGGGAAAGTGCCATGGGTTCACTGGGCACAATTGAGGTTGGGAACCAAAGTCATGATACCAGATTGGATATAGGGAATGAATCAGAGTCTTTCGCTGTCCCGGACAAGGATGGGAATTGACGTAGGTCCAAACCGCCTCATCCACAAACGCTCGACCTTAAGTCAATGAGAAGACTTGAGTTGGCTGTTGTGTCACTCATTACATTTTTGTAACGCCTCTCCAGTTATATTAGAAAAAACACATTATACCTGGTATGTCCACTGACTTGCCCTGGCTTCATCATGTGCTTATAAGTTTGGGCATAGAAGCCTTGTCAAGTCCTTCCACCACACTTTACTGTAAACACTCGACCTTACGTCGTTGAGAAGACTTCAAAAGAAGGACCCTGTAGATAACAAAAGTCAAGTGAGGGATCAAGCTGACTCATGCACCACACATTAGTTATGCATTTCGGCTTACCAAACCAGTTTATAAGTGGCTTGCTTGAATGCGTCGGACATGTCAGGTAGCCCCTGGATTGGCTACGTCCTGGCTTGCATAGACCTCCAATCTGTAGACGTCCGGTCGGCTACACTATGCACCCTGTTGCATACAAGACTCACTCTCCACACTCATACCCTGCCTTTATTATTATTGGGCACATTCGTTTCCCAGCTTCTCTCTCCCTTGCAAACCATGCCTTTCTCACAACCAAGATCTTGTGGTGTGGTGCGCCCAGTAATCTGTGTGTTTCTCCCCGTTAACTAATAGTATAGTAGTGGGGTTGTATGGCACGCCGTGTAGTTCCCCATTCCCAGCAAGAATATGAAAGAAGATACTACCCCTTCCGGCTGCTGCTCTTGTCTGAGCTGTCGCCGCAATGTACCGGCCGTGCTTCACCTAACACGTAGATTCAGAGGAATGCAGGTTCTCTCAATGAGATAAAGAAGTTGATTTATAATCCCCACATCATCCTATCGACTAAAAGACGAAAGAGATAGCACCGTGGATAGCCTCTTCCGGCTCAAGAAGATAGATCATAGATTGGTGGACCCCATCCCCAAGGAGCTCCTCTCCCCTTCCGGCACACCGTAGCTATCTGATGTGCTTATATTTAAATGAGAGATGCTACTAAGTAGAGGTAAGCCGTAGGAAGAAAGATAGCACACGTCTATCGGCTGCCAAGAACAAGCGATATCATTTGGGACATCTTTATTGTTCAGATTTGTTCCCTGGCGATGTCAAGAACAGAACGCCTAACTAGATCGGCCAACGGTCAACCCACTCACAATATGGGCATGACCGGCTTTTCGCCAGTTCGTTTCACCAGTTGAGACAACAGAGATTTATAAGCTAAGTTTTGGCTGGACCAAAGAAAACCCAAGTTTACCTTTTCATTCCACCAGTAGGAGACCTTTTAAAATGTCTCAATCTTTAACTTGAACTCTTGACATTCGGCAGTGGGTAGCGATCAGTAGAAACGGACATGAATTCTCCAGAAGCCGCACAAGTGCGCATTTGGCGCAAGGCGCTCCATCGGGTCTACCCGAAAGAAAAGACCTATATCTACTCGCTCCATGTAAAGATTGTGTTAGGAAGGTAACCCAAAGAACTATCTTTCATGGAGATTGAGCGAACAAGAGAACTGAGAGCTTCCGAAAGCCGTTTCCCCCTGTTTACCCAAAAATAAAAGAAGGCATGAGGACATGAGCCATTGGCGTTTCACCACACTTACTAGGTGGAAACAAGCATCGGAGAGCACAGATATTACACGCCTCTGGCCTAGGGAAACAACGGCTTTGTAGAAAACTGGCTGCGTGTCCTTTGTAAGACCCGGCCACCGGCTTTGTGTGTCTAGTGGCGGCTGGTCACTAGGCAATTTTGCGTTCAGCGGTTTGCTCTTTGCCTATTATTTTCAACAGGATTTCCCAGCACGAATACATAGTTGTAGAATACCAAGGCCAACATGTATGGTATTTGTATATGGGTAGCCAAGTATGGGTAATTCGTGTAGGTATCTAGGTAAATATAACTATTGCTTTGGTTGATACACAGGTAATTATATTAATATATGCACATGGAACCCCATCCCCCCCCCTCCCCCCCCCCCCCCCATACACACAATTTAAATAGAATGAGACTGTTAAGTCTATTGCCCTAGATCACTGAAATCCATGCACTATCATCTATAAAAAGCAACGGAAAGTAGTTTTTAGATGTGGCAGTTGGACTTCGGAACCAACAACAATATATCCTGGCCTACCACAGGGATCACCAGTATCTCCGGTACTGTTCAACGCCTACACAGTGAGAATCACCAATGAGCAGATCACTGGACCTGGCAGGACATTGTCATATGCCGATGATGTTTTAGTGTATCGTCAGGGTAAGGATAGAGAGGAGGTTGCTGTGGAACTACAAACCGAACTCAATCGCATAAGTACTTGGTGTGATGAAGCTGGGGCAATGGTCAACCCAACAAAGGCAACAGTGACTTGGTTCTCGTTGAATAATCATATTGTCAACAATCCAACACCAACTGTAATGCTGTGTTCAGAGACGGTGGAAAGAACGCAGGCAATGAATTACCTGGGGATACGGTTTGATCGAAGCCTTGCTTATAATGTGCACATAGACCAGGTGATAACAAAGGCCAAGCGGGGTTTGGCAGCGATGCGGGTGATGGCGGCAGCAAACTGTGAGCAGCGCCATCTATGTCTTCTGTACGAGGGGCTGGTCATGTCTGTTTTGGAGTATGCAATGGCAATCCTGACTGTCAGCCATAAGCAGATAGAAAGGATGGAAAGGATACAGAATGAAGCTATGCGCATTATTCTTGGATGTACAAGAGATACAGCATGCAGGGCGATGCGCTACCTTCTTGATTTTCCAACCATTGAAGAGAGAATGCAAGTTTGCAGGGCACGTGCCTACCTCAGAATTAACGCAAACACACAGCATCCACTGCATAGTGAAATTAGCAATGTGAAGGGCAGCAGGTTAAAAAGAGGACGGTCGTGGATGGGTCAAGCCGAGGACATTCTTCAACAGGTGTGTTCACTTGAGGACTTAGAACCTGGCGAGGAGTGGGTGAAAGTGCCAACAGACTTCTGCACATCCTTTTCAGTTTGCATCCAACTAGATAGAAAATGCAGACAAGAAAATCCGGCTGCTGTTGAGGCTGAAGTACAAGCGTTGATTTTCGAGAATTCGCTAGACAGTGGCGCGGTCATCTACACAGATGGGTCGGTCGTCCGACATGTGAGAAGCTCATGGGCCTTTACAGCTCGGGCCGGAGGGAGAATTGTGAAGGAGGACTCTGGTGCTTTCACTGAAACCACAAGTAGCCTGACCATGGAAGTCATGGCAGTAAGTAAAGCAATAACATGGCTCGAGACACAGACATTCACTAGGGCTTGTTTCCTTAGCGACTCAATGAACAAGATCAAGAGGATAGAGGAGGGGTCGATCCGAAGAGAATGGTTGCTGCCTCTGAAGCGGTCTCGGCTGGCAAAGATTAGTTTCATCTTCGTGCCAGGGCATGCGGGAGTACAAGGAAATGAGCGGGCTGACAAGCTCGCAGGTGAGGCTACTGTTGAGGGCGGACGCGCCATGGACCAGGCTGACATTCTGAATGCTCTACGAGAAGTGAGACTTTTGCAAGAACCAAGTGATGACTGTGAATCTACAACAATGGCCAGACTGCGAGAGCAGCAAATTAAAAGAGGGGTGGCCAAACAAGAACACTACGCAGGAAGCCAAAGAAGATTGATAAACCAACACAGAACTGGCGTCGTTAGCCGCTACACGCTGCGGGATTTGCTGAGGAGGGGATCCGAGCACTTATGGACTGAATGGTCCGATGTGCAACGAGGATGATCTGTCGACTAACTAACTAAGAGAATGTGTGTGTGGGTGTGTGTGTGTGATAGAGAAAGAGAAAGAGAGAGAGAGAGATGGACAGGGGTAACATGCATTCCACGTGTGAATATGGAAATGAAAAGAGGAATGTGTGTTTACATGCACTATGCCATAAATGTCATATTATCATAACTGTATATGCATGTAATTGTTTTTAACGCATGTGACCATAACACTAACAAACGGCAACGCTCTGTAATATACACAAACAAAGAAACACGCATTACACCTTGTAAATATACATTGCTTTGTATGAAATAAACGTTGAAAAAAAAAAAAAAAAAAAGAACATTTTTTACTGGTCTTATAAGGCCACATTAAATGTAAAGGAATTTAATCACACACAAAAAAAAAAAAAAGACTCCGCTTTGACATTGCTTTGTATGAAATAAACGTTAAAAAAAAAAAAAAAGACTCCGTTTTATTTTTCTGTCCATGGAATCATCCATCTGACGAGGTCTCAAGTGTAAGAATTGACAGGGCCTCTCTGAAGGTGTTCCAAGTGCACACCTCTCTGTGAGAGTCAACTTTGCGTGTATTTGCGATACAGTGTTGCCATCTCCCTTTGATGAAAAAGCACCAAAATCGACCCTAAAAAGCACCAAAATATTTTAGGAAGCACAAAAAAAATAAAATAAAAAAAAATAAAGCACCAACTGTTTTTATTACAAATGTAACAAGGTAGCACAGTATAATTTATTATTATCACTTCATATTACAATGAAGTTTATTCCAGATCCGCCAAATCCCAATTAGAACTACTTTCGAGCCAAAAAAAAGCACCAAATTGCAATACTATTTTTTGGGAAATCACTAAAACAAGCACTGGTGGTATTAATTGAAAATGTTATAAAGTAGCACATTATAATTTATTATTATCACTGCATATTAGAATGAAGTTTATTCCAGATCTGCCAAACCCCAGTCAAACAACTCCTCTTCAGTTTCTGTAGCTATTTCCTGCTGTGTTTGCTCCTGCGATGATGAGGATGAGGAGGATGATTGAAAGAAACATGTATATGCCTCCTGTGATCCAATTTTTTGCAGAATATCCTTAGGCAGTTTATAATCATGACAGCATTTGCCATATCTTTTGATTCCATATCTAATAGTCAAAACAGCTGTCAAACTCTTGATGCTCAGTCTGTTCCGCAATTTTGATTTTATAACTCCCATCTGACTGAAAATGCGCTCCACGTCCGCATTAGAATGAGGTAAAATGAGCACAGTTAAAGCTAAATCTGTAAGATCTTGGAAAGGATTTTCACAGGTGGCATCCCTTTATGAGGCTATTTCTGCCCACAATCCAAGTGTGTCAGAGGTCTGTGTCCACTGCATATGATGAAGTTTTCTCCACTGGAAATCGATGCGGGTGAGAGTAGCTGCATCTTCTACAAACATTTTTAACAAGATCCAATATACAGGGCTTCATTGACTGTAGACATTCACTTCCACTAAGACATGACATGGACTACAACACTCGAACGTTATCGGGTGTACGTAAACGCAGCTGTGTCAATAGCTCTATTAAAAAATGAATGCACTTTCCACGAATTTCTTTCTCATCGGGAAACTTGTAGTCTGCTATTTCTTTCTCAAACTCATAACCTAGATTGGGATTAGGATCTAAATAATCTTGAATAGCATCACTTTCTGTTATTTCCCACCCCCCCCCCCCCTCCCCCCAGGAATAGCAATCTTTGAACTGATAGAATCAATGAGCTGGACAAGATCGCTGAGTAGTTTTGATGGATCCTGTATATCTGCTTCGAATTTCTTATTCACACTTTGAGCTTCTCCGAGAATATGCTTGAGAAATATGAGATACACATAGTTTTTCATGTCGCTAAACATAGAATGTAGAAGTTCTGCTGTATAACACCGCTCGTTGAGTCTTGCTACATCAAAATGAGTTCTGAGCTCGACCCACTGCTGCAATATTCTTACAATGGCAGATTGAATGGACGAAGACTTGATTGAGAAAACCAGTTATATGTTTCTCTAATCATGAACTCTATGTTCCTGGGCAGACAAGCAGCTGCAGCCTGTGACACTGCCAGCTGAAGGGAATGCCATACACACATAACTAGTACCAGATGAGGAACTACGGATTTTAATTTTGTATATATTCCACTGTTTACACCTGTCATGACAGATGTATTGTCAGTGGCGAGTGCAACTAGTCTTTGCATCTCAAGTCCATTCTTGTTTAAAAAATCTTTTAACGCATTGCATATTGCCTGCGCGTTGCAGTCACTCACTTCATCTAAATCGCATTAAAAGGAGTTAAATTACTTGAATATTGCACGGTAATGTACTAAGACTGTTATACTCCCTCGCTTCAGTTCAAATTCGGCTTTTTAGTGTCCCCAAAATGATTTATAAAAGTAATTTTTACCCACCCAAAAAAGCACTAAAAAGCACCAAAACATTTTTGTGTAGTACTAAATTTACGCGGCTGCGCGAAAATCAAAATTTTCGCACTAAATGACTTGAAAAAGCACTAAATTTCGTGCGAAAAGAACTAAGATGGCAACACTGTTTGCGAACGATTTATACGTTGTGAAGAGAAACCAGAGATTTTACAAAGCTAGGGATGTTAATCCCACACTTTAACCCCTAATCTGGAGGACCAGGTTCTTTTACAATTATAAAATACTTTTCATAATTTGAGCTGTTTTCTTAAAACAACAAAATTTTCAAACAGTATCCACAAATACTAAATTTCCGTAAGTATATGCTATTTGAAAATCTTATATTAGTTATATGTACTTAAATAACTGGAATATAAATTTGAGATATCATAGAAATATTTTTAGTTTTAATTATTTCCCTTACTTACCACACTATTCTTATAACAGTTTCTATAACAGACGACATCTGGGAACGGCGATTCTCGTTCGCGACAGCATGGTGGCGTCAGAGCTAGACATGTCCAGTTGGAACAGTGACGATATACAAATACAGGCGTTGAGAGTTCATTCCAGTATACCATTCGTGTTGGTTAATGTTTATGCCCGCAATGCGAGTGTGGACGCCCAGAAGTGGCAGTGCTTAAGTGGCATATTAGGCCACGAGAGAAATGTTATTTTCTGTGGTGACTTCAACGCTAAAGGCAGATCATGGGGAAACACTTCCTCCAATACACAAGGGGAGGAGCTCGAGATTGCACTGGAAACCATCGACCTGGTTTGTATCAACAGTGGCTGTGTCACCAGGACAGCAAGCCGTCCTGGCGATGAGGACAGTGCTATTGATCTGGCGCTAGTTTCACCTTCACTCACTACAGTGTGTAGATGGGGTGTCCTAGGACACCATGGCAGCGACCACCACCCATGCAGCATATTGGTGGAGAAAGGCAGAACCAGGCAGCACAAGCTAAAGGTAAAGACGTTCCAGTATGACAGTACAGGGCAAGATGTGGTGAGTAAAATAAGACGTGACAAGCGCAGAACGTTTCAGGGCAGGAAGAAAAGGAAAAAAAGCTGGGAGCAGCCACCGTGGTGGAGTTTCGAGGTGGAGAAGGCTTGGGTGGATAAGCGTAGTGCTGTAAGGAGATGGCAAAATGCCAAGAAGAACAGAGCTGGTCATCCTAGTTCCTGCTTGCACTTAGAAAGAGAGATGCACACAAAAGTAAGCTATTTCAAAAAACTGGTCACGGTGGTTAAAAGCGAAAAATGGGCAGAGGTGTGTCAAAGAGTAAGCACAGACAAGTCACTGAAATTGTTCTGGCGACTACATAAAAGCATGAGTGGTGTAGTCAAGAATAAGAGCATTTCTGACTTCCAAGGTGCTGACCTCATCTGGCAGAGGACTGACGAGGACAAGGGCAAAGCCCTCTTTGAACGCTACCTTGAGCAGAGCAACCAGACAGACATGGGAGGCCGGAATCTGGCCAAGGAGGTCACCTCAGACAGATGCAAGGCCCAGGACACTTCGGATGAAGACACAGTGACAGTGAAAGAAATCAAGGCTGTGCTTCGACGATCAAAAAACAATGCTCCAGGTCCTGATGGCATAAGATACAACGACATAAATAGGTGTACCGACAATGAGCTAGAGAAACTAGCAGACATGTACAACAACAGTATAGGGAGTGCTAGCATCAAGGAGGAATGGTTACACAGCTATCTGATTCCCTTGCCGAAGCCTGACAAAGACCACAAGAAAATTCAGGGATATCGAATTATAACCATGCAGAATACAATAGGCAAGCTGCTGGAGAAGGTAATTGCCAGGAAAATATCAAGCCAACTAGAGAGGCAAGGTGTTTTCCCACCTACCCTGGGTGGGTACCGTCCAAAAAGAGAAACCTGGACCAATGCAGCAGTCTTTGCCCACGATGTCTATGAAGGTTTCCACTCAGGCACTGAAACCGTTGCTGCAGCGATTGATCTTGAGGACGCATACAACAGAGTACCACTGGATTTTTTAATGTTTCAGCTTCTTGAACTAAACGTAAGTCCATTCCTCCTTAGTTGGATCGCTGCAGCTCTCTTCCAACGGAAAGTAGTTTTTAGATGTGGCAGTTGGACTTCGGAACCAACAACAATATATCCTGGCCTACCACAGGGATCACCAGTATCTCCGGTACTGTTCAACGCCTACACAGTGAGAATCACCAGTGAGCAGATCACTGGACCTGGCAGGACATTGTCATATGCCGATGATGTTTTAGTGTATCGTCAGGGTAAGGATAGAGAGGAGGTTGCTGTGGAACTACAAACCGAACTCAATCGCATAAGTACTTGGTGTGATGAAGCTGGGGCAATGGTCAACCCAACTAAGGCAACAGTGACTTGGTTCTCGTTGAATAATCATATTGTCAACAATCCAACACCAACTGTAATGCTGTGTTCAGAGACGGTGGAAAGAACTCAGGCAATGAATTACCTGGGGATACGGTTTGATCGAAGCCTTGCTTATAATGTGCACATAGACCAGGTGATAACAAAGGCCAAGCGGGGTTTGGCAGCGATGCGGGTGATGGCGGCAGTAAACTGTGAGCAGCGCCATCTATGTCTTCTGTACGAGGGGCTGGTCATGTCTGTTTTGGAGTATGCAATGGCAATCCTGACTGTCAGCCATAAGCAGATAGAAAGGATGGAAAGGATACAGAATGAAGCTATGCGCATTATTCTTGGATGTACAAGAGATACAGCATGCAGGGCGATGCGCTACCTTCTTGATTTTCCAACCATTGAAGAGAGAATGCAAGTTTGCAGGGCACGTGCCTACCTCAGAATTAACGCAAACACACAGCATCCACTGCATAGTGAAATTAGGAAGGTGAAGGGCAGCAGGTTAAAAAGAGGACGGTCGTGGATGGGTCAAGCCGAGGACATTCTTCAACAGGTGTGTTCACTTGAGGACTTAGAACCTGGCGAGGAGTGGGTGCAAGTGCCAACAGACTTCTGCACATCCTTTTCAGTTTGCATCCAACTAGATAGAAAATGCAGACAAGAAAATCCGGCTGCTGTTGAGGCTGAAGTACAAGCGTTGATTTTCGAGAATTCGCTAGACAGTGACGCGGTCATCTACACAGATGGGTCGGTCGTCCGACATGTGAGAAGCTCATGGGCCTTTACAGCTCGGGCCGGAGGGAGAATTGTGAAGGAGAACTCTGGTGCTTTCACAGAAACCACAAGTAGCCTGACCATGGAAGTCATGGCAGTAAGTAAAGCAATAACATGGCTCGAGACACAGACATTCACTAGGGCTTGTTTCCTTAGCGACTCAATGAACATGATCAAGAGGATAGAGGAGGGGTCGATTCGAAGAGAATGGTTGCTGCCTCTGAAGCGGTCTCGGCTGGCAAAGATTAGTTTCATCTTCGTGCCAGGGCATGCGGGAGTACAAGGAAATGAGCGGGCTGACAAGCTCGCAGGTGAGGCTACTGTTGAGGGCGGACGCGCCATGGACCAGGCTGACATTCTGAATGCTCTACGAGAAGTGAGACTTTTGCAAGAACCAAGTGATGACTGTGAATCTACAACAATGGCCAGACTGCGAGAGCAGCAAATTAAAAGAGGGGTGGCCAAACAAGAACACTACGCAGGAAGCCAAAGAAGATTGATAAACCAACACAGAACTGGCGTCGTTAGCCGCTACACGCTGCGGGATTTGCTGAGGAGGGGATCCGAGCACTTATGGACTGAATGGTCCGATGTGCAACGAGGATGATCTGTCGACTAACTAACTAACTAACTATTCTTATGTCCCTTGATATTTTATTCTTTAAATGCAGAAAAGCCCCATTTACACTCTGTGGCGCGCATAGAGAATATGCTAGCTCCATAATTATATCTTAATTACCTTAATTATATAAGCCAATGGTAGATGCTTAGTGGCATGGTTTGTGAGATTAATTGTATGATATATAAGCCAATGGTAGATGCTTAGTGGCATGGTTTGTGAGATTAATTGTATGATATATAAGCCAATGGTAGATGCTTAGTGGCATGGTTTATGAGATTAATTGTATGATATATAAGCCAATGGTAGATGCTTAGTGGCATGGTTTGTGAGATTAATTGTACGAAAATCTTCGCATTCAATTGCTGCTCGTCTTTTTGGTTTAAATATAAATAAATACCGGTTTCTGATGGCAGTTTTGTTTTATAAGTTTCATGATATTGCGGTGAACATTACATTAGCATCTTTCAGCTGTATGTTGATTCCTAGGCTAGATTACGCTCATCAGCACGCCACGACTTTCTGAGCGACCGGCTCCATACTCTCATAAGTCACTGGCGATACTCGCACCGCTTCCAATTCTCGTGCACTCACGTCAACCACGAGAATATTCGGGGTTACGGAGAAAGCTGCTAACACCTCGGTCAGGGAGACCGGCTTATTATGTATATGCCATCTTTTAATTATGAGATGTACTGGAGTTGCTTGAATGAGAGGAAATAAACCTGGTGACGACTGGCAAGATTGGGGGAACAAACAAGGGGAAGGCAAAGCGATAAATATATAGATGACTTTACTGCCTTTACCAGATGGAATAATCGAGACAAGAACACAGAGCTGATTCACGACTCTGGTGGTCGTGTAAGATGAGAAACGTGACCAACCACACTTATCGGCATGACACATGATGATGATGATGATGATGATGATGGCAAGCAATCGCGGGAGACTACTCTCTGTAAATGTCTTTCAGTCGTCGATGCAATGCTCGCAAGTCATAGAGTATAAATAATAAAAAATAAATAACAATCAATTTTATAGATTTTATTTTTAGATCGAATTGCTGAGTTAAATTATCCTATACTTTGCTGTCATACTGTACACATTATTTAAGAGAGGTACGTTTTTGTTGTGGGCACAGATTCATTGCTGAAGAGGAGCTTCAAGAACCGCAATGAGTTCACAACGTGGGAATGTATTTCGGACAAGAACACAGAAGTACACGAACAATAAAGCCTTCAAAAATGACCTTCATGACACGTCTAATGTAACCAAAATGATAAACAGTCTCAGTCATGAAGGTCTTTGTCAGCGCTGCAAAGAAATAATTGAATGGAAGATCAAATACAAGAAATACAAACCCTTGTCTCAGCCTGCAACATGGTAGGGTTTGACTTGTTTTGTGAAATGTGAATTATTGTGTAACTTTGTTTCCTTGTTTTCAGTTTTTTGTGGAATGTCACTTTTGACTGTTAATTTTGTGTTTAAAATTCTTCTGTGATAGTTAAAAGTTAGTTGCATGTTCTTTTACAGGATGTGAAATTATCTGCAGTATTTATGGACTTTCAACTTTGCGATTTACTAGACACTTTCCATTCATTAACTATTTACATTCAATCAGCAGTTTGCCATCCTATTGCTTTCAGAGCCTCTGACGCCTCACACCTTTGAAATAAACACACAGTGATCTGCTGCTTTATCAGCTGCAGCTGATTTTGACTCGGTATGTCAGGAAATTGTGAAATTGCTTTTCAGATTTCACTGATCCCTAAGCCAT
Organism: Cepaea nemoralis; assembly: GCA_014155875.1. NCBI lineage: Eukaryota > Metazoa > Mollusca > Gastropoda > Stylommatophora > Helicidae > Cepaea > Cepaea nemoralis. The sequence goes on from JACEFZ010001900.1 coordinate 644,740, forward strand.
GACTCAGCTGTGTTAGAGCTATCACAAAAATCTATTATTCATTGTCAGTATTTAACATTACACCAACGTCATAAAATCTTTCTACCAAGAGACACATTGCTGTGTAAGAACAGAATCAGGCAACTCTGACTGGTTCTCAGTAGAAACAGGAATGAAGCAGGGTTGTGTCTTATCACCGATGCTCTTTGGAATAGCTATTGATTGAGTCATGCACAAACAACACAAATATGGATATCCATTGGGTTGACATTCTAGAAGACCTGGATTTTCCTGACGACATAGTGCTTTTGAGTTAACACACCCAGATACCCAAGAGAAAATAAACCATCTCCAAAATGTTTCAGGACAAATTGGTCTCCAAATTAACACTGCAAAAACAAAAACTATTGATCTTACCAACAGTTCAGACGACACCAAATTAAGCAACCATGTTCTTGAAAAAGTCAACAGCTTCACATACCTAGGAAGCAAAATGACATCTAGAGGGGACTTAACACCAGAAATATCATCTAGAATCGCACTGGCATCTGGTGCCTTCAATAAACTGTCAAACATCTGGAAGTCAAAGACACTCAGCAAACACACGAAACTTAAAATCTTCAACTCTTGTGTGATTCCAGTGCTAACATATGGATGTGAGAGTTGGAAATCAACAGTAGCTTTAGATAAAAAATTAGATAATTTTGAGAATAAATGTCTTAGAAGAATTCTAAACCTGCACTGGACAGATTTCAGAACCAATACGCAAATAAGGCAAAAGACTAAGCAAGATATTGTATCCAATTTTTTAAGAAAACGCCGTTGGAACTACATCGGCTATTTACTCAGAATGGACAAGACAAGACTCCCCTACAAAGCCCTCATATGGTTACCGGTAGGGAAAAGAAAACGGGGAAGACCAAGAGAGACCCTGCGTAGAACCATCATCAGAGAAGGCCCATTCAACGGCCAAGTAAACATCCAAGATCTACAACAGGAAGCAGCGAACCGCCAGACATGGAGAGCCATGACTTCTGCCCTATGTGCCGCCTTGGGCTCAAGAGGAAAGACTAACTAAAACTAATTTAACACTGATTTGTTTAAGAGCATAGATGAGATGTCCATGGAAAGGATGATAAAGAACTTTGTAGTCAATAATGATGCCTTAGCACGTATATTACTGCAACACATCTGCATGAAGGTGGGAAGAATGATTCTGTCTAAACGGAAATGATTATTGTCAATAAAGACAGATCTCAGTCCTTGGTGTTCTGGATCAACTGACAACCCTGCTGAGGATTTTCCTCCATGTCACAGTCTCAGTGTATCCAGCATAATTTCTCTTGGTCTGCCTCTTTTCCCACTTTTCTTTTCAGTCGTTACAGTATTTTCCAATGCTTTTTTTCTCTTTAGTTCACCATCAAATACTGTATGTCTCTTTCTTATTATTATACATGTTTCACTAGCCTCTTCCAGGCAATAGTTGTTAGTTACTCTGTCAGTCCTAGGCCAAAGATATTCGCACAATTTTTCTCAAGATGGCAAGTATCGTGTGTGTGTTTTTTTTTTTTGCTTGCTCGCTTTGAACTCAAATGTAGTCCATACACTATTCATAGTAGTGATGGACTGAATGTTGCGTGTGGTTTAGCTTTCCATATTAACAGTGTCTCTCGCCATCAGGCAAACCCACTCCGACTTCAGAGGTACAAGTATCGTGTGATAATTTGTTTTTGTTACACCATACGTAGGATTACTGGTGTGTGCCAGAAGTTTTTTTTCTCTAATGATAATCTTGAATTTTATTTTTCTTTCTGACAGCGTGCGGTGTAAAGGTAAAACCGTTAAAAGGGCATACTACACAGTGTGCCAGCCGTGTGCAGCCCAGGCAGAAGTGTGTGCCAAGTGTAACAGCAAGCGGGACGTTGTTTTACAGTGAGTTTTGTTGTGCAGTGGGAAACTTCACATTGATTACAAGTGTTTGAGAAGTCGGCATGGTCGGGTGGATCACAACGCTCGTTCTTAAACATCGGGTTTGCTGATGCCGAGGTAGTGAGTTCAACCCCTACACCGGTCAGTGGGACTAAAATGTTGACTTCTCGTTGTAAATTACAAGTACCTCAGAAGTTGGAGTGGGTTCTTCTGATGGTGAGTGACAATGGTAATAGGGAGAGCTAATCCACATATAAAAATCTGTCCAGTGCATTAGAAGTAGTAGCATGTGTATGGAGTACGCTTGAGTTCAAAACTAGTGGAGGGGGGGCACACAGATGTGTTTAGAGTTATTCTTTCTATGGTTCATGCCATTTAATGTTCGTGATCATCTCCGTCCACAGCTTGTGTCTTGTTAATAATTTCTGATAATGATGTCCCTCTATGTCATGATGTCAAACTGTCTAGCACCTTCTCTCCCTGCCTCCCCTCCCCTCCAGCTTCCCCTTCTCATGACATGCCCACAGAATGTGGACATCTTCTGGTGTAAATAACCAGTTCTCTTTCTGAGGTAACGTCTTTCAAGATATCTTCATAGCTCCTTCTATCATCCACTGTTTTCTCATCATTCATCTATAAAACCACATCTCTGCAGCCTCCACATGATTCCTCAGTAGTCTGCCAGTTGTCCATGATTCACTTCTGTACATCAGGATTGGCTCAATATAGCTCATAAGAACTGTTTTCCTCACCTCGATTGACAGAAATAAATTGCAGAGAATATTCATCTTATGAAATGCTACCTTTGCTTGGCTATTCTGCATAGTTATGAGATCAATAATTGAAGACACCGACTCATCTTATGAAATGTTACCTTTGCTTGCTTATTCTGCATAAAGCTATGAGATGATAATTGAAGACACCGACTTGGGCTATTCTCCATAGTTATGAGATCAAGTATTTCAGGATCCTTGCCGGTGCTACAGAGTTCATGCACTGAGATGAGATTCTCCGGACTCTGGCGTGAGTTAGGAGTAGAACGGAGCACTTATGGGTTACACCCATGTGCCGTGATGTTGATCCATCAATTAAACTAAACTAAACAGTTATGAGATCAGTAATTGAAGACACCAACTCATCTTGACCCTCCTGTACCAGTCAGTCACACTTGGCTGCAAAAGAACACCCATAGATTTCTCAGAAAAGCCATAGCTCTCTCTGTATTGTTTCATGGGTTAGCAACTTCTCATACCTTGATTTCTCCATTCACACATAGTTAAAGTTAGTTGCTTGTCCTTCTGCAGGATATCACAATCAATCCCAGCATTTATTAGCGGTGTATGATTTTGTAGGCAGTTTTATGTTCAGTCTTGGGTTTATTGCAATGTCCTGCAAAGGACATGAAACATTTTTCTTGTAGTTTGCCATTGCTTGCTGAGTTGCAGACACTCATTCCATTGTGAAAGTCAATGCACAGTGACCTGCACCAAAATAGTGTGTGACTGACTTGGCACACAGTTTTTCAGGATTGTGAAACTGCGGTCACTACCCCTCAGCCACAGATTGCAACAATCACACATAAAAACATTGATAATTGCAATAGAGGCTGGAATGTCAGGTGGGTCTGCAGACCCAGGTACCTAGCATTCATTGTCAAGTGGGTCTGCAGACCCAGGTACCTAGCATTCAATGTCAAGTGGGTCTGCAGACCCAGGTACCTAGCATTCAATGTCAAGTGGGTCTGCAGACCCAGGTACCTAGCATTCTTCTTCTTCGTTCATCCGGAGTTTTTTTTTCCGGATGTGATTGCGTTGTGCCTGTTTACAGCAGAGCTGCGTTCTTGCGCCGTTAGGCCGACACATCCGACTTCTGCGGGCATTTGTTGACCGGGTTAACCTTCCCGGGGTACCTAGCATTCAATGTCAAGTGGGTCTGCAGACCCAGGTACCTAGCATTCAATGTCAAGTGGGTCTGCAGACCAAGATACCTAGCATACAATGTCAGGTGGGTCTGCAGACCCAGATGCCTAGCATATGTCAGGTGGGTCTGCAGACCCAGATAGCTAGCATACAATGTCAGGTGGGTCTGCAGACCCGATGCCTAGCATACAATGTCAGGTGGGTCTGCACACCCAGATTCCTGGCATTCGATGTCAGGTGGGTCTGCAAACCCAGATACCTGGCATTCAATGTCAGGTGGGTCTGCAGACCCAGATAGCTAGCATATGATGTCAGGTGGGTCTGCAGACCCAGATGCCTAGCATACAATGTCAGGTGGGTCTGCACATCCAGATAGCTAGCATACAATGTCAGGTGGGTTTGCAAACCCAGATGCCTAGCATACAATGTCAGGTGGGTCTGCACATCCAGATGCCTAGCATACAATGTCAGGTGGGTCTGCACATCCAGATAGCTAGCATACGATGTCAGGTGGGTCTGCAGACCCAGATGCTTATCATATGTCAGGTGGGTCTGCAGACCCAGATACATAGCATATGTCAGGTGAGTCTGCGTACCCAGATGTCTGGCATTCGATGTCAGGTGGGTCTGCAGACCCAGATACATAGCATATGTCAGGTGAGTCTGCGTACCCAGATGTCTGGCATTCGATGTCAGGTGGGTCTGCAGACCAAGATACCTAGCATACAATGTCAGATGGGTCTGCACAACCAGATAGCTAGCATACAATGTCAGGTGGGTCTGCAGACCCAGATAGCTAGCATACAATGTCAGGTGGGTCTGCACAACCAGATAGCTAGCATACAATGTCAGGTGGGTCTGCACAACCAGATAGCTAGCATACAATGTCAGGTGGGTCTACAGACCCAGATAGCTAGCATACAATGTCAGGTGGGTCTACAGACCCAGATACATAGCATATGTCAGGTGAGTCTGCAGACCAAGATACCTGGCATTCGATATCAGGTGGGTCTGCACACCTAGATAGCTAGCATACGATGTCAGGTGGGTCTACAGACCCAGATACATAGCATATGTCAGGTGAGTCTGCAGACCAAGATACCTGGCATTTGATATCAGGTGGGTCTGCACACCTAGATAGCTAGCATACGATGTCAGGTGGGTCTACAGACCCAGATACATAGCATATGTCAGGTGGGTCTGCAGACCCAGATACCTAGCATACCAGGTCCTGTAAAAACACTTTTAAAAAAAATCTCACTTTAGCTCTTCTGATGCTCTCTTTCTGTCTCTCTTTCTCCTTCTCTCTTTCTTTTTCTCTCTCTCTTTCTCTCTCTCTCAAACCACTCCCCACTCCTTTCTTTCACCCTTTTTATAAAAATAATCCAGACTTTTGTTCCTGTCTAATTTAAAAGCCATCTTGTATTTTCAGACAAGGATTGAGTGAACCAGAAAAGACCTCCCAAGATAGTCAGCTAACGTTTGAACTGAAGCAGCTGAAAGAGAGACAAAGAAGTAAGAAATGATAGCTGTCACATGTCTTCCTTTATGATCAGTGCTCGATGTTCTTGATGATCTTTGCTTGATATTGTCGTGTGATGGTCGTTGTCTAGGTAACGATGTTCATGGTGTGTCAATTGAGATATCTAACTGTCTCTTAATCCAACTCACCCCAGAAGTGCACCTTCACCAGTCATGAAACAAGATTGAGTTGGCGCACATAATCATTTATTCCAGAAATAAGACGGACAGACGGAACATGTTTATACATCCAGAAATAATGTAATCCATAGAATATAAATATCCACCTCACAATTTAACCAGCACACATCAATGCCTTCTCAAGCCTGCTTCATATCAAATCCACAAGACATTTAGTCCAACTACTATCCACGGCTGGATCTCCTACAATACAACCCACACATTGGGTCGGAGCCACTGCTCAACTATGCAACCCACTCTGGGTTTAGGCCCTCACTCACAATAGAACCCACTCTGGTTCAGGCCTGTCTTCACAACTTGGAGAACAACACAACACCGTTGTCCGTGGACTACCGACTCCTTCGGTATCTCAAACTCCACTCACTGAAACGACCTGACCCACAGTCAGTCTCTTCTCTCACTGACTTTCCAGTCTCCTGACTTCACACAACACACAACTGTCTTTCACCCCATCCGCCCTAGGGGTTTTTCCTCTACCCTCAGTATTTTATTTCTCAGGACTGGCTGTTTTCTCATAGCCGGGTCAGTCACTTTACTGTCTCCCACTCTCATCTCCATTCTTCCTCATGCCCGGTCACTCAACTCAATGTCAATGACCCAGGCTTATGTCAATAGCTTTCTACTGTATTTGTAATCTTGCTGTCTGTATTGTTGTGAACTGTTTTGTAGTATTTGATGGATCCAGGGATGAAACCAGGAACCTCGCCGGTGCTACAGAGTTTGTGCACTGAGCTGAGTTTTTCCAGACTCAGATTTGAGTTAGGAGGTAAAACGGAGCACTTATGGGTTCCACCCGTGTGCCGTGATGTTGATCCTTTGACTAAACTAAACTAATTTGATGGTAAAACAGCTTCACATAACCTCGAGATTTACAGTTGGATAGCAGCAACAAATGTAAGATGGGTCTTTAGGCCCAACTCATAGCATTTTGATACAATGTTTGTTCATTTCTATTCTTCTTTTTTCCACTTTTGTGGATAGTGCAATACACCTAGTTGAGTTGAGTCAAGAACCGACATCACTGCACTCAGGAGATTCCCATACGTACTCAGTCCCCTCGTTCAACAGCCAGGGAAGAGTTATACTACTAATCGTTCCCACCGCTATCTGATTAAATGTTCTCCTGGTCTTCCCTCTCAGTTTTGAGATTCTTCCAGAACCCCTGCCGATCTCCCGCAATCTCATTCTTTCCACATATAGGTTCTCAATCTGTTCCTCCGCCTTCTCCACCTGGTCACACAAGCGCACGACCACCTCCCACTTGTCCGTAGGCAAGATACCATCAAGGGGTGCATTCCTTGCTAGCCTATCAGCCTGTTCATTCCCCCATACAGTACACCTAGTTACGCACCTCAAAGGTCAGTGCGTTTGGCGTGCATTATGGTACGGCTTGCTTCCACTAAACAGATTATATCTAAGGTTATGTCTATCTGCTGGTGAGTAGGTTTTCTTCCTTAATTGTGGCAAGGCAGGGCTTTATAACTGATTCTTTGTGATTTCAAATTTCTGTGGGATTTTTTAAAGTACACAACTTCCTGTTTTGTCACCCTATCTGAAAAGACTAGTTATCTAATCTCACTACCTAAGAGAGGTCAGGAGGACATGGGACGTCATTAGATACCCGTGGTGCTGGGACAAATTCCCTGCCCTGTGCTGAGGTCAAACCTGGTACTTTCTGAGCCCAGACAGGATCTTAGCCGCGTCTTCCATTCATTCAGTTTCTTCTACATAGACTGGTAGAATTTGTCTGTTTCTTTAGTGTATTCTCACATGCTGGTAGCTTTGTATCACACTGTTATGAATGTCTGGAGTTTGATCCCACTTGATATTAGATGTAGATTGCTAACATTGTTTTGTATCACACTGTTATGAATGTCTGGAGTTTGATCCCACTGGATATTAGATGTAGATTGCTAACATTGTTTTGTATCACACCATTATGAATGTCTGGAGTTTGATCCCACTTGATATTAGATGTAGATTGCTAACATTGTTTTGTAGCACACTGTTATAAGTGTCTAGGGTTGATCTCTCTTGATATTTGATGAGCATTTCTAACATTGTTTTGCCCCATCCAAGCAGTGTGTGATGTATGTTAAATTTTCCAGACTTCATAATGTTTCTTCTTCAGCGCCCACACAAGTTCGTAACTCTTTCCATATTCAATACTTTTCTCATTCAAACATGCACTGAAAATTGGGAGGACAAACTGCATGGTGAGGTCAGAATAAACATTCTGTGCAAACAAAATGAGCAAATGCATCATGTTGAACACATCAGATTGTAGGAAATTAGATGTAGAATAAAAATGACCTATAAATATATCATCATCATGGCGTATCTTGCCAGCTGATGTTAGCATTCATGTCTCTCCACGTTTCTCAGTCCCTGATAACTCTGCTGATATCTCTTGTGCTACTGTCTCAGTTTATCCACAATAATTTCTTTTGATCTCCCTCGGTGTCTTCTCCCACTGATCTTTCCAGTCGTCATGATGATTAAATGTGTTCATATCTTCTCAACAGGGGCATTTTTCAGACATCTGGAGAAAGGAAATGTTGAAGCAGCAGAAGCTATCAGAACAAGTGCTAAAGAATTTGAGGATAGTGAACTAGAAGATGATGAAGCTGGTGATGAAGGAATCGATGATACAAGCTCTGAAAGTTCATGATTTTTTTTAACCTTGTACCTATTTCCTGCTTGTAATATTTTGTTTCTGTGTATTTCTGTTATTACTATTATATAATCAGAGCTAACAAACAGTAGTCATCCATTGTACCAGTTTTGCTTATTGTCATCCAACATGGAAGTGGCATTAGACAGGAAGACTGCCCTAAAATGCAGTGTTGAAGTGACTTGTGTTGGCTGAATGACACAAGTGTCACAGCTTCTCTGTAAACAGACACAATAAAATAAATGCCCCTTCTGGGGTAAATAACAAGGATAAAAACGATTATAAACTATAAAGAGTACACAGCACATGTTTCTGCACAGAAATGAAAAGGATATGAAAGTATGTTCACTTATAAAACATTAGGTAATTGATACCTGCACACAGCAAATGTGTAAGATAAAAGTAGAGAATTTCCAGACACGCTTTGCCAGTAGACAATGTAATAAAGTGTGCCTGTAAAATAAAATAAAAAGTTTATGAACTCACAGGTCTTATTATTTCTTCTTTTGCTGTGTTTCATCTCCCAGTGGAGCATTGGACACCAACCATCGTTTCTGGTTTTTCGTGCTATTTTTGTTTTTTCAGCTGAAAGTTTTCTATGGGAAACGGTAGCTAGTCGCATGCCAACCCTTATGTCATGCTACTCATAGCACTACTATTGTCTGCTTCCCTGGTAAATCTCGGTTACACACTGGCGTATTATTAATTACAATTCATTTGTTATCCAGGCAAACTTTCTAGCCTAGAGAAACAACAGTGGAAGATAAACTCTATGGGCCGATGAGTGAACTAAAAAACAAGACAGTGAAGTTCATACAAGAGACAATAATGCAGATAATTACAAATTTCAAGCAAATGAAAGAAAAAGAAGACATTATTTTCAAAGTTATACGTCAAAAAGTCTAAAATGACTCCCAGGAAATGTTCTGAAAAGTAAAGACGGCTGGCGTGTTTTTTAAACTCGTCAAGAGCTGATAGCTCTATAAATATGATAGGCTAGAACCATATACTCTACATCAGTCGTTCCCAAGCTTTTCAGGCAGAGGGCCTAACTACTATCTTCGGTAGTTAAGCGGGTCACAACGTTATAAAAGTCGTGCGATATCATTCTTACATTTCTTAACTGGCATTTTAAATCAGTTTAGAAAATTGCTATTAAATTAATTAATTTACACTTGTAACTGTTATTCATAACCAGTAACTTAAGTTCAGATTTCAGTTTATCAATGTCTGGGCACAAATCTGTCGTGCCCAAAGTCAAGAGCGCAGCTAGGTTACTGTCGGTAAGTCTGGAACGTTGCTTGTTTTTTATAACGGTCATTGCGGAAAATGACTGCTCGAGGCCTCGTGTGCCACTTTCTGACAGCTGGCGGGCCACAAGTGGCCCGAGAGCCGTGGTTTGAGAACCTCTACCCTACATGATATTTAAACATCACCCGTCAAGTGCTGATAGCTCTATAAATACATGGGGCTAGAACCATGTCCTGCATGCTCCAACATGTAGCAGGGATCCTCAAACATGTAGCAGGGATCCTCAAACATGTAGCAGGGATCCTCAAACATGTAGCAGGGATCCTCAAACATGTAGCAGGGATCCTCAAACATGTAGCAGGGATCCTTGACTCTTATATTATCTTTGTTGTTGCATGAACACATTATTTTACAGTAACTCATCATTCCTTGATTGCGACAGTTTTCACTTATATTTATTTTTTGGGGGCTGCTTGCTTTGAACTCAAGCGTGGTCCAGACACACTACTTCTGCTAATGCTGGACTGAATTTTGCTTTACCTATTAACAGTGACCCTCGCCATCAGCTGAACCCACTCAGAGGTACTCAGACTTCACAGGTGCTTGTAATTTACGTCCCCAAGTCAAGGACGATAGGTCAACATTTTAGTCCAACTGTACAGTGTAGGGGGTTGAACCCCTTACCTCGGCCTCAGCACACCGGATGTTTAAGAATATGCGTTCTTATCCATTCGGCCATGCTGACCTACATGTTAGAAGTTCAGTCATTAAAACCTGGGGGACTAAAATGGTATGACAAAATCACTAATGTAGAGCTCACAGAAAGAACTAAATAAATTCCAGTGATTCCTCTTGTCTATTTAGAGCTCACAGAAAGAACTAAATACATGCCAGTGATTCCTATTGCTCTATTTAGAGCTCACAGAAATCACTGGAATCGTTGGATAGGGGACACACAGAAAAACTGAGGACAACATAACTAGACACTGTTCTCTGGAACCCAGAGAATTACAGAGATCAATCATTTTGAGAGGACATGGAGGGGGGTGCAGGAGACAGCAAAAGCTATGACAGCTTGGAGTGGGTTGGTTGAAGGATTATACACTTTTATAGAATCTTTAGTTCTAATAAAGTTCTACAAGCAATGATGAATTTCCCACTTTGAGGAGACATGCATTGAAATATACATCTGTGTTCAGAACAACTTACTGCTGCGAATTCTTTTCAACTTGTGAGTTGTAGCTTACCTGGAAGAAGAGGCTAATGAAAGTGGAATGTTATTCAAATATTTTTTTTAAAAGAAAGCAGCATTCTTTGGAGCAGACAAGCTGAAAAACATCTGATGGCTGTGGAAATGTGGTTTCTGAGGGAAATACAAAAAACACCATGGATAGACAGAAAAACTAATGGCAATGTGGTTTCTTAGGAAAATGCAAAGAATACCATGGACAGACATAGAAAAACTAACGGAATTGTAGTTTCTGAGAAAAATGCAAAGAATACCATCAACAGACAGAAAAATTAATGGAAATGTGGTTTCTGATGAAAATGCAAAGAAAATCATGGACAGACAGAAAAAGTAATGACCAAGTCCTACAAGAAACAAATGAAGACCGTGAACTGATTAGAGAAATTAGACGTAAATAGTCATAATTTTTTGGACATGTTATAAGAAGAAATAAACTGGAGAACTTGGCGACAACTGGCCAGATCGAGGGGAAGAAGTAAATACCTGGATGGCTTGGCCACGGTGTATGGTCGAAACAAGAACACTGAGCTGATCCACGACGCTGGGGATCGTAAGAGATGGCAAAACATCAATCACCTTCGAACTCACAATCATTGGATCGTAAGAGGTCTTCATTTTTTATGACTAATGAACACATTCGCATGAATACCTTTCTCTGTCCAAATCTGTCTTGTTTGATAATCGTAAGATATTTAAATTCACTCTCTTTATTTGATTCTTGATATTTCCCAATCAACCAACTTGCATGGGCATTCTACATTCTGCGTTCCTGTAAGGTTGTAACAAATGCAGTACTTATTGTTTAGACCACACAAAAATTCAGGGATATCGAGTTCTAACCATGCAGAATGGAATAGGCTAGCTGCTGGAGAAGTTAATTGCCAGAAAAATATCAAGCCAGCTAGAGAGGCAAGGTATTTTTCCACCTACCCTGGGTGGGTACCGTCCAAAAAGAGAAACCTGGACCAATGCAGCAGTTTTTGCCCATGATGTCTATGAAGGTTTCCACTCAGGCATTGAAACCTTTGCTGCAGCGATTGATCTTGAGGACGCGTACAACAGAGTACCATTGGATTTTTTAATGCTTCAGCTTCTTGAACTCAAAATAAGTCCATTCCTCCTTAGTTGGATTGCTGCAGCCCTCTTCCAAAAGAAAGCAGTTTTTAGATGTGGCAGTTGGACGTCGGAACCAACAACAATATATCCTGGCCTACCACAGGGATCACCATTATCTCCGGTAGGCCTACTGTTCAACGCCTACACTGTGAGAATCACCAGTGAGCAGATCACTGGACCTGGTAGGATATTGTCATATGCCGACGATGTTTTAGTGTATCGCCAGGGTAAGGATAGAGATTAGGTTGCTGTGGAACTATAAACCGAACTCAATCGCATAAGTACTTGGTGTGTTGATGCTGGGGCAATGGTCAACACAACGACGGCAACAGTGACTTGGTTCTCGTTGAATAATCATATTGTCAACACTCCACCACAAACTGTAAATCTGTGAAAAGAACGCAGGCAATGAATTACCTGGGGATACGGTTTGATCGAAGCCTTGCCTATAATGAGCACATAGACCAGGTGATAACAAAGGCCAAGCGGAGGTTGGCTGCGATGCGGGTGATGGCGGCAGCAATCTGTGAGCAGCGCCATCTATGTCTTCTGTACGAGGGGCTGGTCATGTCTGTTTTTGAGTATGCGATGGCAATCCTGACTCTCAGCCGTGAGCAGATAGAAAGGATGGAAAGGATACAGAATGAAGCTATGCGCATTATTCTTGGATGTACAAGAGATACAGCGTGCAGGGTGATGCCCTACCTTCTTCATTTTCCAACCATTGAAGACAGAATACAAGTCTGCAGACTCAGAGTTAACGCAAACACACAACATTCACTGCCTAGTGAAATTATGAAGGTGAAGGGCAGCAGGTTAAAAAGAGGACGGTCGTGGATGGGTCAAGCCGAGGACATTCTTCAACAGGTGTGTTCACTTGAGGACTTAGAACCTGGCGAGGAGTGGGTGAAAGTGCCAACAGACTTCTGCACATCCTTTTCAGTTTGCATCCAACTAGACAGAAAATGCAGACAAGAAAACCCGGCAGCTGTGGAGGCGGAAGTACAAACGTTGATTTTCGAGAATTCGCTAGACGGTGATGCTGTCATTTAGACAGATGGGTCGGTCGTCCGACATGTGAGAAGCTCATGGGCCTTTACGGCTCGGGCCGGGGGGAAAATTGTGAAGGAGGACTCTGATGCTTTTGCTGAGACCACAAGTAGCCTGACTATGGAAGTCATGGCAGTAAGTAAAGCAATAACATGGCTCGAGACACAGACATTCACTAGGGTATGTTTCTTTAGCGACTCAATGAACATGTTCAAGAGGTTAGAGATGGGGGGGGGGGTCCGAAGAAAATGGTTGCTGTCTTTGGGGCGGTCTCGGCTGGCAAAGATTAGTTTCATCTTCGGGCCAGGGCATGCGAGAGTACAAGGGAATGAGCGGGCTGACAAGCTCGCAGGTAACGGGTAACGCTACTGTGGAGGGCGGACGCGCCATGGACCAGGCTGACATTTTGAATGCTTTACGAGAAGTAAGACTTTTGCGAGAACCAAGTGATGACTGTGAATCTACAACCATGGCCAGACTGCGAGAACAGCAAATTAAAAGAGGGGTGGCCAAACAAGAACACTACACAGGAAGTCAAAGAAGACTGATAAACCAACACTGAACTGGTGTCGTTAGCCGCTACACGCTGCGGGATTTGCTGAGGAGGGGATCCGAGCACTTATGGACTGAATGGTTCGATGTGCAATGAGGATGATCTGCCGACTAACTAACTAACTATTATTTAGACTACAGTGATACGAAATTCTCTGCCCGCCGTCAGGAAGGGAACCATGGTGGAGACGAATGCCGGCCGAACACACGGTCTTGATTTCGATACATAACGGTGCGGTTTCGAATTTTAAAAATTGACCTGACACCTCAGGTTGACCCAGCCTAAATTGGCTAACAGGAAATGTCTGGGAAGTGAAGTCGGCCGGTATGATACCGACCATATCATCCATTGAGTGTCGTTTAGTCTATAGATATAGAAATATGGGCCAAACCCCATACACCCAAAGCCTGCTCCGTGGCAAAACCAACGCAACGCGGTCTGCTGCCAAATCACGCATAGCTGTGTTTCGAACGCGGGTATACGGGATTGCGAACCGCGTCCGTAAGCCCTTCGCCACGGAGAACGGTAATGGCAATCTACTGAACGTAAAATTGCCAAGAGATCACAACAGCAAAAAAAAAAAAAAAAATGCCGATGTTGACTGCGACGTCCTGTAAAGGATATGCAACTAACTTTTTTGTATTCCAAAATGCGCCAAAAAGCGTGTAAATAGCCACTTTACTTACGTTTACTATCTGCCGTCCATGCACTTGACACCACAACCAACAAAATAATAATAATTTCACAGAACAAGACCCATAATAATAGACAAGAAGAAGAAGCGGAAGAAGAACTGTATTTCTTCTTCTTCTTCGTTCATCCGGAGTTTTTTTTTTCGGATGTGATTGAGTTGTGCCTGTTTACAGCAGAGCTGCGTTCTTGCGCCATTAGGCCGACACATCCGACTTCTGCGGGCATTTGTTAACCGGGTTAACCTTCCCGGGGGAACTGTATTTCAATTATGATGATGATGACGAATTGATCAAAATTGGCACCGGTCTCATCATTTTTGACACTGCTCATCACTAAACAATGTTTTTACTCAGTGAATTTAAGCACAGAAGTCACAAAAATATGTTGCACTTTTTATTGCCTGGCATGTTTCGCGTCACCTCGTTAGATTCATAGCGCAGAGTTATATAACATATGGAGCGAATAAATGAATCATATTTTGGATGAAATACTTAAAATATATAGTCATAGTTGGGCATTTGTTATCTCCACGAACGTTTCAGATTTGAAACGTTTTATATTTGAATTTTTCTACTTTCTCCTCTTCTGTTGCTTCGTCTTCTGTCAGGGTCATGCTGTCGGTGTCGCCTTTTTGTGATGTTTCATTCTTTGTCCGTTTCAGTATTTATGCTATTTCTTCCTGAGCCTTTTTCAGTGTTTTTACCGCCGTCACCTTGATCGTACACATACGAGCATATCCCGTGTGATCTTCATCATCATCTTCCACTTTTGCCCTTCACGTCCAGGGGAGGAATAGTTGACGACCAATACCACCGAGGGTGGCACTGGATAGTGTCATTCCGTGTGACTGCACAATATTTTTGATGTCTTTGAATAACGAAGACACAAACAATAGATTGCACGATTTATTGCCTGGCATATTTCGCTGCATCTCGTCAGGTACATACTGCAGAAATCGCACAACTTACGTGAATTAATTAGATAAATCCTTCAAACTGAAATATACACATGTTCGCACAGTAATGTCGATTGTCTACCACAGTAATTTTAAACTGACTAACATGACTTTCTGCTTGCACAGGGGCTTACGAAGGTTGATTAGTATAGCTTCAGCAAACTTTAACAATCGACTACTTTGTGTGTTGAACAACACACGGAAGGCACTGTCTCTTTCAACCACGTGACCGCTCTCGAGCACATGTCTCGTGACCGATGAAGCAGGACTGTTCCGGTGTGTCGGCTTGCCTAGGCTACCATCTTCTGTGTGTAGTATCTTGTCCACCCAATTCGGAATGTGTTCCGAAACCCTGTAATGTAACTGTTGCTCAGTTCTACCTATGTAGATGGCCTCGCATCTGCATGTAAATTGGTAAATACAATTTGATTTGGCAAATCGTGCAATCTATTGTTTGTGTCATCGTTATTCAAATTCATCACGGGAAAACTTTGGTTTGAATTTTTGATGTCGTCAATCCATTTTCTTCTTGGACACCCTCTTGCTGTATCATGTCGATACGAATGCATACATCCGATCGGCATATACATTTCGAGCCACAGTAGGCCTTATCAGCCATCTTAGAACCCACGGCTCCACACTTTCAACCCCACTGGATGAAACGAATGGTCATCATCATTCTTGATGGACAAACAACACAACAATTAAGATATAATTATGGAGCTAGCATATTCTCTACGCGTGCCATAGAGTGTAAATGGGGCTTTTCTGCATTTCCATCCATCCATCATGTGCCATGCCGGTAAGCGTGGGCGGTCATGTTTAGCCATCTCACTCGATCACCAGAGTCGTGGATCAGCTTCGTGTTTCTGTCTCAACCATGCCACGAGGCCAAGCCATCCAGGTATATGCTTCTAGGTCTTCCTCTTGGTCTGTTCCCTTCGATATTACCAGTTGTCACCAAGTTCTCCAATTCATTTCTTCTCATAACATGCCTAACAAATTTTGACTGTCTGCGTCTAATGTCTCTAATCAGTTTAGGATCTTCGTTTGTTTCTTGAAGGACCTGTTCATTGGTCTTTGTGGCTGTCCATGGTATTCTTTGCATTTTCCTCAGGAACCACATTTCTACAGCCATCAGATGTTTTTCAGCTTGACTGCTCATTGTCAAAGCTTCACATCCATATAAAAGTACAGGTTCTATGTAGCACCTCAAAAGTATTTCTATGATATCTCAATTACATTCCAGTTATTTAAGTACATATAACTAATCTAAGATTTGATTTTCAAATAAATATACTTACGGAAATTTGGTATTCTGGATACTGTTTGAAAGTTTTGTTGTTTTAAGAAAACAGCTCAAATTATTTAAAGTATTTTATAATTGTAAATGAACCTGGTCCTCCGGGTTAGGGGTCAAAGTGTGGGATTAACATCCCGAACTTTGTAAGAACTCTGGTTTCTCTTCACTACGTATGCATTGTCGGGGTCTGTCTTACGCCTGAAACGCTGTTCGGGTTATTCTAATGCAGCAGAAGGGTCGTACCCGCCTTCTATTTAGAAAACGATCACGTTCGCAATAGCAGCATCTTCTATTTCTATTGTTGTTGTTCACAATAATATTAATATTTCCTATGTTTATGCGAACACCAATATTTCTGAAAACAAAGCGGGTAGGTATAAATGGCATATTGACACCTACCCTTTGCTACCAATGTCAAGCTTGGACAGTATCCATATCATATCAAACTTCCGTACTATCACATCACCCTATCACATTCCCATATCACATCGCACTATCACATTTGTTACAGGAACTGAATACGAACTCTTAGTGCCCTGGCTACACATGTTACATCAACCCAACTGGGCAGGGAAGACATGGACAGGCTCTGGTGGTCAAGGACGGTTTACAGCATTCAATACTGGATATGAGTGGGTGGGGTCAGGAGAGTAAAGAGGTGCAGGAAATGCGGATACAAATCGGCCGATACAGCTGGAACCTGATAAATATATATGTGAATGGGGAATCTTGCATAAGCAGAGAGAGTTGGGACTGGTTGAGAGGTTTAGTGGACACCCCAGGTACCTGGAGGATGCGTATAACAGGGTTAGGTATGATCGGTTAATACACACACTGTTGGACATGGAGGTCTGCCCTTGCCCTGTTAGATGGGTTGCAGCAGTCCTTTATGAACGTAAGGTTGCATTGCGCATGGGTTCCTGACCCCTGTACTATTACACCTGGGTGGTGAATGGAGGTGGAGGCAGTAACAGCGGCATTCCGGTGGCTAGAAGAGACTACTGCACCACATGTTGTATTCATTACGGATTCAAAGTGTATGCTTAGCAAGGTGGAGAAAGGAATGTTTCGTGTAGAAAGATTGAGAACCCATATGTGGAAAGAATGAGATTGTGGGGGATCGGCAGGGGTTCTGGAAGAATCTCAAAACTGAGAGGTGTCGGATACGTTGAGATTGATGGCTCAATCCCAAAGAGATAAAGGATGAAAAATCCTTTTTCCCAATGCGATCCTGCACGTTTAATTAATTTAGCTGTACTGACTCAATTGTTTGAGACCAGAAATAGAGTTTTAGAGAACCAAGGAATACCTTCAGGAAATAAATGACAAAGTTGTATCCCCTTTTATACCCAAAATATCCTTTAAGTGGTTCCTTGCCTCTCCTCTACCAACTAATTGATTCTATCTAGGGTAGTTTAAAACAATTTGACTATGACAAGTAAAATGCAATCAATACATGACATGACCTCAGTTTTTATGATTTAATAAACACAAATATGGATTTTTTAAATCGCATTCAAAATTACAATTTCCTGTCATAAAATAAGGACATATACATATATAGTAAATATACAGAATTAATGTGCCAATGATAATGTATAGATTAAAAGCTATATTTTTTCCAGTGGTCTGTAATGCTAATCTTTTACTGGCCTGGATGATCTGAAAAAAAAGAACTGTTTACACTTAGAATTCTCCACTTCCAGCTTTGGGAATCCCTCTGGCTTTTAATTGCCGTAGTCTTAGTATTCCAGGGCGTAATATAACATAAGTTGGCTCTTGGTTTTCCTTTCCATTGTTTGACAGAGACATTTTTACATAAAGATTACCTCTCCTCTGAGACAAATGGAATGGTTGCAGGTGGATAAGTTTCTGCGCTACTCTATCAAGGGCATCACTCAACAATGTGCTCACTCAACAGGTGCTGCATTCAATCTTCACCAAGTCAGGTCTGGATTGACATGAATAAGACCACTACCTGAAATTCCATCAATCACATTCTGATGATATCATAAATATGACATTAGAAATGAAATGTAAAAGCATAAGAACACAGCAAGTGAAAACAATAAAAAGAATCTTGTTCTTAGAGAAAACAAACATAGAAGAAAGATAGTCTTAGTGTTCCCAATTAGTTATCACCAACATAGTTGTTTGCTCTCAATCCAATCTTCCACTATCAAGTGTTCAATGTTTAACTAGCAGATGTGCAGTTTCATCATCACTTATGCCTGTCCTCAGGTCTATAGAAGTAATACCTTGAGTGATTGGGAATTTGACAATTATGTTGACCATTCTCTTCTGTATCTAGTTTTGTTCTCTACTTCATCTTTTCCTATTCAAGAAAAAGGGTCTCATCCATTAAGGGCTTTTAAAATCAGTTCCCATTGTAATGAGTGCTTGTTTATAAGCAACGTAAATACATTATGGTATCTTCTTGTATAGCATTCAGGTGTATTCTTCATTAAATGCTTCAAGTGAGAAGATTTCTTCCATTTTCATGGATATAATATTTATTATCATCACCAACATGGTTTCCTTATCTCATTGTAATTACAGTCATTATCATCATAATTATTTCATTGTCATTACAATCATTATCATTATTATCATGCTTATGACATTAGAAATCATTACATTATTCTAACATTATCATCATAATCATTGTTACATCATTTTCATTACATTACAGTCATCATCATCATCTTTGTAGTGCATTATTATCATTACACTAGACCATGTGTGTTAACAGTAGTGACATGAAATACACAGTGGGATTTTGCTTAAATTATAAACATAGATGCTGGTACTATGCGTAATGTATGATATGGTTTGTGTCGTGCTAAGCGCACAAAACTAGATGATTATAGCATGAATGATATTTTATACAAAGTGGTGTTATGCGCCGGAGTGTACTAAATTATTTTTTAGTTTATGGGTTACACCGAAGCATTTCTCTGGTGATAGGCATGGCATTCCACATCCAAGTTGCCGGCTATCATGAGATTGATGTTGGCTTATACTCCCTCTCTCTCAGCATGTAACTTCACTCACTCACTCAATTTCCTCATGCATCAGTCAACATATCCCTCTTTGCATGTGAGGTCACTTCACTCTCTCAGACATCATTCATATGTATGGATGATCATTTCACTCAGTCCATAGACACATTCATATTGGTATGGGTGATCATATAGGAATCATTCATCACACATCCTTCATACTGTCAT
This sequence comes from Cepaea nemoralis, assembly GCA_014155875.1. Taxonomy (NCBI): domain Eukaryota; kingdom Metazoa; phylum Mollusca; class Gastropoda; order Stylommatophora; family Helicidae; genus Cepaea; species Cepaea nemoralis. The sequence goes on from JACEFZ010001900.1 coordinate 664,363, forward strand.
GTAAAGTGGGTACTTATGTGATTTCCCAATGATAACCTTAAATGTTAACACCATTGACATCACAATGAGATCTCACCCATTCATCAGACAATCATATCTGTATGGATGACAATCATGCATATGTAGGTGCTTTATCCCTGATAAATTCTCAGGTTCAATAACAATGATATTACAATTAAATCTCATCCTTCAACCTAACTCATACTATTTCATGGATATTTAGTCATGCATGCTGATGGGGTTTATGAAATGATACATTCACATCTGTTTAACAATGATGAAATCACACATGAATCCTCACAGACATGCTATCAGAAATGCCATAGTGATCATTGTGATCATTAGACACACTTAGGCAATTCACCCAGGATTTAGCAACATGAAATCCAGAAGTTATCACATGATCTCATAAAATACATACAATTTAGGTGATATATCCAATTCACATTCAAGCCTTATGAATTAAAATACTTCTTGCATGGCGGTTGGTTACGCACTATTATGAGGCACAAATATTATTATTGCCCATGGTTAACAGCAATTTCTATATATTTGCCTTACCCCATGTGTGCTGTACCATCACACAAATTATGATACCTGTAGAGCTCTGGTTGGTTCTCAGGTGTTCATGAATTTAAAAAAAACTATTTGTTTGTCCATGTGCTCATGTCAAAAAGTAAATCTACTGACTATTTACACATTACACTAGTTTGACTTACCAGTGTTTACACATTTACAATAGTTTCCTTAAGTCTTAAGTTACTCACGTTCATTGCAGATTGAGTTGCTTAAGAAATAAAATTGCCAACATGTGTCTAATGTTTAAACATTAACTAAGTTGCTTAGCTGGGAGAAAATAAACACTGTAGTTTTCTCCTAATGTACAGTTTATCTTATGACTATGATAACTGAGTATAATATTATTTAGCTTGTACTAGATTAAATTCTTTAAGAACTCACCATTCCAATCATTGTAGATTGAGTTGCTTAAGAAATAAATGTACCACTTGGATTAATGCTTATACATTAAATCCGTTGTTTACTTTGGGAGAAAATAAAATTCACTATGGGTATTCTTAATTAATAGTTTATCTATAAACTATAACAATTAAATTAACTTCTTAATTCACCACACGTGTTCACCGAGTCTACTTACCAACTCCTCTTCTGGGAAAATAGGCTCACACTTAATCTAAGATTTAAAATAAATTATATTCACCTCATCCAAACAAAACGACTTCCAAACACTTCAGCGACAGGTTTCAGATTTTTTTTCAATGCGATGTCGTGGGCTGATGTTTGTCTTCATCTATCTAACTTATACTAAATTATCTTTGCTAAGTTGATTTTGAAGGCAAGAGAAGGTCCACCAGAGAGACGAATGGAGACGGATTGTATTTGCAGCAAAGAACCTCAATGGCTCGGAAAGCTGAAGAAGAAGAATAAGAAGAAGTTGATTTTGAAGAGACTATCACTCCCTTACTCATCGAATCTCTCCTGCGTAGTGTGTGTGTGTGTGTGTGGGTTGGTTCACAAAAACATACAGTTTCTATCCCGCATGGGCTTTTTATTTTGATTTCGCTGTTCCGGTGGTGACGTCACAATGGGTCAATGAAAAAGTCGGATTATTGCCGTGGAGAACGAGGCGGTGTCAACCTTTTTCCGTCGCCAGGAATCATTTACCGCATTTTACACTGGTGAAAATGTAATATATCACAAGAGGGAAGACCAGGAGAACTTTTAATCAGATAGCGGTGGGAACGATTAGTAGTATGACTCTTCGCTGGCTGTAGAACCAGGGGACGGAGCACGTATGGGAATGTCCTGAGTGCAGTGATGTCGGTTCTTAGCTCAACTCAACTTGTTCTTCATTTACCTATCTGTTATGTTATGTGGTTACTTCAGTGCACGCTCCAAAGAGTGGGACAGGTCGGGAGAGCACACGCAGGGCACTGCTCTTGCTGAGGCCTCGCTTGAGACGGATGTTGTCTGTCTAAATGATGGGACACCAACTAAGCAGGCAATGAGACCAGGGCACCCTGACACGGCCATCGACCTGGCACTTGTATGCACTTGCATCAGACATAAAATGGAGTGTCCTTGGGGATTATAGAAGTTACCACCTACCCTGCTCTGTACTGATACCTAAGTCCAGTAAAGTCAGGGCTCAAGAGGAAAGACTAACTAACTTACACTCACTTTAAACAACACAATTCTAAATACCCAAAGAGATAAAGGATTGACTTTCACCCAATTAATTGCTGAACAATTAAAATAAAAAAAATTGCCCGGCAAGGAAACGAACGATTGACATTTGATTTTCACCCAATTAATTGCTGAACAATAAAAAAAAACATCGTCTGGCAAGGAAACGAACCTCTTTTCCACTTTTCACATTGGGAAGTGGGGAGCGTTTTGTGTGATATTCACTGGCACAGGAACGGAGCATAATGGGGACGACCCGTTGCTGTGAAGTTGGAACTGCGACTAACTAACTAACTAAGTGCAGAGCAGTTATTTCAAATGTACTTGCACCATATTTCACGACAGACTTGACAGCTGATATTGACAAAAGTAAATACAGCTTATTGATTGATGAGAGCAATGACATTTCTGAAACCAAGCTATTTGGAGTAGCTATTAGGTACTATTCAGAGACAAGAAAGCAGATTGTGGTTACTTACTTAGATTTAGTTGAACTGAGTGACTGCAACGCACAGGCAATATGCAATGCGTTAAAAGATTGATTAAACAAGAATGGACTTGAGTTGCAAAGACTAGTTGCACTCGGCACTGACAATGCGTCTGTCATGACAGGTGTAAACAATGGAGTATATACAAAATTAAAATCCGAAGTTCCTCATCTAGTACTAGTTAGGTGTGTATGTCATTCCCTTCAGCTGGCAGTGTCACTGGCTGCAGCTGCTTGTCTGCCCAGAGAGTTCATGATTAGAGAAACATATAACTGGTTTTCTCACTCAAGTCTTCGTCAAGCAAAGTACAGGGAGCTTTTTGCTTCAATAAATGATGGACAACATCCGCTAAAGATTTTTCAATTAAGCCAGCACGATGGATGTCCATTCTATCTGCCATTGTCAGAATATTGCAGCAGTGGGTCGAGCTCAGAACTCATTTTTTGATGTAGCAAGACTCAACGAGCGCTGTTATACAGCAGAACTTCTACATTCTATGTTTAGCGACATGAACAACTATGTGTATCTCATATTTCTCAAGCATATTCTCGGAGAAGTTCAAAGTGTGTATAAGAAATTCGAAGCAGATATACAGGATCCAACAAAACTACTCAGCTACTTTATAACATTTTGAATGAATACCACCAGTGCTTGTTTTAGTGATTTCCCAAAAAATAGTATTGCAATTTGGTGCTTTTTTGGCTCGAAAGTAGTTCTGATTGGGATTTGGCGGATCTGGAATAAACTTCATTATAATATGAAGTTATAATAATAAATTATACTGTGCTACCCGGTTACATCTATATCTATAAAAGAGATTGTATGTATGTCCGTTCTTTATGCATTCGCGGACGGTCCATCCGATTCAGATGAAATTTTCTACACGTTTTCTTTTCATTCCTGTGCAACTTTCTGTCATAGTTTTTTAGTTTTTTTTCGTCAACTTACTTACTAAAATTTAATATTTCATTTTTCATTATAATTTCTATATAGCAAGGGGACTTAACTCTAGAAAAGTTATTTCAAGGGGCATAACTTTTAATAACATTTCTATATACTTTATAGTCATATTGTTACATCGTTTTCAAAGATTTATAAACTCTTTGTCTATAGTCATTTACAGAGTTATAATAAATAATGATATAATCTTTAAGGGATTTTCAAAGTTGTCATAAAAATAATGCATAATGCATAACATTGTAACTCATCTTTTTATGCTTAAAGAAGTTATCTACATTCATGTAGGTGATTAAAAACAGTTTTCATTAAAAATAATGGATGGTGTGTGGAAGGACATTTTTTTAAGTCAACACATACATATTACCCAAAATAATATATTTAGCGACAGTACTGGACCCTCCCAAACAGACTGTCACAAACATAAACAAACAAGTCAGACGCTTCATCTTCACCAACACAATACACAGCATTCAACACAAAACTCTCATACAAGACAAGAAACAAGGAAGAGATTGCACTACAGGACATCCAGACAAAAATACTGTCACTTAGAATCAGTCACATAGGTAAAATCATCAGACACCCAGAACAGAACAGACTAGCACTATACTACATAGGCCACAACATCAAACATCTCACACCTCTTAACAATGCAACTGCACACTACCAGGGAACACTGCCAACATTCTACCAGACATGCATACAGGCAATACAAGGACATGAACAGTTAATATAGCAAACAAACCACACAATATACAAACAGTTAGTTAGAGAGCAAGCACCATCACTAAGACTTAGGATTAAAAGAGGACACAAATACTTCATGACTGACTTCACATGCACCTTTTCAAACCTACACAACAAACACATAACTCCAAAAGCTAAGGAAATCACATATAGACTGTTATACAGTATGACCCCCACAACACAGGTAGAAGCATACATATCCAAACAATGTCAATTATGTAGAAAAGAAACAACACACAAGAGACAGAGGAACACATTTATTATACATGTCCAACAAATACTGCCACACGCGCAACACTCAAACACCTCATACAAACGCACACAGGCAAACAAACCGACATATATAAAGCAATTTTTCTCAATACTATACCAAAGACAGCTAAGGACATACATACAAAACTACTTGTAGCACTTTCTTACTACAGACAACTTATATGGACCTGCAGAAACTTTGCCAGATACAAACACCACACATATAACACACACTTAATTTCCTTTATGTACACACACAAAATATCACAACTATTTCCAGAGTAAATCATATGTATTCTTCCTTATTGTATTACAAATTTGGTATACATGAGTGCGAGAAAGAAAGAAGAAACTGTGAGTGAATGGAGAGTGAATGATTAAAAAGATCACATATGGTCAAAAGACCAATGAAAAATCCCTTATGTAAAGAATAGTGGAAGTATAAATGCTTGTTTTATTTGTTTCAAAATGATGGTTTCAACCCTTATAGATAAGGGGGAAAAGAAAAAAGGAGAAAAGAAAATCAACTCCTCCCATTCCAAATTACTATTTATGGAATGTTTGCTTTAAATGCACTTGTTGTGCTATACTACCACCACTACTAAGATTATCACTTTAGTAAATAGAATCACATATCTATTATACTATTATTATTATTATTATTATTATTATTATTATTATTATTATTATTATTATTATTATTATTATTATTATGTCTACTATTATTATTATCATTATTATTATTACTATCATTATCTTACCCTTATTATCTTTAGTATCATTAATTTTATAAGTATTAATGATATCATCATTATTAATTTACAACTTCATCTCCCATGTTCCCCCGTTGCTTAAGGTTTGTTGCTTTTGCTACTACCTCCACTAGTTTTTTTCAAACATTTGTCCTGCCTGTACCATCATTAGAGTGGTCATGGGGGAATTGGTGGAGTGAAACCAATTGGTGGGAGGGTAGCGAGGGAAACAAAATGTAAAGACGTCCCCCTTTTCCTTGTAGTCAGTACTTACCTTATTATCCTTAGTATCATTAATTTTATAAGTATTACTGATATCATCATTAGTAATTTACAACTTCATCTCCCCTGTGCCTCCCTTGCTTATGGTTTGTTGCTTTTGCTACTACCCCCACTGGTTTGTTTCAAACATTTGTCCTGCCTGTACCATCATTAGTGGTCAGGAAAGGCATTGGTGGAGTGGAACCAATTGGTGGGAGTGTAGTGAGGGAAACAAAAATGTAAAGATTTCCCTTTCTCTTTGTCACCCCCTTTGAATCATGTGAGTGAGTGTTGAATGAATGAATACAAAATCACAAATGGTTACCAAACCAATGATACTGTAAAAACTTGTGTTAATACAAATGCTTGGTTAATTTTTATTAAAAAACAAAAGAAAGAGAGAGCAAAGAGGAAAATATGAATGAACCCCTACATTTAGGAGAGAAAAAAAAACAAGGAGGAAAATATAACCCACTCCTTTACTCCAAGTATTACTAAAAACTGCAGTTTGCATTTGTATGTACCTGCTATGCTATGTTAACACCATTCCAAAGAAAATCATCCTAGCAAATGGAATCACATGTTGTAAAAAATGTTATCATTTTCATAACTATTATTACCATTGCTGTTTTTTTTATAATTGCTGTTATTACCCTCAGTATGTCTCTTCTTGTCATTATTATTATTGTCATCATTAGTAATAAAACAAAAACCCTTTTCCCATGTGCCCCCCCCCCTCGCTCATGGTTTGTTGTTGCCTTTGCTGACACCCACACCGGTTTGGTTCAAATATTTATCCTGCCTTTACCATCATTGCCCAGAGAGGGGTGGTAAAGGCATTGGTGGAGTGGAACCAAATTGGTGAGAGGGTGGCAAGGGAAACAAAAATGTAAAGATTCCCCTTTTCCTTGTTAACCCCCATTCACATGTAAATGTGTTCAAGGAATGGAATATGCTAATGGAAAATTTCCTATGTTGTAATCACAAAATATCACAGATATCCCCAGAGTAAACACAAGTACACTTCTTTATGATTGTAAAATTTAGTACACATGAGTGCGAGTAAGAAACAAGAAAATGTGAGTGAATAATGAATGAATGAATACAAAACCACATATGTTTACCAAACCAATGAGATTGTAAAAATTTGTGCTAATACAGATGCTTGTTTACTTTTTGAAAGAAAAAAAAAAGAGGAAGGGAAAAAATGAATGAACCCTTACAAATAAGACCCCCCCCCCACCCCCCCCCCCCACCCCCCACCCCCCCAAAAAAAATAAGCAAGGAGAAAAAGATAACCAACTCCTTTTACTTCTACTATTATTGAACATTGCATTTTGCAGTTATATGTACCTGCTATGCTATGCTAACACCATTCCTAGGAAAATCATTCTAGCAAATGGAATCACAGTTTTGGAAAGTGGGATCATTATCATAACCATTATTATCATTGCTGTTACTATCAGTACTGTTTATCACCCTTAGTAGGTTAATGTTTGTCATCATTATTATTAATGTATTTGGTTTTATTTGCATTATTATTATTATAGTTACCTTTATTAATATATAACCTCATCTCCCATGTGACCCCCCCCCCCCTTCCCTTGCTCATGGTTTGTTTATTTGCCTTTGCTGATACAATCACCCTTTGGTTCCAAAAATTATCCTGCCTTTACCATCATTACCAGAGAGTGGTGATTAAGAAATTAGAGTGGTAGGTCCAAATGGGTGAGAGTGTGACAATGGAAACAAAAATGGAAAGGTTTATCCTTCTCCCTATCAACCCCCCTTCACATGTAAACATGCCCAATGAATAAAATATGCACTCGTCAAATACACGCCCACATGCAACGCTCCGTAAACACACCTACACAAATACTAAATACACAGAACGCATGTAACAACACAAACATTATAAATGCAACCACTACCATTTCTGCCTTGTAAACCCCGATACTGTTTACACCTCCCAATCCCACCATCTTGACACTGTTTGTTTGTTGATGCTGTTGCCGCCATCTCCGATCGGTTCAGACATTTTATACTGCCAGTTTCATCCTATCGAGCTGGAGCGGCCGAAGAACTAACCCGGGAGCTGGTTGAATATCAAATGGATATAACTGCAATTCTTCTTCTTCTTCGTTCATCCGGAGTTTTTTTTTCGGACGTGATTGCGTTGTGCCTGTTTACAGCAGAGCTGCGTTCTTGCGCCGTTAGGCCGACACATCCGACTTCTGCGGGCATTTGTTGACCGGGTTAACCTTCCCGGGGGTTTCTTAGGACGTTAGACTCTCACTGTTGTGGTGTTATCTCCATCCCAGCTGGCCCATATAGAACAGCCAAAGGCATCCTGGTCGGCCCTCAAGGGAAGGCAGGGGCAGACCATGGGCATTCCCCGCCATCCAAGGAGGCTTCCATAATTGCAGAGCCATCACACACCGCTCTGGTACTGGGCTCACCCAAGGAATCGTCACGTCCTGCACATGGCTGCTTAGCCTCACTTCCGTATATTGGGCCTTCCGTTCACCATAGGCTGTTCTTCCAGAAGCCAGAAGAATGCAGTTTGCAGATGACATCCACACAGTGAGCTTTCGATTCGGACTTTCCACGTAATGGATTTGCTATCCAAGCAATATTCCATTTCGTGCCACTAGGACACTTTTTCCACCTTTTTTGAAGCCCACACAGTGAGCTTTGGATTCGGACTTTCCACGTAATGGATTTGCTATCCAAGCAATATTCCATTTCATGCCTCTGGGAGGCTTGTGTAACCGACATGCCTGTGGTATGAAGTGTGGCAGTCTAAATACTTCTTCATGTACATTTAAATGTCAACCTGAATACAGTTAAAGTAAGCTGCAGTCGACTTGAGCTTGTTGATATTTCCATAGAGCTTGTCCTCGAATGAAGCAGGTGTGGGCCAAAATATCTTTCTCTGTTCTGCATATATTGGGCACTCTTGCAGCAAATGTTTAGCTGTCATTTTACCAGTTCCACAATTACATTCATCTGTATCTCCTATCTTTAGTTTGTTGAACAAGTGGTATTTCAACCTGTTGTGTCCTGTGCGGAGTCTGAAGATTGCTACTTGTTCTCTTCGGTCGAGTTTGTAATATGCATCATCCTTCTGGTGGCCTGGATGCTCTGATTCCCATTTGGTTCTATAAGTGCTTTTTATCAACCTCTTTGCCTCATTATAGGTTATGTCTATGTCAGGCTGTGGTAGTCGTCCGCCCTCTTTTGCCAGTCTGTCAGCCTCTTCATTTCCAGGTATACTGCAATGTGATGGGATCCACTGTATTACAACTTTTTGTGATTTCTGGCATAGACCATGGAGTGCTGCTCTTAGGTCAGCTATTTCTGTGCTGTTATTGCTCTTCAGTATTGAGACAGCTGACTTTGCATCTGTAAAGATAGCTATTTGCGTCTCTTTATTTTCCTCCATCAAGAGCATTTCTGCTGCAGTTTTCAGAGCCTCTACCTCCGCTTTGAAGTTACTTGAAAACTTTCCAGTTGCCACTGAATGTGTTTTTTTCACTCCATTTTTTAAATTTAGGAGAATTCCTCCTCCTCCATTCTCTACTGAATTTTTGGCTGATCCATCTGTATATGCATGGGTCCAATTGCTGCTTGGGTAATGTTCTTTTATGTAGTTTAGGGTTATTTCTCTTCTTTCGGTTTCATGCTGAGTGTTCTTTTTCTCAATACCAGGAATGTTTTCTATCATCTCAGGCAGTTGCTGTTGTCTCCAAGCTGGGAACTTGTCTGCATTGTAAATGGGTTTGACTGTTGATATGTTAAGTATGGGATCTGCCCTAATCTTTCGTGGAATGATATATGGTGTTTGTCGCCATTGAGAATAAGCTTCTTTGTCAGATCACTTTACGACCTCCTGCCATCAGCTGTTAACCTGGTCAGGTGGGATTTATCCGAAGACCCAACATGTCCCCTGTGTAGCAACACGCCAAGAGGTAGTAGATATAGCAAGACTCCAGGCAAACAAGGGGACTGCTTCGTAAAAGCTGGAAAAAACTCGAACAGTAGGTTCGACTGTCCTGACAGCCTACCATCCATCCTCGGCGGCGCTGAAGACTGGGAGCTGACAGTAGACCTGAAGGGACGTGGTAAATACCCGGCGAAAATCCTGAAGTTTCAGCTGCGACCAGGTATTGTAGTGTGCTCTCCGTCGACTCAACTGTTAGTACTAACCGAGCTGACTATTTCGTTCGAGTCAAAAGTCGAGGGGCAGCACACCTATAAGATGGACAAATACAATGACATGGTCGCAATCCTGAGACAAGAAGGATGTACCGTCAGGCTTTTCGACATTGAGATAGGTGCGAGAGGCCTTGTGTTCAACTCTGCATATAATGTGGTGAAACAACTAGGTGTAAAGGGACAAGCAAGAACACGGGCACTTAAAAGACTGGGTGAGGCAGCGGAGAGGGCCTCGAGCTGGCTATGGAGCAAGCGCAATACGGGGTGGAACAAGGATATGCAGTAAATGGTTCAACTTTGCCTGCAATGTTAGTCACCGTCTCTCAAGAAGAACAACTTCAGAAACACTAACACCTCTCCAGAAGAGTATCGCCTCACAATGAGACCGAAACAACAGCCACTGCGAAGTCGACAACTATCGTGCGTGCTCTCGACGGATTGAGCATTTGGTAAGCGAAATTTAAGGGGAAACAAGATACCGCTTTTTCATGGGAAAATAATATTTATTTTATTGTTTGCAAGGGACATAACTCGCCAACGTTTTTTCTACAGAAGCAATTAGTTGCATTAATTGTTAAATGTTTAATATAATGACACCATTTATTCACATTTAACACAATAATTTGACATCCTAAAGTTTCAAACACGTTTAATGCTAAAAATGAATAAAATTTACTTGTTAATGCAATATATACAATGTTTAAACACTGCAAGCTCCGTGCACGATGTTAAAGCCTTTCCTCAAAATGGACGGCATAGTTTCTGGTTTCTCTTCACAACGTATAAATAAATTATTGCTGGCGCTCTATAAGTGCGTCCATCATATCGTGCAGGCTGTTGTCGTAGGGTATATCAATCACGACGCCTTTGATAAAGAACAACTATAGTATGTCCACAAACGGATGCCGTCATTCACGATCAATTATTTTGAAAACTGCCTGTTGCATCGTTATGAAATTTTTCCAGCCGTCTTATATTTTCGGACACTATATCGAGCTGGAGCGGCCGAAGAACTAACCCGGGAGCTGGTTGAATATCAAATGGATATCACAGCAATTCAAGAAATAAGGTGGCCAGGAGAGGGTACTTTAGAGCAAAATGGAATGATTATAATATATGGAGGAAACACCCAAAATAAACATGAATTAGGAACAGGATTTGTCATCAAAAAAGAGTTATGGGGGGAACGTTTTAAACTTTAAAGCTTTTAATGATAGGATTAGTAAATTACGAATAAAAGGTAAATGGAAAAATATAACGATGATTAATGTACATGCACCTACTGAAGAGAAAGAAGATGATATTAAAGAAGACTTTTATAATGATCTGGAAGATGTCATAGAAGAAACCCCCAAACAGGACATCCTGTTGTGCTGGGAGACTTCAATGCAAAAATAGGTAGAGAGCAAACTAATAAAAAAAAAAAGTGGCCGGTATGGAAAGCCTACATACAACTTCAAATGATAATGGATGGAGAGTCAACAACCTGGCAGAAGCCAAAGGACTGCAGATTAGCAGTACCAGACTACAAAGAAAGGATATACACAAACAAACTTGGAAATCATGTGACAAGAGAACCTATAATCAAATAGATCACATTTTAATTAACAACAGAAATGCATCAAACATACAGCAAGTCAGAAGTTATAGAGGAGCTGAGTGCCACAGTGACCACTTCCTCGTTGGAGCAAAATTTAAAATAAAACTTAAGAGAGCTTTCTATACTAAATTACAAAGATTACACCCAACATATAACAGAGAAAAACTACAAGACATTACAGTCAAAGAGAAATTTACAGATGAAATAAAATGTAAACTTGAAACTCTGCAAAACCCTTCGGAGGAAAGCGTTGACCAAACTTGGTTGAACATCAAGAATACAATTCAATCTACCGCAGAAGAATGTCTCGGTGTGTTAACCACGCATAGAAAGAACAGATGGTTCAATCAAAAATGTGAAGAAGCAGTCATTAGGAAGAAGAATACCAGACATGCATGGTTAAATGACATCAATAACATCCAAAAGGAAGAGCATTATAGAAATGAATGTAAAGAGGCTACAAAAATAGTCAGACAGCAGAAGCGAGAATATATGAGTAATATAATCAAAGATATGGAAACTAATCACCAGAAAAATGAATCCAGAAATTTTTTTAAAGAACTGAAGTCAATGAAACGAGGGCACCAACAAAACACATATGGTTTAAAAGACAAAAATGGGAATATGATAAATACCAATGAGGAAATGTGCAACACGTGAAAAGAATATTTTATTGAATTACTAAATTGTGAAGCTCCAAGTAACATTTTCCCACAGGAAGAGGTTCTAACATGCGAACCACAAATTGAAGAACCTACATTTGAAGAAATCCTATATGTAATCACACGACTTAAAAACAATAAGGCAACTGGGACTGATGGAATTGCTGCTGAATTTATAAAGGCAGGTGGCCATGCATTACATCTAAAGCTATACGAACTAATAATAAAAATCTGGAGGACAGAAGAATTACCCCATAACTGGAAAGAGTCATTATTGATACCTATCTTTAAGAAAGGAGACAAGTTCCAATGTGGAAATTATAGAGGAATATCACTACTGTCCACAAGCTATAAGATACTATCCGCAGTATTACTAAATAGACTAAAACCATATTCAGAAGACATATTAGGTGACTACCAGGCGGGTTTTAGACAAAACAGATCAACAATAGATCAGATATTTATCTTACGACAAATAGCCGAGAAACATTGGGAATATAAAAGAGATCTCCATAACATTTTTGTGGATTTTAAAAAGGCTTATGATAGTGTCCATAGGAATAGTCTATGGAATGCTATGCAGGAATTTGGAATACCAAGGAAGTTAATCAACATGACGAGATTATGCATGGAAGATACTTATAATATAGTAACATATAAAGGCAGGAAATCAGACCCCTTCCAAATAACATCTGGCTTGAAACAGGGTGATGCACTATCGCCGCTACTCTTCAATCTGGCTCTAGAGAAAGTCGTAAGGAAGATAAAGGAGGAATGTGATATTGGAGGAACATCCAAGCTACTTGGTTATGCAGATGATATAGATATTATAGGGCAAAGTGAACAAAAGACATTAGAAATATTGACTCACTTAAAGGAAAAAGCCCAACAGATGGGGCTGGTTATCAACCAAGATAAGACAGAATATATGGTAATTTCAAGAGACGGAATGGCTAAAAACTCTGGCCACATACATTGGCAATAGGGATGGCGTGACCGCATGTTAAAACACCATCTTCATAAAAGGTGTTACAAACAGAGCATTTGTTTGCGCTGAATATGTCAAAAGCCTGTGCTGAGTTCACAGGATGTTTCTCTGGCTCTTCTTCATCAGACGCGGAACTATCAAACAAGGCGGCATTTGCTTTGTTGGTCATATGCCTGCCCTTACAATCTTTCCGATGGTGTCCGTACGCCTTACAGAGGAAACATTTACGCAAACTTTTGAAGGATTTACGCTCCTTATCTTGTCTGTTTACCATGTTTAGTAGGTAAGTATTATAGCCAGGGTTTTTATCACACATCTCAGTCTGATGATGAGAATATTTACAATAATTGCAATGATATAACTTCTCAGTAGTAGGCCTATGAGGTTTCTGCCTACTATAGGGTTGTTTGTCATAGTTAGCCGCTGCTACAAAGTTAATGTTAGTATCTTCAGTGGCAAAGCAATGTTTGTTGCCGACCCACGTCTTTCAATCTCATCCACACTAGTGCATTCATTCTCTAACAAAAATTTAGCAAAGGCTGAAGGAATAGATGATACAATTTTGTCTCTAATGATTAGATCTTCTAATCTCTGATAATTTTGATCAATTTTAGCTGCTGAAGTCCATTTGGTGAAGATATCTCGGACTAAGCAGAGGTAATCAGAGAACGTCTGAGTCGATTTTGGGCTCAATTTACTGAATTGTTCTCTGTAACCTGCCTCATCTAACATAAAATGTACCATAATCTTAGATTTCAGATAATGGTAATCTTTTCTGAGGTCTTTGGGGATGGTTTCAATAACTTTAAGAGGTTCCCCTGACAAACTCCTCATGTACACAATATTCCATTCAGACAGTGGAACTTGATAATGTTCCATTAAAGTTTCAAAATTTTGGGTAAAGGCTGCAATGCAGTCACCCGAGGTATAATTACGTACAATACCTTGATATTTCTTGTACTGGTTTTCTTTTTCCAGTCTCTCAGGTTTCTTAGACTCTTTATTAATCGCAGTCTCAGTGTCCAGTTGTTTCATCTTCAACTGTAACTCCAGTTCTTCTCTCTTACTCTGAGCTGCTATTTCTGCCTTCTTCAGTTCACTATTTATCTCAGCTTGCTTGGTCTTTTCAGACAATTCTGCATGTTTTAAGGCTGTTTCTGCCTCTACTTGCTTGGCAGCTCTTTCAGCTGCTCGTTCATCGCGTTCATTAGCTTTTTCCTGTACTAGTAGGTATTCAGCGTATTTCTTCTCACTCCACTGTGTTAATTCATCACCATGTAACTGTAATTTTATCCCCATATCAATGAAATCAAATAATGAAGACATGATGGAAAAATGTCAATGAAATACCAGCCACACAAAATATGTTATAAGTGGTTAGTACTGAACAATTTACAATTTGTTTATATGGACGATATGTGCCTAAAAATGCATTTTTAAAGTAAACGAAAAGAGAAAAATATACTCAAGTGCCCTGGATGCGGTGAAGAATGGTTGGAAATCGGGCTAGGAACTGTAGGGTCGCTACTTCAGACTACAAATGACCTCTACGGCAAGGTTTCGGATGGTAAGGAGAACCTGCTTTGTTTTTGGAAGAAGATAAATTAGCGTCTATTTGTTGGTGTGTGCCTGCTTGTGTCTAAGTGTTGATTAGGTTTGTATGGCGTTGAGTGTAATTGTGTGTCGTAGTTTGTCCGTCAACAGTTTCTTTACAATACACGTTACTTTCTTTCCAAACACTTTTCGCGTTCCACAAACTCGATGCACAAAGACAATCTACAAGTATCTCAGCACTCTACAACATTGATGACACATCACTTACATCAAGATGACATTCAGTAAGGACATAGACATCAAGTTTACAAGATGGTGACAAGGTCAAAATGGCGACAAGATCACAATGTCGACAAGGTCAAAACGGTGACAAGTTTTACAAATCACAAATGTTTTACACGCTTACAAAATCAAACAATATGTATGCACTGTACGTTTACAAATGGTCTTACACATGTTTAAACAATGTAGTAATCAATCAAAATGAGCCTCCCATGATCACATTTACATGTACTATAAATTTGACAAAAATTATAAGTTCACAAATTATAGTTTTCAACCGTTAATCACATATATCAGTTCATTTCAAAGCCGGATGAATGCACACACGGTTAACGAGGACGAGCTACCCACGTTCACACATGTCAGGGTCTTAAACTTGGCTCGCTTACCTAACAAGTGTGAGACAGTACAAATACAACGTGATTTGACGTAAGACTCAACGACACACCGTTCAATGGATTTATTAACATATCAAATACAGAACGATGATCACCACAATATATAATGGATACTTTACAACTTACATCCACGATACAGTTCACAAGTCTGACTCTCAAGATGTCCAGACACTCGCCTTTCAATACAGAAACCATACAACGCCTTTCTCTCAATCACACGTCCGTCATGTTCCGTGTCCCCAGAGCTGTCTGGACCTTGTTCGCAACTTGCCTCCCACCTGACGTGGCGTCACGTGGCAGGCGTGCGTCTTGCGTTGGCAGCCTGACCGCTGGTCAGCCAGCGATCTCGCAGGCCGGTAACTCCTATTCGCCTGGCGGCGTAACGAAGTTGTTGCATCCCTTACTGGGAGCTAAGTCGCCTGGCGGCCGTAACGATGTCACTGCATCACTGTCTCCTTTCCGGACTCTGACAATGACCATTAAAAGAACGGAAACATACAAATACCTGGGTACAATCTTCAACTGCTCCAACATCATAAGGGAAGAAATACAAACTAGAATCAACTCTGGAAATAAGATATACTATGCACTACATCATCTACTAAAATCAAAGGCGCTATCTCGTAACACCAAAATCACAATATACAAAACACTGATCAGACCAGTTGTGCTGTATGGCTCTGAAACCTGGAGTACAATGAAAGGAGACGAAGCCTTGTTACAAACCTTTGAGAACAAAATTTTAAGACGCATCTTTGGACCCATTAGGGATACACAAAGTGGAGAGTGGAAAAGAAGAAGTAACAAAGACATTTATGATATGTTTAAGTCCCTGCTAATCACTGGTATCATGAAGGCTAATAGACTACAATGGCTGGGGCATATAGAAAGAATGGAAGATAATAGGGAAACAAAACTCGCTTACACTCAGGAAATAAATGACCGTAGACCCCGAGGTAGACCAAGAAGACGGTGGAGAGATAATACATGTACAGACCTACAAGCACTTGGAATCAACGACTGGCAAGAGAAGGTCCACCAGAGAGACGAATGGAGACGGATTGTATTTGCAACAAAGAACCTCAATGGCTCGGAAAGCTGAAGAAGAAGAAGAAGAAGAAGAGTTTCATCATTACCGAGTGGTGGTGATGAAATTGAAGGTCTTAGAGCCGACAGGAGAGGGAGACGGCAGGGGAAATAATATCGGTGCACTATCAGCATGCTGTTGCTTCAGTAAGGGTTTACCCTACAACAAATTCAATGTAGAAATGTTAAAATGTATAAAATATTTCTATTTTTTGTGCATATGTCACCTACACGCCCACATGCAACGCTCTGTAAAAACACAAACAATACACTTTGCAACGATTTTAACACTCAATATAAGTTTTCAAAAAAAAAAAAAAAAATTAAGTTACTGTGCGCCAGGAGCTGGGCGAAGCCACGCCGGATCAGATAGATAGACAGACAGACAGATCGACAGATAGTCGGGAACTATGAGATGTTCCCCACCAGGGACTGGGTTAAGCCGGGCCGGCTCAGACAGACAGACAGACAGATAGTCGGGAACGGGAGCTTATATGACTACGTATATGAATTAAATGAGATGCTCCCCACCAGGGACTGGGTGAAGCCGGGCCGGGTCAGCCAGACAGACAGACAAACAAACAAGTAGACAGACAGACAGACTGATAGATAGATCCCCTCCATGAACTGGGCGAAGCCGGGCCGGGTCAGCTAGTTTGTAATAAAAATAGTTGGTGCTTTTTTATATTGCTTCCTAAAAATATTTTGTACTTTTTCATGAATGCGAGAGAAAGACCCTCTAATTACTCACGGAAAAAAATTAAGACCTATGGAGTTTTTTGTTTTTTTTTTAACATGGCATTTTCAATGTTTATTATTTTATTTTGCACAAAACAAAGGAGAAACAGCCATACAGAGATGGATCACCTGCTGTACAACATGACAGCCATCACATATCAACAATAAAACTATTAGGTGCAAGTTTTGCTGATATTTCCAAGTAGAAAATGGGGAGGTAACTAACAGCGTATAAAGGGGCATAAATATGCGTTTTAAAATGTAACAGCGGGGGGAAAAACAAGTAGCTAACACGGCATGCCGGGTATGTGTTGGTCAAAGTATCTTACAAATGTGCATCGGCTAACAAAGTAGCACCAAACTTGTGTTCCTTAGGAGTCTGATTGTATTTGTGGCATGTCGTGTCAGCTGTGTAAGTACAATACAATATGACAGGAGCTGATTCGGTTGTTCGGCAAGTTGTGATGTCATTAAGTGACCTTGAGAATGTCATCCTATTGACATAAATAATTATGGTATAGCCACCTGTTGACATAGATGATAACAGCAAAGTCCATCATACTACATGTGAACCAGCTGACATGAATGACAAAACAAAACCGATGATCTTGACCGACTTGCTCTTCATCTGAGCAAAATGGGAGCTGAAGAGAGAGTGGCCAAGGCCGTAGTCCTGGAGGAAGAAGAGGATGATGATGACGATGATGAAGATGAGGAAGAAGGAAATAGAGATGGAACTTTACCGGCATCAGAGCCTGCCAGGCCACTACCTGGGGGAAACTTCAACAAGGACACACTGGAGATCTTATCTTCCATGGTCATTCATGACGATATACCCCAGCCAACTCCTCAGCTGGACTTGGCTATGACTTGCCTTAACGACAATGATGGAGAGGGAACCCTGGTAGCCAGACGAAATAAGTCAGAACCTGCAGTCGATGGAGACAGGGGTCGAGACAGAAGAGCTCTAGGTAAAGATATTTCCAAGTTGTCGAAGCCACCCCTAATACACAATGTACATCGAACTTCCTCTAACTCATCCAACTCATCAGCTCCTGGGGCACTTGCCAGTGGTCAATCGCCCAGACACAGTGGAGTCATGCCTGATCTTCTGCCACCCCACACCCCACCTCAGTCACGGTCACCACCCATGCCACAGAGACCCCAGGACAAGACTACATCAGAAGAGTACAGGAAAGCCATACTGCAGCCAGCCATGCAGCACCAGAGATCTTTCTCGGCCTTTGGTTTCGGTGCCGAGGGTTCCACCATCGCTTCAGTGGCCTCCATGTCCAAGCAGTCACGGCGGGGCTCACAGACCACCGAGGGCATGGGCGACACTCCAGAGATCCGCAAGTACAAGAAGCGCTTCGGTTCTGACATCTTGTGTGCAGCACTTTGGGGTGTGAATTTGTTAATAGGAACAGAGTCAGGTCTGATGTTGCTAGACAGAAGTGGCCAGGGGAAAGTGTACACTTTAATATCCCGGAGACGCTTGCAGCAGATGGAGGTGCTGGAGGGACAGAACATTCTAGTGACAATCTCAGGCAAGAGGAGCAAGATCAGAGTCTACTACCTGTCCTGGCTCAAGTCGAAAATTCTCAAAAATGACACGAGTGACAAGAAAAATGGATGGGTCAACGTTGGTGAACTGGAGGGATGTGTACATTTTAAAATTGTAAAATATGAGAGGATCAAGTTTCTAGTGATAGCCCTGCATGACAGCATTGAGATCTACGCCTGGGCCCCGAAACCTTACCACAAGTTCATGGCTTTCAAATCTTTCTCTGATCTTAAACACAAACCACAGCTAGTCGACCTCACAGTGGAGGATGGTCAGAGGTTGAAGGTCATCTATGGCTCCAACATGGGTTTTCATGCCATCGACCTTGACACGTCTGCTGTGTTTGACCTGTACATTCCTTCACATTTGTCTATATATACACACGGCCCCATCTCACCCCATACTATAGTCATCCTGCCCAATACCAATGGCTTGCAGTTGTTACTATGCTATGACAATGAGGGTGTGTATGTCGACACCATGGGAAAGATCACCAAAAATGTGGTCTTGCAGTGGGGAGAGCTCCCCACTTCTGTAGCTTACATCAGCACAGGTCAGATCATGGGCTGGGGCAACAAGGCTATAGAGATCAGATCTGCTGAGACAGGCCACCTTGACGGGGTCTTCATGCACAAGAAAGCACAGAAGCTCAAGTTTCTCTGTGAAAGAAATGATAAGGTGTTTTTCTCCTCTGTAAGATCTGGGTCATCGTGTCAGATCTATTTCATGACCTTGAGCAAGCCTTGACTAGCTAACTGGTGACGGTGGCCTCGCTGATCGTCACATACATCCAGTCATAATTTTCAGTCAGCATGTCGACGTTTTGGCATGTGCTCATTCATAATCATTGATGTCAGGAAGGTGACATTTGACATATGCTTAATCATAGCCATTGATGTCAGCACAAGTTGGCATTTGACATATGCTTAATCATTGTCATTAATGTTAGCAAGTTGGCATTTGCTTAATCATTGTCATTAATGTTAGCAAGTTGGCATATGTTTAATCATTGTCATTGATGTCAGCAAGTTGGCATTTGACATAAACTTAATTCATAATCACTGATGTCAGCAAGTTGACATTTGACATGTGTTTAATAATCGACATTGATGTCAACATTTAACATACGGTTGTAATCATTGGTGTCAGCACAATGATATTTGGCAAGTGTGCTTAATCAGAAATATTGATGTCAACAAGTTGACATTCAACAAAGGCTTGACATCACCGGTGACAGCAGAGTGACATTTGAAAACTGTCTGTATTCATTATGTCAATTGTTTGAAAACTGTCTGTATTCATTATGTCAATTGTTTGCCACACATCTAATCATATTTATCCTTGTCAACAAGTTGTCATTTGACATAATGCTTAAAATAGATGTTTGAGGTCAAAATCATTGTTGTCAAGTTTGACTGATATATGCTTAATCAGCCATTAAAATAAGCAAGTTTGAGTTATGATTAACCATTATCACGTCAACCAGTTCACAGTTGAGGCATGCTTACTCATATTCACTGATGTCAACGGGTTGACATTTCAGCTATGTTTAATCATTTGTGTACCAACATGCTGGCATGATTACATTTTGTCATTCATGCCAGCACATTTGACATTTACGATGGACTTTGTTGTAATCATTGATGTCAGAAGGTTTATATCTTAAACATTCTTAATTACCAGAAAGCTGACATTGTTGAGCGAATACGTTGTGAAGAGAAACCATAGTTTTTACAAAGGGAGGGATGTTAATCCCATACTTTAACCCCCAACCTGGAGGACCAGGTTGATTTACAATTATAAAATACTTTAAATAATTTGAGCTGTTTTCTTAAAACAACACAACTTTCATACAGTATCCAGAAAGAATAAATTTCAGTTAGTATATGCTATTTGAAAATCTTAGATTAGTTATATATACTTAAATAACTGGAATATAAATTTGAGATATCATAGAAATATTTTTAGTTTTGATTAATTCCCTTACTTACCACACTATTCTTATGTCCCTTGATATTTTATTCTTTAAATTTTTAATTATATCTTAATTACCTAAATTATATAAGCCAATGGTAGATGCTTAGTGGCATGGTTTGTGAGATTAATTGTATGATATATAAGCCAATGGTAGATGCTTAGTGGCATGGTTTGTGAGATTAATTGTATGATATATAAGCCAATGGTAGATGCATAGTGGCATGGTTTGTGAGATTAATTGTACGAAAATCTTCGCATTCAATTGCTCCTCTTCTTTTTGGTATAGATAATCATATAAATACCGGTTTCAGCATATCGCTTGGTAGATATCCGTATCCTGGATATCATTAATATTATTATCTGTCGTTTTACGGAAATAGGTATATTTGAATGATTTAATATGTGTAATAATAGTACTGATCCGGTTAGCGGGGTAGGGGTATCCCCTATCAAAGGAGATGTAAGACGCCTCCTTTCCTCCGTTAGTCTACGGGACACCCTTGGGCAAGGTGGAGTACCCGTTTAGCCCCCCGATCAGGGTTACGTGAAGCCATGGAAGCTGGTGGTGGATGGAGTGTGAGAGCAGCCGACAGATTGTTGTTGGTTATGGTCTTGCACTCTGCGGCGATAGGCAGATGATCTCATCAGTAGAGACAATGGCTATGGCCACCGACTAGTACAGTCACTGCCCAGAAGGAAAGCAACGGCAAACTACCTTCTGCAAAACTTGCCAAGAAACCATAACAACCATGAAAGAAAACATAATAAGAAAGAGATCTGGTGGCGAGACCCCCAGGCCAGGCAGATCAGATAACACTGGGGAAGAGTGTGACGCAGGGACCAGTACTAGTAATCGTGATGACGGAGTTCATCCTGATTGTGTTACCAAGGAGACCCCCTGTGTCAGACTAAGAAACAGGGTGGGAATGGCAATGTGGAATGTGGGGGGTTTGTATGTGTCGTAAGTCTTCCTTACTTACTTTCGTGTTGTCCCTGGAGTGGGGGGAATCAACACTACATTTTTATTACCCCAATATTATTGTCCTAGAGAAACCACCAGACTCCGTCCACAAAACTCCGTCGGTCTGCAAACACCTCTTTCTTACTCTCACTCACCCTTGTATCATGCCCCCTCTCACTTTTCCCCAACATAACATACTCCACAACTCAAGCTTTAACAAATAAATACAAAATAATTTATTAAACCAAGAGTATAGGTGTGAGAGGTGTGTGTGTGTGTAAAGGGTAGAATGTGTGTCGAATATTTCTATTGGGTGCGGACATAGACCAGGTAGCTGAAGAGCCCAGCCCTATCATCACAGAAAGGATCACACCATATCCTCATTCATTCCACGAGGACCTCACCCAGGTATGTGTCCATCCTGCTAGATGTAGATTTCCACCGGTGGCTGTTTGATCACTCAAAAGAACTAGTCACAGTCCGACCCTAAATCCTGTCTGGATCACACAGTTAATATATGTCTAATTTGTTCTTATACTTATAACACCCTTGTCTAGTGAGGACACGAATATACTGTTCTTTGAAATAAATGTACTTCCTGTCTCAAGTGTCTACTGTTCACAAGACCATTGTTATACTAACTTCCTAATCAGTTTATACTGATTTATTCCCATGTGATGGGGAATAACTGTATCTCTTTGTTTGTTCACCTGTCGTGTAAAACATACTGCCCACTGGTCTTTTCCCAGGTGGTGTAAAAGAAATTCACTTTCTACTATTCTGTTCCCAAGTGATGTTTGAAACATTAATTTGACGATTGGTCTTCCTCCAAAATGGTGCGGAGAAAACAATTTCTTGTATTCTGTTAATGTGTGACGTTTGATAATCCCTCTTATGCTTGTTCCCGTAAACCCGTTTTATCATGGGCTAAGTGCAAAAGATGTTGACCAACTGCCTGCACCAAGGTCTCCATTCTCAGTGACTTGAGTGACCTAAAGGAACCTGTCAACGAGAGAACAACACATTTGGTGATAGCAACTGTCCCTGACCTCCATTGGGGGGGGGGGGGGGTGGTGTCCGCCTCACTCAGATACATGACAGTGAACCAACTCTGTCATGGGCATAGGAGTTCTTCACTCCGGTCTGCAGTGGGTTAAGATCAGGACAGAGCAAAATGTAAAGTGTAGACCCCTAGCAGACATCACTAGAAGATCCCATTACATTCTCCCCATCCCCAATTTCCCCAATATCACCCCACTACACAATTCTCACTAGCAGAGCTAATTCTATTCATTACTCTAGCAAGTTTTACCGAGGCTACTGCTTATATTAACTAGGCTTAAATATACTCTCTACAATACCTTAAGCACAACACAGCAGTGTCTTCGAAATCATATCCACATTTTGCCATAACAGGCACGTGTACAATTAAATCTAATTAATTTCCGCACACGGTAGATATTTTTTTAAATCCACTGCAGTGACAAACACGTCCGTGCAAGTCAATCCTCAGAGTTACACTACTTGTAAACAAAGCATGTTTTTACCCAACAGCCTTGAGTGGCCACGTGACGTTCTTTTGATGTTAACAAAAGTGGTTCAAGGGCAGATTATCCATGTCTGAATAAATTCTCTTCCTTGGGTTTAATCAATGTCACAAGAGTAGATTATCTCTCCTTTTGGACAATCCATGCACAAGTCGCCTCCCCTTTTTTCAACATATGCCTACAATTTCCCGTCTTGTGGGGATTGTCAAAGACTATTTTCCTGTTTGATGCTGGAGACTTCCCCAGGTTAGCGGCGTCTTTGATCTAACTGGTAAACAACTGCAGCTGTGCAATCAGACTTTATTGGTTTTTCTGTCCTGGTTAAAACCAAATGTAGCTTTGCACACAGGCCATGAATATGACCGTCTGTATTGTCATTATCTGGTTGATACACAGTGAAATCATGACATAGGCCCCCTCTTAAGAGAGTAGTCCATCTCACTCTTCTCCACTGTGAATTCAATCCAGATAATTCATTCCTCTTCTTCAGGAGCTGGGTGTCTTGATAAGAAGTCCGCTCCAACATTTTCCTTCCCAGGAATATATTCCACTGTGAAATTGTAGGGTTGAAGTAACAACGACCACCGCATCAAACGGGCGTTGAGCTTCTGAGAAGTAGCCAGGAACATCAGGGGCTGATGATCTGACTGGACCCGAAACTTAACTCCATACAAATAGGGCTGGAATTTTTGCACGGCCCATACGAGAGACAAGCACTCTCTCTCGACGGTCGAATAATTCCTCTCAGCCTGGAGTAGCTTCTTGCTTGCGTATGCCACAGGTTTCAAAACCGAAGCATCGTCTTTCCCTTCCTGTAACAAAGCTGCCCCAATCCCAATCCCACTTGCATCAGTTCTCAACACAAATGGTTTGGAAAGGTTCGGGAGCTGTAATACAGGTTTGCTGACCAAGGCCTCCTTTAACTGACTATAGGCAGTCTCACATTCTGGTGTCCAAATGATTTGGTCCGGGAATCCCTTTTTCAAGGTTTCCGTCAATGGAGCTCCCAGTTCAGTGAAATGTGGGATAAATTTCTGGTAGAATCCACACAACGAGAGAAAAGATCGCACGTCCTTCTTCGTTTTTGGCCTTGGGGCATTTCTGATTTTCTCCAGGTTCTTCTCTTCTGGGACAATGTGTCCTGGAGTGATGGTGTGACCTAGAAATTCCAGAGTCTGGTAACCAATCATGCACTTGGTTGGACGAGCGGTAAGCCCTGCTTCCTTGAGTCTATTAAACACTCTCTCCAAGGATTGCAAATGGTCATCCAAGCTGTCACTGGAAATCAGAATATCATCCATGAAGGAGATGATGGCCGGATCCTGTAAAGGATCTAGTAAAGTCCTCATCATACGTGTAAACACACTAGGTGCATTGCTGAGTCCAAAGGGCATGACCTTGAATTCGTAGTGTCCACTGGGTGTACTGAAGGCCAGCAGTGGTCGAATCTCCGGTTTGACTGGTATTTGATAGTACCCCCGACTCAGATCCACCTTTGAAAAGTACCGAGCCTTATGGAGCCTAGCGAATAACTGCGTTGGATTCGGCAAAGGTTCCACCTGAAATTGTGTATGACTGTTCAGAAGTCGGTAGTCTATACACAACCGGTGTTCTCCACTTGGTTTCCGTAACAAAACTACCCCCGCATTGTATGGGGATGTGGATGGTGCAATCACGTCATCCTCCAGCAGTTTTTGTATTTCCTCCTCCAGGGCCTTTTCTTTAGAGAAGGGCACTGGGTAAACCTTTTGGCGAACAGGCTCCTGTGTGGTCAACGTCATCTCGAACTCCACCAACCTCGTTCGTCCTGGTTTATCAGTCAGTATCTCCTTATGAGACCTGAGAACCTGGGTTATCTTCTCCCTCTCCTGGGAGGTCAGATCAGGGTTCACCTGCACATCCTTGTAGGTTTCCTGGTGTACCAGGGGATATTCCCTGCCCTCGCTGGTTCCCACTTCTGTCTCCACTGCAACTGCCATTGCCATGAGGTGAGCTGCTTTTTCTCCGGGTCTCTCTTCGTATTTCCGCAAGAGATTGATATGGAAAATCTTCGACTTTCCCCGGATCCGGATCTGATAGTTGGTTCTGGATATCACCCTTTCCACGGGAAATGGTCCTTGCCAACCTATCTCCAGTTTGTTGTTTCCCGTTGGGAGTAGCAACAAAACTTTGTCTCCCACCTCTAGAGATCTGTCTTTAGACCTACGGTTGTAGTAAGCCGCATGTCTTTTCCTGGCCTTTTTCAAGTTTTGATTTGCCAGAGTCCATCCTTTGTGGAGTTTTTCTTTTAGTTCCTCCACGTATTTATAGGAAGAGATCACTTCTTCTGACGTCCCCTCTTCAGTCCAACTCCTCAACATGGCTTCCAACGGTCCTTTAATTGGACGACCAAACAGCAACGTAGCGGGTGGTAGTCCTGTTGAGCCATGAGGAACTTCCCGATAGGCAAAGAGTGCTGCTGGGATATATTCATCCCACCTATCAGGTTTTTCCTGCGCCAGTTTCCTGAGCATTGTCATCAACGTGCCGTTGAAACGCTCTACTTGTCCATTGGCTTGAGGATGGTAAGGGCTGGTATGTATGTGGTTAGAGTGAAACACTCTAAATACCTCCTCCATGAGTTTTCCACAAAACTGGGACCCATTGTCCGTCAGAATTTGATCTGGAAAGCCTAATCTTGTAAAGGCCTCCATCAGTGCATCCGCCACTCGTTTCGAGTCAATCGTGGTCAACGGTATGGCTTCACCCCACATTGTACAGCAATCCACCATTGTGAGTATATACATGTTCCTCTTCCTAGTCCTGGGAAGTGGACCCACGATATCGATGGCTACCCTCTCGAAAGGAGAGTTCATAATGGGCATCTCACCCAAGACCACCGGTGCTGTCCAGTGTTTCGGTGCCACCCTCTGGCACTCAGGGCATTACTTCACATACCGACGCACATCCTCTGTCATTCCCGGCCAATAGTAGTGGCAGGAAATCCGCTGCATGGTGGCGGCAATACCCATGTGTCCACTAAAGGAGATGGTATGCCCCATATGAAGAATCTGGGACCGGTGAGCTTTCGGAACGACCAACTGACCGTATAGGTTGTTTCCCCTTCCTGCTCTCCTGTAGAGTATCCTGTTCTTCATGTAGTACTGACCCCGTCCTGGTGGATCAGCACTTTTCTGCAGCTTTTTGTAGCAAGGACGTAAAGTATCATCCTCACTCTGGGCAGTTCGTAGCTCCCCCGGCAGTGGGTTAGTCACAATTGCTTCTGCCTCTTCCGTTCTCGTCTGAGAGCGAGTCTGTATTGCTCCCATATGGATTGGCTCCCTGGGCATTCCCAGAAAGACATACCGGCAACCAAGGATTACTGGGAAAATGGGATCGGTCAATACAGCAGCCTTGATTGTGCCTGTGACATATCTTGACCGAATCTCCACGTTAGCAATGGGCAACTTCATGGCTACAGCACTCTTCTGTGCAGGCTGTATTTCCATGGTCTCACCTGTGAATTGTTCTGGGTGTACCAGATCCGCAGAAATCACGGCCTCCCCGTCCAGTCCTGTGTCGTACAAACACTCCACTTGACGACCGTTAACCTCTACCAATTCCACTACAGGTGGTTTTTCCTGGTCTGGAGTCTCTTCGTCGGCCTCGACCTGTTCAGTGGGCTCCACCTTAGGTCTCCCGGGGCACATCACGAATTGAGAATCTCCTGACTCTTCCCTGCAGTCAATAGCATTGTGCGTGTTTGACTTGCATTGGTTGCACCATTTCCCTGTCCTAGATTTTCTAGTACCGGCCTTGAGTGAGCTCTCCTGATGGCGAGCCTTCTTGCTGACTTTGGCATTTTCCGTGACAACCTCCTTGGAAGTCACTTGACATGCTGCGAAGTGAGGGCTCTTAGCCTTCGATTTGCAGTCCCTCGTATTGTGAGTGGGTGACTTACAAATTGAACACCACTTCTCCGACCACTGTCGTTTTGGTGTAGAGCTCGAAGAGCTCTTGCTTCCCTCCTTCGTCTTCTCTGAACTATCCTCTGATTTTTGCACATAAGGTTCCCCCTTTTTTGTTCCTGAGCTTTTGGCTTTCTTCTTGTCATGTTTCTCCTGACTTTTGGTGTTGGTGGGAAGGTTTTCCCCGGCCTCCCCATGTACCTCTACGAACCGTTCTGCTAATTTTGTCACGAGGTCAATACGTTCCGCTCCTTGTTCTCCCAGGAATGTCCTGAGAGGTTTTGACATTTGCTTCTTCAGCTGGTCGACCACCATGAGTTCTTCCAGACTCTCATAGTCATGTGCGAACCCAGCCAAATCCATCCACTTGTGAAGATAGGATTTTAGACGCAATCCGTAGGCGGCAAACAACTCTCCCGGTTCTCGTTTCGCTACTCGAAATTTTTTCCGGTAGGTATGTGACGTAACCTCGAATCGTTTCAGCAGAGCCGTCTTCAATTCGTCATAGTTGTTCTCATGTCCTGGTGGCAGGCGAGAATAAACCTCGTAGCCGGTCCCGCGTAATCCCTGGGATAGCTTGAGATTCCATTTTTCACGGTCCAGACCCATAGCCACGGACATGGCCTCGAAGCGTTGAAGGTACTGGTCAATCTTCTCCTTGTCCTCCTCGTAGATTGCTAGAGGAAACTTCATAGCATGGTAACTATGTCCACCTGCTGAGGTTGAGCCTGGGACTGAGGAACCTCCAACTGCACCCTCAGTTTCCCCATTAGATTGTCTCTTCAACTCAAGTTCCCTCATCCTGTACTCGTGCTCCCTTTTCTGAGCCTCCTGCTCTGCTTCCCGTTTCCTAGCAGCTTCCTCCACTTCCAGTTTCTTGGCTGCCTGCTCAGCTTCAAGTTCCATCCTTCTCATGGCTTGCTCAGCCTCAAGTTGCCTAGCAGCTTGTTCTGCTTCCCATTTCTTAGCCGCTTGCTCTGCCTCCATCCTTCTCAATTCCAATTCGGCCTTCCGATCGTCTCTGTCTGCTTGACGATACTCTCTCTCCACTTCCTGTATGTAATCCGTTAAAGCAGAACCCGACAATCCTATGTCTTCACCCTTTGCCCTAAGTTCCGCCGTAGTTAATCTAGGAGTGGCCATTTTTCAGACAGGTAAGTCAGCAGATAGGGTGCAGATTATCTCCAAGAGGAATATATATATAATGAACAATCACTGTTAATCTAATAATTAAGACCACACACAACACAATCACTCAGTGACAAGAGCAGAATCAGGACCACAGACCTATGCAGACGTGTGAAGTGTGAACAGGTAAGATATGTGTCCTAACCCCTATCCACATTCACTCTAGCTGGATTCTCTCTCTCTAACAATATCTCCGTCTTTTAACAAAAGATCCCGTGTCTAAAGAACCCGTTGTCAGAGGATCCCGCTGTCAAAAGATCCCGTCTACGAGAGATCCCACGATCCAAAGATCACGTTTACGAGAGATCCCACAGTCCAAAGATCACGTTTACGAGAGATCCCACAGTCCAAAGATCACGTTTACGAGCCCCCAATAAATGTCGTAAGTCTTCCTTACTTACTTTCGTGTTGTCCCTGGAGTGGGGGGAATCAACACTACATTTTTATTACCCCAATATTATTGTCCTAGAGAAACCACCAGACTCCGTCCACAAAACTCCGTCGGTCTGCAAACACCTCTTTCTTACTCTCACTCACCCTTGTATCATGCCCCCTCTCACTTTTCCCCAACATAACATACTCCACAACTCAAGCTTTAACAAATAAATACAAAATAATTTATTAAACCAAGAGTATAGGTGTGAGAGGTGTGTGTGTGTAAAGGGTAGAATGTGTGTCGAATATTTCTATTGGGTGCGGACATAGACCAGGTAGCTGAAGAGCCCAGCCCTATCATCACAGAAAGGATCACACCATATCCTCATTCATTCCACGAGGACCTCACCCAGGTATGTGTCCATCCTGCTAGATGTAGATTTCCACCGGTGGCTGTTTGATCACTCAAAAGAACTAGTCACAGTCCGACCCTAAATCCTGTCTGGATCACACAGTTAATATATGTCTAATTTGTTCTTATACTTATAACACCCTTGTCTAGTGAGGACACGAATATACTGTTCTTTGAAATAAATGTACTTCCTGTCTCAAGTGTCTACTGTTCACAAGACCATTGTTATACTAACTTCCTAATCAGTTTATACTGATTTATTCCCATGTGATGGGGAATAACTGTATCTCTTTGTTTGTTCACCTGTCGTGTAAAACATACTGCCCACTGGTCTTTTCCCAGGTGGTGTAAAAGAAATTCACTTTCTACTATTCTGTTCCCAAGTGATGTTTGAAACATTAATTTGACGATTGGTCTTCCTCCAAAATGGTGCGGAGAAAACAATTTCTTGTATTCTGTTAATGTGTGACGTTTGATAATCCCTCTTATGCTTGTTCCCGTAAACCCTTTTTATCATGGGCTAAGTGCAAAAGATGTTGACCAACTGCCTGCACCAAGGTCTCCATTCTCAGTGACTTGAGTGACCTAAAGGAACCTGTCAACGAGAGAACAACACATTTGGTGATAGCAACTGTCCCTGACCTCCATTGGGGGGGGGGGGGGTGTTCGCCTCACTCAGATACATGACAGTGAACCACTCTGTCATGGGCATAGGAGTTCTTCACTCCGGTCTGCAGTGGGTTAAGATCAGGACAGAGCAAAATGTAAAGTGTAGACCCCTAGCAGACATCACTAGAAGATCCCATCATTGTACATTCTCCCCATCCCCAATTTCCCCAATATCACCCCACTACACAATTCTCACTAGCAGAGCTAATTCTATTCATTACTCTAGCAAGTTTTACCGAGGCTACTGCTTATATTAACTAGGCTTAAATATACTCTCTACAATACCTTAAGCACAACACAGCAGTGTCTTCGAAATCACATCCACATTTTGCCATAACAGGCACGTGTACAATTAAATCTAATTAATTTCCGCACACGGTAGATATTTTTTAAATCCACTGCAGTGACAAACACGTCCGTGCAAGTCAATCCTCAGAGTTACACTACTTGTAAACAAAGCATGTTTTTACCCAACAGCCTTGAGTGGCCACGTGACGTTCTTTTGATGTTAACAAAAGTGGTTCAAGGGCAGATTATCCATGTCTGAATAAATTCTCTTCCTTGGGTTTAATCAATGTCACAAGAGTAGATTATCTCTCCTTTTGGACAATCCATGCACAAGTCGCCTCCCCTTTTTCTCAACATATGCCTACAATTTCCCGTCTTGTGGGGACTTGTCAAAGACGATTTTCCTGTTTGATGCTGGAGACTTCCCCAGGTTAGCGGCGTCTTTGATCTAACTGGTAAACAACTGCAGCTGTGCAATCAGACTTTATTGTTTTTCTGTCCTGGTTAAAAACCAAATGTAGCTTTGCACACAGGCCATGAATATGACCGTCTGTATTGTCATTATCTGGTTGATACACAGTGAAATCATGACATAGGCCCCCTCTTAAGAGAGTAGTCCATCTCACTCTTCTCCACTGTGAATTCAATCCAGATAATTCATTCCTCTTCTTCAGGAGCTGGGTGTCTTGATAAGAAGTCCGCTCCAACATTTTCCTTCCCAGGAATATACTCCACTGTGAAATTGTAGGGTTGAAGTAACAACGACCACCGCATCAAACGGGCGTTGAGCTTCTGAGAAGTAGCCAGGAACATCAGGGGCTGATGATCTGACTGGACCCGAAACTTAACTCCATACAAATAGGGCTGGAATTTTTGCACGGCCCATACGAGAGACAAGCACTCTCTCTCGACGGTCGAATAATTCCTCTCAGCCTGGAGTAGCTTCTTGCTTGCGTATGCCACAGGTTTCAAAACCGAAGCATCGTCTTTCCCTTCTGTAACAAAGCTGCCCCAATCCCAATCCCACTTGCATCAGTTCTCAACACAAATGGTTTGGAAAGGTTCGGGAGCTGTAATACAGGTTTACTGACCAAGGCCTCCTTTAACTGACTATAGGCAGTCTCACATTCTGGTGTCCAAATGATTTGGTCCGGGAATCCCTTTTTCAAGGTTTCCGTCAATGGAGCTCCCAGTTCAGTGAAATGTGGGATAAATTTCTGGTAGAATCCACACAACGAGAGAAAAGATCGCACGTCCTTCTTCGTTTTTGGCCTTGGGGCATTTCTGATTTTCTCCAGGTTCTTCTCTTCTGGGACAATGTGTCCTGGAGTGATGGTGTGACCTAGAAATTCCAGAGTCTGGTAACCAATCATGCACTTGGTTGGACGAGCGGTAAGCCCTGCTTCCTTGAGTCTATTAAACACTCTCTCCAAGGATTGCAAATGGTCATCCAAGCTGTCACTGGAAATCAGAATATCATCCATGAAGGAGATGATGGCCGGATCCTGTAAAGGATCTAGTAAAGTCCTCATCATACGTGTAAACACACTAGGTGCATTGCTGAGTCCAAAGGGCATGACCTTGAATTCGTAGTGTCCACTGGGTGTACTGAAGGCCAGCAGTGGTCGAATCTCCGGTTTGACTGGTATTTGATAGTACCCCCGACTCAGATCCACCTTTGAAAAGTACCGAGCCTTATGGAGCCTAGCGAATAACTGCGTTGGATTCGGCAAAGGTTCCACCTGAAATTGTGTATGACTGTTCAGAAGTCGGTAGTCTATACACAACCGGTGTTCTCCACTTGGTTTCCGTAACAAAACTACCCCCGCATTGTATGGGGATGTGGATGGTGCAATCACGTCATCCTCCAGCAGTTTTTGTATTTCCTCCTCCAGGGCCTTTTCTTTAGAGAAGGGCACTGGGTAAACCTTTTGGCGAACAGGCTCCTGTGTGGTCAACGTCATCTCGAACTCCACCAACCTCGTTCGTCCTGGTTTATCAGTCAGTATCTCCTTATGAGACCTGAGAACCTGGGTTATCTTCTCCCTCTCCTGGGAGGTCAGATCAGGGTTCACCTGCACATCCTTGTAGGTTTCCTGGTGTACCAGGGGATATTCCCTGCCCTCGCTGGTTCCCACTTCTGTCTCCACTGCAACTGCCATTGCCATGAGGTGAGCTGCTTTTTCTCCGGGTCTCTCTTCGTATTTCCGCAAGAGATTGATATGGAAAATCTTCGACTTTCCCCGGATCCGGATCTGATAGTTGGTTCTGGATATCACCCTTTCCACGGGAAATGGTCCTTGCCAACCTATCTCCAGTTTGTTGTTTCCCGTTGGGAGTAGCAACAAAACTTTGTCTCCCACCTCTAGAGATCTGTCTTTAGACCTACGGTTGTAGTAAGCCGCATGTCTTTTCCTGGCCTTTTTCAAGTTTTGATTTGCCAGAGTCCATCCTTTGTGGAGTTTTTCTTTTAGTTCCTCCACGTATTTATAGGAAGAGATCACTTCTTCTGACGTCCCCTCTTCAGTCCAACTCCTCAACATGGCTTCCAACGGTCCTTTAATTGGACGACCAAACAGCAACGTAGCGGGTGGTAGTCCTGTTGAGCCATGAGGAACTTCCCGATAGGCAAAGAGTGCTGCTGGGATATATTCATCCCACCTATCAGGTTTTTCCTGCGCCAGTTTCCTGAGCATTGTCATCAACGTGCCGTTGAAACGCTCTACTTGTCCATTGGCTTGAGGATGGTAAGGGCTGGTATGTATGTGGTTAGAGTGAAACACTCTAAATACCTCCTCCATGAGTTTTCCACAAAACTGGGACCCATTGTCCGTCAGAATTTGATCTGGGAAGCCTAATCTTGTAAAGGCCTCCATCAGTGCATCCGCCACTCGTTTCGAGTCAATCGTGGTCAACGGTATGGCTTCACCCCACATTGTACAGCAATCCACCATTGTGAGTATATACATGTTCCTCTTCCTAGTCCTGGGAAGTGGACCCACGATATCGATGGCTACCATCTCGAAAGGAGAGTTCATAATGTGCATCTCACCCAAGACCACCGGTGCTGTCCAGTGTTTCGGTGCCACCCTCTGGCACTCAGGGCATGACTTCACATACCGACGCACATCCTCTGTCATTCCCGGCCAATAGTAGTGGCAGGAAATCCGCTGCATGGTGGCGGCAATACCCATGTGTCCACTAAAGGAGATGGTATGCCCCATATGAAGAATCTGGGACCGGTGAGCTTTCGGAACGACCAACTGACCGTATAGGTTGTTTCCCCTTCCTGCTCTCCTGTAGAGTATCCTGTTCTTCATGTAGTACTGACCCCGTCCTGGTGGATCAGCACTTTTCTGCAGCTTTTTGTAGCAAGGACGTAAAGTATCATCCTCACTCTGGGCAGTTCGTAGCTCCCCCGGCAGTGGGTTAGTCACAATTGCTTCTGCCTCTTCCGTTCTCGTCTGAGAGCGAGTCTGTATTGCTCCCATATGGATTGGCTCCCTGGGCATTCCCAGAAAGACATACCGGCAACCAAGGATTACTGGGAAAATGGGATCGGTCAATACAGCAGCCTTGATTGTGCCGGTGACATATCTTGACCGAATCTCCACGTTAGCAATGGGCAACTTCATGGCTACAGCACTCTTCTGTGCAGGCTGTATTTCCATGGTCTCACCTGTGAATTGTTCTGGGTGTACCAGATCCGCAGAAATCACGGCCTCCCCGTCCAGTCCTGTGTCGTACAAACACTCCACTTGACGACCGTTAACCTCTACCAATTCCACTACAGGTGGTTTTTCCTGGTCTGGAGTCTCTTCGTCGGCCTCGACCTGTTCAGTGGGCTCCACCTTAGGTCTCCCGGGGCACATCACGAATTGAGAATCTCCTGACTCTTCCCTGCAGTCAATAGCATTGTGCGTGTTTGACTTGCATTGGTTGCACCATTTCCCTGTCCTAGATTTTCTAGTACCGGCCTTGAGTGAGCTCTCCTGATGGCGAGCCTTCTTGCTGACTTTGGCATTTTCCGTGACAACCTCCTTGGAAGTCACTTGACATGCTGCGAAGTGAGGGCTCTTAGCCTTCGATTTGCAGTCCCTCGTATTGTGAGTGGGTGACTTACAAATTGAACACCACTTCTCCGACCACTGTCGTTTTGGTGTAGAGCTCGAAGAGCTCTTGCTTCCCTCCTTCGTCTTCTCTGAACTATCCTCTGATTTTTGCACATAAGGTTCCCCCTTTTTTGTTCCTGAGCTTTTGGCTTTCTTCTTGTCATGTTTCTCCTGACTTTTGGTGTTGGTGGGAAGGTTTTCCCCGGCCTCCCCATGTACCTCTACGAACCGTTCTGCTAATTTTGTCACGAGGTCAATACGTTCCGCTCCTTGTTCTCCCAGGAATGTCCTGAGAGGTTTTGACATTTGCTTCTTCAGCTGGTCGACCACCATGAGTTCTTCCAGACTCTCATAGTCATGTGCGAACCCAGCCAAATCCATCCACTTGTGAAGATAGGATTTTAGACGCAAACCGTAGGCGGCAAACAACTCTCCCGGTTCTCGTTTCGCTACTCGAAATTTTTTCCGGTAGGTATGTGACGTAACCTCGAATCGTTTCAGCAGAGCCGTCTTCAATTCGTCATAGTTGTTCTCATGTCCTGGTGGCAGGCGAGAATAAACCTCGTAGCCGGTCCCGCGTAATCCCTGGGATAGCTTGAGATTCCATTTTTCACGGTCCAGACCCATAGCCACGGACATGGCCTCGAAGCGTTGAAGGTACTGGTCAATCTTCTCCTTGTCCTCCTCGTAGATTGCTAGAGGAAACTTCATAGCATGGTAACTATGTCCACCTGCTGAAGTTGAGCCTGGGACTGAGGAACCTCCAACTGCACCCTCAGTTTCCCCATTAGATTGTCTCTTCAACTCAAGTTCCCTCATCCTGTACTCGTGCTCCCTTTTCTGAGCCTCCTGCTCTGCTTCCCGTTTCCTAGCAGCTTCCTCCACTTCCAGTTTCTTGGCTGCCTGCTCAGCTTCAAGTTCCATCCTTCTAGTGGCTTGCTCAGCTTCTATCCTCTTAGTTTCTAACTCCATCTTCCTCAATTCCAATTCGGCCTTCCGATCGTCTCTTTCTGCTTGACGATACTCTCTCTCCACTTCCTGTATGTAATCCGTTAAAGCTGAACCAGACAAACCCATTCCTTCCCCCTTTGCCCTTAGTTCTGCCCCAGTTAACTTAGGAGTGGCCATTTTTCAGACAGGTAAGTCAGCAGATAGGGTGCAGATTATCTCCAAGAGGAATATATATATAATGAACAATCACTGTTAATCTAATAATTAAGACCACACACAACACAATCACTCAGTGACAAGAGCAGAATCAGGACCACAGACCTATGCAGACGTGTGAAGTGTGAACAGGTAAGATATGTATCCTAACCCCTATCCACATTCACTCTAGCTGGATTCTCTCTCTAACAATATCTCCGTCTTTTAACAAAAGATCCCGTGTCTAAAGAACCCGTTGTCAGAGGATCCCGCTGTCAAAAGATCCCGTCTACGAGAGATCCCACAGTCCAAAGATCACGTTTACGAGAGATCCCACAGTCCAAATATCACGTTTACGAGCCCCCAATAAATGTCGTAAGTCTTCCTTACTTACTTTCGTGTTGTCCCTGGAGTGGGGGGAATCAACACTACATTTTTATTACCCCAATATTATTGTCCTAGAGAAACCACCAGACTCCGTCCACAAAACTCCGTCGGTCTGCAAACACCTCTTTCTTACTCTCACTCACCCTTGTATCATGCCCCCTCTCACTTTTCCCCAACATAACATACTCCACAACTCAAGCTTTAACAAATAAATACAAAATAATTTATTAAACCAAGAGTATAGGTGTGAGAAGGTGTGTGTGTGTGTAAAGTGTAGAATGTGTGTCGAATATTTCTATTGGGTGCGGACATAGACCAGGTAGCTGAAGAGCCCAGCCCTATCATCACAGAAAGGATCACACCATATCCTCATTCATTCCACGATGACCTCACCCAGGTATGTGTCCATCCTGCTAGATGTAGATTTCCACCGGTGGCTGTTTGATCACTCAAAAGAACTAGTCACAGTCCGACCCTAAATCCTGTCTGGATCACACAGTTAATATATGTCTAATTTGTTCTTATACTTATAACACCCTTGTCTAGTGAGGACACGAATATACTGTTCTTTGAAATAAATGTACTTCCTGTCTCAAGTGTCTACTGTTCACAAGACCATTGTTATACTAACTTCCTAATCAGTTTATACTGATTTATTCCCATGTGATGGGGAATAACTGTATCTCTTTGTTTGTTCACCTGTCGTGTAAAACATACTGCCCACTGGTCTTTTCCCAGGTGGTGTAAAAGAAATTCACTTTCTACTATTCTGTTCCCAAGTGATGTTTGAAACATTAATTTGACGATTGGTCTTCCTCCAAAATGGTGCGGAGAAAACAATTTCTTGTATTCTGTTAATGTGTGACGTTTGATAATCCCTCTTATGCTTGTTCCCGTAAACCCTTTTTATCATGGGCTAAGTGCAAAAGATGTTGACCAACTGCCTGCACCAAGGTCTCCATTCTCAGTGACTTGAGTGACCTAAAGGAACCTGTCAACGAGAGAACAACACATTTGGTGATAGCAACTGTCCCTGACCTCCATTGGGGGGGGGGGGTGGTGTTCGCCTCACTCAGATACATGACAGTGAACCAACTCTGTCATGGGCATAGGAGTTCTTCACTCCGGTCTGCAGTGGGTTAAGATCAGGACAGAGCAAAATGTAAAGTGTAGACCCCTAGCAGACATCACTAGAAGATCCATCATTGTACATTCTCCCCATCCCCAATCTTCCCCAATATCACCCCACTACACAATTCTCACTAGCAGAGCCAATTCTATTCATTACTCTAGCAAGTTTTACCGAGGCTACTGCTTATATTAACTAGGCTTAAATATACTCTCTACAATACCTTAAGCACAACACAGCAGTGTCTTCGAAATCACATCCACATTTTGCCATAACAGGCACGTGTACAATTAAATCTAATTAATTTCCGCACACGGTAGATATTTTTTAAATCCACTGCAGTGACAAACACGTCCGTGCAAGTCAATCCTCAGAGTTACACTACTTGTAAACAAAGCATGTTTTTACCCAACAGCCTTGAGTGGCCACGTGACGTTCTTTTGATGTTAACAAAAGTGGTTCAAGGGCAGATTATCCATTTCTGAATAAATTCTCTTCCTTGGGTTTCATCAATGTCACAATAGTAGATTATCTCCCCTTTTGGACAATCCATGCACAAGTCGCCTCCCCTTTTTTCAACATATGCCTACAATTTCCCGTCTTGTGGGGATTGTCAAAGACTATTTTCCTGTTTGATGCTGGAGACGTCCCCAGGTTAGCGGCGTCTTTGATCTAACTGGTAAACAACTGCAGCTGTGCAATCAGACTTTATTGGTTTTTCTGTCCTGGTTAAAACCAAATGTAGCTTTGCACACAGGCCATGAATATGACCGTCTGTATTGTCATTATCTGGTTGATACACAGTGAAATCATGACAGTATGGGGGAAGGCTTGGGGTAGTGTGTGATGAGATTGAGAGGTTAAACATTCAAATTTTGGGAGTTGGTGAGCGTCGCTGGAGCGGCAAGGGACGTTTTACAACTGAAGATGGAAGTGTTTTCTTTTGTTCTGGTAGAGATGTCGGAGGCCAGAGTGGAGTGGCATTTTGTTTGGATGGGACAACTGCGGAGGCTTTAATGGGATATGGTCCAGTTAGTGATAGAATCCTCACTATTAGACTTAAAGGCCGTCCAGGAAACACAACTCTCATACAGATATATGCACCTACTTCAACAGCGGAGGAGGACGAGGTTGAAGATTTTTACAACACACTACAAGACACATTAAATAAGATTGGTCATAATGATATAGCAATGGTGGTGGGAGATTTTGATGCAAAAGTGGGTGGAGGAAGAGCTGAAAATGAGAGACACGTTTTAGGAAAATTTGGATTGGGGGATAGAAATGATGCAGGTGACAAATTAATTGAATTTTGCACAGAAAATGAGTTAACGATAGCCAGCACACTTTTGAAACAACATCCAAGAAGACTCTTCACATGGAGGTCTCCAGACAATTTTACCAAAAATCAGATAGATTATATTTTAATACAAGGAGGATGGAGGTCGGGCATAACGTGGTGCGGACTGTGATGCAGATCGTCAGTTATTAGAGGCAGATCTGAAATTAAAACGCAAAAAGCTTACCCGAGGACCAAGGCCACTTCGTTTTGATCTCACAAAAATACCAGACGCATACAACATAGAAGTTAGGAATCGCTTTGGGGTCTTGATGTCTGTACAAGAAGAAATGACACCTGATGAACTGGCAGTGCAGGCTGGAGATATCTTGATAACTGCGGCCAAAGATTTCATTCCGACCAAGAAAAAGCAACTTAAGCCATGGATTACATCAGACACGTTAGAATTAATAAAACAACGAAGGGAGCTGAAACAGAAAGGAGATGAATCCGATAGCAGGATGAAGTATAAATCTTTAACTCGAGAAATGGGAAAGAACACAAGAAAGGACAAAAATCAATATATACAAGATTGCTGTACCAGAATAGAGCGGTATCATAAGGCTGGAAGAGATTATGAAATGTTCAAAGAAATGAAGTTGTTGACAAGAAATGTTCAACCTCAGTTGAATGTTATCTGTGACAAGATGGGAGATACCTTAACAGAATCTAGACAAATTCTAGAAAGATGGCAGGAGTACTGCAGTGAAATGTATGATATGAGTGACAGTGGGGATATGAATGAGATACATGAGCCAATGACAGCAGAGACAGAACCTGAACCCTCATTAGATGAAGTTGCTTGGGCTGTAAAGAACCTGAAGAATGGTAAATCACCTGGATGTGATGAGATACCAGCTGAAATAATTAAAGCAGGAGGAGAAGAAAGCATACACATATATCATGCATTGTGTACAAAGATTTGGAAATATGGTATATAGCCAAAAGATTGGAAGAGAACTATCTTCATTCCAATACCAAAAAAGGGCAACCTGAGGTTGTGCACCAGCTATAGAACTGTTGCCCTGATCAGTCATGCAAGTAAAAGTCTACTAAAAGTCATAATGCGAAGACTTGGTAAGAAAATGGAAGAAGAGATTAACGTGGTTCAAGATGGATTTAGACAAGGAAGAGGAACAAGAGATCACATATTCAACATGCGTTTAATAATAGAGAAGTGCAGAGAATTTAATGTAAACCTATTCTCATGTTTTGTGGATTATTCAAAGGCATTTGACTGTGTACAGCATCAGAAACTTTGGGAAATCATGAGGAATATGGGCTTTCCATCACATGTAGTACATCTCATAAAAATGCTATATCTAGACCAACAAGCAGCAGTTAGAATAGATGGCGAGACATCAGATTGGTTTGACATCAAGCAAGGAGTCCGTCAGGGCTGCGTGCTGTCACCCTATTTGTTTAACCTGTACGCCGAAAATATAATGAGAAATGTAAGAGATGATATAAACAGGGAGCCATATGATGCCCTAAATATCGGCGGTCATGACATACCAGAGATTCGATATGCTGATGATACAGTATTACTATCCACAACACAGAATGGCATAGAAAACCTGATAGCCTCAACACAATTGAATAGTGAAAATCACAACTTATATCTTAACATAGCAAAAACTAAAATAATGCATACAGATAAAACTACTATTGAGAAAGAAAAATACATTAATGGGAGAAAATTGGAGGTGGTGGAAAATTTTGAGTATCTTGGGTCATTGATTACCAATAATGGTGACACAATGAAAGAAATTAAACGGCGACTATCCATTGCTCTTCAAAGACTAAAAGAGATGAATAAATTATGGAGTGGGACAGACAGAACTACAAAAATTAGATTTTTAAGAGCATGCATCTTTCCCATTGCAACATACGCCTGTGAGACATGGACACTTACTAAACAAGCTGAACAGCGCATACATGAATATAAATGTTATAGACGAGTTCTAAGAATATCTTGGGTAAAGAAAAGAACAAATGCATCCATACTTCAAGAGTTGAATATTGAGGAGGGATGGCTACTAAAGACGATAAAACAAAGAAAATTGAAGTATTTTGGTCACTTGAAACGTCACGACAGTTTGGAGAGAACAATAATGGAAGGGTATATGCCTGGGAAGAGAGGAAGAGGAAGGCCAAAGAGAAGATGGGTGCAGGATGTGGTGGGTGATCTCCAGATGGGTGTATCGGACGCGGGACATCTTGCTTGTGATCGAGAGGTTTTCCGGAAGGTTGTTATGGGAGCGAGGTTCTGCAAAGGACATGCTACTGAATGAATGAATAGTACTGATAGTTGATTTATAAACACATTTGTATTTTGACATCAGATTTCGATTCCTCTGTCTATTCAATTATGTGGATCAAATGTGCTGGAAATACATTTTTAATCAACGTGGCTAGCTTTGATTGATCCTAGCGCTCCTGTAATGATTCTTCTTGCTGGATCTTGCAGATTATTTAATGCATCCACATTTTACTTGCTCCCGTGGACCATGAAGTAATTTATATTTTCTTCTTCTTCTTCTTCTTCTTCTTCTTCATCCTCTTGTTCCTCATTCGTCCGGAGTGTTGTCTTAGACTTAGACGTAATTAAATGCGTTGTGCCATTTACAGCTGAATTGCGATATTAATTTGCACCTTTCGGCCGACACGCCCGACTTCTTCAGGCATTTGTTGGTGGGGTTACCTTCCAGGGATTTATCTTTTGTATTATTGTCGAATTCACAAAATGTTAACTGGAATAATATATGTTGTTAAACTGAACAAGTAGATTTGGCAGCCATCCCCAAAGAGCACTGGCTAAACAGGAACTCGTCATTAATCATGGCCGCCAAGAGGTTTACGATGTGGGCAACAACATAACACTACAGTACTACAGTAGCAGCTATTTTGGTGATACATAAACAATAGCTTCATTTCTTTAGAAGCGCTGCCACTTGTTTGTTGTCCAGCAACTTTTACTGAGGTAAAATACCAAGAAACTGCTGCTTGTGTGTAAAGCTATTGAGTGTTTTTATTGAAACATTCGCTTTCTCGGTGACTGACTAAAAAAAACTCGGTCGCCATCAGATGAGAAGGGCCAGTGTCATTCGTCTGGTTTTGTTTTGATTCGTCCACTGAGAAGTGCAAGCGGTTTAGCATCTGAGGACTAGAGACCATAGTATTATTTATACACGATTCTCTCGGAAAAACGAATATACAAGTAAATCAAGTATTCCGATTGAGCTTAAGTGTTCTAGACTGTAGTAAGAGCGGTTTGCATCATATTCAAATTTATTATTGATTGATTGTGAAGAGTGAACGTAGTAGACTATACTATATATACTATAGTAGTTAGCAGGTTCGATCATGATTGTCAAATTGAGTATTTACTAATGAGACCACCACTGATAAATAGGCCTTGAAAACCCAAATCTAATAATGGCACCTCAATGATGCCTGCATGTCAATTCTAAGTGGAGATATTCACATTTGAGTGTCAAGATCTTGAACCCAAAAATGTCCATTACTCCCGTAATTTTTGAACACTTTTGGGTGTCTCATTATCTCCGCTGCTGGTCCGTGCGAGATTGTCATAGACTGATATGAAAACTGACTTTAAAAATATGTTCCATCATGTTAAATGATTAAAATATATTAAAAGTATACAAATAAATTATTAATAATCTTTACACTTGTATTCTCTTTAACTTTAGTAGTTCAAATTGTATATCATTTTCGGTTTCAGATTGGGTCGCGGCACGGCTAGCATACCTAACCATACTATATAGTAACACTGTCACAGTTATCTACTGCCTATAATACCTTACAGTGTAGGACAGAGGGGAGTCTTGAGCCTGAGGGAATAAGGCCGCATGGCTAGTTTAACCGCCGTGAACTGTGCAGTCTAGGGTTTTCTTCTCCCCCCCATCCTCCCCCAACAGAAAAACATTCACGCCTTACTGACCATTCGAACCTGGGTCTCCTGAAGGAGAACCCAGCATTCTAGCCACTCGGCCAGCTGCTCTTCCACCACAATACTATATACACACAGTTATTTGTACCTACACTCCCCCCTTTGACAACAAAATCTTTTCTCTAAATATATATTTATATATATATATATTGGACAGCCAGCTGCCTGGCCGAGGGGTTAGCAGCTTTCTCCGTTATTCCCGAATACTCGTGGTCGACGTGAGCGGACGAGAATTAGAAGTGGTTCGAGTCATGCTAGTGACTTATGAGAGTATGCAGCCGGTCGCTCAGAAAGTCGTGGCATGCTGATGAGCGTAATCTAGCCTAGGAATCAACATACAGCTGAAAGATGCTGGTGTTGACTGCAATATCCTGAAACAGGATGGAAACGCGAGAAAAAAAAAGTATATATATATTGGACAGCTTTCTTTGGTCATGTGATGTGTAGAAAGGTATTGGAGAACATTGTGACAACTGGAGAGATCAAGGGAAAGAGAGGCAGAGGCAAATGATGCTGGATGGATTGAGATGGTGGCATTGAGGAATATCATCAGCAGAGTTGATTCAGAACACCAAAGACCGAGATCTGTGGAGAGCCACGAATGCCTTCTCTAGCTGGCAGGGCACTTTACGATATATTTAGGTTAATGTCTGAATGTTCATTGTGATTAATATGTTAACTTGCAATTAATATGAGTATATAAGACAGTGGAAAACATGTTAAGACAGATAGCCCTTGAGAACTACACACCAGGCTTAAATAAATATCACAAGAATAAAATAACCTGTATAAAGGCTCACCCACACATACGATATGATAGTGGTAATTTTAAGTCTCTTAGTGAAAATTGTAAATATAAAAGCATTAATATTGAGAATATATAGCCCACACAGCAGACGTGTTGGTGTAATGCCTAGGACATTGTGCAGACAATGACATGACCACGTTTGGACATGATTTCAATACCAGCTCTTGTTGATTGCTATGGGAGGGACAAACTGATCACCTATCCTTCCACACACCCAGGTCTACAAAATGTGAAGGTCCTAACACTGCACATACCCGCAGCCGGTTCCTGCTTTGAGACTTGTATATCATTTAAAAAAAAATTAACCTACACATTGTGAAATAGCTCAGAATGCAATGGCAAACTACTGAGCGTAATCTTGCCAAGAAATCAACGACAGCGGTAAAATGCTGGT
The DNA here is from genome assembly GCA_014155875.1 of Cepaea nemoralis. NCBI lineage: Eukaryota > Metazoa > Mollusca > Gastropoda > Stylommatophora > Helicidae > Cepaea > Cepaea nemoralis. Next base: position 707,770 of record JACEFZ010001900.1, read on the forward strand.
GTTGACAGCGATGTCCTGTAAAGGATATGCGAAAAAAAAAATGAAAAAAAAAATAAATTGTGAAATAGAAGAGATCAGTTATCAGTTGGGGTATCTTCGTTGCACTCCGGACATGTCCATAGGTGCTCAGATCCTCCCCCCAGCATATGCATCAGCGTCCGGTGGCTAATAGTGCCAGTTCTGTGTTGGTTGACGAGGCACTTTGTTTTCCCGATGTACCTCTCGCGTCTGGCTGTGCCGATTCTTACTCCCAGGTCTTTCATCCTGGACAGCGATGTGAAATCACTGACGTCAAAATCTGTTCTCGCCAAATCTTTAAGGACGTTAATGACATCGGCACGATCCATGGGCTGGCCATCTACAGGGGGTGCAGAGCCAGCCAGTTTGTCAGCTCGTTCATTACCCTCGACTCCCGCATGTCCCGGAACGAAGATGAAGGTGACTTTACGGACAACAGACTTCCGCAGCGATTCAGTCCACTGTCTACGTACAGATCCAGCTTCGACCTTCTGAATCATGCTCATTGAATCACTTAGTACACACACGTTGGTATAATGCTGTGATTCCAGCCATATGAAAGCCTGTGTAACTGCCATCACCTCCATCGTCATGCTGCTCGTGGTCATAGAGTGGGCACCACTGGATTCTTGAACGGTTCGGCCCGCTGAACGGGCTGTAAATGCCCACGCACTTCTCTGCTGCTTTACAACAGATCCATCTGTGTAGATGAGCACTTCGGGGCTATCTGAGTGTTCATAGATGAGCACGTTAACCTCTGCATTGACAGCGGCAGGGTTCTGCTCTCTGCACCGTCTGTCGAGTGTGATAATGCAGGAGAAAGAGCACTTAAAGGCTGGAGGCAACGGCACCCATTCCTTGCCGGGGTTGATACTGGTAAGACTGCAGACCTGTCTAACGACATCTTCCGCCCGACCCATCCATGATTTGCCCCTCTTTAGCCTGTCCCCCTTTTCTCTGAATATAGCGTCATGCAGAGGGTGCTGCTCATCTGCACTTATTTATAAGAGATAACACTATGCAACCCAGTGGAGAAGGCAGGGAGCACTAGATGAGTAGCAAAATTGCACGAAAGACATGAAATAATCATTCCATCCATTATTTGAAAAAGACTGTAGGCACTTATTCTTCTTGTTATAACCTAGGAATTGTGAACAGAATATTACATATGTAACATTTAAAATGGTGACCAACTTACAACAGGAAAATCTTGTAGTTTGTATCATGCTAAGTCAAAAGAGAGCTGAATATGTGAGTTAACTAGATTGTGTAAATGAAATTATTTTATCAAGAGTGCTGAGTTTGTGCATTAACTAGATTGTGTAAATGAAATTTTGTTCACAGGCATCACCGACAGACATAAAAGATGTCAGGAAGAAAGAAGCTACCGGGTCAAGATCGGGGAAAGGTCCCAATAGACATTGCTGCTTACGAGAGGTTTCTGGAAGAAAGAGTGAAGCAGTATAAGGAGAAATTAGAAGTGCAAGAGAAAGCAGCTGCTTTAGCTACACCTTCATCAACATCAAGTGCCAGTACTGCACCCTTGTGAGTAGCATGTGTTCTGTGACTTCTATAAATGTTGAAATAACAGTTTCAGTGCCTTGCCGCCTGGCATGGGCGATCATACCTCTTCTCAAATTACGATATCCGACGTCATGGATCAATTCATGTGTTGACTCCCTTCCGTGCCATGACACAAGACTGTCACGAATCTTCTCATGCTGTCTTTCTCTTTTTCTCTTTCCGCAAATCTGTCCAGTTGTCACAACATGTTACAGTTCTTGTCTTCTCATAACGTGGTCACAAACGATGACTGCCTTTTTCTGGTGTTTGTGATAAGTTGTCTTTGCGACTCATCTTCCCTGAAAACGGCCAGATTGTTCTTTTTGGCTGTCAAATTCTTCTTCTTCTGCGTTCATACAAAGTCTTTTGTTGGATGTGATTATATTGTGCCTGTTTACAGCGAGCTGTGATACTGCACCTTTAGGCCGACACATCCGACTTCTGTGGGTCTTAAATTTTCAGCATTCTTCTATAAAACCACATCTCCAAAGCTTCCAGGGATAATAAGTTTTTTTTTTCTGCATATCCTTTACAGGACATCGCTGTCAACATCAGCATCTTTCAGCTCCTACTTAATAAAAGATGCAGATGTATAGATAATGTTTTTGTTAACAACATCTCACAAGAGATGGCAACCTTAATAGCAAAAGGTGTGTCATTGTTGCACACTTAAGGGGATGTAACTGATGTCTTCTTTCACCCTTTGTTCTCCATTGGATTATAGGCCCTCAACAACTCACCCCAGGCCATCCTATCCTTAGATGTCCCATTCATCTCCACCCATTTCTTGCCATCCCTCTTCTAGAAGAGCCTCCTTTCCTCTTGCTTGGCATGGTTATTCTTTATCCATGAGACTTGCTCGTGATTGGTTGGGCTTTGCGTTACAGTATTTCTATGCAATGGGGAAGCCACCCCCCAGACCCAACCCTCTGTTATTGCCTCTGACCACATATGTGGTCAGTTACAGTGGGTTACTATTTTTGGCTTCCCTTAAGGGTCTAGGTAACATACAGGTGGAAAACCTCCTTAGTGAGGTCAGTATGGCCGAATGGATAAGTGTCCTGCAAATGGACATGCAACATTGTAAATGTAAAGATTTTGGTATTGTTTTATCAATGTAAAGATATTGGTATTGTTTTATCAATGTAAATGTAAAGATTTTGGTATTGTTTTATCAATGTAAAGATATTGGTTGTCACGTTTCTGGATGTTAGGGGCTGTTGTATATTAGGCTCGGCTATTGACTGTCTACTCAAACATGACGGCACAACTCACTTCAGTCCATCAACAAGTCTATCACACCATATGAGGAGAACGACAACAACTTTATTGTCATTAAGCATCATGAAACGTTACAGAATGCAGAGGATGATCTGGCCTTCAGTCCATCACATGCTTCTCTCATTCACGCCTGAATCTTAAAAAATCAACCTACACAATTGGGTGGACTATTGGGCAACGGAGCGTGCACTCGCCTGGTGGGTAGTGTCTATGTGTCTAGGTGTAAGCAAGATAGCCCTAACCTCCTCGCGTGCTCTACTATCGAACCGTTTGGGTATTTCCTGTTACGAAGCATCATATACGCTCTGGTGCAGTCATTCATTCCCCGAACCTTCCCTAAGATTCTTCAAGCCCTGGGCATAAACTGGTGTCTTGTGTTCACGAAGGCAGGAGCCTAAAACATGTCTTCTGTAGTGGCTGGCTAATTGCTAACTGACGACAACCGTTTGGTTGTTAACCCTTTACAGGGCAGACGCTTGTCCGTTTTGTAGCCCTGAATGGGCAAGATATTTTCAGGTTCTGTAAAAATTTCGGGTCGCGTTTGTAAAAACATCACAAATAAGGTGTTAGTCAACCGATTTTAGTTAAATAAACAACACAATGAAGGGAAAAGCATGCAGAATATGTTACTCACGTGATTGTTGCCGGTAATCCATATATGAACACAAATATTTATGAAATACGGCATGTTGTTTGTGATTTTCCGTCATCTATACGGCAATTTACAAACACATTTTCAGAATCATAATCACTTTCTTTAAAGTCCGACTCACGACTGCTAATGCAAAGTAACGCTTTGCACTGATATCTAGCTCCGATTAATAATCAACTTCGTGCCCTTTAATGTCATTTAAATTTAACAGAGCGAAATCTCGGCTATCACTTGAAGAATCGCCGAAATCCATTGTGAAAAACAGCGTAACACTCCCGAAAACTATCAAAACAAGTCCGTAAAAGTCTGTTCAAAGTCATTGTAGCGCGTTTACAAATGGCGGCCACGTTGTCAAGCTATAGGTGAAAGTAGCCGTCGGAAGTGTCGGAAAGCCGAGAGATCGCGTTTTTACAATGCATAATAGTATCGGCCGGAATCGGACGCTACGCTCGTATTTAGAGATCGGCCGGTAACGGACGCTATGCCTTGTAAAGGGTTAATGCACACGCACTTGTGACGTCTATTGTTTCATCACTCCATAAAAAAAATGTCCCTACATTTTCCTATTCTTCTTTATTTCGATATGTCTGCCCATGATGGATACAACGTAAATTACTACAAATCTGTCATCTCTGGAAATCAGTATGTCATCTTAAGACAATATAGATCGTGTGGACTTCTGACATTGAATTAAAACCCACAAGTCCCAATCACTGCCACCTCATACGTTTCAAAGAAATGATCATCGAGATGTTCTCGCGTTAACATGATTGACTACTTGCAACAAAAGAAGCAAGGTTCAAACACCGCCGGACACTATAATTAAAGTGCCGTTTTCGCGTTTCATGCTGACCCCTTGACACAAATTACCTCAGACCTCTGTAACCCTTGAGTATCTTCGGTGAAACAAAATGCAATTCTATGTTGTGAACCCAATGACCTTCTGAGTCAAAAGAAATCAATAGCTGATCCCCATCAATTTCAGAGATGTATCATGTCAACTTCACTCTAAGTTAACATCTCTTTCCATCATCCAATGTCGATGTTGGCAATTTAATCATACAACTATATGTCCTGTTCTTAGTAATGTAATGTTGACTTTCTAACTATGTCTGATTTTAAGTATGTGTATTTGTATGTGTATTAAAGTCCTTGTCTATCAAGCCTGTGTCCTTAGTACTCTTCTCTATGGCAGTGAAACCTGGACAACTTACTCACACCAAGAGAACAATTTAAACAGCTTTCATATGCGGTGTCTGCGAAGAATTCTTGGTATTAAGTGGCAAGACAAAATCACAAATACTGAAGTATTGGAAAGATCAGGTTGTGTGACAGTTTATTCCATGCTCAGTCTTCGTAGACTTAGATGGATAGGACATCTTAGGAGGATGGATGATGGTAGAATACCAAAGAATATCTTTTTTGGTGAATTACAGATGGGTAAGAGATCTCAGGGTCGGCCTCTACTACGATACAAAGATGTGTGTAAGCGGGACATGATTGATACAGGCATTGATAATGCACATTGGGAGCAAGTCGGCGCTGAACGTGTTGCATGGAGGGCAAATATCAGAAATGGAATAAAGTCAAAGGAGAAAATTATTGCAGAAAAGTCACACACCAAGCGTTTGAGACGTAAGATGGTGCATGATGGTGGAAATGACCACGTGTTCACATGCACCCACTGTGAACGGACATTTACAGCGCAAATTGGCCTTATCAGTCACAATTGCTACCGCCATAGTTAAAAGGTATTATGCCTTTTTAGAGCACAAACTATCGTCTGTCAAGACGGAAAGGTGCCAATGAATGTATTTGTATACACTCTTTTTCATTCATCCATCTCTACATTCATCCGTCATGAAATAACACATCTAAATTCTTTTTATTGATGATGATATAAACACAGCACACAACAAATAAGTATATACTTATCCTGCGAAATAATAAATATCAACAATTATAATAGTTGAAAAAATTATAACAATAAAATTAAAATTAATATCAATTCACTAGTAAATTAATACTATTAGTGGTTTAACTATCAATCATCATTTGCTTTTCTACCTAATACTGAAAGAATTAACATATTGTTTTTCTTTTCAGACTATAACACAAAATAATTAAAGAACACGTCCAAATGTCACATTGCAAAATCGTCCACTATCCTGTATCACATTAAATACAGCCTTTGCACTAGTTCTTGTCCATTTCCTCGTACATATGACTATGTGATCACGCACTGGCGTACTTGTTTATCCTGCTATTTGCAACATTAATAACAACAAGTGACTTATTTATATTTAAACAGTTGTTTCTATACTTGTGGTGTTTCAAAAGTAAGCTACAGTCATAATAAAGTAACATTATATTTAGACATTATAATCTTCTCATTTAGCTTCTTTACTCCAATACCACAAATTAAAATTAACAACAAAAGCATATTTTATTCACATAGAGTGTTTATAATCGACTTAGTAAATCTGCTAAATTATTTTTACTTCCCGAAATATGGGCAACAGTGAAATCAAAATTCTGCAAAAGTAAAGACCATCTGTGTATACGCGCGTTTTTCGGCGCTCCCTCCTTAAAAATTTTCAGTGGCATGCTGTCTGAAATAACCAAAACCTTTTTCCCTAAAAGATATTTTTCAAATTTCTTAATTGCCTCTACCACAGACAGTGCCTCCAATTCAGTAATCGCATACCTCCGTTGAGTTTGATTTAATTTCCGACTGGAATATAAAATTGGATGCAACAAACCCTTATATTCTTGTAATAAGATCGCAGATATAGTATGTGAGCTGGCATCTGTCTGTACCACAAAGTCTTTTGACATGTCTGGAATTCTGAGAATTGGTGAACTAAATAATGATTTTATTTCTTGACGAATTTTCTCATGTTCTTCCGACCATTGAATTTTATTTGGTTGATCTTTTTTAAGAAGTTCTGACAATTTAGCGGTCATTCCAGCAAAGTTCCTTATAAATTTCTGATAGTAATTAATAAGACCAAGCAATGCTCTAACCTCTTTTTTTGTTTTGGGGGAACTAATGTTAAGAATTTTTGTAACAATGTTCGGATCAGTGTACAAGAAACCTTTTGAAATTCTATGTCCCAAAAATTGTATTTCCTGAAATGCAATTTCAGTTTTACTCTGCTTCACCGTAAGACCAAACATTCGAATGCGAGAAAAACACCTGTCTTAGAATATTCACATGATGTACTATCTCCGTGGTATGGATATCAATATCGTCCATGTAGGATGCAATGTCTGTAATGTCCCTAAGTAATAGACACATCATCCTTGTAAAAGATGAAGGAGAGTTCTGAAGACCAACAGGAAGATAAAGGAATTCATATACTCCCAGTGGTGTTGCGAATGTGGTGATGTGTATTGAATCTTCTGCCATTGGTATCTGGTATCTGATATTATTTATTTAGTATTGGCAGATATGATTTAGAAAACTATGTAAATTTAGCCATGCCCGCTATTAACAAGTCTATTTGGGCATAGGTTCTGGATAAAGATACTCATTTATTCACATCTAACCAAAAAAAAATTGATCATGAATATGAACAAGACAATGAACACAGTAGACGACATAACATCTTATAAAAATAATCATGATGATAATACGACCACAACATCGTTATATGTTTTACGGAAGGTTAGCAAAATTCATTCAGCAGAAAATATAAACAAAATTCATTGAAACCATGCCTCACTGTATCAATACTGTAGTCGTGTGTCATTAACCCATGCACACACCAGCAATAGAGCTCCACTGTTGCATGATCTCCATGCTTTTATCAGTTTTAACTACTATTAATAACCACACCTACCTACAACAAAACCCTGTTATGTGTCAATAACCCATACCCACAACAGCGATTAGTTGTCTTTTCTATCATATGTTCAACAATTCGCATAGGAAGACCTCTACCACATAACAATTACCCATGTCATATGCCAGAAGGCCGCCAAACACGATAAGAACATATTATATTCAGCGACTTCGTCGCCACACGTTATAATCCATATATCATTTTGCGACTCTCACTATGCCAGATGTTTACACCAGCTGTTAATTTTCTACTGGACAAATCCCGACCAATTCTAGTGTAAAACCTTCTGAACAGTTCGCCCCTACACATGTTTATGTATCAACATTATTTTGGCTCAGGCCATTCCTTCTGATGTTATCCATCCTGCATCTTTCCCAATTGCAACAAATTCCTGTAACGACGACATGTTGTTATATTTCACTAATATTCAATAATTGTCACCTGTAGGAACTGTAGAAAGAAGTTCAGTACCAAAAGTATACAGGCTTATAACTATTAGACACAACAATGAAACAGTATTATTCTATAATAATTGTAGATCAGAAATGTAGACAAAAATTTTGCACGAAAGTCCTGGAACTCACAAAATGAAAGTTCACGCCGACAAAGTCAAAGAACACAGCAAAAATCAGTTTGCTTGCCCGCAAGAAATTATCTACTAGAAATAACGCAAAGTTTGCAGAACTATTTATAGACAATAAGATATGCAATTCATAAAGACAAACTAAACAAAGTTAACAATCTTTAAATCAATAAATAAATAAATAGAATTCCGCACACCAAAATATTATGACTTATATAAACCTTAGACACTAAACACCAAAGAATTTAGCAAATCAGAAAGATTTCAGCACACCAGTACCAAAGCCTATACACAAAAAATCAAATAATGAAACCACAATTAAAAAAATAGCACAGACTAGTTGTAATAATTCCAAAGCAATAAATAACAAGATAATATTGTTCTAATAATTAAGAAAAGTAACTCAGCAAAGAAAATATAAACAGTGTTAACGTGCTTTAACTACGTAAAATTAAAAATGGAAATCATTATCCACATAAAATAATGTGCATGCACAATTAAGAAAGTCTAGCGCAATATCGCACCAAATTATGAACCTTGCTTATGACGTAATGGAAGACATGAGTGAATTAGAAAAGAATAAAATTTGTGTAATATTACAATATAAATGACTGCCACTTAACTAAATGAAAGACCACAAACGTTTACTTAGCTCTTAAAACACGGCGATTTCTCCCATCAACGTGTTAGATTGAAATGTCAGATAGTCTCGCTCGTGTCTGATATGAATTGCAGACCAATAACATCGTCCTCAAACTCAACAAATGTCAGACACTATTCTTCGGCTTCACACTTCTGACCTCCTGCAGATTCCAGCGTTGACCAATAAAAATTTTGTACAGCGCTCCTGAGGATTCCAGCGTTGACCAATAAAAATTTTGTACAGCGTTCCTGAGGATTCCAGCGTTGACCAATAACTAAAACTCCTCAGCCGAACCCATCTGATTCTCTGAAGTACCCATTATATTACAACAAAGGATCCACTTGATTTATATTTGCGACTGATGAACAAAAGTTACAGATTTCCCAAAATCCTGATCCCTCGGATATTTGCTTCTTCAGATACTTGTCTTAACTATTTCGTCGAAAACATCCCACAGCATTAACAATCGTAGCAAACAATCTCTGCCAAACTGAGATTTCCTTTCTTGTTGAAAACGTTGAGCTGTCGCAGGTTACCACAAAAAACTTCTGAACTACTTGAAGTTACGAGAATAACACCTTAGGCATGTTGCCCGTGATCAGCCTTTGAAGGAGCGTGACTGATGTAGGTGTTATTTGTTCCCAAATGTAGCCATTTGGTTGAGCAATATCTTGTAATGCTGTGTCAACACACACCAGGACAATACACTCGACGTTGATAACCCCGAAAACTTCCGCTCAGTATTAATAACTTGAACAGCATGTGTTCGATGGCTATAATGTACGATGTCACCAACACGGGGTGCAGCTGTTTCACAAGATAATGGACCTGTGAACCTCAAACAATCGAGCCAGGATTCTTCAAGGAATGGATCCGCGGATTTTCAGAAAATCGATCTGGGGCTCGTCAACCCAAACTGCAACAATGTGATTCCCTTAATAGAACCACTTCTGATTCAATCCGTCATGAAAATCTCCTAATACCGACACATATAAGTTAAAATTAAGCTCCCTGTACAACAATATATCATTGATAGCCAAGAGCTCCGTGGAAAGGTGACAATTGAAACGATATTGTACTCCCTGCTTTGCGGCACAATACGATGATACTTTCACAATTCCCTAATCATTTCTAATACAACGTTCTAGCTGCCTAGACTTTATAATACGTTATGACAGTAACATAGTCACTGGTATTCAACTGGACACACATGATGACTAAAACAGTTCTCCTCTTTATAACGCAAATTAACAACGGGGATACGCCACCTGGTTTGTAGCCTTGTCAAACCGGCTTGATTCCTCTTGAACAACAATGTATGTATTATTGTGATGTATTATTGCGTCAATCTGTATTGTATTCTTGCCACGGTTGGAATGACCTTCAATCCTTCTTTCAATGATAACTCATATAATTCCCAAACGATCCTCTCGGTTCAAACTTTCAACCGGACAGGCCACCATGTCACGATTTCTGGATGTTAGGGGCTGTTGTATATTAGGCTCGGCTGTTGACTGTCTACTCAAACATGACGGCACAACTCACGTCAGTCCATCAACAAGTCTATCACACCATATGAGGAGAACGACAACAACTTTATTGTCGGTAAGCATCATGAAACGTTACAGAATGCAGAGAATGATCTGGCCTTCAGTCCGTCACATGCTTCTCTCATTCACGCCTGAGTCTTACAAATCAACCTACACAATTGGGTGGACTATTGGGCAACGGAGCGTGCACTCGCCTGGTAGGTAGTGTCTAGGTGTAAGCAAGATAGCCCTAACCTCCTCGCGTGCTCTACTATCGAACCGTTTGGGTATTACCTGTTACGAAGCATCATATACGCTCTGGTGTAGTCATTCATTCCCCGAACCTTCACTAAGATTCTTCAAGCCGTGGGCATAAACTGGTGTCTTGTGTTCACGAAGGCAGGAGCCTAAAACATGTCTTCTGTAGTGGCTGGCTAATCGCTAACTGACGACAACCGTTTGGTTGTTAATGCACATGCACTTGTGACGTCTATTGTTTCATCACAGTGCTCTATTGTGCTTATTTCCTTGTTTCGTCTAATTCCCTGTTGTAGTGCACTTGCCTACTCTTTTAACTCTATCTGGCTGTCATTTAGACCATGACATTGGTATTGTTTTATCAATGTAAAGATATTGGTATTGTTTTATCAATGTAAAGATATTGGTATTGTTTTATCATGTAAAGATATTGGTATTCTTTTATCAATGTAAAGATATTGGTATTGTTTTATTAATGTAGAGATATTGGTATTGTTTTATCAATGTAAATGTAAAGATATTGGTATTGTTTTATCAATGTAAAGATATTGGTATTGTTTTATCAATGTAAAGATATTGGTATTGTTTTATCATGTAAAGATATTGGTATTGTTTTATCAATGTGAAGATATTGGTATTGTTCTATCAATGTGAAGATATTGGTATTGTTTTATCAATGTGAAGATATTGGTATTGTTTTATCAATGTAAAGATATTGGTATTGTTTTATCAATGTAAAGATATTGGTATTGTTTTATCAATGTAAAGATATTGGTATTGTTTTATCAATGTAAAGATATTGGTATTGTTTTATCAATGTGAAGATATTGGTATTGTTTTATCAATGTGAGCTATTGGTATTGTTTTATCAATGTGAAGATATTCGTATTGTTTTATCAATGTAAAGATATTGGTATTGTTTTATCAATGTAAAGATATTGGTATTGTTTTATCAATGTAAAGATATTGGTATTCTTTTATCAATGTGAAGATATTGGTATTGTTTTATCAATGTGAAGATATTGGTATTGTTTTATCAATGTGAAGATATTGGTATTGTTTTATCAATGTGAAGATATTGGTATTGTTTTATCAATGTAAAGATATTGTTATTGTTTTATCAATGTAAAGATATTGTTACTGTTTTATCAATGTGAAGATATTGGTATTGTTTTATCAATGTAAAGATATTGGTATTGTTTTATCAATGTAAAGATATTGGTATTGTTTTATCAATGTAAAGATATTGTTATTGTTTTATCAATGTGAAGATATTGGTATTGTTTTATCAATGTAAAGATATTAGTATTGTTTTATCAATGTAAAGATATTGGTATTGTTTTATCAATGTAAAGATAGTGGAATTGTTTTATCACTGTAAAGATATTGGTATTGTTTTATCAATGTGAAGATATTGGTATTGTTTTATCAATGTAAAGATATTGGTATTGTTTTATCAATGTGAAGATATTGGTATTGTTTTATCAATGTAAAGATATTGGTATTGTTTTATCAATGTAGAGATATTGATATTGTTTTATCAATGTAAAGATATTGGTATTGTTTTATCAATGTAAAGATATTGGTATTGTTTTATCAATGTAAAGATATTGGTATTGTTTTATCAATGTAAAGATATTGGTATTGTTTTATCAATGTAAAGATATGGTATTGTTTTATCAATGTGAAGATATTGGTATTGTTTTATCAATGTGAGCTATTGGTATTGTTTTATCAATGTACAGATATTGGTATTGTTTTATCAATGTAAAGATAGTGGTAGTGTTTTATCAATGTACAGATATTGGTATTGTTTTATCAATGTAAATGTAAAGATATTGGTATTGTTTTATCAATGTAAAGATATTGGTATTGTTTTATCAATGTAAAGATATTGGTATTGTTTTATCAATGTAAAGATATTGGTATTGTTTTATCAATGTAAAGATATGGTATTGTTTTATCAATGTGAAGATATTGGTATTGTTTTATCAATGTGAGCTATTGGTATTGTTTTATCAATGTACAGATATTGGTATTGTTTTATCAATGTAAAGATAGTGGTAGTGTTTTATCAATGTACAGATATTGGTATTGTTTTATCAATGTAAATGTAGAGATATTGGTATTGTTTTATCAATGTAAAGATATTGGTATTGTTTTATCAATGTAAATGTAAAGATATTGGTATTGTTTTATCAATGTAGAGATATTGGTATTGTTTTATCAATGTAAAGATATTGGTATTGTTTTATCAATGTAAAGATATTGGTATTGTTTTATCAATGTAAAGATATTGGTATTGTTTTATCAATGTAAAGATATTGGTATTGTTTTATCAATGTAAAGATATTGGTATTGTTTTATCAATGTAAAGATATGGTATTGTTTTATCAATGTGAAGATATTGGTATTGTTTTATCAATGTGAGCTATTGGTATTGTTTTATCAATGTACAGATATTGGTATTGTTTTATCAATGTAAAGATAGTGGTAGTGTTTTATCAATGTACAGATATTGGTATTGTTTTATCAATGTAAATGTAAAGATATTGGTATTGTTTTATCAATGTAAAGATATTGGTATTGTTTTATCAATGTAGAGATATTGGTATTGTTTTATCAATGTAAAGATATTGGTATTGTTTTATCAATGTAAAAATATTGGTATTGTTTTATCAATGTAAAGATATTGGTATTGTTTTATCAATGTAAAGATATGGTATTGTTTTATCAATGTGAAGATATTGGTATTGTTTTATCAATGTGAGCTATTGGTATTGTTTTATCAATGTACAGATATTGGTATTGTTTTATCAATGTAAAGATAGTGGTAGTGTTTTATCAATGTACAGATATTGGTATTGTTTTATCAATGTAAATGTAAAGATATTGGTATTGTTTTATCAATGTAAAGATATTGTTATTGTTTTATCAATGTGAAGATATTGGTATTCTTTTATCAATGTGAAGATGTTGGTATTGTTTTATCAATGTGAAGATATTGGTATTGTTTTATCAATGTGAGGATATTGGTATTGTTTTATCAATGTGAAGATATTGGTATTGTTTTATCAATGTGAAGATATTGGTATTGTTTTATCAATGTGAAGATATTGGTATTGTTTTGTCAATGTAAAGATATTGGTATTGTTTTGTCAATGTAAAGATATTGGTATTGTTTTGTCAATGTAAAGATATTGGTATTGTTTTATCAATGTAAAGATATTAGTATTGTTTTATTAATGTAAAGATATTGGTATTGTTTTATCAATGTGAAGATATTGGTATTGTTTTATCAATGTAAAGATATTGGTATTGTTTTATCAATGTAAAGATATTGGTATTGTTTTATCAATGTAGAGATATTGGTATTGTTTTATCAATGTAAAGATATTGGTATTGTTTTATTAATGTGAGCTATTGGTATTGTTTTATCAATGTACAGATATTGGTATTGTTTTATCAATGTAAAGATAGTGGTATTGTTTTATCAATGTACAGATATTGGTATTGTTTTATCAATGTAAATGTAAAGATATTGGTATTGTTTTATCAATGTGAAGATATTGGTATTCTTTTATCAATGTGAAGATGTTGGTATTGTTTTATCAATGTGAAGATATTGGTATTGTTTTGTCAATGTGAAGATATTGGTATTGTTTTATCAATGTGAAGATATTGGTATTGTTTTATCAATGTGAAGATATTGGTATTGTTTTATCAATGTGAAGATATTGGTATTGTTTTATCAATGTGAAGATATTGGTATTGTTTTATCAATGTAAAGATATTGGTATTGTTTTATCAATGTAAAGATATTGGTATTGTTTTATCACTATAAATGTAAAGATATTGGTATTGTTTTATCAATGTAAAGATATTGGTATTGTTTTATCAATGTGAAGATATTGGTATTGTTTTATCAATGTAAAGATATTGGTATTGTTTTATCAATGTAAAGATATTGGTATTGTTTTATCACTATAAATGTAAAGATATTGGTATTGTTTTATCAATGTAAAGATATTGGTATTGTTTTATCAATGTGAAGATATTGGTATTGTTTTATCAATGTAAAGATATTGGTATTGTTTTATCAATGCAAAGATATTGGTATTGTTTTATCAATGTAAATGTAAAGATATTGGTATTGTTTTATCAATGTAAATGTAAAGATATTGGTATTGCTTTATCAATGTGAAGATATTGGTATTGTTTTATCAATGTAAATGTAAAGATATTGGTATTGTTTTATCAATGTCAAGATATTGGTATTGCTTTATCAATGTAAAGATATTGGTATTGTTTTATCAGTGTGAATGTAAAGATATTGGTATTGTTTTATCAATGTAAAGATATTGTTATTGTTTTATCAATGTAAAGATATTGGTATTGTTTTATCAATGTGAAGATATTGGTATTGCTTTATCAATGTAAAGATATTGGTATTGTTTTATCAATGTAAAGATATTGGTATTGTTTTATCAATGTGAAGATATTGGTATTGCTTTATCAATGTAAAGATATTGGTATTGTTTTATCAGTGTGAAGATATTGGTATTGTTTTATCAATGTAGAGATATTGGTATTGTTTTATCAATGTAAAGATATTGGTATTGTTTTATTAATGTAAAGATATTGGTATTGTTTTATCAATGTAAAGATATTGGTATTGTTTTATCAGTGTGAAGATATTGGTATTGTTTTATCAATGTAAAGATATTGGTATTGTTTTATCAGTGTGAATGTAAAGATATTGGTATTGTTTTATCAATGTGAAGATATTGGTATTGTTTTATCAGTGTGAAGATATTGGTATTGTTTTATCAGTGTGAATGTAAAGATATTGGTATTGTTTTATCAGTGTGAATGTAAAGATATTGGTATTGTTTTATCAATGTGAAGATATTGGTATTGTTTTATCAATGTAAAGATATTGGTATTGTTTTATCAGTGTGAATGTAAAGATATTGGTATTGTTTTATCAATGTGAAGATATTGGTATTGTTTTATCAATGTAAAGATATTGGTATTGTTTTATCAGTGTGAATGTAAAGATATTGGTATTGTTTTATCAGTGTGAATGTAAAGATATTGGTATTGTTTTATCAATGTAAAGATATTGGTATTGTTTTATCAGTGTGAAGATATTGGTATTGCTTTATCAATGTGAAGATATTTGTATTGTTTTATCAGTGTGAATGTAAAGATATTGGTATTGTTTTATCAATGTGAAGATATTGGTATTGCTTTATCAATGTAAAGATATTGGTATTGTTTTATCAGTGTGAATGTAAAGATATTGGTATTGTTTTATCAATGTGAAGATATTGGTATTGTTTTATCAATGTAAAGATATTGGTATTGTTTTATCAATGTAAAGATATTGGTATTGTTTTATCAGTGTGAATGTAAAGATATTGGTATTGTTTTATCAATGTGAAGATATTGGTATTGTTTTATCAATGTAAAGATATTGGTATTGTTTTATCAATGTAGAGATATTGGTATTGTTTTATCAATGTAAAGATATTGGTATTGTTTTATCAATGTAAAGATATTAGTATTGTTTTATCAATGTAAAGATATTGGTATTGTTTTATCAATGTAAAGATATTGGTATTGTTTTATCAATGTAGAGATATTGGTATTGTTTTATCAATGTAAAGATATTGGTATTGTTTTATCAATGTAAAGATATTGGTATTGTTTTATCAATGTGAAGATATTGGTATTGCTTTATCAATGTAAAGATATTGGTATTGTTTTATCAGTGTGAAGATATTGGTATTGCTTTATCAATGTGAAGATATTTGTATTGTTTTATCAGTGTGAATGTAAAGATATTGGTATTGTTTTATCAATGTGAAGATATTGGTATTGCTTTATCAATGTAAAGATATTGGTATTGTTTTATCAATGTAAATGTAAAGATATTGGTATTGTTTTATCAATGTAAAGATATTGGTATTGTTTTATCAATGTAAAGATATTGGTATTGTTTTATCAATGTGAAGATATTGATATTGATTATGTGGTTGTTTCGGGATCTGAAATTTAAATATTGAGCACAACCCACTACTGGCAACGCCGATCGCATTCTGGTATGAACCTAAGGCCTATCCACGTCAATATGGAAGCACTATACTCGAGTTTCGCCCTCATTTGAGCTCGTCAGTAGTGCATATCCCTGACCGGATCCGGAAACAGTCCCGGATCACGCGTGTGAAGCGGGTGTGTAACCACGCGGCACACACTGGACACACCATATTATCACAACAGAATATCACAACGCTACCCATCGTAGGCTATGCTCAAGATTGCCCAATCGCCGCGACCGACGTCCGTCAATCGATGGGACCCGAACGATCAGGACTTCTCACTGGCAAGGAACACCAGGCCTCCTAAATCCAGTGAGCAATAATCAATTGATTATGTGGTTGTTTCGGGATCTGAAATTTAAATATTGAGCACAACCCACTACTGGCAACGCCGATCGCATTCTGGTATGAACCTAAGGCCTATCCACGTCAATATGGAAGCACTATACTCGAGTTTCGCCCTCATTTGAGCTCGTCAGTAGTGCATATCCCTGACCGGATCCGGAAACAGTCCCGGATCACGCGTGTGAAGCGGGTGTGTAACCACGCGGCACACACTGGACACACCATATTATCACAACAGAATATCACAACGCTACCCATCGTAGGCTATGCTCAAGATTGCCCAATCGCCGCGACCGACGTCCGTCAATCGATGGGACCCGAACGATCAGGACTTCTCACTGGCAAGGAACACCAGGCCTCCTAAATCCAGTGAGCAATAATCAATTGATTATGTGGTTGTTTCGGGATCTGAAATTTAAATATTGAGCACAACCCACTACTGGCAACGCCGATCGCATTCTGGTATGAACCTAAGGCCTATCCACGTCAATATGGAAGCACTATACTCGAGTTTCGCCCTCATTTGAGCTCGTCAGTAGTGCATATCCCTGACCGGATCCGGAAACAGTCCCGGATCACGCGTGTGAAGCGGGTGTGTAACCACGCGGCACACACTGGACACACCATATTATCACAACAGAATATCACAACAGATATTGATATTGTTTTATCAATGTGAAGATATTGATATTGTTTTATCAATGTAAAGATATTGGTATTGTTTTATCAATGTGAAGATATTGGTATTGTTTTATCAATGTGAAGATATTCGTATTGTTTTATCAATGTGAAGATATTCGTATTGTTTTATCAATGTAAGCTATTGGTATTGTTTTATCAATGTAAAGATATTGTTATTGTTTTATCAATGTAAAACTCATGGTGTCCATGAGAATATCGATATATGAAGCCCAGAAGCGGGCACTCTCCCACTGTTTATACTTTACCTTGACACCGCAAGGTACAAGAGGAACATGAAGATATGAGATGAGATGGGATGAGAGCTGAGACTCATGGAGAGAAATTAAGTCACAAAATCAAGGAGTGGGGAAAAGGTGCTAGCGCTGGATAGGACACACACTGAGAAAACTTGAGGACAATATAACTAGATATATATATGTATGGAACCCACAAAGCGAATGAAATAGCGGGAGATCTAAAAATACACATAGAAGAGAATTACAGAAAGAGATGAATAATATTGGGAGGAAGCTGCAGGAGATGGCAACAGATAGGACGGCTGGGCATGGATTGGTTGAGGGACTATTCCCCCAATGGGCAACACGGGGCAGAAGAAGAAGAAGTTAAAGTGTTTGGTTGAAGGACTATCCCCCCAATGGGCAACACGGGGCAGATGAAGAAGAAGTTAAAGTATTTTATGTTTGTTTGTTTGCGCTCGCTCGCTTTGAACTCAAGTGTAGTCCATACACTCTATTTATAAAAGTGATGGACTGAATTTTGCATGTGGGTTAGCTTTCTCTGATAATAGTGTCCCTCGCCATCAGGCAAACCCACTCCGGCTTCAGAGGTACTTGTAATTAATGTTCCCAAGTCAAGGACGACAGCTCAACATTTTAGCCTAGCTGTCAGTTGTAGAGGTTGAACTGCTAACCTCGGCATCAGCACACCGGATGTTTAAGAACACGCGTTCTTATCCATTCAGCCATGCGGACCTGCAAAGTGTTTTATGATTGTCTATATTTGCAACTTTTTATCATCAAGTACCACATATCATATTATATTGTTTTAACACCTCATTGGTAATGTTTTCTTAATTGTATATTTACATACTAATCTGTTTGGTATTCTAGGCCTGGCTTGAATTCCGGTGAGATGTCTAAGCCTAACATAAATATGTTCAGCAATGATGGTAGCTTTCTGGACAAGTTCCGTAAAATGACCGGACAGGATAAAGGTCAGTTGGTAGAGATAATCTTTTCATCATAATTGCAGTTTTGTTATCAGCAGTATTGTTTATTATTGAAGTTGTCGGTTCATAATTATTACTTAATTGTTTTTTGGTCACCCGAGGCAAGCTGTTTTTATTTATCAGTATTTATTTGTCTTATCCTGCTGAGTATGATAAACTCTCTTAGCCCCAAAAGATTTAGCTGCCGTTGACCAAAGGGGCAATAACCATAATGAACAATCGTGAGATCATTACCTTTAAAGAGGCAAGATGCAGACCTTGCATAGATATGAGTTGTGGACCATTTCGCAATCACCGAGAAGTAAGAATCAGGACTTTTAAATTTAAATGTTATAGAAGATTCTTAGACTATCCTGGACCAAGAAGAAGAGAACTAAAATCCAACAAGATCTGAACATCAAAGAGAACTGGTTTATAAACAGCATAGTTTCTCGGAAATTGAAATACTTTGGCCATATTATGCGTCCAGTGGGTTGAAAAGAATAGTGACTGAAGGCATAGCTTCTTGAAGAAGAGATGGGGGTCAAGCAACACAGTGATGAGCACAGGACATTGCAGACAGCTTGGGCATGAAGGTGCGTGAGGAAGAAGAACTGGCAAAATGTTGAGAATCTTTTAGGTAGGCGGTGATGAGAGTGACTTTTCATATAAGACCGACTACGTGAGGATGCTCATAAAACATACTATATGAAAGCAAAGACATCTCATCAGTAGGAGGGCAGTCCACAACATGAAAGCATCAACTCCATCAATGTAGCATTATAGTAAACTCCCGGTCACAGCAGCCTCATGTGAAATGAGAAGTCTGATAGATTTGCTTAAGCAGGAGCTGCGGTACAGCAGAGGTACGGAGCTTGCAGTGTGAGATAGTCCAGTAGATTTGCCTTTGCAGGAGCTGCGGTACAGTAGAGGTACGGAGCTTGCAGTGTGAGACAGTCCAGTAGATTTGCCTTTGCAGGAGCTGTGGTACAGCAGAGGTACAGACCTTGCAGTGTGAGACAGTCCAGTAGATTCTCAGAAAAAACATAAGAGAAGACCAGCTGAACAGATGGGCAATGGGCTGAACACTTTTTCATGCTCCAGGCAAAAGTTAATGACACCTTTCAGGAAAAGAAAAGTTAGTTGCATATATTTTACAGGATGTAGCAGTCAACCCCAGCATTTTTTGGCTATTTGTGATTCTTGGGCAAGTTTACGTTCAGTACGTAGCCATTGCTTTCTGAACAACCGGCACCCTGCCATTTCATAAAAAACCAACGCAAACTGGTCTGCTGCCAAATAGCCTGCAGCTTTGTTTTGAATGTGGTATGTGGGATTCCAAACTGCATCCGTAACTCCTTCACCATGGAGCCGGTAGCAGGAAAAAACCAGAGCTTAATTGTAATTGTTCAGTTTCTGACGTGGCATGCTATAATCAATAGTCATCTAAACCTTATCAATCCCCGACATGTATTCCTGTGCTGACGTTGTTCTCACTCTTAGGAAACCATTGACCACTTTCTCTCTCTTTTTTCTTGTTTTGGCGCTCGCTCGCTTTGAGCTCAAGCGTGGTCCTTCTTCTTCTTCTTCTTCTTCTTCTTCTTCTTCTTCTTCTTCTTCTTCTTCTTCTTCTTCTTCTTCTTCTTCTTCTTCTTCTTCTTCTTCTTCTTCTTCTACGTTCATCCGGAATTTTTTTTCGGACGTGATTGCGTTTTGCCTGTTTATAGCAGAGCTGCGTTCTTGCGCCGTTAGGTCGACACATCCGACTTCTGCGGGCATTTGTTGACCGGGTTAACCTTCCCGAGGGGAGCGTGGTCCATGCACACTACTTCTAGTAGTGCTGGACTGAATTGTGCATGTGGATTAGCTTTCCCTATTAACAGTGTCCCACCCTGACTTCAGAGGTACCACTTTCTCTTTGAATGCCCTCTACTTTCAGACATTAGGGAAAGCTACTACAGCCATCTACAAGAATTACAAACTGATTTTATGTGTCCTGAGAACTGCTGCAAAGAACCTGCACCTGCATAATAATGACATTGGGGTGCCAATAGTGGACATCTCAGCAGCTTCGGGGTCGACAACAACATGAAACATGTTTAATAGCCAGTATTTTTAGAATGCTCAGGCCAAATGTGAAAAGTATAACATATGCATAGCTTAGCAGATCTTACACATAGCTAACAGTTAAGTTATTAGGAACTTTATTTTTATTTTGTGCTGTAATTATTTAATTTGATGCAATATGTTTTGTCAGGTTTAGTTATGAAAAGCACAGCATCATCTGGAAGCAAAGCTCTGTTGCAGACAAAGGTCAAAATTGAGATACCCCAAGCACCAAAGCTAGACAGCCAGAAGTATCATAAACAGCCTGGTCCTGCTATCGTGCTGCCCTCCTTCAAGTCCAAAGAGGCGACTGCCTTTGAGAGTAAAGCTGAAGTCAAACAAGAAGTTAAAGAGAGTGACAGTGAAAGGTGTTGTATTCTTGCTGCTTTTTCTCTTGACTGCTTTAAACAAAATGTTAATGGTAATTTCAGGCAGGCGGGGTTTCCGTGGCCATTAGTCAGGCCATCTGCTTCATGCTGTGAAGGGTGTGAGTTTGCTGTTGGACTAAGTTGTTCAGACCATGTGTACAATTTTTCCAGAGACCCCAGGGAGTCATTGCTGGAAATAGGGAGTTTCTGCTTTGTGTGATGCTCTCAGGAGGCGGCTTGCTGTTCAGCGAGAGAGGCAGTGCCGTATGGAGTAAACCCGATGTAATGATGCTGAGTCTCTTGCTGTAGCCTGACACTATCCACGAAGGAGCCATGGTAGCGTAGCAGCTAGACACTTGCCAGTATGGGGTAAACCCGATGTAATGATGCTGAGTCTCTTGCTGTAGCCTCACACTATCCACGAAGGAGCCATGGTAGCGTGGCAGCTAGACACTTGCCAACTGTACTGATGGTCTTGGGTTCGACATCAATGCAGTTTTGAAATTTTAAAATTGGTCTGCGCTCCCAGGTCGGCCCAGCCTAAAATTGTACCAGGAAATGTCCGGGGAAGTAAAAGTGACTGGCATGATACTGACCACATCAGCCACTGAGTGCTGTTTGGTCTATACAATTATGGCCCTAGGAACATCAGCCACAGTGCTGTTTGATCTATAAAATTATGGCCCTAGGAACATCAGCCACTGAGTGCTGTTTGGTCAATAAAATTATGGCTCTAGGAACATCAGCCACTGAGTGCTATTGGTCTATAAAATTATGGCTATAGGAACATCAGCCACTGTGTGCTGTTTGGTATATAAAATTATGGCCCTAGGAACATCAGCCACTGAGTGCTGTTTGGTATATAAAATTATGGCCCTAGGAACATCAGCCACTGAGTGCTGTTTGGTCTATAAAATTATGGCTCTAGGAACATCAGCCACTGAGTGCTGTTTGGTCTATAAAATTATGGCCCTAGGAACATCAGCCACTGTGTGCTGTTTTGTCTATAAAATTATGGCTCTAGGAACATCAGCCACCGAGTGCTGTTTGGTCTATAAAATTATGGCTCTAGGAACATCAGCCACAGAGTGCTGTTTGGTCTATAAAATTATGGCTCTAGGAACATCAGCCACTGTGTGCTGTTTGGTCTATAAAATTATGGCTCTAGGAACATCAGCCACAGAGTGCTGTTTGGTCTATAAAATTATGGCTCTAGGAACATCAGCCACCGAGTGCTGTTTGGTCTATAAAATTATGGCTCTAGGAACATCAGCCACAGAGTGCTGTTTGGTCTATAAAATTATGGCTCTAGGAACATCAGCCACCGAGTGCTGTTTGGTCTATAAAATTATGGCTCTAGGAACATCAGCCACTGAGTGCTGTTTGGTCTATAAAATTATGGCTCTAGGAACATCAGCCACCGAGTGCTGTTTGGTCTATAAAATTATGGCTCTAGGTCTGTATGCCCATTGTGCCTTATACATGTAAAGGGGAACTTGTTTACTTACACTGAAGGAGGTTAGTCCAGTATCCATCAGCTTCGTCATTGAGACAGATTAGGGATTTGGTCTGAAGCCTATTTTTTTGCCCATAACCAGACGTCACATTAGGGGTGATATGGTCAGTTGTTCCATAGATTCAATTTTTAGAATTTGAAACTGGAGATAATTCAAATTCCAACCTGGTGGGCAAGCAGCACACTCCATTTGAGCATGCTTGTAAGCTCTGCAAGTGTGGAGTGCAAGATGTGGGTGTTGACTGTCTACCATCATTGTGGGGATCTGCCATGACTCTTGCATCTCACAACATGCGCAGGTTGTAGCCCTTAGCAGGCTTCATTTGAGGATAGTATAACTACACACTCCCATTTCTTGAATTCATAAGGCGAATGAAATAGTGTAAGACCTAAACAAATTTGGGGAAGAGAATTTAAGACAGATGAATAATATTGGGAGGACATGGAGGGAGCTGCAAGTAAATAAACAGGTATTAATTAGTAATTATAGAAGATACATGATCGGAATAGACATTATTTGGAGCGACAGGTTCAAATTCCAAGGTGCTTACAGTTTTCAATTTATTTTTTGTGGAGAGGGCTGTGTTATGTTTACTTCTTTCTCGTGCTTTATTTGTGTGCCAAACAATACCTGGCAAAACAGACGGCTGAATGTAGCTTTCAAGACTGCCACATGGTTTGTCAGTTGTGGACTGAATGTTGGTCAGCAGTCAGACATTCACACAAGTCATTTGGGAGTCTCCATAGCCTCAGACACCACATACATACAAGCAAACAACAAAATTAAGTCTACCTGTGAAGATTAATCTGGTCAACAAATGCCCGCAGAAGTCGGATGTGCTGGCCGAAAAGTGGAAATATCGCAGCTCTGCTGTAAATAGGCACAACGCAATTACATCCAAAAAATATTCTGAACACAGCAGAAGAAGAAGACGACTGATTATGTAGACAATACTAGAGCGATAATGGCAGAGAAGAAGGAGAAACCTATAAATGTATCTCATCTTGTTCCTCTTGTACCTTGATGTGTCAGTGCGAAGGATAAACAGCAGGAGAATGCCAGTTTTTGGCTTCAAATATCAAGATTTCTATAGACTCTCCTGCTGTCCATTATTTACATGGTCGTCCTCTTCTTGAGGTACCATTTGGTCTGTACATCATGCTTGTTGTGGTATACTGTCATTTCGCAGTCTAGTTAGATGGCCGAACCATTTCACTGGCTGTTTTCTAATGAACTCATGCACTGCTATTACCCCTACTTTAGCCCTGATTTCATAATTTCTGATTTTCTCTGGGGGTAGCAGAGAATAGAAACACTGTAGCCTACCAGGCATGTTGTAGGTCACCTGTGTGTTACTGGGGTACATGAGGGTAGCAGAGAATAGAAACACTGTAGCCTACCAGGCATGTTGTAGGTCACCTGTGTGTTACTGGGGTACATGAGGGTAGCAGAGAATAGAAACACTGTAGCCTACCAGGCATGTTGTAGGTCACCTGTGTGTTACTGGGGTACATGAGGGTAGCAGAGAATAGAAACACTGTAGCCTACCAGGCATGTTGTAGGTCACCTGTGTGTTACTGGGGTACATGAGGGTAGCAGAGAATAGAAACACTGTAGCCTACCAGGTATTTTGCAGGAGGCGACTATGGGGGGTTGGTGTGAGACTGGTTACATCATCCCACAGAAAAGCGTATCTGCAAAATCTAACCAATTATGTACAAGTTTACAAAATCTAACCAATTATGTACAAGTTTACAAAATCTAACCTATTATGTACAAGTTTACAAAGAGCTTGGCTTGAATTGGTTGAGGGCTTATCCTTCAATGGGAGATGCAAGTGAATAAAAGAAGATATTGTACTTAATCAGTAGTGGCTTTTAGACAAATGGTCCTTTATATTAGTTGATTTGTGAATGTAGATTTAGCAGTATTCTCGCTTTCATTGCTAATTAGAATTATTTGTACATATTTTAGTGAACAATCTGGAGGCTTCGGAAAATACGGACCAACTGAAGTGAAGCAGGAAGCACCAGGATCACCACCGCAGGAAGTTGCAGTCACCACTCTTAGTGCCGGTGACACAAGCCTATCGCTACTGACCTCCCAGCCAAGTGCACCTGAACCACCCAGTAGTCAGTCATCTAGTGATGAGGACTCGGAGTCTGCTGAAGCTGTTGCTGCTGATTGGAAAGTTAGCTATTCAGCTCCGCAGCTACAGTCACAACCAGTAGGTCCCTACTATAATCCTGAAGCTACAATCAGCATGCATTCAGTTTCCAATACAACGATGCCGGTTCAGAATCTGACTGCACCATCAGCATCAAGCACATCACTGCCAGCATCGCTGCTGCCAGCTTCAGTGTTTCCACAGCACACGCATGTCATGCCACACTTGTACAGCCAGCCTTCACTCCATGTTGGCTCCTACAACCTCAATGGCCCACCGGTCCAGCAGGCACAGAACACTGAGGTTCTGCCCATCTCCAGCCAGGCTTCTCACATTGTTTTGGTGACAAACTCTAGCACATCAATGCTACCTGCCCAGAACTACCAGCCCACCTTGTTTGTGACTGCACCACCTCCAGCGCTACCACGTGTCGCTAACTCTGGCCTGGCTGTGCACAACTCACCTTCACCCTTACAATCAGTCATGGTTTCAAACGTAGGAATGCATATCCCTCCCCCACCAATCATGACCAATTTCTCTACTGCCCAGGCTGCTTTGTTACCAGTTCAAACTCAGCCTTCTGGAGTGTATAATGCTATTTCCCTGCCTCCAAACTCAACCCAGAATTTGTATGCCTCTCACCTATCCAGCACTCCCTTAACCCTGTCTTTGTCTGGTCCACCGCCTGTGTTAATGTCACAGACAGCAAGTATGTACGGGGCATCAGTTCCCAGCAGTAGCGTGTACAGTCATCTGTCAGTACCAGCTCAACCACCACTTCCATTAAACTCGCAAGTGAGCATGTATTGTTCTGCAGTACCACCCCAGACTTCAGCCACACAAGACACTGGCATGTATGGACCTATCACTTCAGGAATCAATCCTGTGGTCACTACTGCCATGGCATCAGCAACAACAGGTCAACAACAGGTGGAGGAGTATGATCCTGCTGCACCAACTGATGACATGGAAGGTAGGTGAAAGAGAATGCCTATAAAATATGCTTCTGTCTGAATCTTCAGTTACACCATAGTTGCATCAGTCAGACTGACATACATCAGTCAGATTTAATCAGACTTATACCAGACATATATTAGACTTACATCAGACATACATTAGAGTTACATCAGACATACATTAGAGTACACATACATACACTTCCGGTTTCAAGATGGCGACGGACGGTCGTTTTGTATTTGTGATCGTTAACTTTTTCGCGTAGGAGATGGATTTATTCATCTCTTGTGTGTAGTTTGTGTGCCAGGATGTAAAACCAGGAGTTTCTACTCAAGATCTGAGCGGATGCTATGGAGTTCGTGCATTGAACGAAGCAATCCTTGAGTGAATTTTTCGCAGTGTGTGTGGTTTCTGTGGTGTTCGGGTTTTTCAACATGGCGGAACAACGTGTGTTCTCCAAGCGGTTGGCAGTCAACCTAACAAGACGGCGTGGGCGCAGGGCAGGTTGCATGCGACAAGGTAAGCGTGGTGGTTTAAGACGTTTTAGTGGGCCTCAGGAATATCCATATTCTGTATTGGAACTGCGCCAGCGTAAAACAACGGGGTCCTATTTTAGAAAATCTGGTTTACAGGATGACATTGTAGCGCTCCAGGAGACAAGACTGGGTGATCAGCAACTCCGAATTGCCTGTTCAAATGTTTCTACAATAGACGACATCTGGGAATGGCGATTCTCATTCGCGACAGCATGGTGGCGTCAGAGCTAGACATGTCCAATTGGGACAGTGACAATATACAAATACAGGCTGTAAGAGTTCAATCCAGTCTACCATTCGTGCTGGTTAATGTTTATGCCCGCAACCAAGTATTGATTCCCAGAAGTGGCAATGCTTAAGTGACATTAGGTCAAGAGAGAAATGTTATTTTCTGTGGTGATTTCAACGCTAAAGGCAGATCATGGGGAAACATTTCCTCCAACACACAAGGGGAGGAGCTCGAGACTGCACTTGAAACCATTGACCTGGTTTGAATCAACAGTGGCTGTGTCACCAGGACAGCAAGCCATCCAGGGGATGAGGACAGTGCTATTGATCTGGCGCTGGTTTCTCCTTCACTCACTACAGTGTGTAGATCTAGGACACCATGGCAGCGACCACCACCCTTGTAGCATATTGGTGGAGAAAGGCAGAACCAGCAGCACAAGTTAACGGTCAAGACTTTCCAGTATGACAGTACAGGGCAAGATGTGATGAGTAAAATAAGACGTAACAAGCGCAGAAAGCTTCAGGGCGGGAAAAAAATCTAGGAGCAGCCACCGTGGTCGAATCTTGAGGTGGAGAAGGCGTGGTTGGATAAACGTGGTGCTGTAAGGAGATGGCAAAATGCCAAGAAGAACAGAGCTGGCCATCCCAGTCCCTGCATGCACTTAGAAAGGGAGATGCACACAAAAGTAAGTTATTTCAAAAAACTGGTCAAGGTGGTTAAAAGTGAAAAATGGGCAGAGGTGTGTCAAAGAGTAAGCACAGACAAGTCACTGAAATTGTTCTGGCGACTACATAAAAGCATGAGTGGGGTAGTCAAGAATAAGAGCATTTCTTACTTCCAAGGTGCTGACCTCTGGCAGAGGACAAGGGCAAAGCCCTCTTTGAATGCTATCTAGAGCAGAGCAACCAGACAGACATGAGAGGCTGAAATCTTGCCAAGGAGGTCACGTCAGACAGGTGCAAGGCCCAGAACACTTCGGATGAAGACATAGTGACCGTGAAAGAAATCAAGGCTGTGCTCCGACGATAAAAAAACAGTGCTCCAGGGCCAGATGGCATAAGATACAACAACATCAATAGGTGTACTGACAGCGAGCTAGAGGAACTAGCAGACATGTACAACAACAGTATAGGGAGTGCTAGCATCAAGGAGGAGTGGTTACACAGCTATCTGATTCCCTTGCCGAAGCATGGCAAAGACCACACAAAAATTCAGGGATATCGAGTTATAACCATGCAGAATACAATAAGCAAGCTGCTGGAGAAGTTAATTGCAAGGAAAATATCAAGCCAGCTAGAGAGGCAAGGTGTTTTCCCACCTATCTTGGGTGGGTACCATCCAAATAGAGAAACCTGGACCAATGCAGCAGTTTTTGCCCATGACGTCTATGAAGGTTTCCACTCAGGCATTGAAACCTTTGCTGCAGCGATTGATCTTGAGGACGCGTACAACAGAGTACCATTGGATTTTTTAATGTTTCAGCTTCTTGAACTCAAAATAAGTCCATTCCTCCTTAGTTGGATCGCTGCAGCCCTCTTCCAAAGGAAAGCAGTTTTTAGATGTGGCAGTTGGATGTCGGAACCAACAACAATATATCCTGGTCTACCACAGGGATCACCATTATCTCCGGTACTGTTCAACACCTACACTGTGAGAATTACCAGTGAGCAGATCACTGGACCTGGTAGGACATTGTCATATGCCGATGATGTTTTAGTGTATCACCAGGGTAGGGATAGAGATCAGGTTGCTGTGGAACTACAAACCAAACTCAATCGCATAAGTACTTGGTGTGTTGAGGCTGGGGCAATGGTCACCCCAACAAAGGCAACAGTGACTTGGTTCTCGTTGAATAATCATATTGTCAACACTCCAACACCAAATGTAAATCTGTGTTCAGAGACGGTGGAAAGAACACAGGCAATGAATTACCTGGGGATACGGTTTGACTGAAGCCTTGCTTATAATGAGCACATAGACCAGGTGATAACAAAGGCCAAGCGGGAGTTGACTGCGATGCGGGTGATGACGGCAGCAAACTGTGAGCAGCGCCATCTATGTCTTCTATACGAAGGGCTGGTCATGTCTGTTTTTGAGTATGTGATGGCAATCCTGACTCTCAGCCGTAAGCAGATAGAAAGGATGGAAAGGATACAGAATGAAGCTATGCGCATTATTCTTGGATGTACAAGAGAAACAGCATGCAGGGCGATGCGCTACCTTCTTGATTTTCCAACCATTGAAGACAGAATACAAGTCTGCAGAGCTTGCGCCTACCTCAGAGTTAACGCAAACACACAACATCCACTGCATAGTGAAATTATGAAGGTGAAGGGCAGCAGGTTAAAAAGAGGATGGTCATGGATGGGTCAAGCCGAAGACATTCTTCAACAGGTGTGTTCACTTGAGGACTTAGAACCTGGCGAGGAGTGGGTACAAGTGCCAACAGATTTCTGCACATCCTTTTCAGTTTGCATCCAACTAGACAGAAAATGCAGACAAGAAAACCCGGCAGCTGTGGAGGCGGAAGTACAAGCGTTGATTTTCGAGAATTCGCTAGATGGTGATGCTGTCATGTACACAGATGGGTCAGTCGTCTGACATGTGAGAAGCTCATGGGCCTTTACGGCTCTGATCGGAGGGAGAATTGTGAAGGAAGACTCTGGTGCTTGTGCTGAGACCACAAGTAGCTTGACTATGGAAGTCATGGCACTAAGTAAAGCAATAATATGGCTCGAGACACAGACATTCACTAGGGCATGTTTCCTTAGAGACTCAATGAACATGCTCAAGAGGCTAGAGATGGGGGATGACTCATGCCTGGGGTCACTGACATTAAGGAGAGTGAGTGACCTTAGTAGCAATGGTACACATAAACAAGTTCACGAGGTAAAATAGGGCCGGGTATTAAGTCCCCCGTAGGGGGCAAATGATGAAGACAGTGATTTAAAGGGGAGCTGGCTAGGGAATTGTGAGGCGGACAGTTTGAGCTGTGGGGTAGTGTTGTGTGGAGCCTAGGGAGGGCTGCAAGAAGGGTTAAAAAGACAGTGGGAAACATTGACGGGACAGTTGAAGTTGAGACCAAGAGAGGGTCGGATTGTTTTAGACAGTTGAGTTGAGACCCGACTAGGAGTAGGTCGGTGGTCTGAGAAAGTGAAGAATCGTGATGGAGTTAGGAAGAGAACTCTGCACTGTGGTTTTCCAGGGATGGTGAGTTGAATTCGAGACCCAGAGTGGGTGGATCGAGGGAATTCGGGCCGGGAGAGAGACTAGTAGACCTGTCGTGTTGGAGGAGATTTAGTAGGCCTTGAGAGGCAGTGTTATTCGAAGTGTTCAATTGTGATGAATATATTCTGAGAGAATTATTGTTCCTGGATTTATATGTTACGTGTGTCCGTGTTCATTCATCATTAAAAGGAATTGATGTGCGCAAATTAACTCTTGTTAATTGATTCGCGGATGTATGCTGCAGTGATGACTTATGATCGAGCTCATATTTGCTGATAGAGGCAGAAATGGGCAGCTGCCTTCTGGGTCAAAGTCAGTGGAATCGATCTTCTTGGTGGAGGTAGTATGGATTGCTTGCTGGGTTGAGGTCATGTAGATTATATTCTGAGTGCAGATTACCCTGTTGGTGGAGGTAGTGTTGGATTAATTGCCAAGTTGGAGTTGTGGAGGGATTAATTGCTGACTTGAAGCTTTGGAGAGATTAATTGCTGACTTGAAGCTGTGGAGAGATTATTTGCTGAGTTGAAGCTGTGGAGAGATTATTTGCGAAGTTGGAGCAGTGGAGAGATTATTTGCTCAGTTGAAGCTGTAGAAAGATTAATTGCTGAGAAGAAATTAATTGATGAATTGAAACAGTGCAGTCGGGAATTTCAAGCAGTGTGGATTTCTCACTGGGTTGAGATAGTTTGCTAGATTTGCAGCAGCAGTGAACATTTATTGAAAACATATAGTGGGGAATTGTGCTATGATTATGGGGTGGCATGCTTAAATGACACCACAGTATTTAGGTTCCTTGACATGAAAGCCACATCTACTGTTGTCTGAACTGTGTAGCTGCCAAGCAATAATTATTCCTTGAAAACATCAGTCATATACATTTCCTGGCCTTTGTTTTCTTACAGGGCAGGGACCAAGTGAACAACATGTATCAAGTTCATCTTCGTCTCGACCTAATGGCATCTCATTGTAAGTTGATAGTTTAGAGGGGAACATGATGTCTGATGAAAGATTATATTTCTTGCCATCTTGGTATATTGAGCACATGATGTTAATCCTACTTTTTCTTTGCCAGTTGGCATTCAGTTAGTGTTGTGTTTAGTTTCATGCCAGCTACAATACCTCCAAGAAAGTGTTCTGGTACCAATTTTATGAATCTGGG
This sequence comes from Cepaea nemoralis, assembly GCA_014155875.1. NCBI lineage: Eukaryota > Metazoa > Mollusca > Gastropoda > Stylommatophora > Helicidae > Cepaea > Cepaea nemoralis. The sequence continues at coordinate 738,770 of JACEFZ010001900.1, forward strand.
TCAAACTACATGCCATGAGGTCATGAAGAAAATTCCTGCTGTGAGGAGAATTGAATCTTCTGTATTTATCCGAAATGTTGTTTTAGACATAATTGCGTTGTGCCTGTTTACAGCAGAGCTGCGATATTTGAGCCTTTCGGCCAACACATCCAACTTCTTCAGGCATTTGTTTGCAGGGTTGCCTTCCAGGGGAATAGAATCTGGGTCTAACCTGGTTAAAAAATGCACGCTAAAGTCGGATGTGTTGGCCTAAGTGTTTTGGCCCAAGGGTGCCTAATGAGACACACCACAATTATGTCTGAAAAAACACTCCAGATGAACACAGAAGAAGAAGAAGAAGAATCTTGGACCATCACTTGGTTGGCTCACTAGTAGATAATGTATTAACTACAACATCAGTGGGGATATAGAGATCTGTAAGTATTTTATTCCAAATGATGGTAGCACATGAAGGAAGTTCGGTTACATTATCAGTAGTAGAGAATGAAAAAGCCAAATGTAGAGTTAGTTGGTTTATGTTATAGAACATATGTGTGGTAAGAACATTTTGCCATCTTTTGAAGATTACACCTCAAACAGAATGCTATTGCATGCTTATATCTGTCTGCAAGATTATATCTTGTTTTACACCACATTTTTATGTGTGATGAAGATCACATGAAAACGACATTCTCTTGTGTAAACAGTGGACATTTGTTATTCAGAAATGCACGCACACAGAGAAAGAGAGAGAGATAAGATAGATAGATAGATAGATAGATATAGAGAGATCTACATGGCGGCAGGAAGAAGAAGCAGAGGTTGAGCAGCATGAAGTTGGACTCAGGACAAATTGCAGACACCTTGGGCATGAGGAGGGGGGAGAAATGGCCAGGGATTGAGGAACGTTTTGGCATGTTGTGATGAGAGCGATGCTCTGCAAAGGAACTGCTGCACATTGATTATTAATATGTCGGGCAGTTGTTTTAATGGCGGTAATCAGTAAAAAAAAAAAACAGATGAACATAGAATGAACTAATTTTATCTTTACAGTGTGTAAACATTTTTGTTTTTTATGAATGTTACTTTTTAACCAAATGCCTTATCAAGGACTGTGGAGGTCAGCAAGGCTGAGAGGTTTAATGCACTCAAACTTTCTCTTGTGATTGTGGCATAGTGGATTCATTACGAATACTGGTCATTTGGACTTCAGTGTTGATTGCTTGTCCTTGACTTGGGAACATAAATTCATCATCATCATCACCATCATCATGCGCCATGCCGGTAAGCGTGGGTGGTCATGTTTTGCCATCTCACTCGATCACCAAAGTCGTGGATCAGTATCTCAGAAGTCTGAGAAGGTTTGCCTCATGGCAGGGGACACAGTATTAGGGACAGCCAGCGCTCGCACAAAATCAGTCTTGTGCACTTGCTTGTAGTAGCAATTACTAGTAGTAGTAGCAATTGTGTGGACTATGTCGAGTTCAAAGCAAGCGATCATAGAAAAAAAATCAAAGACTGACTAGTTAGTCTCTTTTGTTTCTGTTATTGCGCTGGCTTGCTCTGAACTCAAGCGTAGTCCATACACACTATTTATGGTAGTGTTGGACTGAATTTTGCGTGTGGATTAGCTTTCCCTATTAACAGTGTCCCTCACCATCAGGCGAACCCACTCCGACTTCAGAAGTACTTGTAATTAACGTCCCCAAGTCAAGGATGACAGGTGAACATTTTAATCCAGCTGTCCGGTGTAGGGGTTGAACCGCTTACCACATCAACACACTGGATGTTTAAGAACAGACATTCTTATTCATTTGGCCATGCGGACCTGCTTGTGACTAGTCTATGTTGCTTAATATAAATGAGGGGTCTTCATTTTCTTCTGCGTTCATCCAGAGTTTTTTTTCCGGACGTGATTGCATTGTGCCTGTTTACAGCAGAGCTGCGTTCTTGCGCTGTTAGGCCGACACATCCGACTTCTGCGGGCATTTGTTGACCAGGTTAACCTTCCCAGAATGAGGGGTCTTTAATGTGTTAAAGAGATAGTTACAAATAAAAGACTTAAACATTGTGCTGAATGATTGTGTTCCACAAGGAACCATACTTATGCTCGTCCATTACCAGGGCCCATAAAGAAAGCAAGGAATAGTCAGACTGTAGCTGACCTTGCATGTTGTCAGAAGGGCTGTCATGAAGCTGGCCACCTCATCTCTTAGAAAACTTCAGCTGCACAATCCAAGCAATGATGAACTTAATCTACAGGGTGTATTTTTAATGACTGTGCAGTGTTGGAAAATATTGCCATTCCTAGTTTTGTATTTACCAGTTGTGTTGCATTGTGTTGCATGAACTCCACAATAGGTGAATGCAAAACTTGGAACGGCAATATTTTCAAAAACTGCACAGTCATTAAAAATACACCCTATAGAAGGGACTGAGCGGAATTGGGTTGATGGCCTGTGTTCCACTGGGAGATGAAAAGCACAAGAAGAGGAGGAGGAACAAATGAACAAACTTTATTTTCAAAGAGTTAAGAATTGGGCATACAGGCCCGTCTAACATTCTGCCCTTCTTTCACTCTCTTTCATACATTATTTCATCCGTACATAACTTGAGGCTAACTGAGAAAAACAACAATATGAAAGATATGCACTATAAACTCATGGAAGATATGCACAAATCAATACTGCATGACTCAATAATATTAATGATTGATGTGGCAATTGTTATTAGCTATGGGGAACATACTACCAAAAGGGGACTGGCTGTATGCAAGGGTTTTATTATTATTAGTATGAAGGTAATCTGTACTGAGATAGTTTTCAAATAATTTGTGATTATAAGATAGTTTTCAAATAATTTGTGATTATCTGTATAGGGATTGGTGATGTCTTTGATTTCTTGTGGAAGAGTGTTCCATAGCTGAGGAGGAAGAAGAAGAATTAATCATTGTCATAGTTACATAAGTGTATATATTTTGTGTTTATCTATGAGATGTTCTTCTGTGTTTCAGTGTCAGATCCCAGGAGAACCAGCCAAATCCTGCTTTGTCCTCCACATCAAGGATATCAGATGCTTTCACAAATGATCATAAACCACCAGGTAAGTTTCTCAGCAGAAGAATTCTATAATCACTTTAAAAAAAGTAGACACGGTCGACTTCATTGCACCGGGTTTTATCCCAGATGGCTCGGTCTCTTTCCGCAGCGCGGAAAGTGTCGCACACAGCACAAACTTCGTAGCTCTAGCGACGACCCACAGGAGTCTCAGAAGAATTTAACTCTTGAACCGAAGGACGCGGCCCAGAATCGAAACCCCAACCTTCAGAGCCCGAGTTAAATGGCTTGACCACTTCGCCACGAAGACTCCCTATTCTATAATCACTTCTAGTGCTTAGTCTAACTGCAGAGATAAATCTCATGTTGTGGTTTTCACTTTCCTTATTGATGGACCACCTGGCAAGTTTTAGTACATGTTATTTGTAGTTATATTTATACATAATAAATGCACTATTTATTAAAATTTATATAAAACATAATCAAACCAAAGTGAAATGAAAATGGTATGAGTTTGTATTCTGTGTATAGCACATTCTGAATTACGTAACAATTTTATTGAATATACAGTGGTACCTTGGGTCGAACTTAATTCGTTCCAGAACTCGGTTCGTAACCCGAAATGTTCGTAACCCGAAACATTTAAATCAATTAAATAAAGACAATTCGTTTCAAGATGAAAGAATCATTAGTTTTTATTAACATCCGGTCGTTTACCTGACAAAACGCAAAGAATACGTGTACTTCACGTATTAAATAAAGAGAAAGAAAACAACAAAATAAATTAAATGTGAATTAAAAAAAATAAAGACAGTCTATCTTTATTACCAAGAAAACGATCATGAGAAATGTGTCACTTTCTTTATTATGAATCATTAGTTTCAGGAGTATCTTGTCGCTGTTTCTTGGCAGCCGACTGGAAATCTTTCTGCACCAAGAAACTATCAAGGGAAATTTGTCACTTCCTTTGCTGGAGAATCTTTCTGAAGTGGGCCATCGTGTTATAATTCATCGGGTTTACTGCCCTGTTAACAACAAGTTTGTTTGGATGATGGTTCACAATGAAATCTTCGACGTCTGCCCACTTGCTGCAAATTTCTTTAATCCTGGCAGTTGAAACGGTCACTGACTACTCATCATCGGATGACTGCTCCTCCTTTAATGTCTTTAGCTATTCATTCTGAAGATCCACAAGCTCATCTGTAGTACTGTTAGTACTGTACGCGATCGTTTAACTCCAACGTTACACCTTGCTCTCTTTCTCCCCTTCGTTCGTAACCCAAGGCACTGTTCGTTACCCAAGACATAAAATTGTCAAAGTTGTTATTCGTAACCTGAATTGTTCGTGACCTGAGGCGTTCGTAACCCAAGGTACCATTGTATTTTGCAAGCTAGATGTTGTCAGCCAGAAAGTGTTAATCTACTTAAAGCTGGTGCATTCTTTTTTAAAATTCATTTATATATTTCAAATTACGAAAAAAAAAAATAAACAGACAAGTCACCTATTGCGTGGCATAAGTGGTTATAAGCTTCAGTCTTGTGCAGTCTTAAAGTCTAATAGTTTTCTAGTATTGCTTTATTCTGTAATGACACACAAGAAATCACATTTTTAAATTTATATTATTTACACAGAGTAAAAAGTGCTCATGATTTCTATGTTAACAAAATGGGAACGATCATTGAATATAAAATGGCAACATATAACTGCAACCAACATCATTAGGTAGACTCGTATGTGCCCAGCAGATGTTCCCACAGAGCTATGTATTTTGTCATGTATTGTAACCTGTGTCCCACTAAACATTAAACATTCAGTTCATCTGGCATGTAAGTTAACTCTTGATGGACACAAAAATGAAAATGAAATATCTGGGAATAGATAAATGTCTATGGCCGTGATCTGTATTGAAAATGTTTTCAGAATAGCGTATTTTGTAAAGTATTGTAGCTTGTAAAGTGTCTCACTAAACATTTAGTTCATCTGACATGTGATTAACTCCTGATGGACAAATCAAATGAATATGAAAAGGAAATATCTGGGAATAGACGAGTGTCTATGTCCATGATCTGTGTTGAAAATCTATTCAGAACAATGCGTAGGAGCTTAAGTTGACCCAGCCTGCTTCTAGTCTGTCCCCCAGAAGATGAAGAAACTCGGAATGTCGTAGAACAGTTGGCTGTACAAGTCATGCTGTCTGGCCCACAGGCTGAGCAGAGAGCACTAGAGGAGCATGCCGGCGATCCTTTGTACTGGTAAGTTGTCTGTCCAAGAAACCCCCATGTAGAAGATTTGTGTTGGGGGTTTGGTTTGGCTGCCAATGTTGTTTTATAAACAGAAGCCACAAACATTATGTTGCATGTCCATCCATCCATCATGTGCCATGTCGATAAGCGTGGGCGGGCATGTTTCACCATCTCACTCGATCACCAAAGTCGTGGATTAGCTCCGTGTTTCTGTCTCGACCATGCCATATGGCCAAACCATCCAGATATTTACTTATGGGTGTTCCCCTTGGTCTCTTTCCTTCGATCTTGTCAGTTGTCGTGCCAGTACTTGGGTATGATGTAATGCCTGGCATATTTCACTAAAAGTCCTACAAGAAACAAATGAAAATCATAAACTGATTAGAGAAATTAGTCATAGACAGTCACAATTTTTTGGTCACATTATGAGAAGAAATAAATTGGAGAACTTGGTGACAACTGGCAAGATCGAGGGAAAGAGAACAAGGGGAAGGCAGAGAAGTAAATACCGGGATGGCTTGGCCATGTGGCTTGGTCGAGACGAGAACACTGAGCTGATCCACGACTGGTGATCGAGTGAGATGGCAAAACATGACCACCCAGGCTTACCAGCATGGCACATGATGATGATGATATTTCACTGCATCTCTTTAGGTGCATACTGCAGAGTTATATATCATATGAAGTGAATATATAACTCTGCAGCGTGCACCTGAAGAGATGCAGCAAAATATACCAGGCAATAAGTCATGCAACATATTGTTTGTGGCTTCTGTGTTGACATTCACTAAGGGAATATATTGTTTTGAATGTTTTTTGTATTGAAAATTGAAATTATATTCTTCTTTTTGTTTTCTTCTTCTTCCTCTTCTTCATTCCTCTTTCGAGGAAAGTGCATCACACCTTGCTATGCACATCAAATGTCGGTGTCCGACTTTGGCATGCATTTGTTTAAGATTTTTTTTTTCTTTGCATATCCTTTACAGGACATCGCTGTCAACACCAGCATTTTACCGCTGTCGTTGATTTCTTGGCAAGATTACGCTCTGTAGTTTGCCATTGCTTTCTGAGCGGCCGGCTCACTTATCCTATAAGTTACAACGTGACGAGAACCGCTTCCAATTCTCGTGCGCTGCGTTACCTACGTGGATAAACATGATTATGGAGAAAGTCGTTTAACCCCTCGGCCAGAGAGACCGGCTGTTTAAGACATGCTTCCTCTAAACTGGTTCCATCTAAGGTGAGGGGCTCTTTCTACCCACGCATTGATTTTCTTTCCTAGCAATTTTGCCAGTACAGTCGGCTTACAGCCTACCATTTGTGATTTTCAACTGCCATGGGGAATTTTAATGTGCTCAACGTGCTCACAAGATCTCCTGTTTTTTTAACCCTGATCCAAGAAGAATTTGTAATTAATCTCACTAGCCAAGAGATCAGAGTCAAGTGTGATATCAATAGATAGCGGTAGTTCTAGGACAAACCTTCACTAGGGTATGTTTCCTTAGTAACTCAATGAGTATGCTCAGGAAGATAGAGATGGGTTGGATCCGAAGACAGTGGTTGGTGTCTCTGGGGCGGTCACAGCCGGCAAAGATTAGTTTCTTTTTTGTGCCAGTTCACGCGGGCATAGAAGGAAATGAGCAGGCTGACAGGCTTGCAGGTAAGGCTACTGTGGAGGGCGGATGAGCCATGGACCAGGCTGATATACTGACTGCTCTACAAGGGCATCTTGTTTGTGAAGTTTCTGGTGTTTGTGTGTATGTTTGACATTATTATCATGATTTTCTAAGTGACAACTAGTATCGTTGGCTGAAAGCTGCTCATACCTCTACAGAAATAGATGTGTGAAAGGTAATCCCATGGCATTTATTGCTGTAGGGTTGTGAAGTCTTAGATCTTCACATATATTAGATCATGGCATTATGAGAAGGGGCGCTGCATTTCTGTGAAAAATATCTTGGTGAAGGTGGGTCTGCTGTAGAGGGTGCACTGGTTGGGAAAAAAAATTCCAGTTCTGCCATTAGTCAGAATGGAACCCCAGATCACTGTATTGGTGAGTGAGCGCACTGACTTACACGCTTTGAGGTATGTGCTAGCCCAATATTTGTATAGACCATTTGGCACTCATAAGGGATGTGGTCACTCACACTGGCAGCCTTGGCTTCCCTAGGCATTTCTTGGAACCCTTGTTAGGCTGGGCAACCTAGGAGCCCAGCATCAGGTGTGTGTTTGAGATAAAACTCTCTATTTGAGATAAAACTATCTTTGCTTGAGATAAAACTATCTTTACTTGAGATAGAACTCTCTACTTGAGATAAAACTCTTACTTGAGATAAAACTATCTGCTTGAGATAAAACTCTTTACTTGAGATAAAACTCTCTTTGCTGAGATAAAACTATTTTTACTTGAGATAAAACTCTTTACTTGAGATAAAACTCTCTTTGCTGAGATAAAACTATTTTTACTTGAGATAAAACTCTTTACTTGAGATAAAACTATCTTTGCTTGAGATAAAACTATTTTTACTTGAGATAAAACTCTCTACTTGAGATAAAACTCTTACTTGAGATAAAACTATCTGCTTGAGATAAAACTCTTTACTTGAGATAAAACTCTCTTTGCTGAGATAAAACTAATTTTACTTGAGATAAAACTCTCTACTTGAGATAAAACTCTTTACTTGAGATAAACTCTTTACTTGAGATAAAACTATCTTTGCTTGAGATAAAACTCTTTATCTGAGATAAAACTATCTTGAGATAAAACTATTTTTGTTTCAGATAAAACTGTCTTTGCTTGAGATAAAACTATCTTTGAATCACCTATAATGTAAAACATTTCAGAATTATGAAAGTGTAACGATTTGATAGTTTCGTTATTTTAAAATTGTTTAAATTTAGATTTATGGGTAATATGAGATCTAAGATGTATCACAGACATTAGGGATAAGCAAAAACTGAATTTTATAAAGTGAAGATTTTATGCAATAAGTCACTGTCATTGAAATTAGAAAGTGAATGCTTACTGTTACATAGAATCAATTTTAACATTTGACTAAATCCTGGACAATTAGTAAACATTTAAACACAGAAGGCATAAACAAAATATTGCACGATTTCTTGTCGACGACAAAAACTAACAAAACATCCATCGATCGGTCCAGCAGTCCACCAAACACTTAACCGGAAAGTGATTGCCGGACCGGTGCAAATGAGGCTCTAAGGGATACTTCTTGTTTGCGGTGAATTAAAATTGAAGTACCGGATTCTTTGATAGTTTATTATCTACTATTACCAGCAAGGTTGTACAAGATGCAGCAAAGGAAGTAGTTGTAAATGTTGGTAAAAAAAAGCCGCAACAGAATTAGGTAATAAAACTAGTGAAAAAGTTATAAATAAAATATTTCCTCCATCTAATTCAATAAGTAAAACACAAGAAGTAAAACTTTTGGCAGAACAATTATTTCCAAGAGGAAGAGGGTTAAAAGTCCTTCTATTAGAAGAGTCTGAAATATTATCAATGTTATCAGTGGCTAGAAAATGGATACAATAAAAATATATAATGAAATAGATAAAAAAATAAATCTTATAATTTCTATTAGCTACTTTTTCTTTATATTTCAGTTTAGTTGAATCAACTATTTCATTATATTTTTTATTTGATTTTTCAATTATTTCATTATTTAACTTATAATCACCAATTAGTGTTTGATACTCATTAATTAAACATTGTTGTTCTTCAATTTCTTCTTCATATTCAATAATTTGCTCACCAGCTATTTTTAAAACTTTTTCATTGTGTTTTTTACTAAATATTGTTTTAATAAATAATCTTTTGTTATATAATTTTTTTTTCAATTTCATTAATTTGTTCTTTAATTTCATCATGTTTATTTTTTTTAACAAGTGATTTTATTTCTTCCATTTTATATCATTTAAAAGTTAAGCTTCTTCTATTGCTTTATCTACATCAAATTCATCACCATAGCCAAGTTTTTCAGACTTCTTTTTAAGGCGTCCGATTTTGTCTGATGTTATCTTGTTATTGTTTTCTGCTATTTCTGCTAGATATTTACTTCTTTCACGAGCTTTTACTCCTGATTTATTTTTTGAAATAAAATCACAATATTCACATTTCTGAGGATTAAATACAGTTTTGATTTTTTTCTTTTGAAACATTGTTTCATTAATATCATTAGAATATATTTGTAAAGTTCTTTCAGATACATCTAAATTTTAGCTATATCTTTTTTAGTCATCTTAGGATTTTCGGTTTTTATATTCATAGCTTTATCTATCATAGCCATTTTATAAAAGTTGCCAATTGTTCTCATATTTTCATTTACTGGAGAAGTATAATTTTTTGTATATTCTAGAAAAGAAGCCATTTTATAAAAAATAATTTAGTAGTCAATTTGTCGACTTTTAAGTAGTTCAATAATTTTACTATAATTTTTAATAATTTCTCTGTATGTTAAATTACAATATAAAATTTGATTATGTGGTTGTTTCGGGATTTGAAATTTAAATATTGAGCACAACCCACTACTGGCAACGCTGATCGCATTCTGGTATGAACCTAAGGCCTATCCTTTTCTCTTCATTCTCTGTTGAATATATTTCTTTAAATAAACCTTTTACATGTTTATTATAAAATTCACTTCCTTTATCCACCCATAGTTAGTGCTTCCATATTTACTTGGATAGGCCTTAGGTTCATACCAGAATGCGATCGGCGTTGCCAGTAGTGGGTTGTGCTCAATATTTAAATTTCAAATCCCGAAACAACCACATAATCAATTGATTATTGCTCACTGGATTTAGGAGGCCTGGTGTTCCTTGCCAGTGAGAAGTCCTGATCGTTCAGGTCCCATCGATTGACGGACGTCGGTCGCGGCGATTGGGCAATCTTGAGCATAGCCTACGATGGGTAGCGTTGTGATGTTCTGTTGTGATAATTTGGTGTGTCCAGTGTGTGCCGCGTGGTTACACACCCGCTTCACACGCGTGATCCGGGACTGTTTCCGGATCCGGTCAGGGATATGCACTACTGACGAGCTCAAATGAGGGCGAAACTCGAGTATAGTGCTTCCATATTGACGTGGATAGGCCTTAGGTTCATACCAGAATGCGATCGGCGTTGCCAGTAGTGGGTTGTGCTCAATATTTAAATATAAAATTTGTTCAAACTGTTTACAAGCATTATAAAACTGTATATAATCTTTCAGGGTTGTTGAGCTTCTATCAAATTCTATTTTAGCATAAGCAAGAAACTCTTGTTCTGTTTCAAATTTTGATTTTAGAGCAGTAAAATAAGAACCAACAATATAATAAAATCGTTTATTTCTTTTCTTATTAATATCTAAATAATTTAAAATGTTTTTACACACATCAACTATCTCTTCAACAGAACTGTTATTATTAATACTTCTTATTTCTTTTTCAAGTTTGTTTCTTTCATCATATAATTCTTCACTGTTAATATAATTAATAGTTTCAAAAAGTCTTTTTTCTAAATCAGGTTTTCTTTTTTTTTCTCTTTCGTTTGGAGAGACTTCTTTATCATCAGAAGTTAAAACTTCTAACCATTCAATATTTAATTTCAAATGATTTTGTTTCGCAAACTTTTTTTTACCGTTTTCTTAAATTCTGTTATTTTATCTTCATGTATTAAATATTTAATTTCATTCAACAGCTGAGAAATTTCTTCATCCATTTTTAAAACAATTAAAATATTAGCTGTTAAAACAGGCTCTTCTGTAATTCCTTTTCATAAAAACTTCCAATAATTTCTTCATCCTCTAAATCTTTAATTTTATAAGTAATCGGATTTGTATTCATTACTTTATCTATAACAAAGATTTCTGTTGTCCATTTCGGAGTATAACCCTTTTAAAAAAACTTTTCCTTCTTTGTTATTCTTACTCTGTCTCCTATTTTAAATGTTGGTTTCCTGCTTATATGATCTTCTCCATACAAATTTTGTCTCACTTCATCTTCATTTAATTTTTTACTAGCTTCCACAAGAGTCATTTTTATAGAATTGTGATATGTGTTATTGTAATCATTAACTAAATCATCTAAGATATTAAAATATTTTGTCTGCGAATTTGCAGTGAAATACTTAAACATTCTTTCATAGTTTTGTTCCATCTTTCAGCCACACTACTTTTCTCTTCATTCTCTGTTGAATATATTTCTTTAAATAAACCTTTTACATGTTTATTATAAAATTCACTTCCTTTATCCACCCATAGTTTTTCTGGTTTTCTATCCTTTATAATCTTTTCAAAAGCTTCTGCAACATTTATTCCACTTTTATTTTTCAATGGTATCATCCAATCATATTTACTAAATACATCAATAACAGCAAGAATATATATCCTTTATTTTGTTTTGAATAGGAAGACATGTCAACTAAATCAGCCGCCCATATTTGATCTATTCCTTTTACAACTTTTACAACTTTTTAATAACTGGTTTATAAAGTTCTTCTGCTAAGTCACTGCTGAATTTGAGGCTCTTTTGGGGAAAAAAGGAGGTGACACCGCGCCCATTTGCTTCGCACTGGCTATGCCAAGACCTAATGCAACTTTAGCTTTAATAATATTACCAACAATTCCTTTATCTAATCTTTCTCTTAAAGTGGGGTTTAAGATATTTAGATCTTGTAACATTTTCTTATCACAAACTTTATTTCTAGTTGTCTTATCTTCATTTTGCAAGTAACAAATATCATGATGCATAGCAGCTTCATCTACTCTGTTAACTGGTTTACTCCATGGTTGGGGTGTAAAATCAGGAGGATGTCCATAAGGATCTTTCAATATTTTCTTAAGATTAGTTCCAGGACCTGTAAAATTATGTCCCGGTAAATGGGGTTCAATTGGAAGTTTGTTTATTAAACTATTTAGATCGCCTCCGGCTAGGCTCCGCTGATCCCCTCCTTCAGTCACTTCAGAAGCTTTAATAAATTTACTTTTTATAGTGCCACAAACAGCACATGTTCCTTGTAACATATGTCTATTATTTTTGGTTTTTGTATATTCTACATCTTCTGTTTCTGTTTTCTTTTTACATTTAAAACAATAGAGCTCTGCCATGACTTTGTCTATTTTATATATATTAAAATGAATATAGGAAATCTAACATTACCTAACGAACCTCTTTCTAACTTTCAATTACTTGATGCGGTTAAGAAGTTAAAAATTCCTAATTTTAGAGGAGTTTTCTTAAGAGCAGAATTACCTAACAAACCAAGAAAAAAAGAATGTGGAATATTAAATTTGGATGGAGATTTGACTGATGAAACTAAAGGAACTCATTGGGTTGCTTGGGCTCGCATAAATAATAATAAAATATATTTTGATAGTTATGGAATACAACCTCCTTTAGAACTGATTGATTATCTTAGAGAGATGTCAGAAGATATACAATATAATGCCACGCAAGTTCAAGATTCTAACACAGTAATTTGTGGTCATTTATGTTTATATGTTTTAAAAGAACTAAATAATGGTAGAAGTTTTCAAGAGAAAATTTTTTCTCTAGTAAAATGTCTGTAGATATTTTTGGTTCCTCAGATTATGGTGATGATCAGCATACATCATTTGAACCTATTAGAAATTATGTTAATAACCTGGATGATTTAGAAAATGTAGAAGGATTTGATAAAAAAGGACAAGATGGTGGTTTATATTGTTTCAAGCTTGAAGATCATGTATATGTCAGATCAGAAGTACCTACTAAAATTATAAATGATATTGCTATTGGTTTAACTACAGCAGGAGGTATACAAGATAAACCTTTAACATTTGTATTTATTCATGATTCTACAGGGCCAAATTGGATTCCAGTACCTACACAATACGAGTGGACTTTAGATATTAAATTAAAATCTAACGCCATTTCAAGAACGGGAATTATATTGAAAATAACTAATTCTGGAAAAATTATTGGGAGCTTAGTTTCTTTTCCTGCGAGTGGAAATGTTGGTAATGCAGCTATATCATTTTTAACTAAATTAGAAAATTATTGCATTTCTTCACAGGATAAAAAGGAAGCACATCTTGAATTTCATGCAGAACATGAAAGTGGTATGAAAAATATTATAAAACCCCCTGTTGGTTCAACAATTATAATTGAAGGGATTATTCGTGATACAAGTGAGGAAAATGAAATATTACCAGGTTTACTAATGGCTGCCACATCAGTCAATGATTTTAAGTTTGTACTAGAGAAACAAAAAGATACGCAATTTGTGGTTAGATTTGCTACACCAGGAATAAACTTAACTCGAGCAGAAAACCAAACAATTGGTTTGAAGACTATTAAAATTTATGAATTTTATTCGATTTGTCACATAAGATTAACAACTAAACCTGTAAGTGATAATGAAATTAATTATTTATATAATATCTGTAGATATATTTGTTTCAATGGGTGATGATCCAAATACTTATATAACAAATATTCTACCGCTAAGAAATTATGCTCTAAATCTGGATGATATTGAGAACGTTGAAGGATTCAATCTATAAGGAAAAAATGATAGCTTGTATGGTTTGAAACTGACAGATAACGGCGTATATGTTAGAGAAGAAATTAGTTTGAAGGATGGAATGAATAATGATGGAATAGAAAATAAACCTTTATCTTTTATATTTAAAAATGGTAGGTGGATTCCATTACCTTTAAGATATAATTGGGAAATTGATATTAAATTGAGTCCTGATAAAATTTCAACTAGTGGAACTGATCACAGAAGAAGCATTATTACGTGGAGATAAGAACTGACAGATTCTCTAGGACAATCTGTATTAATAAGAGAGGGTTCAAAACACTACATCAGGACACCCCCATTTGATTTTAAACTTGTGTTAATGAAAGGAGCGGATGATCGATATGGAATTAGATTTAAAACAGAAGGACTAGATGTAACCCAAGTAGAAAATACTAAAATTGAATTTAGTCCTATTAAGATCCATGATTTCTTTTACATTAAACGTTTTAGATTAACAACATCATCAGTTACGGATGAGGAAATTTTATACTTGTAGAATATTCACTTTTTCTCATTTTATGGCTTTGTAAAAATGACTGAAGAAATTTTACAAATAAATGACAACTTAACAATTGAAAGTATAGAAAAATATGAAGTTCATGAATATACTCCAGTATCTGGAACAACAAATCTCAACAGTGGAGGAGAAATCAGAATAGTCATTGAAACACAAGATTTATTTACACATCCTAGTGAAAGTTACTTAATTATTGAAGGAAGACTTTTAAAGACCGGCTCCTCATATGTTGATGCAGATTCAGTTGCGCTGAGTAATAACGGTTTGACACATGTCAGGGTCTTAAACTTGGCTCGCTCACCTAACAGTGTGAGACAGTACAAATACAACGTGATTTGACGTAAGACTCAACGACACACCGTTCAATGGATTTATTCACATATTAAATACGGAACGATGTTCACAACAATATATATACTGGATGTTTCAATATACACTTACACAATACAGCTCACAACGTCTCACTCTCAAGATGTCCAGACACTCGACTTTCAGCACAGACACCACACAACGCCTTTCTCTCTTCACACGTCTGTCCGAGTCGAAGTCCCCAAGCTGTCTGCCGCTAAGGCGCAACTCGCCTCCCACCTCAGGTGGCGTCACAAGGCATGCGTGCGTTTAGCGTCGTCCTTGCTTGACCGCTGGTCGCTTGTCAGCCAGCAGTCTTGCAGGCCGGTAACCACTATTCGCCTGGCGGCGTAACGATGTCACTGCATCTCTGTCTCCTTTCTGGACTCTGACACGCTCCCCCGGCAACTTCATGAAAGATGTCATCTTTCATGTCTCATATATATATACATAATGGGTTAATATTTAAACCTTGTCAGAGTCTACCCTTTTGTTGTTATATACACATACAAATAAATACACATATGCCATAGAAATATATAAGAAATGTACATTGCATTCAACGACATGTGGTGTTCAACCTTTAACACTTGTCAGGTTTCATCCTCTTGATGGCTGACTACCTCAATTGCATTAGTGACCCAGTCAGATCAGTAGTACCAGCTTCACGCATCTACCTCGCAGCAATTTGAAAAAAAATAATAATATGGTTCTTGAAACCAAAAACCATCTAGCCAGACTGAAATACGACTTTTATAAGTCGTATAAAACGCTCAAACCCTGCCCTTATTTGGTCAGGAGCTCTCGTGTTGGTCTGCAATGTCGGCACCCTTTGCCATGCCCATTAGATGTCTACCTGTAGTGTTGACAATCTGGCAACAGAATGTCTATTTATACGCAACACATTAATGAATACATTTCAAATTATGGCCCTTTGTGTAGGGATGTAATAACACACAAATGAAAGGGAAATAATTTTAACATTCATGAAATACAATAATTTACAATAATTCTATTATTTCTTAGCGTCATTGCTTGACGTTTCTTCATATTAACGAGAAAAAGTCGGTAATATGAATACATAAATCAAGATATGATTCTAAGATTACACTACATAAATAAATAAACACACAATTCGTGTATTTCATTTTATAGATTCCTAAGCATTTTGGAATCGTCATAAATATATGAACTTTTATTTGTCGTCTGCTACTTTTACTCTAAATTCCTAACTAATCCGGAAGTACACACGAACATTAAATCAGCTGATGTAGAAGCTTGTAGAACACACTTGTTCCGGTTTGATGTAGTTACGGAAAGTACCTTTCTTACCGTTCATGTGTTAGATGTTTCACAAAACCTTCTGGATTACGATCGACTGTTCATGTTTCACTACCGAACATTATGGATTTCGGTTAACTGCAATGGAGTAGCTGTCACTGTTCAGTTTACACGTTCGCACACGTCATTAAAATATCCCTGGAATTATCCACACGCAGATGTCACTGTTACATTGGATAGTTCGCTTAAGGTAAGTTCTTTGAGCGAATGTGACACTGTTGTTGTTGGTAATATATACAATTAATAAAGTTCGCTTTCTACCACACACTACACAATTATACAGGACAATCACTACATGAATTAGTAAAATAAAAATACTATTTATAATGGGGGTAACCCCTATCACATCACATTATAGACAATGCACAGCTTTTTGTGAATAGTAAAAAAAATTATTCACTCAATAATGGCTGTGTCGGTCTGAGTGTATTTGCACACACTGCACTCAGACATTGCTTACTGGGTCGGTCGGACAACGGGACAAAAGATCGGCAATTGAATTGGATCTGCCTGGAATATGTCGAACCTCAAAGCTGTAATCCTGAAGTTTCAAAGACCAGCGCGCTACCATATGATTTGAGGGTATTCCTGAATTTATAAACCGTAAAGGGCTGCTGTCAGATTCCACGATAAAGTGACGTCCTAGAAGAAATCTGGATAATTTGGTTATACCTACCACTAAAGCTAGGGCTTCCAACTGAGGAATGGACCAAGCCCGTTCTCTGGCTTTTAGTTTTCTGGATACGAAGTAAACGGGATGGAGTATGTTGTACTCCTGCAACAGGACTGCTCCAATCGCCACGGAGCTAGCATCTGTACGCAATCTGAAAGGTAAACGGAGGTTGGGCAATTTCAGGATGAGATTATTCAAACTATTATCAGAAAAATATGCTAATACTTTTCGGAATGCAATTTGTAGGCATTCATTGTTTACAATTTTCTCTGGTTTGTCTTTGGTTAGTAAATTAGTAAACACTTCGGTCAGTTCGGAAAAATCAGGAATGAACTGCCTGTAGTAATTTATCAATCCCAAAAGACTTCTGACTTGTTTCTTAGTAGTCGGAAGTGATAGTTTTAATATTTTGGACACAATTTTATCGTCTGTCATGACAAAGCCATTGGATATTTTGTACTCCAAGAAAGTTATTTCCTGGTAGGCTATGTCTACTTTCGCAGGCTTTACAGTCAGTCCGTGCTGTCTAATAAGTTCAAATGTCTGTCCTAACGTCTTAATGTGCTCTGTCATTGTCTCTGTGTGAACACAGATGTCGTCGATATAGCAAATTATGTTAGGAATGTCTACAAGAAGAAGTCGTGTCATACGAACGAAGGTGGCAGGGGCATTAACAAGCCCAAATGGAAGTTTGCACCATTCGTACAGTCCCCACGGTGTGGCAAATGCTGTCAGATGTCTGCTCTGTTCGTCTACTTCTATCTGATAATATCCTTTAGTCATATCTAACGTCGAAAAGAACCTAGCGTCTGTCAGTTCTGTCAGAAGATCGTCAGTGTTTGCCATTGGCTCCAAATCTAGAACAGTAATTTTATTTAGTTTCCTATAGTCGATGCACAGTCTTATTGTATTGTATTTTTTCCGTATTATCACCATTGGCGATGAGAAGTCTGACTGGGATCGTCTTATGATGTTGTTTTTCTCTAAGTTGATTATTTCTTGGTGCAAATGTTCTTTGTAGTGTAATGGAATGGTGTATGGTCTGCATTTTATGGGTGTGTTTGATGTGAGTGTGATGTG
Source organism: Cepaea nemoralis (assembly GCA_014155875.1). Classification (NCBI taxonomy): domain Eukaryota; kingdom Metazoa; phylum Mollusca; class Gastropoda; order Stylommatophora; family Helicidae; genus Cepaea; species Cepaea nemoralis. Next base: position 756,571 of record JACEFZ010001900.1, read on the forward strand.
ATGCTTTACTAATTCTGTTTGTCCTGGGTTGTTGGAAAAGATGGTGTTGTACTGCTGTATAAGCTGTTTGCAACTGTTTGTCTCTGCTTGAGTTAACTTTGGATTGATTTTGATATCCTTCAAGCAGCTTGTCGTGTCTAATGTAGGTGTTGGAATCTCGTCACTAGCATCGTCATCTTTGTGATCTATTATCACTGTACACGCTGTCATATCGTCTTGTTCGTTGTCTCTGTTGTGGTATGGTCTTAGCATATTTATGTGATATATTTTGTGTTTGTCTTTTATTAGGATTTCGTAGTCTACAGGTGAAATCTGTCTCGTCACTTTGAAGGGTCCCTGCCAAGAATCAGTCAATAAGTGTCTGTCACTAGGTAGTAGAAGAAGAACGTCCTGTCCAGGTGTCAACGTTATTGTCCTGTTACCTTTGTCAGCATACTGTCTATAAGTAGCACCAGATAGTTTTAGTGCATTCTTTGCAATAATACAATGATTTGATGATTCTTTCACGCAATGATGTAACATATACGTATGATGATATGGGTTTCAGTACTGGAGTAGAGTCAGTTAACATTTGGTGATAAATGGTCAATGGGCCGCGTGGTTTGGCACCATAGATAAGTTCAAAAGGAGAGAAACCGGTACTAGCATGTGGTACCTCGCGATAAGCAAAAAGAATAGCTGGTAGATATATATCCCAGTTATTGGGGTGCTCTTGCGTTACTTTTGCAAGCTTGTGCTTTAAATCCCCGTTAAATTTTTCTATTACTCTGCTACTGTGAGGATGGTACGGGGAATTGAAACATTGCTTCACTCCCAACATTTTGGTGAAAGCCTGAGTAGATGCGGCAATAAACTGAGTGCCCCTATCAGATTGGATAGTATCTGGAAAACCTATCCTAGAAAAAATATGGAAGAAAACTTCCATTATGTCATTGGCAGTTATGTTCTTTAGCGGAATAGCTTCTGGCCAGCGACTACATTGATCAATGACAGTTAGAATATATTTATTCCCTCTAGTTGTTGTATGATTGAGAGGGCCCACTATGTCAACCGATAGTTTTTCAAAAGGTCGACTGGACAAGTCAGTGACTTGTAACTTTGCCTGTGGGTGTTTACTTTTTTTTTACCAGTTTCTGGCAGGTGTCACAACTTCTGCAATATGCTTTAATGTCACTGCAAAATTTGGGCCAATGAAACTGTGTCAATAATCTAGATCTGGTCTTAACGTATGCCATGTGCCCTGCAAGAGGTATATCGTGAGCAAGATGTAAGGCTTGCTTGCGATAACTTTGTTGGCAAAACAGTTTGCTCTGTTGTATTGTCACCTTTGGTGTAATACCTGGTGAGTATATCATTTTTCATAGCAAAATGCCATTTTGCATTCTTAGTTACCTTTGGCTTTTGGCCGATTAGATTAAAGTATTTTGACAATGAAGGATCAGCTTTTTGAGCAGTTACAAATGTTTCCTTCATAGGTGTTAGTAGGTAGTGATTACTGGGCTGAGGCATTTGTATAGCCTCAGTTTGATTACTTTCATCTTGCACTCTAGCAGTAGATCTAGTTACTGCGTTCACACATTCAATGATATCAGATGATGATGGAACAATGTTATCAATGATTTTCATGAGAACTTAGTGCTACATTAGCTATACCATACAATCAATAGGTGGTGTGACATTTTCAATGATGACATTTGGTGTTGATGTTATGTTATCATCAATACACAGAGATGTTATGTCATGAGGTTTATCATTCACCTCAGGTAAATTTCCAATAATTACATCACACACTGGGTTTGTTAATACAGCGCACTTTACTTTCCCAGTGAGGAAAGGTGTTTCAATATATGCCCATGCTAATGGGTATTTCTCAATATTGCCTGAGAATGTTCTGCATGTTACGTGCCTGCCTGTATAGTCTGTAGGCATTATGAATGTTCTTTTCAGACCAATGAGTGAACTGCCTGTATCGCGAAGGACTGTAGCAGGCTTGCCATTCACATATCCGTGATGGGTGTTTATTCTGCCTTTTGAATCTACTACCAAATTAGCTTCTTCATTGGCAATAGGGATGGCGTGACCGCATGTTAAAACACCATCTTCATAAAAGGTGTTACAAACAGAGCATTTGTTTGCGCTGAATATGTCAAAAGCCTGTGCTGAGTTCACAGGATGTTTCTCTGGCTCTTCTTCATCAGACGCGGAACTATCAAACAAGGCAGCATTTGCTTTGTTGGTCATATGCCTGCCCTTACAATCTTTCCGATGGTGTCCGTACGCCTTACAGAGGAAACATTTACGCAAACTTTTGAAGAATTTACGCTCCTTATCTTGTCTGTTTATCATGTTTAGTAGGTAAGTATTATAGCCAGGGTTTTTATCACACATCTCAGTCTGATGATGAGAATATTTACAATAATTGCAATGATATAACTTCTCAGAAGTAGGTCTATGAGGTTTCTGCCTACTATAGGGTTTGTCATAGTTAGCCGCTGCTACAAAGTTAATGTCAGTAGCTTCAGTGGCAAAGCAATGTTTGTTGGCTGTGTAGTACGCCGAACCACGCCTTTCAATCTCCTCCACACTAGTGCATTCATTCTCTAACAAAAATTTAGAAAATGCTGAAGGAATCGATGATACAATTTTATCTCTAATGATTAGATCTTCTAATCTCTGATAATTTTTGTCAATTTTAGCTGCTGAAGTCCATTTGGTGAATATATCTCGGACTAAGCAGAGGTAATCAGAGAACGTTTGAGTCGGTTTTGGGCTCAACTTACTGAATTGTTCTCTGTAACCTGCCTCATCTAACATAAAATGTGCCATAATCTTAGATTTCAGATAATGGTAATCTTTTCTGAGGTCTTTGGGGATGGTTTCAATTACTTTAAGAGGTTCCCCTGACAAACTCCTCGTGTACACAATGTTCCATTCAGACAGTGGAACCTGATAATGTTCCATTAATGTTTCAAAATTTTGGGTAAAGGCTGCGATGCAGTCACCCGAGGTATAATTACGTACAATACCTTGATATTTCTTGTACTGGTTTTCTTTCTCCAGTCTCTCAGATTTCTTAGACTCTTTGTTAATTGCAGTCTCAGTGTCAAGTTGTTTCATTTTCAACTGTAATTCCAGTTCTTCTCTCTTACTCTGAGCTGCTATTTCTGCCTTCTTTAATTCTGTCTCTTTTTCGATCTCGGCCTTTTTCAGTGCACTATCTATCTCAGCTTGCTTGGTCTTTTCAGACAATTCTGCATGCTTTAAGGCTGTTTCTGCCTCTACTTGCTTGGCAGCTCTTTCAGCTGCTCGTTCATCGCGTTCATTAGCTTTTTCCTGTACTAGAAGGTATTCAGCGTATTTCTGTTCACTCCACTGTGTTAATTCATCACCATGTAACTGTAATTTTATCCCCATATCAATGAAATCAAATAATGAAGACATGATGAAAAATGTCAATGAAATACCAGCCACACAAAATATGTTATAAGTGGTTAGTAATGAACAATCTACAATTGATTTCTTTTGACAATGCGTGCCTAAAACTGCATCCTTAACGTATGTGAAAAGAAAAAAATATACTCAAGTGCCCTGGATGCGGTGAAGAATGGTTGGAAATCGGGCTAGGAACTGTAGGGTCGTTACTTCAAGAACATAAATGACCTCTACGGCAAGGTTTCGGATGGTAAGGACAAACCTGCTTTGTTTTTGGAGAGAAATAAATTAATGTCTATTTGTTGGTGTGTGCCTGCTTGTCACTAAGTATTGATTAGGTTTGTATGGCGTTGAGTGTAGTTGTAGGTCGTAAGTTTGTCCTGTCAACAATTTTTTTTTCCAATACAAGTTACTTTCTTTCCAAACTTTTTGCGTTCCGACAAACTCAATGCACAAAGACAATCTACATGTATCTAACACTCTACAACATTGATGACACATCACTTACATCAAGATGAACATTCAGTAAGGACATAGACATCAAGTTTACAAGATGGCGACAAGGTCAAAATGGCGACAAGATCACAATGTCGACAAGGTCAAAACGGTGACAAGTTTCACAAATCACAAATGTTTTACACGCTTACAGAATCAAACAATATGTATGCATTGTACGTTTACAAATAGTCTTACACATGTTTAAATAATGTAGTAATAATGCAAAATGAGCCTTCCACGATCACATTTACATGTACTATAAAGTTTGACAATAATTTCTACGTTACACACTCTAGTTTTAAATCGTTAATCACATAAACACGTTCATTATCAAAGCCGGACGAATGCCACCACGTCCACACATTGTCAGGGTCTTAAACTTGGCTCGCTAACCTAACAGTGTGAGACAGTACAAATACAACGTGATTTGACGTAAGACTCAACGACACACCGTTCTAATGGATTTATTCACATATTCAAATACGGAACGATGTTCACAACAATATATACTGGATAGTTTCAATATACACTTACACAATACAGCTCACAACGTCTCACTCTCAAGATGTCCAGACACTCGACTTTCAGTCACAGACACCACACAACGCCTTTCTCTCTTCACACGTCCTGTCCGAGTCGAAGTCCCAAGCTGTCTGCCGCTAGGCGCAACTCGCCTCCCACCTCAGGTGGCGTCACAAGGCATGCGTGCGTTTAGCGTCGTCCTTGCTTGACCGCTGGTCGCTTGTCAGCCAGCAGTCTTGCAGGCCGGTAACCACTATTCGCCTGGCGGCGTAACGAAGTTACGGCGTCCCTTCTGGGAGTTAAGTCGCCTGGCGGGCGTAACGATGTCACTGCATCTCTGTCTCCTTTCTGGACTCTGACAATACACATGTTTCAAAATATAAGATACAAACTATCCGGACAAGAGATAGAAAATATTAATCACCCAGGACAAGCAACAACAATGATAGGTCTTTTAAAATACTCAGATGTTTACGAAACTTCTGCTTTAAATTTTATGTGGTGTAAAGATAACACTGATAATGTAGATCTGAAAATGAATACTGGCTTTAACACAAGACATAATATTCTTATTGAAGAGCCAAATCCAAAAGGAACTTTTAGTTTTAGAATTCCGTTAAAACATATTTTTGGTTTTACAGATGATTATAATAAAATAATTTACGGCTTTAAACATCAACTAACTTTAAACAGAAAATCAGATGATGATGCCATATTTAAAGCTGCTGCAGTAGCAGATGGAAAAATCATTTTAGATAAATTATCATGGTTTGTTCCACATGTTGAACCATCTTTGGAACAAAAGGATAAACTGTATAAGATGATGAGAAATAAGATTGCACTTAATGTAGGATATAGATTTAGACAATGTGATTCTATTTATGTTCAGGAAGCAACAAATTTTTCATGGAGATTATCTGTTAAAAGTTCTTCAGAAAGTCTTAGATGGATTATAATTGCTTTTCAAACAAATAAACAATCAGATCAAGATAAAAATGCATTGGTGTTTGATCACATAGATCCTAAAAATATCCATGTAACGTTAAATTCCAGAAGATATCCAGAAGTAGATTATAACATCTCTTTTCCACAACAACAATTCTCTAGAGTTTATGGAGCAGCTGCAGAGTTTTCATCAACATTTTATGGGGTGGAAAGTAGCTGGAATGTTAGTCCTAAACATTATAAAAATATATATCCATTATTTGTTTTTGATGTTAGTAAACAAAGTGAAAGATTAAAATATAGCACAACTGATATTCAAGTGAAAGCAACTTTTCATAAAAATGTTCCTGCTCAAACAGAAGCTTATGCTGTTGTAATTTCTGATAAAATATTAAAATTTTAATCTGATGGAAATAAAATAGCAGTTGTGGTTGGTTAATATATTTAAGATTCTGATTTCATTAAACCATGTGGTAATGTTCTTATTCCATCAGCAAAAATATATCTTTTATCATCAAAAGGAGATTATTTTTTATTTAATTCTTTTATAAACATTTCATGTTTTTCAGAATTTAGTGTATACATTTTATGATAACTTTCATTTCCTGAAAATAAACAATTTTTAAAATCTTCAAATGTAATTTCTTTTTTAATAGTTGCTTTTGACATTCCTTTTAATTTTTTTTTTTGGTCTTTTTCATTTAAAGTTTTATAACTATAAGCTTTACTTCTTAAACAAACTATCTCAGTTGTAATCTTTCCATTTAATTCATCTTTAAATTTTCCTATTACTTTTTTATTTTTATCTGAATATAATGGACGATCTTTTGGATAATCACTCGTATCTAATTCATCTTGAATAACTTCTAATTCCTTATATAAATCATTTGTATAAACATTTATGAATACAGAATCAGTATCAGAATATAATGTTTCATTATCAGGAAAATGTTTATTAAAAGTGTTATAATAAAAGTTGTACATTAATAATTTACTATAATCTAAAACACACATGCCTGTATAAGTTGGTTTATTAAGTTTTACTGTGGGATCTGTATTCCAATTAATTTATCATTAAAATAAATAGTATCTTTGAACGATGGTTTAGAAAAATATTTTGTAGCTTCTTTTTCTGTTCTAACTAATTTTAAATCAACTCTTCCTCTTATGTTTTCTAAAGTTTTACCATAAAATGCATTGTTCATTAGTGTCAGGATCTTATATTAGGCTCGTTGGCTAACACATGTGAGACAGTACAAGTACAAACGTAATTCGACGTAAGACACAGCAACAAGTTCTATGGATTTATTACCACATTAAATACATAACAATTAGTTACAGCAATGTACAACAGATAACTCACAACCACAAAACAGCTCATAGGTCTAACGCTCACGATATCAGTCGTTCAGCTCACAACCACGGAGATTCACACAAAACGCCTTGCTCTCGACACACACACGTCCGTTCAGATGTCCGGTCCCAGATAGGTCTGAGATTAACACACACACTGCCCACTGCCTCAGGTGGGGTCACGTGGCTTTGCGTCGTTTGTCGTCAGCGCTGGTCGCGTGTCAGGTAAGAAACTTGCCAGCCGACAACTCTTGTCCGCCGGGTGCCGTAACGATGTTGCTGCTAGGCTCTGACATTCTCCCCGGGTACTTCAATGAAAGATGCCATCTTTCATTCATGATGTATGTATATACTGGGGTAGTGTTGATTTCATGTCAGAGACTACTATTTCCCAGTGTTATGCATGAAAATACATATAAGGCATAGAAATATATACAAAAAAAATGTAAGTTGCACTGAAATGACAAATGGAGTACAATTTTTAACACAATTCAGGTTTCATCCCCCTGATGCCTGGTTACCTTCATTGCAATAATACCCAGTCAGATCAGTAGTTCCAGCTTCACGCATCTACCTCGCAGCCATTTTGAAAAAAACGTAATAATATGCTTGTTTTGCAACAACCATCTAGGCCAGACTGAAATACGGCTTTGTGTTAGTCGTATTAAACACTTAAACTCTGCCCTTATTTGGTCAGGAGCTCTTATGTTGGTTTGCCATGTTGGCAGCTCTATGACATGCTTGGTGGACGCCTACCTGCTGTGCCAATCATTTGAGCAACAAAATGTCTATCTATACAATACACATTAATGAATATGTTTCAAATTATGGCCCTTAATGTAATTCACAAATGCAAGGGAAGTAATTTTGACATTTAAGAAATTTCATACATTACAATAATCATTTAATTTCTTAGCGTCATTGCTTGACGTTTCTTCATATTAACGAGAAAAAGTCGGTAATATGAATACGTTAATCAAGATATGATTCTAAGATTACACTAATCAAAATAAATAAGTACCTAATTGGTATATTATATTTTATAGATTCGAAAGGATTTTACAAGTGTCATAAATTTTTGGAAGTTTTTACATAGTCTGCTAATTAAGTTATACTTTTTAAACTACACCGGAAATGCACACGAAACGAAAAATTTGGTTGATGTTACATTTTCTGAACACACATGATCCGGTTTTATTTCGGAACTGATAGTAGAATGTTCTCACAGTTCTTGTCTGATGTTATAGTATGACAACGGATTATGATGGAATGTTCTTATTTCCGATGTGTTCACACGTCGAACAATTTGGATCACATTTGCTGTAGAGGTGATGTAGGAGTCAATGTTCGGTCTACATTTGCACATGTTAAAATATCACGGTGAACAAAAATCACCCACAAATGTCACAATAGTAAAGTTCGCTTCTGATAATTGGTTAAGCGTTTGTGACACTGTTGTTGGTGTCTATCTACAATTAATATCGTTCTCATTCTAACACACACTACACAATTATACTACACTCATTACATGACTTGATTAAAATAAGTATATTATACATGTCGGTATGCAAACCGTATCACAATTTTGATTATTGACCTTACACAGTAGGTGAATGGAAAAATTCACACATTGGTGGCTGTGTTGGGCTGAGTGTAATATTACACCGTGCACTCAGACATTGCTTACTGGGTCTGTCGGACAACGGGACAAAAGGTCGGCGATTGTATTCATTCTGCCGGGAATATGGCGAACTTCAAAACTGAAATTCTGAAGCTTTAAGGACCAGCGAGCAATCATGTTATTTGATGGTACTGTGGAATTGATATACCTTAATGGACTGTTGTCAGTTTCGATGATAAAGTGACGTCCTAGAAGATATTTGGACAGCTTTGTTACACTTTCTACTAAGGCCAATGCCTCCAATTGCGGAATGGACCAGGCCCGCTCTCGGGGTCTTAGTTTTCTTGATAGAAAACAGACGGGATGCAAGATGTCGTTGTATTCCTGCAAAAGGACTGCACCGATCGCAATGGAGCTAGCATCTGTTCTCAATCTGAAAGGTAAACGAATGTTGGGCAATTTAAGGATGAGATTAGGTGTATTCTTATCAGAAAAATGTGCCAAAACTTTATCAAATGCATTTCGTAGGCATTCATCGTTTACAACTTTTTCGGGTTTATTTTTGGTTAGTAAATTAGAAAAAAACCTCAGTTAGCTCTGAAAAATCAGGAATAAAGTTTCTGTAATAATTAATAAGTCCCAGCAAACTGCGGACTTGTTTCTTATTTGTTGGAAGTGACAGTTTTAGAATTTTCGAGACAATTTTGTTGTCTGTCATGACAAAGCCATTGGATATTCTGTACCCCAAAAATGATATCTCTTGGTAAGCCATGCTCACCTTTGAAGGCTTCACTGTCAGTCCGTGCTGTCTGATACGTTCTAGTGTCTGTTCCAGTATCTTTATATGTTCCGTCATTGTCTCTGTATGGATACAGATGTCGTCAATATAGGAAACTATATTAGGGATGTCAGATAGGAGGAGTCGTGTCATGCGTACAAATGTGGCTGGGGCATTGACTAGCCCAAATGGAAGTTTGCACCATTCGTACAGTCCCCAAGGCGTGGCGAAAGCTGTTAGATGTCTGCTGTCTTCATGTACAGCAATCTGCCAGTAACCTTTAGCCATGTCAAGGGTCGTGAAGAACTTAGCGTCAGTCAGTTCTGTCAGAAGATCGTCCGTATTTGCCATTGGTTCAAGATCTAAAACAGTTATTTTGTTCAGTTTTCTGTAATCTATGCAAAGTCGTATTGTGTTGTCCTTTTTCCGTACAATGACCATGGGTGAAGAGAAGTCTGATAGGGATCGTCTGATGATGTTGTTTTTTTCTAAGCTGATGATTTCCTGATGTAGTTGTTCCTTGTAATGTAATGGTATGGTGTATGGTCTGCATCTTATGGGTGTGTTTGATGTGAGTGTGATGTGATGCTGTACTAACTCTGTTTGTCCTGGGTTGTCTGAAAAGATGGTGTTGTACTCTTGTATCAACTGTTTGCAACTGTTTGTCTCTGCTTGACTTAGGTTTGGATTGATCTTGATCTCCTTCAAGCAGTTTGTCGTGTCTAATGTAGGTGTTGGAATCTCGTCGCTAGAATCGTCATCTTCGTGATCTATTATCACGGTGCAAGCTGTCGTATCGTCTTGTTCGTTGTCTCTGTTGAAGTATGGTCTTAGCATATTGATGTGAAATATTTTGTGTTTGTCTTTTATCAGGATTTCGTAGTCAACAGGAGAGATTTGTCTTGTCACTTTAAAGGGTCCCTGCCAAGAATCTGTCAGTAGTTGTCTGTCACTAGGTAGTAGTAGTAAGACGTCCTGTCCAGCTGTCAATGTTATAGTCCTGTTACCTTTGTCTGCGTATTGTCTGTAAGTAGCACCAGATAGTTTTAGTGCACTTTTAGCAATTTCACATGATTTCATTATCCTTTCACGCAATGATGTTACATACACAAATGATGATATGGGTTTCAATACTGGAGTGGACTCAGTTAACATTTGGTGATAAATTGTTAATGGGCCGCGTGGTTTGGCACCATAGATGAGTTCAAAAGGAGAGAAACCGGTACTAGAATGTGGTACCTCGCGATAAGCAAAAAGGACAGCTGGTAAGTATAGATCCCAGTTATTGGGGTGATCTTGAGTTACTTTGGCTAGCATGTGCTTCAGATCCCCATTAAGCTTTTCTATTATCCCGCTCGAGTGAGGATGATAGGGGCTATTGAAGACTTGCTTCACTCCTAACATTTTAGTGAAAGCTTGAGTGGATGCGGCGATAAATTGAGTGCCTCTATCAGACTGGATAGTATCTGGAAACCCAATTCTGGAGAAAATATGGAAGAACACTTCCATGATATCGTTGGCAGTAATGTTCTTTAACGGAATCGCTTCTGGCCAGCGACTACATTGATCAATAATTGTTAGTATATATTTATTCCCTCTAGTAGTTGTATGACTAAGAGGGCCCACAATGTCAACTGATAATTTTTCAAAAGGTCGACTGGCTAAGTCAGTGACTTGTAACTTTGCCTGTGGGTGTTTACCTTTCTTTACCAGTTTCTGGCATGTATCACAACTTCTGCAATATGTTTTTATGTCATTACAGAATTTTGGCCAATGAAACTGTGTCAATAGTCTTGACCTGGTTTTAACATATGCCATATGACCTGCAAAAGGTATATCGTGAGCAAGATGTAAAGCTTGCTTGCGATAAGTGGTTGGTAACACAGTTTGCTTTGTTGTAACGTCACCTTTGGTGTAGTACCTGGTGAGTATATCATTATATAAAGCAAAATGCCATTTAGCATTTTTCGTTACTCTTGGCTTTTTGCCGATCAGGTCAAAATACTTTGACAGTGAAGGATCAGCTTTTTGAGCTATTATGAATGTTTCCTTCATCGAGTCACTAGGTGGTACTTCTGGGCTAAGCATTTGAATAGCCTCAGTTTGGTTACTATCATCTTGCACTCTAGCAGTAGCTCTTGTTACTGCGTTCACACACTCAATGACATCAGATGATGATGGAATGATATCGTCAATGATGTGATGAGAACTTAGTGCTGCATTAGCTAACATACATTCAACTGGTGATATGACATTTTCAATGACATTTGGTGGTGATGTGTTATCATTAATACATAGTGATGTTATGTCATGGTTATGATGTTTGTCATTCACTTCCGGTAAATTTCCGATGATTATATCGCACACTGGGTTTGTAAGTGCTGCGACTTTTACTTTTCCGGTGAGGAATGGTGTTTCGATGTATGCCCAAGCTAATGGATATTTTTCAATATTGCCTGAAAATGTTCTACATGTGATGTGTCTACCAGTGTAGTCTGTAGGTGTTATGAATGTTGTTTTCAGGCCAATAAGTGTACTCCCGGTGTCGCGAAGTACTGTAGCAGACTTGCCATTAACGTACCCGTGATAGATGTCTAACTTGCCTTTTGAGTCTATTACTAAGTTACCTTCCTCATTAGCAATAGGGATGGCGTGCCCGCATGTTAAGATACCATTTTCAAAGAAGGTATTACAGACAGTGCATGTGTTGGAACTAAATACGTCACAAGCCTGTGCTGCATGTACAGGATGTTTTTCTGTATTTTCGTCTTCTGACGCTGAACTATCGAACAAGGCGGCATTGGCTTTGTTGGTCATATGCCTGCCTTTACAATCCATGCGATGGTGACCGTACGCCTTGCAGAGAAAACATTTTCGTAAGCTTTTGAACGATTTACGTTCTCTGTCTTGTCTGTTTACCATATTTTGCAAGTATGTTTGGTACCCTGGGTTTTTATCGCACATATCGTTCAAATAATGAGACATTTTACAATGGACACAATGTCTGAAACTTTTCAGAGGTAGGCCTGTTTGGTTTTTGCCTACTATAGTTTTTCTCATAGTTGGCAGCTGCTACCCAGTTACTGTCAGTAGCTTCAGTGGCAAAACACTGTTTATTTGCCGTATAATAGGCCGACCCACGTCTTTCCATTTCTTCCACACATGTGCATTCATTCTCTTGCAAGAACTTAGAAAAAGATGTTGGGATAGAAGAAATAACCTTATCTCGAATAATGAGATCTTCTAATTTATCATAATTTTTGTTAATTTTGGCTGATGAAGTCCATTTGCTGAAAATGTCTCGGACTAAACAGAGGTAGTCAGAGAACGTTTGAGTTGACTTTGGACTCAGTTTACTAAATTGTTCTCTGTACCCTGCTTCATCTAGCATGAAATGTGCCATTATTTTAGATTTAATGTAATGGTACTCTTTTCTGAGGTCTTTGGGGATGGTTTCAATGACTTTCAGCGGTTCCCCAGAAAGACTCCTCATATATAAAATATTCCATTCTGAAAGTGGAACTTGGTAGTGTTCCATTAAAGTCTCAAAATTTTGGGTGAAGGCTGCTATGCAGTCACCTGAGGTATAGTTACGAACGATACCTTGGTACTTTTTATACTGGTTTTCTTTTTCCAGTCTTTCAGATTTCTTTGACTCTTTATTCATTGCAGTCTCAGTGTCCAGTTGTTTCATTTTCAACTGTAGTTCAAGTTCTTCTCTCTTGCTCTGAGCTGCTATTTCTGCTTTCTTAAGTTCACTGTCTATCTCAGCTTGCTTTGTCTTTGCAGCCATTTCTACTTCTATTTGCTTGGCAGCTTTTTCAATCTCTGCCTGTTTCAGGGCTGTTTCTGCCTCTACTTGCTTGGCAGCTGTTTCTGCCTCAGCTTGCTTGGCAGCCATTTCTGCTTGTTTTAGAGCTCTTTCAGCTGCTCTTTCATCGCGTTCATTGTTTTTCTCTTGTACCAGGAGATATTCAGCGTATTTGTTCTCACTCCATTTTGTCAATTCATCACCTTGTAACTTTAATTTCAAACCCATATCGATGAAATCAAACAATGACGACATGATGGAGAAAATATGTCGATGACAATCAACCACACAAAATATATTATAATTGGTTAGTAGAAAAACAACTTACACTTGATTTGACTATACGATGCGTGCCCACTAATGCATACGTAAAGTTAAAGTAAAGAAAAAATATACTCAAGTGCCCTTGGATATGATGACGAATGGTTGGGCAATCGGGCTAGAAAAACTGTAAGGTCGTACTTCAGAACCACTAATGACCTCTACGGCAGGGTTATGGATGGTACGCAAAAACCTGCTTTGTTTTTGGAGAGAAATAAGTTAGCGTGTGTTTGTTGGTGTGTGCCTGTAAGTCACTAAGTGTTGATTAGGTTTGAGTGGCGTTGAGTATAATTGTATGTCGTAAATTTGTCGTCAACAGTGTTTCTTTCAACAGAAGTTACACTCTTTCCAAAACTCTTTGCGTTCCACAAACTCAATACACAAAAACAATCTATCTGTATTTGAACACTCAATAACATTGATGACACATCACTTACATCAAGATGACATTCAGTAAGGACAAAGACATCAAGTTTACAAGATGGCGACAAGGTCAAAATGGTGGCAAAATCACAAGGTTGACAAGGTCAAACGGTGACAAGTTTACGAATTACAAATGTTTAACACGTTTACAGGATCAAACAATATGTACTGTACATTTACTAATGATCTTAAACATATTTAGACAATGTAGTAATGGATCACACTGAGACTTTTCCGATCACATGTACATCACTATAACCTTGACAAATTTTACAAGTACAAGAATTATAGTTTTAAATCACAAAGACGAACAACACACGTCTAAATATATTAGGTTCTTAAATAATGACGAGCAACCCACGTCCACACATGTCAGGATCTTATATTAGGCTCGTTGGCTAACACATGTGAGACAGTACAAGTACAAACGTAATTCGACGTAAGACACAGCAACACAAGTTCTATGGATTTATTACCACATTAAATACATAACAATTAGTTACAGCAATGTACAACAGATAACTCACAACCACAAAACAGCTCATAGGTCTAACGCTCACGATATCAGTCGTTCAGCTCACAACCACGGAGATTCACACAAACGCCTTGCTCTCGACACACACGTCCGTTCAGATGTCCGGTCCCAGATAGGTCTGAGATTAACACACACACTGCCCACTGCCTCAGGTGGGGTCACGTGGCTTTGCGTCGTTTGTCGTCAGCGCTGGTCGCGTGTCAGGTAAGAAACTTGCCAGCCGACAACTCTTGTCCGCCGGGTGCCGTAACGATGTTGCTGCTAGGCTCTGACAATTAGTTTCCATAAATCTTTTTCAAAATCTGATTCTGCTTTTATTCTTTGTCTTGCATTAAAATCTATATATGGTTTTAGCCAATCTTCTTATTTAAAAGAAATAGTTCTATGAACTTTAGTAACTTTCATTCCAAGAGATAAATAAAATTGTAATATTTTATGGTGAATAACATATCTTTCTTTATTTTTTAAATTTAAAACTAATTTAGGAACTTCTAATTTATTATCCCCCAATAAATTTAATTGATATTGGCTTAATGTTTCTTTTTTTATAACTAAACTTTCAGGAGCCAATGGATATTTAAATGTTTTCAGTTGTGCTTCTTCAGTATATTCTAAATCACATTCTATTATACATTCTCTTCCTTCTGGTGGAGAGTCTCCCATATACTTTTTATAATACTTGGGATCTTCTTCCCATTTAAAATCTCCAACTGGAAGAGTTTGAGACATTGACCAACCATATAAAGTATTTGCATCAAGATATATAAGATAACATAGACTCAGAAATTTACTAATATCTAATTTTTCACCATTTTCTGTTTGTTTCTTTAAGAGTTTTTAATATTTCTTCTGATTCTTTATTATTAATTATTATATTTCCATCACCATGATAATTTGGTGTTTGCTTATTACATGCTTTAGCATATCTACTTCCCAAAACACCAGAAAATCCTCCTCTTGTTCCTTTTTCAAACATAAGTAACATATCATAGTCTGTTAATAAATCTAATTCTACTCCAGTATATTTTAATCCACATTCCCTAGTTAATCCTGGTGCGAAAAAACAATGACATGGATCAATTTCATGATGTTTTAAAAAGAAATCTCTAAACTTCTCAAAAGCATCTGCTAATATTAATACATCTGTTTTTAAATAAATATCGTAATAATCCTGAAGTGTTTTACAATTAAATATTTTACAAATTTCTTGTGCATGTTGATATTCTTCTTATGTAATTCCTTCTTGTCTTAAAGTAGAATAGAATTTGTCAATAGGAGGTAAACTAGTTTCTTTAAATCTTTCTATAGAATCAATATATTCATAAGGATAAACACCTTTGAATGTTCTTTCATCTTTATTCTTCTCTTCATTAAAAGTGAAGAATTTTAATGCGTTAAATTCCTTTTTATTAAAATAGTTTTTTAAACATTTAAAATCTTTATCTAATAATCCTTTTGAAACATTATCAAGAGAAGCAGATAAGAATCTATAACTATCTAAAAATCTAAGTTTTCTATAACAACTACCAAATTCAATTGCTATATAATCTTCTGAATTTGCAGCTAAAACCGAAACCTTATTATATTTAGTTTCATATTTCATTAGTTCTGTAATTATAAAATGAAAATCATATTTACTACCATTATGGAAAAATACTGGAATAATTTTAGAATCCTTTCCTTCTTTTGTATTACAAGATTGATAAGCAGCTCCTCTATATTTTCCATTAAAATGATTATGTTCTCTTATTTTTGTATCTATTATAGTAAATTCTTTTTCACAGATTGCATTCATTACACGCAAGACATTTATGTTCTTTTGTCTTGTTACTTTCATCAATATGTTCTTTTTCACATCTTGTTTTACATTTTTGGCAGTTATGTCCTATTACTTTTGTTTTGTTTTTAGGAAATTTTTCTTTGCAGATATAACATTTAGTAGCATATTTAAAATCTATTTTTTCTTGATCAGTGAGTTTGTGTTGTGATTTCTTATAATAATTTATTCTTTTATCTATATGATAAAATTTCTTTATAATGTCTTGAACAAATCTTTCTTTTGCATCTAATCCTGTATAACTATAATAAGGACAAGAACATAAATCGGGATAGTCAGATACCGCATATAACCCAAATGAACATACATCTTGTTTAAATTTTTTCTCTGTATAAGATTCATTAGGATTTGCTTGACAAGAAGACATTGGGATATTTAATGATTCAAAATCTGCGTAGAAAGCAATAGGTAATTTAGATTTAAAATGATGATTTTTAAATTCTAATTTAGTTCCTTTTTCTGGCATAATAGGTTTTGCTAATGGTTGATTTCCACAATCCTTTTGATGGTTTGATAAAGATTGTGAAGTGGAATAAGATTGTAAACATCTTCTACATAAATATCTTTTATGGTGGTTAGTAGATAAAACTGCTTCAAGATTTTTAAATAAACAATAATGAGTTATTCCTTCATTTTCAACATATAATAAATCAATAATCTTTTCTCTATCTGAATAGTTTGTAGCATATATTGTACATAAGGATTTTAAATATTTTTGTCTTGAAGAGCATAAACATATATACTTATATTATTATTATTTTCAAACTTAGAAATATCTTTTATTTTAACAGGATATTCAATTTTGTCCATATTAACACATTCTTCATATTTTCTGCCGGTCTCTGGCCGAGGGGTTACAACACTTTCTCCGAAATCCCGTTTATCACGCAGAGTCTCGTAGCAGGGCGAGAGCTGGGAGCAGTTCGACCCCCGCTGGTGACTTGCGGGATAACTGAGCCGGCCGCTCAGAAAGCAATGGCAAACTACTGAGTGTAATCTTGCCAAGAAATCAACATACAGCTGAAAGATGCTGATGTTGACAGCGATGTCCTGTAAAGGATATGCAAAACATTTTCATATTTTCTATAATGCGATACTCTTTCTGGGTGAGATTTAATTTTTAGAATATCAGCTATAATGCACCATAGAAAACATTTATCATCCTTGTTTTGTATATTTAGAATGTTATTATTTATAAAAGGAAGTTTAAAATAAGATGATCCTATTAATGGTTTTACTTTTACAACAGTTAATTCTGTTAGATTAATGTGATCAAAAATATATCCACTTCCTTTTTGTTGAAAACTATCTACTCAAGCAATAAATTTGTGTTTTATTGCATTAAATTTATCATCAAATTGATTCATTGAATTTAAATTAAAATAACCAGAATTAAAATATATCAGTATGTCATTATAATTTATTGAATCAGTGAAAAAACAATCAATAGTGAGCTTAAATTTAATTGATGTATAATTGTCTAGAATACTCTCTACACAACTATATATTTTATGAAAATAAGTATGTATGTTTGTTCCTCTTTTTTCAATTACATAATTTATTAAGACATCTTTGAAATTCTTTTTGTGTGTTTTTGTTTTTTCATGTTGTGTTAGTTCTTTTTTAGTATTAAATGTTTTATTACAAATTGGACAATTTAATTGCACATTTTTACTTGTCATTTTTTAAGAGAACTTTTTTAATATACTTATTTTCTTCATAATATTTTTTCTGATAATCAGGATTTCTAATTATAAATTTATCATAAGCTTCTTTATATTTTTCTTTATTATTTATATAATATATTTGTTTTCTAGTTTTATCACATTCCTTACATCTTCCTCTGTAACCATCTGAACATGTTTTTTCTTTAGCAAAGAAATGAAGAGGTTTATTAATCTATATTTATAAAACAAAGTGTATGTATGTAAATATGTGTGTATGTATATATGTATGTATGTAAATATGTATGTCCTTTATTTGTTCGCGAACGGCCCATCCGATTGAGATGAAATTTTCTACACGCCTTCCTTTCATTCCAGAGCTGTCAACTGTCATAGTTTTTTTTTCTTCTTCCTCCTCCTCCCTCCTCCCCCTCCCAAAATACGTACGTAAATATATGATGATGATGATGAAAGAATCCCCGAACCAAAACGCTAGGGAAAGGGAAGAAAATGACGTGACTACACAGAATCGTCACACGGCAATCATCATCATCAAGTGCCGTGCCGGCTGGCGTAGGCGTTCATGGCTCTCTGTAGATCTCAGTCTTTGTTTTTTTTAATCAACTCTGCTGCTGATATTCCTCCATGCCACGGCAATATCAATAACAATTCATCTTTTTATGTGTAAGGAAGTTATCTACAGTCGTGTAGAAGGGAAGAACTAGACGAGTATGAATTCGGAATGGCGAACTCTCTCCCCTCTCTTCTCCTCCCTCTACCTCCTCCCTCCACCCTTCTCCTCTTCCTCCTCCCTCTCATCCCTCTCCCTCCTACCTCCTCCTTCTCCCTCTTCCTTCTCCCTCTTCCTCTCCCTTCTCCTCCATCCTCCTCCCTCCTACTCCCTCCGCCTCCTCCCCCCTCCTCCCTCATCTTCCCTCCTCCTCCCTCTCCCTCCTCATCCCTCCTCCTCCTGCCTCCCTCCTCCTCCTCCTGCCTCCTTCTCCCTCATCATCCTCCCTCCTCCTTCTCCCTTCTCCTCTTCCCTCTTCCTCCTCTACCTCCTCCTACCTCCTCCCTCCCCTCCTCCTCCCTCCACCCTCCTCCTCCCTTCTCCTCCTCTTCCTCCTCCCTTTCCTTCCTCCTTCTCCTCCCTCTACCTCCTCCTCCCCCTACCTCTTTCCTCCTCCCTCCTCCTCCCCTTCCACCTCTCTTTCCTTCCTCCCCTCCTCATTCTCCCTCCTTCCTCTCCCTCCTTCCTCCTCCTCCTTCCTTCTTCTCCCTCCTCCTCCTCCTCCCTCCTCCTTCCTCCTCCTCCCTCTCCTCCTCCTCACTCCTCCTCCTCCCTCCTACTCCTCCCTCTACCTCCTCCCTCCTCCTCCCTTCACATTCCTCCCCCTCCCTCCTCATCCCTCCTCCTCCCTCCTCCTCATCCCTCATCCTCCCTTCTCCTCCTCCCTCCTCCTCCTCCCTCTACCTCCTCCTCCCTTCACATTCCTCCTCCTCCCTCTTCCTCCTCCTCCCTCCTCCTCCTCATCCCTCCTCCTCCTTCTTCCTCCCTCCTCCTCCTCCTCCCTCCTCCCCTCCTCCTTCCTCCTCCTCCCTCTCCTCCTCCTCACTCCTCCTCCTCCCTCCTCCTCCTCATTCTACCTCCTCCCTTCACATTCCTCCTCCTCCCTCTTCCTCCTCCTCCTCCCTCCTCCTCCTCCCTCCTCCTCATCACTCCTCCTCCCTCCTCCTCCTTCTTCCTCCCTCGTCCTCCCTCCTCCCCGTCCTCCTTCCCCCTCCTCCCTCTCCGCCTCCTCCCTCCTCCTCCTCCCTCCTCCTCCTCCCTCCTCCCTCTACCTCCTCCTCCTCCCTCCTCCTCCCTCTACCTCCTCCCCCCTCCTCCCTTCACATTCCTCCTCCTCCCTCTTCCTCCTCCTCCCTCCTCCTCTCTCCGCCTCCCTCCTCCTCCTCTTCCCTCTACCTCCTCCCTCCTCCTCCCTTCACATTCCTCCTCCTCCCTCCTCCTCCCCTCCTCCTCTTCCCTCCTCATCCTCCCCCTCCTTCTCCTCCTTCTCCTCCTCCTTCTCCCTCTTCCTCCTCCCTCTTCCTTCTCCTCCTTCTCCCTCCTCCTTCTCCCTCCGCCTCCTCCCTCTTCCTTCTCCCTCCGCCTCCTCCCTCCTCCTACTCTCTCCTCCTCCTCCCTCCTCCTCCCTCTCCCTCCTCCTCCCTATCCTCCTCCTGCTCCCTTCTCCTCCTGCGTTCTCCTCCTCCCTCCTCCCTCCTCCTCCCTCTTCCTCCTCCCTCCTCCTCGCCTCCTCCTCCACCCTACTCCTCCCTCCTCCTCCTAATCCCTCCTCCTCCCTCCTCCTCCCTCCTCCTCCCTCTACCTCCTCCCCCCTCCTCCCTTCACATTCCTCCTCCTCCCTCTTCCTCCTCCTCCCTCCTCCTCTCTCCGCCTCCCTCCTCCTCCTCCCTCTACCTCCTCCCTCCTCCTCCCTTCACATTCCTCCTCCTCCCTCCTCCTCCTCCTCTCCTCTTCCCTCCTCCTCCCCCTCCTCCTCCTTCTCCCTCCTACTTCTCCCTCTTCCTCCTCCCTCTTCCTTCTCCCTCCGCCTCCTCCCTCCTCCTACTCTCTCCTCCTCCTCCCTCCTCCTCCCTCTCCCTCCTCCTCCCTCTCCTCCTCCTGCTCCCTTCTCCTCCTGCGTTCTCCTCCTCCCTCCTCCCTCCTCCTCCCACTTCCTCCTCCCTCCTCCTCGCCTCCTCCTCCTAATCCCTCCTCCTCCCTCCTATTCCTCGCTACTCCTCCTGTCTCCTCCCTCCTCCTCCCTCCTCTTCCCTCCTCCACCTCCCTCTTCCTCCTCCCTCCTCCATTTACCCAAGACAGACAGACAGTCAGACAGATAGTCGGGAACGGGATCTTATATGACTACTTATATAATTTAAATGAGATGCTCTCCACCATGGGCTGGGCCGGGTCAGACAGATAGATAGATAGACAGACAGACAGACAGACAGACAGTCGGGAACGGGAACTTATATGACTACTTATATGAATTAAATGAGATGCTCCCCACCAGGAGTTGGGCGATGCCGGGCCGGGTCAAAAAGACAGACAGATAGATAGTCGGAACGGGAACTTATATGACTACTTATATGAATTAAATGAGATGCTCCCCATCAGGGTCTGGGCGAAGACGGGCCGGGTCAGACAGACAGACAGACAGATAGACAGACAGACAGACAGACAGACAGATAGTCGGTAACGGGAACGAGAACTTATATGACTACTTATATGAATTAAATGAGATGCTCCCCACCAGGGTCTAGGCGAAGCTGGGCCGGGTCAGCTAGTAAAATATATATTACAGGATTTACTCAATTTAAATATGACTAATTTTTATATATATTAATTTGTTTTATCAATTTATTTCTTGATAACAATAAAAATTACTATCATTTAGTAGTTTTATCAAATAGGGAATGAAGCAATCGACTTTTTAAAAATATTTTTTTTTTCAAAAACCAAAGGGTAAAATATAAAAATTACTATCATTTAGTAGTTATAGGAAATGGGGGATCAAGCAATATACTTTTTTTAAATATTTTTTTTTTCAAAAACCAAAGGGTACTGAGGTAGTAGTTATAGGAAATGGGGGATCAAGCAATATACTTTTTTAAAATATTTTTTTTTTTCAAAAATCGAAGTTCATCCTAAAGTTTTCCTAGAAGCTCATCCTAAAGTTTTCCTAGAAGCTCATCCTAAAGTTTTCCTAAAAGCTCATCCTAAAATTTTCCTAGAAGTTCATCTTAAAGTTTTTCTAGAAGCTCATCCTAAAGGTTTTCTAGAAAGTCATCCTAAAGGTTTTCTAGAAAGTCATCCTAAAGTTTTCCTAGAAGCTCATCCTAAAGTTTTTCTAGAAGGTCATCCTAAAGTTTTCCTAGAAGTTCATCCTAAAGTTTTTCTAGAAGGTCATCCTAAAGTTTTCCTAGAAGTTCATTTTAAAGTTTTCCTAGAAGATCATCCTAAAGTTTTCCTAGAAGCTCATCCTAAAGTTTTCTAGAAGTTCATCCTAAAGTTTTCCTAGAAGGTCATCCTAAAGTTTTTCTAGAAGTTCATTTTAAAGTTTTCCTAGAAGATCATCCTAAAGTTTTCCTAGAAATTGATTCAGAAGTTCATCCTATTCCCAGAAGTTCATCCTAAAGTTTTGCAAAAGTTTATCACAAAGCTTCCCAGAAGCTCATCCTTAAGTTTTGCAGAAGTTCACCGCAAAGCTTTCCCAAAGGTCATCCTAAAATTTCCCCTAAATTCATCCTAAAGCTTTCTTGAACATTGACTAGGTTTGTGCAAGGAATAAAATGGCCAACGCTGCAGTCTTGTTGACTCAGAGAGCTGTTGCTGCAATAATTCATGCGGGGAAGTAGATATGGCAGATACTGCTATGGGAATTTGAAGCGTGAATCCTTCACACTAGCACATGTGCTTTCTTTTCCAGAAGAACCTCTGCAGCCAGTTGTATGAGACTATGTCAATTCCAGAGCCTCAATAGTAAGAGATGTGAAATCATGTCACCACTGGCAGTTGAACCCAGACCATTAATTGTTCACAGTTGCACTAATCACAATGCTACCACAGACCCAAGTTATTCAGATTTTAATGAAATCACTGTTTGGTATTGTGCAGGTTCCTGACGAGCCCAGCCAGCGACACTTACAAATATTTCCAGTGGAAGGTGGTCCAGCTGATGAAATCCTCTGTGAAACAGGAGGCAGAGATTGATGCAGACGATGAATGTGGAGGTAATGTTGGAAGCTGCTTTCAAAGTTTTCTGTCATAGTCTTGTCACATCCTCTTGATCTGTTACACCCTCTTGACCTGTTACACGGCCAGTTTTTTAATGACTTATCAAAAAAGAAAATTAAGTACTCTGTTTCCATGTTAACCTTGCATGATAATATTTGTAAATTGTTAATGCTGAGGAGCAAGTTGCTTTCTGCCCAAGAGCATAGTGTGTTTTCTATGGTGTGTCAGAGTACAGTGTCACATGATTATTGTCATGCATTTGTAAAGGTGTGGGCATTTGTGTTTTTAAACTTTGGCGGTCTTCAACAATTGATCGTTAGTATACTTCTTCTTCTTCTTTTTTTCTAGTGTCTCCTCTTATTTTACAGATTCAGAGGAAGGCAGGCAGCCAGTACGAAAGAAGCGCAAGTCACGCTGGAGTGAACAGAAAGCCCCATTATCTGAGCCAGGGATAGCTGCTCCAACTCTGGCAGCTCCAGGAGTTGTTCTGCCGTCTCTGGCCCCTCCAGGGATAGCTTCTGTAGGGTCAATAGGAACCTCAGTTATGCCTGGCAAGTTATTTTGTTTCATTTTGTAGTTCTTTTAGTAATACCATTTGTGAATCATGGATATTTCATGTAACATTAACATGATATATGCGAACAGGAGCAGGTTGAGAATTCTGAATTCTATTAGTGTAGTATTGTAAGAAAGAGTGTACTGAAATGTTATATAGAACCTGTTTTGCTGTATGGCAGTGGATCATGGTAAGTGAATGAACAGATTAGTAAGAGTTTGGGACAGTGAAAATGTGGCTCCTGAAACAAATGTTATGAACAGCTTGAACTGCCAGGGTGACCAATGACGATTGCCCAGAAGAGGCTAATAAAAGTAGAGCATTATATACAGCTATAAGGAGGAGACAATCAGCTTTCTTTGGTCATATAATGAGAAGAGAGGAATTGGAAAACATTGTGACGACTGCAAATATCAGTAAGAGAAGAGGTAGAGGCAGACCATGAAAGAAGATACAGACCATGAAAGAAGATACTAGACCAGTGGTTCTCAACCGGTGGGGAATTCCCCCCCAGGAGGGAATTTTAGGGTTTCCAGAGAGGGGTGGGGGAATTAAGATTATTTCAAGATCGCGTCAATACAAGAACCGATTACTTGATATTGTTTTTCCCTTCATACTTTACTGTTCTGTACATCTCACCCTTCTAAACTTCATTTTATAAAGTAATTAGACCCACAAATCACGTTTTATGTGGACGTCTAGAGTTGTTTTAGTATGTGCTATTAAATTTAGCTTCCATTATTACGTATACTGTATAAAAAGGAGGGGGGGGGGAATTTTAGGTAGGATATACGAAGGGGGGGGGGGGGGGGAATGACGTTCTGAAAATATGGTGAAGGGGGGCACGGGCCAAATTTTTAGGTAGGAAATACGAGGGGGGGGGGGGGATGATGGTCTGAAAATATGGTGAAGGGGGGCACAGGCCAAAAAAGGTTGAGAACCACTGTACTAGACTATGAAAGAAGATATTGGATGGACTGAAATGGTGGCATGGAAGAATATCAACAGCAGAGTTGATACAGTACACCTGGTACAGAGATCTGTGGAGAGACATGGACGCCTACACTAGTTGGCTGGGCACATAATAATGATGATGTAACATTGTAATGTCTTTGATACATCACGTGTATAAAACCATCTTGTTGGTAATTCTGTGTACTTGATGTGCTCTGCAGGTGTTGTCACAAACATACAGCTCGGGGGCTTAACCACAATACAGCCACACATACTCCCTCCAAGGTCTCAGATACCTGGTAAGACAGTCAAGTTTGGTCAGTTGAACATTTTCTTTTCATTGCTTTCTATTCTAGAGTATAAACTGTCAACATACAAAAACTGTCTATTGTACCTACGGTGTAGGACAGGAGGCTGAAGAATTATGGCCACCTAGCTAGTGCAGTCACCGCGATTTGTGAAGGTTAAGGTTTTCTTTTTTCCCCCAAGAGAAAAAAATCCACACCTTACCGAAGGTAAACTTTGCATGCTAGCCACTCTAGAAGCGCATAAAACCTTAGAAGAAAAAAGGTCAAGGACACTTACAGGCGTGAAGGCACATCAGGCATGTGGTGCTGGAGCTATATTTGTATAGATCAGTTGGCACTCGGTGGTCGATGTGGTCGGTTTCAGGTTTCATGTTGGCCGCTTCTACTACCCAAGACATTTCCTGGTGCCAATGTTAGGCTCAGATCAATGACACCAATCTGCCTTGATGTGGATTGTGAGCCCGCGAACACCGGACCAACAGATAAATGTCTAGCCTCTACACAACCATGGCTGACATAATGCCAGGTTGTTACATTTATAATACATTAAGTATTCTCTACAGTCTGAGGTGAGTTAAGGAAATGTTGAAAATATCACATTACGTATTTTCTCTTGTATGGTAAAATACTACAGATTGAGGTGAAGTTAATGAGAAGCTGAAAAATATTAAGACAGAAATAACGTTATTACATAAACAATTTTTTTTGTTAGTTGCATATCCTTTATAGGATGTTGCAGTCAACCCCATCATTTTTTTGGCTGTTTGTGATCTCTTTGCAAGTTTATGTTTAGTAGTTGCTATTGCTTTCTGAACGATTATATAAAATACATCGTATGAAATAATAAAAGTATAACATAATACATCTAGTGAACCAGGCGAAAAGGTAAACATGAATATAATGGCTCGAAAAACAAATTAAATTATCTGACAGCAATCAACCATAAGATCCTGTGTCATGATTTCCTGGGCTATCTTTGTGTGTCGAACAGGGGACACACAGGCTCACAAAGTTGATTTGATTTGATTTGTCCCCTGTTCTACATTAGTGCATAGAATGAAATAAGATCTTGTGTCATGATTTCCTGGGCTATCTTTGTGTGTCCCCTGTTCTACATTAGTGCATAGAATGAAATAAGATTTTGTGTCATGATTTAGTGGGCTATCTTTGTGTGTCCCCTGTTCTACATTAGTGCATAGAAGGAAATAAGATTTTGTGTCATGATTTCCTGGGCTATCTTTGTGTGTCCCCTGTTCTACATTAGTGTGTAGAAGGAAATAAGATCTTGTGTCATGATTTCCTGGGCTATCTTTGTGTGTCCCCTGTTCTACATTAGTGCATAGAATGAAATAAGATCTTGTGTCATGATTTCCTGTGCTGTCTTTGTGTGTCCCCTGTTCTACATTAGTGCATAGAAGGAAATAAGATTTTGTGTCATGATTTCCTGGGCTATCTTTGTGTGTCCCCTGTTCTACATTAGTGCATAGAATGAAATAAGATTTTGTGTCATGATTTCCTGGGCTATCTTTGTGTGTCCCCTGTTCTACATTAGTGCATAGAAGGAAATAAGATTTTGTGTCATGATTTCCTGGGCTATCTTTGTGTGTCCCCTGTTCTACATTAGTGCATAGAAGGAAATAAGATTTTGTGTCATGATTTCCTGGGCTATCTTTGTGTGTCCCCTGTTCTACATTAGTGTGTAGAAGGAAATAAGATCTTGTGTCATGATTTCCTGGGCTATCTTTGTGTGTCCCCTGTTCTACATTAGTGCATAGAATGAAATAAGATCTTTTGTCATGATTTCCTGGGCTATCTTTGTGTGTCCCCTGTTCTACATTAGTGCATAGAATGAAATAAGATCTTTTGTCATGATTTCCTGGGCTATCTTTGTGTGTCCCCTGTTCTACATTAGTGCATAGAAGGAAATAAGATCTTTTGTCATGATTTCCTGGGCTATCTTTGTGTGTCCCCTGTTCTACATTAGTGCATAGAAGGAAATAAGATCTTTTGTCATGATTTCCTGGGCTATCTTTGTGTGTCTCCTGTTCTACATTAGTGCATAGAATGAAATAAGATCTTTTGTCATGATTTCCTGGGCTATCTTTGTGTGTCCCCTATTCTACATTAGTGCATAGAAGGAAATAAGATCTTGTGTCATGGTTTCCGGGGCTATCTTTGTGGGTCCCCTGTTCTACATTAGTGCGTAGAATGAAATAAGATCTTGTGTCATGATTTCCTGGGCTATCTTTGTGTGTCCCCTGTTCTACATTAGTGCATAGAAGGAAATAAGATCTTGTGTCATGATTTCCTGGGCTATCTTTGTGTGTCCCCTGTTCTACATTAGTGCATAGAAGGAAATAAGATCTTGTGTCATGGTTTTCGGGGCTATCTTTGTGTGTCCCCTATTCTACATTAGTGCATAGAATGAAATAAGATCTTGTGTCATGATTTCCTGGGCTATCTTTGTGTGTCCCCTGTTCTACATTAGTGCGTAGACTGAAATAAGATCTTTTGTCATGATTTCCTGGGCTATCTTTGTGTGTCTCCTGTTCTACATTAGTGCATAGAATGAAATAAGATCTTGTGTCATGATTTCCTGGGCTATCTTTGTGTGTCCCCTGTTCTACATTAGTGCATAGACTGAAATAAGATCTTTTGTCATGATTTCCTGGGCTATCTTTGTGTGTCTCCTGTTCTACATTAGTGCATAGAATGAAATAAGATCTTGTGTCATGATTTCCTGGGCTATCTTTGTGTGTCCCCTGTTCTACATTAGTGCGTAGACTGAAATAAGATCTTTTGTCATGATTTCCTGGGCTATCTTTGTGTGTCTCCTGTTCTACATTAGTGCATAGAATGAAATAAGATCTTGTGTCATGATTTCCTGGGCTATCTTTGTGTGTCCCCTGTTCTACATTAGTGCATAGAAGGAAATAAGATCTTGTGTCATGATTTCCTGGGCTATCTTTGTGTGTCCCCTGTTCTACATTAGTGCATAGAATGAAATAAGATCTTGTGTCATGGTTTCCGGGGCTATCTTTGTGTGTCCCCTGTTCTACATTAGTGCGTAGAATGAAATAAGATCTTGTGTCATGGTTTCCTGGGCTATCTTTGTGTGTCCCCTATTCTACATTAGTGCATAGAATGAAATAAGATCTTGTGTCATGATTTCCTGGGCTATCTTTGTGTGTCTCCTGTTCTACATTAGTGCATAGAATGAAATAAGATCTTGTGTCATGATTTCCTGGGCTATCTTTGTGTGTCCCCTGTTCTACATTAGTGCATAGAATGAAATAAGATCTTGTGTCATGATTTCCTGGGCTATCTTTGTGTGTCTCCTGTTCTACATTAGTGCATAGAATGAAATAAGATCTTGTGTCATGATTTCCTGGGCTATCTTTGTGTGTCTCCTGTTCTACATTAGTGCATAGAATGAAATAAGATCTTGTGTCATGATTTCCTGGGCTATCTTTGTGTGTCTCCTGTTCTACATTAGTGCATAGAATGAAATAAGATCTTGTGTCATGATTTCCTGGGCTATCTTTGTGTGTCCCCTGTTCTACATTAGTGCATAGAATGAAATAAGATCTTGTGTCATGATTTCCTGGGCTATCTTTGTGTGTCCCCTGTTCTACATTAGTGCATAGAATGAAATAAGATCTTGTGTCATGATTTCCTGGGCTATCTTGTGTGTCCCCTGTTCTACATTAATGCATAGAATGAAATAAGATCTTGTGTCATGATTTCCTGGGCTATCTTTGTGTGTCCCCTGTTCTACATTAGTGCATAGAATGAAATAAGATCTTGTGTCATGATTTCCTGGGCTATCTTTGTGTGTCCCCTGTTCTACATTAGTGCATAGAATGAAATAAGATCTTGTGTCATGATTTCCTGGGCTATCTTTGTGTGTCCCCTGTTCTACATTAGTGCGTAGACTGAAATAAGATCTTTTGTCATGATTTCCTGGGCTATCTTTGTGTGTCTCCTGTTCTACATTAGTGCATAGAATGAAATAAGATCTTGTGTCATGATTTCCTGGGCTATCTTTGTGTGTCCCCTGTTCTACATTAGTGCATAGAAGGAAATAAGATCTTGTGTCATGATTTCCTGGGCTATCTTTGTGTGTCCCCTGTTCTACATTAGTGCATAGAATGAAATAAGATCTTGTGTCATGGTTTCCGGGGCTATCTTTGTGTGTCCCCTGTTCTACATTAGTGCGTAGAATGAAATAAGATCTTGTGTCATGGTTTCCTGGGCTATCTTTGTGTGTCCCCTATTCTACATTAGTGCATAGAATGAAATAAGATCTTGTGTCATGATTTCCTGGGCTATCTTTGTGTGTCTCCTGTTCTACATTAGTGCATAGAATGAAATAAGATCTTGTGTCATGATTTCCTGGGCTATCTTTGTGTGTCCCCTGTTCTACATTAGTGCATAGAATGAAATAAGATCTTGTGTCATGATTTCCTGGGCTATCTTTGTGTGTCTCCTGTTCTACATTAGTGCATAGAATGAAATAAGATCTTGTGTCATGATTTCCTGGGCTATCTTTGTGTGTCTCCTGTTCTACATTAGTGCATAGAATGAAATAAGATCTTGTGTCATGATTTCCTGGGCTATCTTTGTGTGTCTCCTGTTCTACATTAGTGCATAGAATGAAATAAGATCTTGTGTCATGATTTCCTGGGCTATCTTTGTGTGTCCCCTGTTCTACATTAGTGCATAGAATGAAATAAGATCTTGTGTCATGATTTCCTGGGCTATCTTTGTGTGTCCCCTGTTCTACATTAGTGCATAGAATGAAATAAGATCTTGTGTCATGATTTCCTGGGCTATCTTTGTGTGTCCCCTGTTCTACATTAATGCATAGAATGAAATAAGATCTTGTGTCATGATTTCCTGGGCTATCTTTGTGTGTCCCCTGTTCTACATTAGTGCATAGAATGAAATAAGATCTTGTGTCATGATTTCCTGGGCTATCTTTGTGTGTCCCCTGTTCTACATTAGTGCATAGAATGAAATAAGATCTTGTGTCATGATTTCCTGGGCTATCTTTGTGTGTCCCCTGTTCTACATTAGTGCACAGAATGAAATAAGATCTTGTGTCATGATTTCCTGGGCTATCTTTGTGTGTCCCTTGTTCTACATTAGTGCATAGAATGAAATAAGATCTTGTGTCATGATTTCCTGGGCTATCTTTGTGTGTCCCCTGTTCTACATTAGTGCATAGAATGAAATAAGATCTTGTGTCATGATTTCCTGGGCTATCTTTGTGTGTCCCCTGTTCTACATTAGTGCATAGAATGAAATAAGATCTTGTGTCATGATTTCCTGGGCTATCTTTGTGTGTCCCCTGTTCTACATTAGTGCATAGAATGAAATAAGATCTTGTGTCATGATTTCCTGGGCTATCTTTGTGTGTCCCCTGTTCTACATTAGTGCATAGAAGGAAATAAGATCTTGTGTCATGATTTCCTAGGCTATCTTTGTGTGTTCCCTGTTCTACATTAGTGCATAGAATGAAATAAGATCTTGTGTCATGATTTCCTGGGCTATCTTTGTGTGTCCCCTGTTCTACATTAGTGCATAGAATGAAATAAGATCTTGTGTCATGATTTCCTGGGCTATCTTTGTGTGTCCCCTGTTCTACATTAGTGCATAGAAGGAAATAAGATCTTGTGTCATGATTTCCTGGGCTATCTTTGTGTTTCTCCTGTTCTACATTAGTGCATAGAAGGAAATAAGATCTTGTGTCATGATTTCCTGGGCTATCTTTGTGTGTCTCCTGTTCTAGATTGTTATGCCATCACACTGTTAGGAAGATGTAGAACAATGTAAACATTTATTGTGGAAGTGTATGGTGAATTTTATGACAGTGTAAGGCAGTCACATAATATATACATTTGTGTGTGATGTGTGCTACACTCATCATGCTTTGTCTCATATTCTGTGTCTGAAGTCAACTAAACTCATCATGCTTTGTCTCGTATTCTGTGTGTGAAGCCTGCTAAACTCATCTTGCTTTGTCTCGTATTCTGTGTGTGAAGTCTGCTAAACTCATCTTGCTTTGTCTCGTATTCTGTGTGTGAAGTCAACTAAACTCATCATGCTTTGTCTCGTATTCTGTGTCTGAAGTCAACTAAACTCATCATGCTTTGTCTCGTATTCTGTGTGTGAAGTCAACTAAACTCATCTTGCTTTGTCTCGTATTCTGTGTGTGAAGTCAACTAAACTCATCATGCTTTGCCTCGTATTCTGTGTGTGAAGCCTGCTAAACTCATCATGCTTTGTCTCGTATTCTGTGTGTGAAGTCAACTAAACTCATCTTGCTTTGTCTCGTATTCTGTGTGTGAAGTCTGCTAAACTCATCATGCTTTATTCGTATTCTGTGTGTGAAGCCTGCTAAACTCATCATGCTTTGTCTCGTATTCTGTGTGTGAAGTCAACTAAACTCATCTTGCTTTGTCTCGTATTCTGTGTGTGAAGTCTGCTAAACTCATCATGCTTTGTCTCGTATTCTGTGTGTGAAGCCTGCTAAACTCATCATGCTTTGTCTCATATTCTGTGTGTGAAGTCAACTAAACTCATCATGCTTTGTCTCGTATTCTGTGTCTGAAGTCAACTAAACTCATCATGCTTTGTCTCGTATTCTGTGTCTGAAGTCAACTAAACTCATCATGCTTTGTCTCGTATTCTGTGTCTGAAGTCAACTAAACTCATCATGCTTTGCCTCGTATTCTGTGTGTGAAGCCTGCTAAACTCATCATGCTTTGTCTCGTATTCTGTGTGTGAAGTCAACTAAACTCATCTTGCTTTGTCTCGTATTCTGTGTCTGAAGTCAACTAAACTCATCATGCTTTGTCTCGTATTCTGTGTGTGAAGTCAACTAACCTCATCTTGCTTTGTCTCATATTCTGTGTGTGAAGTCTGCTAAACTCATCATGCTTTGTCTCATATTCTGGACAGTTCCAAAACCAGTCAGCATGCAGGACTATGCTAGAAAAGTGATTGGAAGTGACTCAATATCAGAGGAGCAGCTGAAACAGATCAGAGAGCAACAGGAGGTTAGTCTGTTTCCCACCTCCAAAGTTGCTTTCTCTATTCTTACGACCCTTTCACACACCTCAAGGTGTACTGAGCCAGTCACATTTTCTTGTAGACCAATCGGCATCCGATGGATGATGTGATCATTATCATGCCAGCCGCCTTGTCTTCTCACGACATTTCCTGGTACACATTTTAGGCTGAGCCAACCTGAGTGCCCATGTCAATTTTTTTTTTAAATGTCTTGATGGGTATTCATATACACGAGCATCAGGCCGGTAGGCAAGCCACGGCTGCCAGCCTCCAGCTGTGGTAGAAACAACCCACCTAGAATGGTATCAGGGTCTGTAAAAATGGTGGCTGTTTGTAGCATTGACATGATGTTTGTAACATTGAATTGATGTTTGTAACATTGATATGATCTTTGTAACATTGACATGATGTTTGTAATGTTGAAATTATGTTTGTAATGTTGACATGATGTTTGTAACTTTGACATGATGTTTGTAACTTTGACATGATGTTTGTAACTTTGACATGATGTTTGTAACGTTGAAATGATGTTTGTAATGTTGAAATGATGTTTGTAACTTTGACATGATGTTTCTCATCTCATCTCATCTCATCATGTTCCTCTTGTACCTTGCGGTGTCGAGGTGAAGTATAAACTTCGTGAGAGTGCCCGGTTATGGGCTTCGTATATCGACATTCCCATGGATTCTGTTATTCCCTCCGTCCAACGTTTACGTGGTCGGCCTCTTCCTCTGTTTCCATCTGGTCTGTACATCATTGCTTGTTGTGGCAAGCTGTTGGCTGGTAGCCTATTTGCATGGCCAAACCATTTGACTTGCTGCTTTCTAATAAAATCTAGAGCAGCTTTAACCCCCACTTTAGTCCTGATTTCTTCATTTCTGATCTTATCTCTTCTTGATACGTTGAGTATTCTTCTCAGGAACCTCATTTCTGTTGTTGTGATTTTTCTTTTCTCTTTTTCTGTCATTGTCCAGGTTTGGCATTGGTAGCACAGAGTTGGTAGGAAGATTGTGTTGTAAAGTGCTTTCTTAGTAGTTATTGATACATGTTTGTTCTTTAGTATTGGTGCCATTTGTCCAATGAGTTGATTTGCCTTATTGCACCTATTTTCAGAACTCGTCTTCTGATCTGCCATTTGATGATATTATACTTCCTAAGTACTTGAAGCTCTTTACTTGTTTCAAGGGATGTTCGTTTAGGTGAATTGTTGCTGTTTGTTCTTCTTTAGTTATAGTCATTACCTCTGTTTTGCTTGTGCTAATTTTCATGTTATGTTCCCTACACATTTCGTTTAGACTATTCATGTGGTCTTGTAATTCAGCTTCTGATTTTGCTATTAGTGCTTGGTCGTCCGCAAACAGGAGTTCTCTAATGGTTAGATTTGCAGATGGTTCTTCTTCTGTGTTCTCATCATGCGGTATTCTTGCTGTCTCTGCTTGGCTGGTTTCTTTACATATGTTGTCTATATATGTTATGAACAAGAGAGGGGACAGGACACAACCTTGTCGTACTCCAGATCTTATGGTAAAGGGTTCTGAGTGTCCTCCAGTTGCTCTCACTATGCATTCACTGTTGTTGTATAAACTTCTACATAGGTTTGTTAGATGTGTACTCACGCCATATTGTTTAAGGATTTCCCACAGCTTGTTTCTATCTACCCTATCAAATGCCTTTTCTTGGTCGACAAAGGCTAAGTAGAGTGTTTCATTGAATTCAATTGATTTTTCTATAAGTTGTCTAAGAGCAAAAATGGTGATGTTTGTAACATTGAAATGATGTTTGTAACTTTGACATGATGTTTGTAACATTGAAATGATGTTTGTAACATTGAAATGATGATTGTAACATTGAAATGATGTTTGTAACATTGACATGATGTTTGTAACATTGAAATGATGTTTGTAACATTGAAATGATGTTGTAACATTGACATAATGTTTGTAACTTTGACATGATGTTTGTAACATTGAAATGATGTTGTAACATTGACATAATGTTTGTAACTTTGACGTGATGTTTGTAACATTGAAATGATGTTTGTAACATTGAAGTGATGTTATACTTCACAAGTGAGGCTTTAGTCATAAAGAAATAACAAGTATATATATATACTTTATAGGCCAGTTCATGGTTGGCTGTGGATGTGGGCTGTTTATTTGATACGGTGTGAAATACCTGGTCTCGGACCATTGCTCTTTAGTTGCCTTGTACGATATTCTCAGGAGAGTCAAGAGGTAGAGAAAAGAAATCCTGGACTAACAATCGGAAATGGATAGGCTATCACTTTAACACGGTTACACATACTGCTAAAGATAGAGAACCTTGGGAGAGCCTGGCCATGAGTGCACCCATTGTGGCAACCTGGGAACTCGCATACAGGGAAACAAGTAGAAGGCATTCAGATTAGAATGTGAAAGTTTGTGAAATGTATTGGTCATAAAAGTTTGTTAGATTGTGCAATCTGAAGACAGCAAGCTGATGTTAGAAGTCTTGTAGCTTGAATACACAAGGACAGTGATTTGTCAGAAGTGCTGGTTGTTTCTGTGGCTGATATTTTCCATGTCCTTGACCTGCAGATGAACTTTATGTATGAGCTGGTGATGGCCCAGAAGAAGATGCAGGAGCAGGCCATGATGGCAGAGATCGAAGGTGTCAAGGTTAAACGGAAATATGAATACGATTCCGATGAAGAAACAGAAGGCGGAACATGGGAGCACAGGCAGAGAGCCAACGAGATGGAAGCAACAAAAGGTTTGTTTCTTGAGTTCTTTGTCTTGAGCTTAGTTAGTGTATGTGTTTGTGACGTGGCGAATGTTAGTATAATCTGCTGTTGTTTCTTTGTCTTGAGCTTAGTCAGTGTATGTGTTTGTGAGGTGGCGTATGTTAGTATAATCTACTGCTGTTTCTTTGTCTTGAGCTTAGTTAGTGTATGTGTTTGTGAGGTGGCGTTTGTTAGTATAATCTACTGTTGTTTCTTTGTCTTGAGCTTAGTTAGTGTATGTGTTTGTGAGGTGGCGTTTGTTAGTATAATCTGTGTCTTGAGCTTAGTCAGTGTATGTGTTTGTAAGGTGGTGTTTGTTAGTATAATCTGTGTCTTGAGCTAAGTCAGTGCGTTTGTTAGTATAATCTTCTGTTGTTTCTTTGTCTTGAGCTTAGTCAATGTATATGTTTGTAAGGTGGCGTATGTTAGTATAATCTTGTTGTCCTTGTGAGTTAGTATATATTAGTAGAATCAGCTATTGTGAAAAATTAAAACACCATGTTTGTATATTCTGTGATAAATTTTTTCGCTTTGAACTGAAGCGTAGTCTGTACACATGCTACTACTGGGGCATGCACTGGACTGATTTTTGCATGTGGATTAGTTTTCCTTATTACCAGTGTTCCTCCGCCATCAGGCGAACCCACTCTGACTTCTGTGGTGCTTGTAATTTATGTCTCCTAGTCAATGACGAGAAGTCAGCATTTTAGTCCAGCTGACCTATGTAGGGGTTGAGCCTGCTACCTCTGCATCAGCACACAGGAAGTTTATAACTGAGTGCTCTCACCCATTCAGCCAAGCTCACCTCCAGTGATACGTGTTGACATAAACAGAGAGTCATGGGGAGGGGGGCAGCACCGGTGTCAGTAGTTTGCTGGCTTTCTGGGATGGACTTGGCCAGTGTCAGTATTTGTGTCAGATCAAATTGTCGGTTTTCTTCCTGTGTAAGTTTATGTGGCGCATGGGAGCATTCACAGATAGACAGGAAGATGGAAAACAACTCAAGTGCCATTGATTGTATTGAGTGTCCGCCTGAGTATTTAAATACATTAGGAGAGTTTCTCTTTGTTAGAGACTGGAAGTCAGCTTGTTTCTGTTCAGTTTTTATGCTATTTATGCTTGAAAGCCTATTTATGATGTCTGTGTTTCTGTGGTGTAGCTGTAAAATTCACTGAAAATACTTTGCGACAAATATTAGTGTCAACTTGTGGAGAATTTGAGTAGTGGGGCTACTGGCCATCGAGTCATCGAGTCATAGAATAGGTCAATGACTGCTATGATAAAACATTAGATGTCAAACTCCATGGAAGCCTGCAGGATCTACAGAAGACACGGCATTTCATGCAGGGCACAACATTTCAAATATATAGACTGGTTCCTAGCAGGTGAAAGAAAGAATGGAAAGTGGGCTGTGGAAGACAACTGATCACCAACTTCATGCCCTAGGGGGTGTGTAAGCATAAGCACATCCTACTTATACAACAGTATCTGTATCTGGCTGATGTTTACCTTAATCTCGGTGTTGATTTAGTTGAGCTATTGAGTTAAATAACCTCGACACTGCAAAGTACAAGAGAAACGAGATGAGTTGAGATCAATAACATTGAGGAAAATTAAAAATAAAATTGAGGAAAATGAAAAGAAATATTTTCGGCATGTGAACAAACATGAATGTCTGCAAAAGATAATTAAGGGTTAGCGGGGAAACAGAGAGGGTGAAAACCACAGTGTCAATGGATGCAAGATGTGGTAGATAATTTACACATAACAGCAACAGAGGCAGGACATCTGACTTCTGATAAACACTTCGAAAGACTTATGTTGGGAACAGTTTTACATGGGACGAACCACTGGATGATGATGGTCATGCAAGTTTGCTCTTTTATGTTGTTGTGGAGACTTAAAGAGTGTTCTTTTATGTATTCTTATCTGTTGTTATAGACTTCTGATTGTTCTTATACTGACAAGCTTGTTTTAGAGAATTGTATTCATTTATGTACAGACTATCATGTTGTTTTAGAGAAATGTGATTGTTCTTATACTGACAAGCTTGTTTTAGAGAATTGTATTCATTTATGTACAGACTATCATGTTGTTTTAGAGAAATGTGAGTATTCTTGTCTGACAGGCTAATCTTAATCTGTTTTAGTGTGGGCAGAAAAGTTAACCTCAGGAGCTCGGGGTAAACATTTCCTGGGAGATTTTCTTCCACCAGACGAGCTGGAAAAATTCATGGAGACTTTCAAGGTAAGTATATGTCTGTGTGCTTCTTGAATGTGAAGGGAATATAAAGAATTATCATTGTCTAGTCTACATTCTGTTCATTCTTTGTCTTTTTCTGCCTTTTACCTCCCAGTGAAGCATAGGCCCTCAGCACACTCACACCCAGCCCTTTGCAGACTTGCTCATCATTGGTTGCACTTTGAAGCTGAAGTATGGAGTGGTCAATCTCAGGCCAACCCTCCTAAGTCTCTTCCTAAGGCAAGCATGTTAGGTTACAGTTATTCTTCCTTTCCCTGGTGGGCCCGGTAACACACGCACACCAGCAGCATTCCTGTCCAGTCAGCTGACAAAGATTGATGAGCAGGGAATTGACTGTCATTATCTAACTAACAAGCCAGGGGAGATAATACGGGAAATAGAGGCACTCACCTGAAATTATTTTGGGGGCATTTACTCGCTTTGAACTCAAGCGTACTGCATACACAGTACTTCTAGTAGCACTCATGTTTGCATGTTGATTAGCTTTTCCTATTACCAGTGAACTTCGCTATCAAGCAGGCTCACTGTGACTTCTGAGGTACTTGTAATTTACGTCCCCAAATCGTGGACAAGAAGTCATTTTAGTCCAACTGATCAGTGTAGGGGTTGAACCCGCTACCTCAGCATCAACATGCTGGAAGTCTAAGAGCCTGCACTTTTATCCATTCAGCCATGGCGACCTTGAGTCTCTTGAAATGAAAGCAGGCCTGTGTTTCTAGGAGGATAGATTTCTAGTATAGCCCTTAGGCTTAGGGCTCTTGATTATTGACTCACCTTGTGTCAGATCCAAGAATCCCTGAAATTGTGTGTTCACATTTAAGCAGAAGCAGAACCTGGTGTAATGAAAAGGCTTAGTAGAAAGTGGACAAGTAGGGACAGACACAGTGAAACACAAAACGCTGCTGCCTTATAGGTAGATGGGATAATCGCAGGCTAGGAAAGGCAGACCTGAAAATATGCCTGCTGAAATTGCATGTACTGGGTCACAGGCTTGAGAGAATAGCGTAATATAATACATTTTGTAATCGCCATGCAGTTTTATATTACTGGTTCTTCTTCATGTGTTTGGTCTGAAACAGGCATGGGTGATCATGACTATCCGCTGCGTGTCTTTGATATTTTAATGAAGCTGGTGTTGCTAATATTATTTGTTGCCCAGCTCGTAGCTTTCCACTGAATTTTCTTCTGTTTCTCTTGCTCAGGATTTTCCTACGTTAGGCTAATTGCTCTATTCCATTTCTTCTGTTGATATTTCCCATAATGTTAATTTGTCTTAATATTAGTTACAAAACTCAGTGTATTAAGAAGAGAGAAAATCGGACATGATGAAATCAGGAGTAAAGTGGATGTGCTGGCAGCGCTAGATTTCATTAGAAATTAATCAGTAAAATGCATAACTAGGCTACCAACTGTCAGTATACCACAACAAGCAATGATGTACAGACCAAATAAGACTCAGAAGAAGAGGGCAACCATGTAAACGATGAACAGAGTGAATAATAGAGTCCATGGAAATCACGATTTATCAAGCTCATAAACAGGCACTCTCCAGCTGTTTATGCTTCACTCAACACTGCAAGGTAAAAGAGGAACAAGATGTTGATGATTGGTTACATGTGTATATTTTGACAGTACAGTTAATTTAATAATCTCTTGTATTTTAGACACTTTTGTGAAAATGGAATCTATATTTCTACTGTGATTAGGCCTTGAAAGAAGGAAGAGAACCAGACTACTCAGAATACAAGGAATTCAAGCTGACGTGTGAGAACATGGGCTACCAGATGTTGGTCAAGCTTGGGTGGAAGGAAGGCACCGGGTTGGGAGCCCAGGAGCAAGGAATCACAAAACCTGTCAACAAGTAAGTCATCGGCTGTTGTCAGAGTGCCTGATGTTATTGTCAGTGCTTCACTGTTCCCCGTGTTATTGTCAATGTGTCACAGCGCCTCGTGCAATTATCAGGATTCCACTGTTCTTGGTGTTATTGTCAGTGCTTCACCGTTCCCCGTGTTATTGTCAATATGTCACAGCGCCTCGTGCAATTATCAGGATTCCACTGTTCCTGGTGTTATTGTCAGTATACTGTCAGTGAAACTATAGTAAATTTTATATGTTCATCTGCTGTTAACGTTAGTAGATGTAACTGGTTTCTGAAATCAGCACT
This sequence comes from Cepaea nemoralis, assembly GCA_014155875.1. Lineage (NCBI taxonomy): Eukaryota > Metazoa > Mollusca > Gastropoda > Stylommatophora > Helicidae > Cepaea > Cepaea nemoralis. The sequence goes on from JACEFZ010001900.1 coordinate 795,179, forward strand.
GCCATTTTAAGTACTCTTAAAGGAACAGATAGTGCCTGGGTGTCACTGTTTCATCTCATCTCATCATGTTCCTCTTGTACCTTGCCGTGTTGAGGTGAAATATAAACAGCGGAAAGTGCCCACTTATGGGCTTCATGTATCGATATTCCCATGGACTCTGTTACTCCCTGCGTTCATCGTGTACGTGGTCAGCCTCTTCTTCTGCTTCCCTCTGGTCTGTACATCATTGCTTGTTGTGGTGTATTGTTAGTTGGTAACCTACTTGCATGGCCAAACCATTTGACTTGCTGCCTTCTAATAAAATCTAGTGCAGCTATTTTAAGTAAGTACTCTTAAAGGAACAGTGTCAGTGCTGTCACTGTAAGTACTTTTAAAGGAACAGTCAGTGTCTGTGCTGTCACTTAAGTACTTGGGGAGCAAAGTTATCTCATGAGCAACAATTATTTTCAGTACAAAGGAAAAGTTGCACTTTAGAACATGAAAAGTATCTTATGCTGTAAGTCATTACCATTGCATGTCAGAGAGCATTGAAGTGTTATACAGAACCTGTTCTGCTGAATCATGGAGTATAGATGAACAAATTAGGAAGAGATTGGAGACAGCCAAGATGTGCTTCCTGAAATAAATGTTACAAATACCTTGGACTGTCACAGTATAGAAACGATTGCCTGGAAGAGGCTCATGAAATAGAACATTGTATGCAACTATAAGGAAGCCTGAGTGTCAGGTCTTAGTCAGATATGACTGAGCTACTGTATGACAGTAGACGGTACTACCTGCTTTCTGTTAGCACCGACTGTTGGTCGGCGCTTACCAAACCCGACACCCCACATTGTGCCAACGGCTATGGGCAGAGGAGTGAAATTGGGAGGGAAAGTCACAGAGTTCTTTAGTCATGTAAGGAAAAAAGAGACATTGGAAAACAGCATGATGTTAGGAAAGATTAGTGGGAGAAAAGACAGAGACATGATGTTGGATGGACTGAGACTGTGGCAAGGAGGTGTATCAGCACCAGAGTTGATCCACAACACCAAGAACGGAGATCTGTGGAAAGACATGAATGTCTATGCCAATTGGCAGGCCACAGGATAATGGCTGTTTTCAAATTTTGGTGAGTAGAGGTTTGCACCTCAGGTCTCTGATGTATGTATAGAGCTTTAACTATTGGCAATGTTTTATATATGCTCAGTAATGTGATAATTTCTATGGAAACATCATCAGAGGAAACACAACCGTTGAAGGCCGTGGGTTGGGAGTTGATCGACCAGCAGATTTGACCAAGGATGATGATGAATTTGATGCCTACCGCAAGAGGATGATGCTGGCTTACAGGTTCAGACCCAACCCTTTGGTGAGTGACCATGTACAAGTGGATGTTCATTTGACTTGCATTTGTGAACATAATTGTGATTTATTATTCTTTTGTTTCTCTAGAAAGTTGACTGTCTACAATGTTGTCTCTTGTATGAACTTGCACTGTTTTCTTTAGCTCCCTCAGTGGTCCATAGAGTTCATTTTGCACTTTTGTTTCTCTAGAAAGTTGACTGTCTACAATGTTGTCTCTTGTATGAACTTGCACTGTTTTCTTTAGCTCCCTCAGTGGTCCATAGAGTTCATTTTGCACTTTTGTTTCTCTAGAAAGTTGACTGTCTACAATGTTGTCTCTTGTATGAACTTGCACTGTTTTCTTTAGCTCCCTCAGTGGTCCATAGAGTTCATTTTGCACTTTTGTTTCTCTAGAAAGTTGACTGTCTACAATGTTGTCTCTTGTATGAACTTGCACTGTTTTCTTTAGCTCCCTCAGTGGTCCATAGAGTTCATTTTGCACTTTTGTTTCTCTAGAAAGTTGACTGTCTACAATGTTGTCTCTTGTATGAACTTGCACTGTTTTCTTTAGCTCCCTCAGTGGTCCATAGAGTTCATTTTCCACTTTTGTTTCTCTAGAAAGTTTGACTGTCTACAATGTTGTCTCTTGTATGAACTTGCACTGTCTTCTTTAGCTCCCTCAGTGGTCCATAGAGTTCATTTTCCACTTTTGTTTCTCTAGAAAGTTGACTGTCTACAATGTTGTCTCTTGTATGAACTTGCACTGTCTTCTTTAGCTCCCTCAGTGGTCCATAGAGTTCATTTTCCACTTTTGTTTCTCTAGGCCAGAAGATTTGCCTAGATATGGCATATTTTGGGCAGTCCTGGAGTATGTGCTCTGCTGTCTGTGGTGCCAATCCACACGTGAACATGGCTGATTTGTCAGTCTTGAATTCTGTATACATGTGGTTGTGTAATCTATTGTGTCCTGAGTAATTGTCACTAAGCAAGTGGATATTGCATGTGTTACTGTGACCCTAAGGGAAACAAAGAACAGTACCACTGTAAGCTCCATACATGGTGTAATAAGTGCCTACGGTGGGTTTGCGTGAGACTGACCACCTCAGAGCTTAGAAGAACACTTTAGCTGTAAAATTCAACCACCCATGAACAAGTTACAATGGGCTTTGCATGAGTTGGTTGAAGGCTATGCTCCATTGGACGATGAAAGGCAGGAGGTGAAGAAGAATTGAGTTGAGTCAAGAACTGACATCACAGCACTCTGGTCATTCCCTCATCTTCAGTAGGCAGTGAAGAGTCCCAAGACTAATGGTGCCAGTAGCAGTCTGATTATGTGTCCATCTGGCCTTTCCTTGAGTCCTGAGTGTTGGCCAGACCCTCTGGTCACTCCCTGCAGCCCCTTTCTCTCCAGGCCGTGATGATCTCTCTGTTGTTCTGCATTATACACACAATCACAAAGGACCCTAGCCATGTCAGCCTTATGCACCAATACCCAAACGAGCTGTTAGATGAAGAAGAAGTAGACATTGCATGAACTAAGTAAACCTGTGCTCTCAGTGATGGGTGAGTGACTATTTTATTGAATAATGATTGGAGGTCATCAAATGGGAAAGGAGTTAGTTATATGTAGAGATCACTAGACAAGGTATATTTAAAATAAAAAATCTATGGACACACTGGAGATTGAAACATGTAACTCCAAATAGGTATCAAAACAAGGAGAGAGGTTGCTACCGGGCAGGAACTTAAATCTGAATGAACACAAAATTATAACGAGGAAGCTTGATGGAAGGAAAACACACACAGACACGTGAATGTTTTGACCAAAGTCTTTATTAGCAAAAAAAAAATAAAAAATCAGAATACTTAGGTTGAATACTGAAGTGCTATCATAATCCTAGAAAAGTAATTTAATGAATTAAAAAACACTTTGAATAGTTCTATTGCCTTGCTGAGGAAACGGTAGGTTTAAATCTGTGTTTTGTTGTTCTATGGTGTGTTTTCTAATATCTATTTCTTGACCATTCTGAGAGTGCTAGTCAATACTGACTAATTTGTCTGATTGATGATAATTTTGTCTTGGTGGCATAGTGATCGGTGTAAGACAGTGCTCCAGGGCCAGTCCCCTGCAGAAGTAGGATAAAAAATGTAAAAATGGGTGCCAGATAATATTCAGAATCTTCAGGATGTGAAATTGTGGCACAGAATTGTGCAGCATTCTGTGGAGGGAATATAACGGGACAAAGAACTAGTCACTTCACCTCAGATGTTATTGCCTAGAATATGTGAAGACCTAACACTTCACACCCCTTGGCAGTACCCATTGTGGACTACCCTTACAAGGGTCATCCATGTGAGAATGATGTTGACAGCAGCAGGATATGGTAGTGCAAAATAGAGAACAGAAAGGTGTTAGGACCCTGTCGGGGAAATAAGTACAAAACAGCAGATACTATACATCCTTGTGAGGTGTAATATATGTCATTTAAACTTGTTTCTCTGCAGGATCTAGAATACATTTTTCTGGTCTCCATTTTGTATTTGAAGTCAGGTGGCCATGTATAAACCTCACCTTGAAGAGGGTCTGAATTCAGGGCTACCAGACTGGCATTGGGGTGCACTAACCACCACACCACCTGGCCCACACCACACCACCTGGTTCACAGCACTTGTCTCCTTAGTTAAGCATGCATTTAGGTGGGGGGAGGGGAGGTATTTGTTGTTACCCTCATACTGCTCTGGCTAGTCAAGGACCTGTAGAGAGTTTGAGATGAATACTGGGTTTTTTTTCTTTGGAGTTTGAGATGAATGCTGGGTTTTATCTTTGGAGTTTGAGATGAATGCTGGGGTTTTTCTTTGGAGTTTGAGATGAATACTGGGGTTTTTTTCTTTGGAGTTTGAGATGAATGCTGGGTTTTATCTTTGGAGTTTGAGATGAATGCTGGTTTTTTTTTCTTTGGAGTTTGAGATGAATACTGGGGTTTCTTCGAAATTGTTTGGTTCCTTCATAACAGAGATGTCTGTCCAGGTGTTTTGACTTTATGGTAAACAGGGGTGTTGAAAGCTGTTGCTTTCCTACAGCAATATCAATTGGGGAACGTTGAGGCCACTAAGACAGGTATTGTCTGGCAGTCATAGAATTAGAAGACAGAAGTAGAGATTAGAAGACACACTAGTTAAAAAAAAAAATGAAAGCTATAGCCACCGATCAGGATTTGAACCTGTCACCTCCAAATGATGACGGCGCCTCGCTGCAGGAGCAAGTGTACTTCAATGCATGACCAACTAGACATCCCTAAAAAATGTGTCTTCAATAGCCAGGTCTATCAACCAGTAACATTTACTACAGCTAGCAGTATCTGTAAGTGTACAAGATAAGACATTGTATGTAAGTGTACAAGATAAGACATTGTATGTAAGTGTACAAGATAAGACATTGTATGGTTGGCATTGATTTCATCACCTTTGTTTTCTATTTCTTTCAGAATAACCCAAGGCGGCCGTATTATTGATTCAAGACAACATACGATTTTGAGAAGCTTTTGTAAATGTCTTAAATTTGATTGAAGATGTTTGCTGCAGTGGCGATGCTCACATCATGTCTTGACATGTTGGTGTCATCACTAGTGGTAATGCTGAAGAACTGAGTTACTGTGACGTGACAAATTGGGACATGATTGCATGTGGTGGGGATGGTCACATCTTAAGGATTGAGATGTGAAACTGTTTTTATAGACAGACTGAAATTGTGATTTGACAGATTGAGATCAACTCATTATGTGAAATTGTGACATTACAGATTGTGTCTGTAAGTCATGTGATGTTAAGTTGTGACATGACTATGGTTTTAAGTCATGTCATGTGAAATTGTGGCGTGACAGATTGTGACTAAGTCATGTGATATGAAATTGTAACTTGGCAGATTGAGACTTTAAACTATGAAATTGTGACACAGAATAGGGCACCATTCGTGATAGTGCTGATGATTTGAGTTATTGTGAGGTTGCAACTGGGATTATGACTAAATTAGTGAGGAGTTTCACATCTCATGTCATGTGAAATTGTGACTTGACAAATTGAGACTAAACAGTGTGATGTGAAATTGTGACTTGACAGATTGGGACATTCAGGATTGCTGACTAGCCAGATTTCAGGATTGTATAAAATATTATAGTGAAAAGCATTTGTGGTTTTAGCTTGTAGATAAAACTGAATGTTGTGTGTGTTTTCATACATCCCTGTCAGATGTAAAATCATGCGTATGTTTAACCTTCTGTGTACTAATAATGTTTGTATGTGAAGTGTGTGTGAATGTCATTATCATCATGTGGCTGAACATCTCTCATCACAGCCCGCTGAACAGATTCTTGATGCTTTCCCAGTTCCTCTGCCTCATGTAGTTTTGTCCCTAAGTTGTGCTCAATGTCCCGTGTCTGTCCTCATGCAGTTTTGTCCCTGATGTGTGCTCAATGTCCCGTGTCTGTCCTCATGCAGTTTTGTCCCTGATGTGTTCTCAATGTCGCATGTCTGTCCTCATGCTGGTCAATCCCTGCCCCCAGGAACCATGCCTTTCATCACTGTTCTTTCCCAACCACTGATGTTCAATACGGCCAGACTGTTTCAGGTCCCAAGATTTGCTGTGTTTCTCTGAAGTTATCAGAAATATTTCACATCTTTGAGGTGTAGTGTGTAATTTTGATTCAAGTAAACATGTTCGGTCATGCTGGTCAAGCTGGTACACAAGATTGTACTGTATAAATTCCTTCAAGAGACACATACAAACAGAGATTGAATGGAAAAATTAGACGCAAGACAGTCAAGATTTATTGGCTATGTTATGAGGAGAAATGGATTTGAAAATGTTGTGACAACTGGCAAAGCTTGATGGGAAGAGAGCAAGAGGAAGACAAATGGATAAATACCTTGATGGTTTGACAGCATGGTGTGGTCGGGACATGACTCCAGACCTGATTCAAGACTGATGACCGTGTGAGATGGCAAACCATACTGCCCATGCCTCTTGGCGAGGCACTTGATGATGATGATGATTATAAATTGTGAGGTCAGCAAGGATGCACAGAGATCAGCATGCCCGCCTGCTAGTTCAGTGGGCGCGTGTTCAAATCCCCATTGAGGTCAGGATTTTTTCAGATCTGGCGTGGGCTGTCTAGGAGCTATGGTAGCTAGTGAGGGCATACCTGGCACAATGTTGACCACATGACCCAGCCAGTGCCAGCTGGTATATAAAACTATGGAACTAGCACCATCATACTCAAGTATGTCTCAAGATGCATAGAGGGGTCCTGGACTTGTCCTGCTGGCTGTATACATTGTGGTTGCTGGTCCTCAATGCCATACTCTCGTGATCTGTATTCTTGAGTGCATCAGATATCCAGTTCATGTTACTGACATTTGTTTGTGACTTCATCTGTTAGTCGAATGCACACGACATGGGAATGTTGTGTGTGACATGGGATTGTTGTGTGTGACATGGGAATGTTGTGTGTAACGTGGGAATGTTGTGTGTGACATGGGAATGCTGTGTGTGACATGGGAATGATGTGTGTGACATGGGAATGTGTGTGACATGGGAATGTTGTGTGTGACATGGGAATGTTGTGTGTGACATGGGAATGCTGTGTGTGACATGGGAATGTTGTGTGTGACATGGGAATGTTGTGTGTGACATGGGAATGTTGTGTGTGACATGGGAATGATGTGTGCGACATGGGAATGATGTGTGCGACATGGGAATGTTGTGTGCGACATGGGAATGATGTGTGCGGCCATCACATCCAGTTATGGCAGAGTAGTGGTTATTGCACTGACTTATCAACCTAGTGGTCTCAGTTCAAACAGCCAGCAGTTGTGGCAGGCCCACCCCTGGGTAATTCTCACTGGTTTAAATAGTGTCACATTCACTTTCTGCAGTAGTATACAAAATTTTACTTAAGAAATCAAGATAGATAGTGAGTCCAACAAATTATGGTTTAGAATGAAATGGATGGATGAGACTGAAGGGGGAAGATTGGATTCACACGTGCCCTGACAGGGCAACATCTACGTCGTACAATGTGAGGATTGGTGCAGTGGGAGAGGAGTTGGCAGGTAGTTATAGAAGATATTGTTGAGTAGGTTGTTTTAATAATACACACCGCTGAATGAGTGCAGCCAGGTGAGAGACCAGGTTTGATGGGAGGGGCCAGATCATCACAGAGCAGAGTGGACCATATTCAAGAATGACATCCAACATGAAATGGATGTGGAGGTGGTCACTGCAGCTTTGAGATGACTTTCTGTAGCTCCATTCAATAAGGCAGTCATCATAATTAACTCTCGTTCAGTGTTCTGAAAGGTTCAGTCTGGATAATTCTGGCATGAACGGTTGGTACTCACACAGTCACCAAAACTACCCAGGTCGGTGTATGTGGTTGGTACTCACACAGTCATCAAACCTACAAGAGCTGAAATTTCCAAGCCAGGTCGGTGTACGTGGTTGGTACTCACACACTCATCAAACCTACAAGAGCTGAAATTTCCAAGCCAGGCCGGTGTACGTGGTTGGTACTCACACACTCATCAAACCTACAAGAGCTGAAATTTCCAAGCCAGGCCGGTGTACGTGGTTGGTACTCACATACTCATCAAACCTACAAGAGCTGAAATTTCCAAGCCAGGCCGGTGTACGTGGAAATGAAAGGGTTGGTCTCCAGGTGCAACACTGAAGTTGAACAAGAAAGATGCCATGCTGTCTATGTATGGTCACTTCTTGCGGTTATAAACACAAATCAATGACTACATGCGGTTGTGATTGATGGAATCAAGAGTCCTGCTGAACAAAAAGATCATGGTAGAACAGTGGTTCTCAACCGGTGGGGAATTCCCCCCCAGGGGGGAATTTTGAGTATTTCCAGGGGGGGGGGGGGGGGGGGGGGGGGGGGGGAATGAAGACATTGTCAAATTGGCTTCAGGACCACACAAAATATGATCGGGATATTAAGCGTACTCGTGACGTTAAATCCCCCAATTATTTCAAGATCGCGTTAATACAAGAACCAATTACTTCATATTGTTTTCCCTCCATAATATACGGTTCTTTTCCTTCTACCTAGCCTCTATGATTTAGGTTGCCGTATTTTACCAGCGATTTTATTTGCGGTAAGTTACGTTTTTTTGTTATTGCATCTCCGTTTTAATGAGGTTTAGAGTACTCATCCGATTATTTCAAGATCGCATTAAAACAGAAACCGATTACCGATTTCTGAACGTCCGGCTCAGATACTTTTCCATAAGAAACTGATGCAACGCGATCCGCTGGCGAATCTCGCGCAGCTGTGTTTCATACCTGGGTATACGGGATTACGAACAGCGTCCTTAACACCTTCATCAGGGAGACTGGCATATATATATATATATATATATATATATATATATATATATATATATATATATATATATATATATATATATATATATACCACCGTCTCCGTGGCCTAAAGGCTTGCCAGCGGTGACCGATTTAACAGCTGACCACATCGTGCTGGGGTTTTAGCATGTTGGTATTGGAGCCGGTCGTTCAGAAATCAATGACAAACTACTGAACGTAAAACTTGCCCAGACATCAACAACAGCAGTAAAATGCTGGTGTTGACAACGATGTACTGTAAATAGGATATGCAATATTATTGTGTGTGTGTGTGTACGTACGTACGTATATATGTGCGTGTGGGTGTGTATACACGTCTGTGGGTGTTTATGTGTGTTGATCTTGACTTTATCGTTTTATATTTATAGAATCTGAATCCCATGATGAGTGTCAAGAAACGAAAGTATGACCTGTCTTATTTGAATTATGGATTGACAAATATCGTCATCAACGGAGAAGAACGACCTCAGTGTGTTATTTGTAGTAAAAGTTTGTCAAATGATTCTGTGAAACCGACACAGTTGAGGAATCATTTGTTGAATGTTCATCCCCGGGAAAGTTAACCCGGTCAACAAATGCCCGCAGAAGTCGGATGTGTCGGCCTAACGGCGCAAGAACGCAGCTCTGCTGTAAACAGGCACAACGCAATCACGTCCGAAAAAAAACTCCGGATGAACGAAGAAGAAGAAGAATGTTCATCCTCAATACAAGGACAAGGACAAAACCTATTTTGAACGTCTTGGGAATGCTGTCAAAAGGATGAGACGTGATTTAACAGGGATATTCCAAGAAACAAACCAAAAGGTTACTGAAGCTTCCTATGTCGTAGCACTGGAGATAGCGAAGCAGAAAAAACCACATACAATCGGGGAATCTTTGATCAAACCTTGTTGTCTCAAGATGGTGGAAATTGTGTTGGGAAATGAATCAGAGAAAAAACTTGCAGCGGTTTCACTATCAAACGACACTGTTCAAAGGAGGATCAGCGATATGGCTAATGACATCAAGGATCAAGTTGTGCAAGAGATCAAGTCTGCAGCATTTGGGCTGTATTCAATTGAAACTGATGGATGAATCGACTGATGTGGCATCGTGTTCTCAGTTGATAGTGTTTGCAAGGTATGTGCATTCAGGATCATTTAAAGAAGAACTTCTTTTTTGTTCTCCTCTTGAAACAACTACCATGGCCTCTGATATTTTGGAAAAGGTTTCATCATTCCTTGAATCAGAAAATTTTTTATGGGATAATATGTGTGGGTGCTGTACAGATGGAGCACCAGCTATGTTAGGGACCAAATCAGGATTTCAAGTTAGTGTGAAGAAATGTGCCCCAAAAGTGAAAGGCATTCATTGCATGATCCATCGTCAAGCACTGGCCTCCAAAACACTTCCAGCTCCTTTGGGGAAGGTTTTGGATCAAACCATTCAGATAGTGAATTTTATCAAAGGAGGAGCTCTCAACTCACGGCTTTTTAAGCAGTTATGCGTTGACATGGATGCAGGCCACCATTTGCTTCTTTTCCACACAAATGTTCGATGGCTGTCAAGAGGAAATGTAACTGCGCGAGTATATGAGCTGAGAGACGAGCTCAAATTATTTTTGAAGTTCAGGGTAAAATGGACTTTTTCGCCTGGCTGGATGATGAGGAATGGATCATGCGCCTTGCCTATTTAGTTGATATTTATTGAGCAGTTGAATAAACTCAATCTTCAGATGCAAGGAAGGAATACAAAAATCATACAATTTGTGGATGCCTTGAGAGCTTTTATGAGCAAGCTGGAAAACTGGAAAAGAAGGTCAATATGACAAATGTCGCAATGTTTGAGAAGCTGTCATCCGTTCTCGTTGTTGATGGTAAAGACCAAGTACTTCCACAATTTGCAAAAAATGAAATTGTGCAGCATTTGACAGCGCTAGAAAATGAATTTGAGCGATATTTTCCTGAACTTAGTGATGATGAGCTGGATTTGGTGCGAAACCCATTCAAATTATCAGTTGAAAAAGTTTCTGATGATTCATCATCATCTTCCACTTCTGCCGTCAAGCGTCGTGGGGAGGAATAATTTGCGTTCCAGCGCCCGGTGGACGGCACTGGATAGTGTCATTCCGTGTTGTTGTACAATGTCTCTGATGTCGTCAATCCATTTTCTTCTTGGACGTCCTCGTGGTCTCGTCGCAGATGATCTTTGATGTAAGGCCAGTGATGGTAGTTGCTGATGTTGCATTCTAACAACATGGCCAAACCACTTGATCTTCTGTCTTTCAATAAATGTGGCACAAGGTGTTGATCCCACAGTCTGTCTGATAGTAACATTTCTTACTTGGTCTCGGATTGTTAAGTTGGCAGCTCTCCTCAGGCATCTCATTTCGCAGGTGTTGATTTTGCGAAGGTGTAATTTGGATAAAGTCCAGGTTTGAGATTGGTAGCATAGGGTTGGTGTGAATATGCTGTTTATTATCTGTCGTTTTGCGGACATGGGTATGTTTGGATGTTTCAGTAAGGGTGACAGTTGATATGTAAGTGCACTAGCTTTTTGACATCTGATTTCAATTTCTCTGTCTAATCTGCCATCTTCTGTGATCATACTTTCAAGGTATTTGAATTCTTTAACTTGTTTCAGAGGTGTGTTATTTATCTGTATACTTAGTGGGCCTGGCGATCTGCTAACTTGCATTACTTCGGTTTTGGCTGTGTTTATACTCATATTGTATCTGCTGCAGGTTGAACTCAGATTAGTAATATGATTTTGTAGTCTGCCCTCGCCGCTGTAAAACAGGCACTGATCATCTGCAAATAGAAGTTCATGTATTCCCTGTGGGTCAGTTGTTTCATCAGGAGTAAAGAGTTCTAAATTTTCTGAATCTGGTCTGTCTGATGATTGTCAAGATGAATTTCTGAAGCTGAAAAATGATTCGGGGGCAAGGGATGTTTTCAGTGAGAAACCAATCACGGAAGTTTGGCCTTTAATGTGCAGTTCATACCCAAAAGTGGCAGAAAAAGCAATCCGTGCATTGCTTCCATTTGCGTTAACATATCTTTGTGAGTCAGGCTTTTCAGCTCTGCTAGAAATTAAAACGAAACGACGCAACAGATATTTTTTTTCCCCCGCGTTTCCATCCTGTTTCAGGATATTGCGGTCAACACCAGCATCTTTCAGCTGTATGTTGATTCCTAGACTAGATTACGCTCATCAGCACGCCACGACTTTCTGAGCGACCGGCTCCATACTCTCATAATTCACTTTTGCGATTCGAACCACTGCTAATTCTCGTCGCGTGATGCGACGAGAGTATTCGGGGTTAGCGGAGAAAGCTGCTAACCCCTCGACGCAACAGATTAGATGTTGAAAATGATCTCCGTTGTGCCCTTTCAAGCACTCCTCCGCGTATTTCAGAATTGCTGCGGGAAAAACAATCACAGTGTTCTCATTGATTACAATTTTCATTTAAATTACGAATCTACAATATCCAGGTATTGTAATGAGCGTTTTGTTTGATGAAGCACAATTTCTGGCATCCTGGTGTCGTATATTAAGTTGACATTTTAACTGTTTGTTTATTGTAGTATGATTAATGTGCTGTTTAAATAAAATATTGCGAATGTAAAAATGCTTCTATTTAAGTTTTAATATCCATCAGCATATTCATTTGCTATTAACTGTAGAAAACTACACTATAAAATGTATCTTTACATGTGAAGGTTATGTACAACTATGGAAGAAAATAAGTATTTTCACTATTATAGGCATGTTTTTTTTAATGCACCTTTTGAGGCTGACAATTTTGGAAAGTTGGAAAAGGGGGGGGGGGGGGGGGGGGGGGGGGAGGGGGGGGGGGGGGGGGGGGGGGGGGGGGGGGGGGGGGGGGGGGGAAAGGTGGGGGGGGGGGGGGGGGGGGGGGGTGGGGGGGGGGGGGTGGGGGGGGGGGGGGGTGCTCCTATCCAACTGGGCTGGTGACTGGAAATATATAAGGGGGGGGCTCAACATCCTCTGAGGGTGACAGCTCATTAAGGCTCCTCTTACACACCGTACGACACAATGGACAAATGGTGCTACACACCACATGTTTATGGCTGTGGTCAGTGCACATGTTTATGGCTGTGGTCAGTGCACATGTTTATGGCTGTGGTCAGTGCACATGTTTATGGCTGTGGTCAGTGCACATGTTTATGGCTGTGGTCAGTGCACATGTTTATGGCTGTGGTCAGTGCACATGTTTATGGCTGTGGTCTGTGCACATGTTTATGTGCTGTGGTCAGTGCACATGTTTATGGCTGTGGTCAGTGCACATGTTTATGGCTGTGGTCAGTGCACATGTTTATGGCTGTGGACAGTGTCGTGCTAGCCACCTTCACTTCCCCAGACATGTCCTGGTATCTATTTTAGGTTGAGTCGATTTATAATATCTTAGTCCACTCCAGTGAGGATTGAACCCATGCCCAACATGCTGGCAGACCAGTGTCTAGCCACTGTGACTTGAGTCAGCTTGTTCTGCTGTCTTCACTTGTGATGATTGTGTGTGAGGAAGTAATATATTTACAATTATTCACTATATTTCTATTAGATGTTCTTGGTATTGTTATAATTTGGTTTTGTATATTTACACAAGTATTATGATTTGGTTATGTAAAGCTGTTTATAGTTTGTTGTATGATTTACAAGCAAATGTTGGAGACTTTGAAGTTAGAATTTACTAGGAATTGTTGGTTTAATGTCATGTCAGTGATAATTTGAAATTTATGCACTCCAGGTTAGAAGAGCTCAGTTAGGACACAGAGTTGAAGTGATTTCTGCGAAGGAAAACTTTGTATCTGTTTGGTAGAGTTTAAGCTGCTGTTTTGTGTGGCAGAGGTTCACGTCCGCAGCAAGCAGCTGACTGGTCCTTGGCAGAGGCCATGAACGTTGTGATGAACACACAAGGCCACAAAGTTTATTTTTCCCAACAAACTGAAGAAAAAATAACAAATTCAGAAATAAACTAGAGTTTATTTTCTAACAGTAGAAACAGGAAATACTGCTGGATCAGGGGAATGTTAAAGAAATATGTCCGGTTTTTCATGTTTTACACGTATAAGTAATGTCTTCTAGCAGGTAGGGTAAACCTAATTAATATGGCATGAAATCTACATTTCTGCACACATTTCATGCTTCAATTCTAGACTCATCACAATTGCAGTTTTTGTTTGTGGCATATTATGAGAAGAAATAAACTGGAGAACTTGGTGACAACTGGCAAGACTGAGGGGAAGAGAACAAGGGGGAGACGGGAGATCCGGATGGCTTGGCCACGTGGTATGGTCGAGACACAAACACAAAACTGATTCACGACTCTGGTGATTGTGTGAGATGGTGAAACATGACCGCCCACACTTATTGGCATAGCACATGATGATGATGATGAATTGTAAGATACACATTTGAAATGCTTCAGCTTGTGAACTTATAATTCACAAATAAAATCAGAAACTCCAATAAAAAATAGTATACAAATATTAAAGGGTAAGTGATGAAGGAAGCTATTCATTCACTCCCCACAAAAAATATTACAGTAATGAAATACCAGTCACACAAACTTTGAACATAAATCTGTCTACATTCTAGATTTTAATTGGACATTAAAATAAATGTCAAGTCAGCTTGGCCGAATCGATAAGAGCGCTTGTCTCTAAACTTCCAGTGTGCTGATGCCTATCTAGCGGGTTTAACTCCTACATGGTCAGTTGAACAAAAATGTTGACTACTCATCCTTGACTTGAGGACGTAAATTACAAGTACCTCAGAAGGCGGAGTGGGGGTTGCCTGATGGCCAGGGACACTGGTAATAGGGAAAGCTAATCCACAAGCAAGAATCAGTCCAGTGCACTAGAAGTAGTAGCACATGTGTGGACTACGTTTGAGTTCAAAGCAAGAAGAAAATTCAGTTATATGATCATCAGTGATAAGTTTATATTCATCAGTAGATTAAAGTTCCATTGTTGAAATCTGGTTAAGTAAGAATAAAATCCAGTTATATGATCATCAGTGATAAGTTTAGTCATCCCGTAGATTAAAGTTCCATGTTTAAAATCTGGTGTAATTAAGAAGAAAATCCAGTTATATGATCATCTTGATAAGTTTATATTCATCCAGTCGATTAAGTTCCATGTTTAAAATCTGGTGTAAGTAGAAGAAAATCAGTTATATATCATCAGTGATAAGTTATATTCATCCAGTAGATTAAAGTTCCATGTTTAAAATCTGTGTAAGTAAGAAAAAGCCGGTATATGATCATCAGTGATAATTTAATTCATCAGTAGATTAAAGTTCCATTGTTTAAAATCTTGTGTAAGTAAGAAAAATCCAGTTATAAATGATCATCGTGAAAGTTTATATTCATCCAGTAGATTAAAAGTTCCATTGTTAAACGGGTGAAGTAAGAAGAAATCCAGTTTATATGATCATCATTGATCAGTTTTATTATTCATCCAGTAGATTAAAGTTCATTGTTTAAAATCGGGTGTAAGTGAGAAGAGCATCCTCCAGTTATATGATCATCAGTTGATAGTTTATATTCATCCAGTGGATTAGAGTTTCCATTGTTTGAAAATCTGTGTAAGTAAGAAAGAAATCCAGTTATATGACATCAGTGATCAGTTTATATTCATCCGCGATTAAAGTTCATTGTTTAAATCTGGTTTAAGTCAGAAAGAAAATCCAGTTATATGACATCAGTGACAGTTTTATATCATCCAGTAGATTAAAGTTTCCTGTTAAAATCTGGTGTAATTAAGAAGAAAAATCAGTTATTGGCATCATGATCGTTTATATCATCCAGTAGATTAAGTTCATTGTTTAAAAATCTGGTGTAAGTAAGAAAAGAAAATCCAGTTATAATGATCATCATGATCATTTGATTTCATCCAGTAGATTACGTTCCATTGTTAAATCTGGTGTAAGTAAAAGAAAATCAGTTTATATATGATCATCAGTGATCAGTTTATATTCTCCAGTAGATTAAAGTTCCAATTGTTTAAATCTGGTGTAAGTTACGAAGAAAATCCAGTTATATATCATCAGTGGTGCATTTATATTCTCCGAGTAGATTAAAGTTCCAGTGTTTAATCTGTGTAAAGTAAGAAGAAAATCCAATCCAGTTATATGTCATCATGATAAGTTTATATTCATCCAGTAGATTAAAGTCCATGTTTAAATCTGGTGGAAGTAATAAGAAATCCAGTTATATGATCATCAGTGATAATTTATATTCATCCAAGTATATTTAAGTTCCATTGTTTAATCTGGTGTATTAAGAAGAAAATCCAGTTTATATGATCATCAGTGATAAGTTTATATTCATCCAGTAGATTAAGTTCCATTTTTTAAATCTGGTGTAAGTAATAAATTCAGTTATATGATCCATCAGATGGATCAGTTTATCTTTCATTCCGTATATTAAGTTCTTGTTTAAAATCTGGGTGTAGAGTAAAGCAATTTCAGTTATATGATCATCAGTTATAGTTTATAGTCATCCAGGAGATAAGTTCATTGTTTAAATCTGTGTAATTAAGAAAAAATTCAGTTATATGATCATCAGTGCATCAGTTTATATCATCCATAAATTAAGTTCCATTGTTTAAATCTGGTGTAAGTAGAAGAAAATTCAGTTATATGATTCATCAGTGATCAGTTTATATTTCATCCAGATAGATTAAAGTTCCATTGTTTTTAAAAATCTGGTGTAAGTAATAAGAAATCCAGTTATATGATCATCAGTGATCAGTTTATATTCATCCATAGATTAAAGTTCCATGTTTAAAATCTGGTGTAATTAAGAGAAAATTCGGTTATATGATCATCAGTGATCAGTTTATAATTAATCCAGTAGATTAAGTTCCATTGTTAAAATCTGGTGTTAGTAAGAAGAAAATCCAGTTATATGCTCACAGTGATAAGTTATATTCATCCAGTAGATTAAAGTCCATGTTTAAAATCTGGTGTAAGTAAGGAAAGAAAATCCGTTATATTATCATCAGTGATAAGTTTATATTTACATACCATAGATTAAGTTCCATTGTTTAAATCTGTGTAAGTATAAGAAAATCCAGTTGTAATGATCATCATGTGATAGTTTATATCATACCAGTAGATTAAGTTCCTTGTTTAAAATCTGGTGTAAGTAAAAGAAAATCCAGTTATATGATCATCAGTGATCAGTTGATATTCATCCAGTAGATTAAAGTTCCATGTTTAAAATCTGGTGTAATAAGAAGAAACTCAGTATATGATCATCTGATCAGTTTATATTCCTCCAGTAGATGAAAGTTCCATTGTTTAAAATCTGGTGTAATTAAGAAGAAAATCAGTTATGATGATCTCAGTGATCCTTTATATTCATCAGTAGATTAAGTTCCATTTTTAAAATCTGGTGTAAGTAGAAGAAGATCCAGTTATATGGGCTCATCAGTGATCATTTTATATTCATCCAGTAGATTAAAGTTCCATTGTTTAAAATTCTGGTGTATGTAAGAGAAGATTCCAGTTTATTATTCATCAGTGATCAGTGTTATATTCATCCAAGTAGATTAAAGTTCCATTGTTTTAATCTGGTGTAAGTAAGAAGAATCCAGTTATATGATCATCAGTGATCGATTTTATCTTCCATCCAGTATATTAAAGTTCCTTGTTTAAAATCTGGTGTAAGTCAGAAGGAGAAAATCGAGTTATATGATCATCAGTGATCAGTTTATATTCATCCAGTAATATTACAGTTCCATTGTTTAAAATCTGTTAATAAGAAGAAAATCAGTTATATGATCATCAGTGATCAGTTTATATTCATCCATAGATTAAAGTTCCATGTTTAATCTGGTGTAATAAGAAGAAACTCCGTTATATGATCATCAGTGATCATTATAGTTCATACCGTAGATTAAAGTTCCATTGTTTTAAAATCTGGTGTAATTAAGAAAAAAATCCAGTTATATGATCATCATGATAAGTTATATTCATCCAGTAGATTAAAGTTCGCATTGTTTAAAATCTGGTTTAATAAAAAATCCAGTTATATGCTCATCAGTGATAAGTTTATAATTCGTCCAGTAGATTAAAGTTCCATTGTTTAAAATCTGGTGTAAGTAAGAAAAAAATCCAGTTATATGATCATCATGATCATTTATATTCATCCGTAGATTAAAGTTCCATTGTTGAAATCTGGTGTACGTAGAGAAAATCCGTTATATGATCATCAGTGATAAGTTTATATTCATCCAGTATATAATAAAGTTCCAGTGTTTAAAATCTGGTGTAAGTGAGAAGAAAATCCAGTTATAATGATCATCAGTGATACGTTTATATTCAGTACCCGTAGATAAAGTTTCCATGTTTAAATCTGTGTAAGTAAGAGAACATCAGTATATGATCCTCATGATAAGTTTATATTCATCGCAGTAGATTATAACAGTTCCATTGTTTAGAATCTTGTGTAAGTAAGAAGAAAATCAGTATATGATCATCAGTGAATAAGTTATCTTCATCCAGTAATTAAAGTTTCCATTTTTTCCAATCTGGTGTAAGCAGAAGAAAATCCAGTTATATGATCATCAGTGATCAGTTTATATTCCTCCAGTAGATTAAAGTTCCAATTGTTTAAAATCGGTTGTAAGGTAAAGAAAATTCCATTTATTTATCATCAGTGATAAGTTTATATTCATTCCAGTAGAATTAAAGTCCATTGTTTAAAATCTGGTGTAAGTAAGACGAAAATTCAGTTTAGATGATCTCAGTGATCAGTTTTATATTCATCATTCGGTAGAATTAAAGTTCCATTGTTTAAAATCTGGTTAAGCAAGAAGAAATCCAGTTATATGATCATCAGTGATCATTTTATATTCATCCAGTAGATTAAGTTCCATTGTTTAAATCTGGTGTCAGTAAGAAGAAAATCCAGTTATATGATCATCAGTGATCAGTTTATATTCATCCAGAAGATTAAAGTTCCATTGTTTTAAATCTGTGTAAGGGGGGTTAAAGGAAAAGAAAATCCAGTTATATGATCATCGTTGATAAGTTTATATTCATCCATTAGATTAAAGTTCCTTGTTTAAAATCCTGTGTAAGTAATAAGAAATCCAGTTATATTATCACTCAGTGATAAGTTTATATTCTCATAATTAAAGTTCCATGTTTAAATCTGTGTAATAAGAAGAAAATCCATTATAATGACCATCAGTGATAAGTTTATATTCATCCAGTAGATTAAAGTTCCATGGTTTAAAATCTGTGTAAGTAAGAAGAAAATCCAGTTATATGATCATCAGTGATAAGTTTATATTCATCCAGTAGATTAAAGTTCCTTGTTTAAATCTGTGTAAGTGAAGAAGAAAATTCAGTTTATATGATCATCAGTGATCAGTTTATATTCTCCAGTAATTAAGTTCATTTGTTTAAATCTGGTTTAAGTAAGAAGAAAATTCAGATATATGATCAATCAGTGATCAGTTTATATTCATCCAGTAGATTAATGTTCCTGTTTAAAATCTGGTGTAAGTAAGAAGAAAATCCAGTTATATAATCAGTGATCCGTTTATATTTCACCAGTAGGTTGAAGTTTCCATTGTTTAGAAGCTGGTGTAGTAAGAAGAAATTCAGTTATATGATCATCAGTGATCAGTTTTTTATTCATTCATCCATTAATAAAGTTCGCATTGTTTAAAATCTGGTGTAAGTAAGAAGAAATCAGTTATATGATCCTCATTGATAAGTTTATATTCTCCAGTGAGATTAAAGTTCCATTGTTTAAAATCTGGTGTAATTAAGGAAGAAAATCCAGTTTATGAGCCTCAGTGATCAGTTTATATTCATCAAGTAGATTAAAGTCCATTGTTTAAAATCTGGTGTAAGAGAGAGAAAATCCAGTTATATGATCATCACGTGATCAGTTTCACTATTCATCCAGTAGATTAACGTTTTCCATGTTTAAAATCTGTGGTAAGTAAGATAAAACCAGTTATATGATCATCATGATCAGTTTATATTCAGCCAGTAGATGAAAGTTCCATTGTTTAAACTCGTGTAATAAGAATAAAATCCAGTTATATGATCACATGATAGGTTTATATTCATCCAGTAGATTAAAGTTCCATTGTTTAAAATCTGGTGTAAGTAGAAGAAAATCCAGTTATATGATCATCATGATCAGTTTTATATCATCCCTAGATTAAAGTTCCATTGTTTAAATCTGGTGTAAGTAAGAAAAATCCAGTTATATATCATCAGTGATCAGTTATATATTCATCCAGTAGATTAAAGTTCCATTGTTTTACATCTGGTGTAAGTAAGAAGAATCCAGTTATAATGCTCATCAGTGATCAGTTTATATTCCATCCCAGTAGATTAAAGGTCCATTGTTAAAATCTGTGTGATTAAGAAAAAAATCCCGTTATATGATCATCAGTGATAAGTTTATATGCTCTTAGATTAAAGTTCCATTGTTTTAAATCTTGGTGTAAGTAAGAAGAAATCCAGTTATATGATCACAGTGATCAGTTGTATTCATCCAGTAGATTAAAGTTCCATGTTTTAAAATCTGGTGTCAGGTCAGAAGAAAATTCAGTATATGATCATCAGTGATCATTTTATATTCATCCAGTAGATTAAAGTTCATTGTTTAAAAGCTGGTGTAAGTAAGAAGAAAATCAGTTATATGTCATCAGTGATCAGTTTTATTCATCCAGTAGATTAAAGTTCCTTGTTTAAAATCTGGTGTAGTAAGAAGAAAATTCAGTTATATGATCATCAGTGGATCAGTTTATATTCATCCAGTAGATTAAAGTTCATTGTTTAAAATCTGGTGTAAGTAAGAAGAAAATTCCGTTTAGATGATCATCAGTGATCAGTTATATTCATCCAGTAGATTAAGTTCCATTGTTTAAAATCTGGTGTAAGTCGAGAAAATCCGTTATATGATCATCATGATCAGTTTATATTCATCCAGTAGATTAAAGTTCCATTGTTTAAAATCTGTGTAGTAAGAAGAAATTCAGTTATATGATCATCATTGATCAGTTTATATTCTCCAGTAGATTAAAGTTCCATTGTTTAAAAATCTGGTGTAAGTAAGAAGAAAATCCAGTTATATGATCATCAGTGATCAGTTTATATTCATCCAGTAGATTAAAGTTCCATTGTTTAAAATCTGGTGTAAGTAAGAAGAAAATCCAGTTATATGATCATCCGTGATAAGTTTATATCATCCAGTAGATTAAAGTTCCATTGTTTAAAATCTGGTGTAAGTAAGAAGAAAATCCAGTTATATGATCATCAGTGATAAGTTATATTCATCCAGTAGATTAAAGTTCCATTGTTTAAAATCTGGTGTAAGTAAGAGAAAATCCAGTTATATGATCATCAGTGATCAGTTTATATTCATCCAGTAGATTAAAGTTCCATTGTTTAAAATCTGGTGTAAGTAAGAAGAAAATCCAGTTATATGATCATCAGTGATCAGTTTATATTCATCCAGTAGATTAAAGTTCCATTGTTTAAAATCTGGTGTAAGTAAGTAAGAAATCCAGTTATATGATCATCAGTGATCAGTTTATATTCATCAGTAGATTAAAGTTCCATTGTTTAAAATCTGGTGTAAGTAAGAAGAAATCCAGTTATATGATTCATCAGTGATGCAGTTTATATTCACCAGTAGATTAAAGTTCCATTGTTAAAATCTGGTGTAAGTAAGAAGAATCCAGTTATATGATCTCAGTTGATCAGTTTATATTCATCCAGTAGATTAAAGTTCCATTGTTTAAAATCTGTGTAAGTAAGAAGAAATCCAGTTATATGATCATCAGTGATCGTTTATATTCATCCAGTAGATTAAAGTTCCATTGTTTAAATCTGGTGTAAGTAGAAGAAATCCTTTATGATCATCAGTGATCAGTTTATATTCATCCAGTAGATTAAAGTTCCATTGTTTAAAATCTGGTGTAAGTAAGAAGAAAATCCAGTTATATGATCATCAGATGATCAGTGTTATATTCATCCAGTAGATTATAAACGTTTCCAATTGTTTTAAAATCGGGTGTAAGTACGAAGAAAATTCCAGGTTGATATGATCATCAGTGATCAGTTTTCATATTTCATTCCCGTAGACTTAAAGTTCCATTGTTTAAAATCTGGTGTAAGTAAGAAGAAAATCCAGTTATATGATCATCAGTGATAAGTTTATATTTCATCCAGTACGATTAAAGTTCCATTGTTTAAAATCTGGTGGTATAGAAGAAAATCCAGTTCATAGGATCATCAGTGATAATTTTATATGCATCCAGTAGATTAAAGTTCCATTGTTTAAATCCGTGGTGTAAGTAAGAAGAAAATCCAGTTAGTATGATCATCAGTGATCAGTTATATTCATCCAGTAGATTAAAGTTCCATTGTTTAAATCTGGTGTAAGTAAGAAGAAAATCCAGTATATATGATCAATCAGTGATCAGTTTATATTCATCCAGTAGATTAAAGTTCATGGTGTAAAATCTGGTGTAAGTAAGAAGAAAAATCCAGTTATATGATCATCAGTGATCAGTTTATATTCATCCAGTAGATTAAAGTTCCATTGTTTAAAATCTGGTGTAAGGAAGAAGAAAATCCAGTTATATGATCATCAGTGGATCAGTTTATATTCATCCAGTTAGTAAAGTTCCATTGTTTAAAATCTGGTGTAAGTAAGTAAGAAAATATCCAGTTATATGATCATCAGTGAGAAGTTTATATTCATCCATAGATTAAAGTTCCATTGTTTAAAAATCTGGTGTAAGTAAGAAGAAATCCAGAGTTATATCGATCATACAGTGAGGAAGTTTATACTTCATCGCAGTAGATTAAAGTTCCATTGTTGAAAATCTGGTGTAAGTAAAGAAGAAAATCCAGTTATATGATCATCAGTGATCAGTTTATATTCATCCAGTAGATTAAAGTTCCATTGTTTAAAATCTGGTGTAAGTAAGAAGAAATCCAGTTATATGATCATCAGTGATCAGTTTATATTCATCCGTAGATTAAAGTTCCATGTTTAAAATCTGGTGTAAGTAAGAAGAAATCCAGTTATATGATCATCAGTGATCAGTTTATATTCATCCAGTAGATTAAAGTTCCATTGTTTAAAATCTGGTGTAAGTAAGAAGAAAATTCCAGTTATATGATCATCAGTGATCAGTTTATATTCATCCAGTAGATTAAAGTTCCATTGTTTAAAATCTGGTGTAAGTAAGAAGAAAATCCAGTTATATGATCATCAGTGATAAGTTTATATTACATCCAGCTAGATTAAAGTTCCATTGTTTAAAATCTGGTGTAAGTAAGAAGAAAATCCAGTTATATGATCATCAGTGATCAGTTTATATTCATCCAGTAGATTAAAGTTCCATTGTTTAAAATCTGGTGTAAGTAAGAAGAAAATCCAGTTATATGATCATCAGTGATAAGTTTATATTCATCCAGTAGATTAAAGTTCCATTGTTTAAAATCTGGTGTAAGTAAGAAGAAAATCCAGTTATATGATCATCAGTGATAAGTTTATATTCATCCAGTAGATTAAAGTTCCATTGTTTAAAATCTGGTGTAAGTAAGAAGAAAATCCAGTTATATGATCATCAGTGATAAGTTTATATTCATCCAGTAATTAAGTTCCATTGTTTAAATATCTGGTGTAAGTAGAAGAAAATCCAGTTATATGATCATCAGTGATCAGTTTATATTCATCCAGTAGATTAAAGTTCCATTGTTTTAAAATTCTGGTGTAAGTAAGAAGAAAATCCAGTTATATGATCATCAGTGATCAGTTTATATTCATCCAGTAGATTAAAGTTCCATTGTTTAAAATCTGGTGTAAGTAAGAAGAAAATCCAGTTATATGATCATCAGTGATCAGTTTATATTCATCCAGTAGATTAAAGTTCCATTGTTTAAAATCTGGTGTAAGTAAGAAGAAAATTCCAGTTATATGATCATCAGTGATCAGTTTATATTCATCCAGTAGATTAAAGTTCCATTGTTTAAAATCTGGTGTAAGTAAGAAGAAAATTCAGTTATATGATCATCAGTGATCAGTTTATATTCATCCAGTAGATTAAAGTTCCATTGTTTAAAATCTGGTGTAAGTAAGAAGAAAATTCAGTTATATGATCATCAGTGATCAGTTTATATTCATCCAGTAGATTAAAGTTCCATTGTTTAAAATCTGGTGTAAGTAAGAAGAAAATTCAGTTATATGATCATCAGTGATCATTTATATTCATCCAGTAGATTAAAGTTCCATTGTTTAAAATCTGGTGTAAGTAAGAAGAAAATCCAGTTATATGATCATCAGTGATCAGTTTATATTCATCCAGTAGATTAAAGTTTCATTGTTTAAAATCTGGTGTAAGTAAGAAGAAAATCCAGTTATATGATCATCAGTGATAAGTTTATATTCATCCAGTAGATTAAAGTTCCATTGTTTAAAATCTGGTGTAAGTAAGAAGAAAATCCAGTTATATGATCATCAGTGATCAGTTTATATTCATCCAGTAGATTAAAGTTCCATTGTTTAAAATCTGGTGTAAGTAAGAAGAAAATCCAGTTATATGATCATCAGTGATCAGTTTATATTCATCCAGTAGATTAAAGTTCCATTGTTTAAAATCTGGTGTAAGAGATACCTCTAGCATTGATATGATAAGGAGGGTGGGAATCGGAGCATCCCTGCCACCAGACAGATGATGTATATTAACAAGGTAACTGAATTGAACAAGTAACAATCTTCGGACTCTGCACAGGACATAACAGGTTGGAAAGCTTATGATATTGTAACTGTGGGATTGACAAATAAAGATAGAAGATATTGGTAATATAACTGTGGAATTGGCGATATAATTTTAATTATAAAATATTAAAATATATCTCTGAGATTGGTAAAATGACAGCTAAACATTGACAGAAAGAGTTCAACATACACAAAACAGAGAAAAATTACTTTGGCTTACACCCACTACATTTGAGCACAATCTGGAGATTTCAACAACCCCTACTTTCTGTAAATATATTTAGTTGATGACTGAAGGTGTACAAAGAAAACCCATGTTTTGGAATGTGATTTTTCAAGGGTTGTCTGAAACATTTGTGTGTGTATGTGAGGGTTAGGTAGGTAGATTGGTAGGGTTAGGTAGGTAGGTTGGTAGACCCACTCAATCTGGGTTAGACAATGAGGAGAAAATCCCTGCTCACTACAGGTGTGTACATAACAGTCACATGAAGACAAGAAAAGAGGTTGGCATGGCCAAGAGGTTTAACACGTTCAAGTTAAAAAAAAAAAAAAGTTAACTTCCTGCATGCTAACAGTGGGGTGCTGGGTTCATTCGACGTCAGTCAGTCGGACTCAAACATTGACTTGCCATCAATACTGTTTATACTGTTTACCATGAAATTGTGTAGTGAATCACACACAGCCAATAGCAGCTGGGGTTGATTGCAATGTCCTTCCTGAAAAGGATAAGCAATGGGGGAAAAAAGGAGAATGAGAGGCTAATATAAAGAGCATGGCCATCTTGTTACATGGTCTCTCAGTCACTTCAGAGGCAACAGAAAACTGCAGACAATCCTGTCAGTGGTCGCACATTGTGTTGTAGACTACAGCCCTGTTAGTGGCCAACACACTGTGGCTCTGGAAGATCCTGGCTCGTCCAGGTCTGGTCCCACAACTTTGGGCCTGCCATGCTTGTGTCTGCTAGTCTCCTCCCATCCAGCAGACACTGACAGCCTCAGAGAAGAACTGTGGTGTTAGCAATGAACTGTGGTGTTAGCAATGAACTACGCTGCTGAACGCTCTGCCAAACCTAGTAGATCACTTCTGCAGCAGCAGATTTGGAGCTGACCAATGAAGCCAGCTGCAGAGAAGAGCTGTACAACATTCAAATATTGCCATCACTCAACCTTCAACGAACAGAGGTGCTTGCGTAATCTAGTATGCCCTGTTCTGAGACACAGAATAAATTATTTTGTTTGCGTTTTCTCGCTTTGAACTGAAGCGTAGTCCATAGCGTACTGGACTGATTTGTGCATGTTGAGGTTTTCTTGTTACTGGTGTCTCTGGCCATCGGCGATTCCACTCCGACTTCAGGGGTAATTTACATAGCCATGTCAAGAATATGAGAACTCAACATTTTAGTCCGACTGACAGGTGTAGGGGTTATCCTCGCTACCGGCAAACATGGATGTTCAAGAACAGCACCGGTTCCATTCAGCCACGCTGACCTCCGCACACAGATTTCTCTGGTCTGTCCACAAAGCTTAATTAGCAACACGGAATCCCATACACAGACCCACATGTGACAAAATGGACCCTTTTGTCAGTGATGAGCAAACAAACCCAGCTTCCTTTTTCTCTTATTGAACGCGTCAGAATCTAGAATTTGTTGAGAAGCAAAATTGTACTTGATGTCGGAGATCGCAAGATGTGGATCGGCATGATCACCACACCAGTCTGCAAGTCATTTGTTGACGATGATCTGTTCTATATTTAGTTTACAGATACCAATAACAAATGTAATAAACAATAAAGGTATGCCAAAACAAAACAAAATGTGTTTTCTGTTACACTGCCAGGCAGGATGTAATATTGAAATTTAATAACAAATGAGTTAACATGAAAAATCACAATACAATTAGTAGTAATATTTGGGAGCTCTCTTTCTGTCTTCCTTGATTCCCATGGAGTTCATGATGTCCTGCTCAAAAGACCAATGTGTTTGGCTTGAAGGTCACTTTTGTCAGTTCCGTCTCTCTTGTGTCCCAGTTTTGCTGTGTTCAGGGGGGAAACCAGATGAAAAACAAATTAAGTTTCATTCAATGGGGTGAAACAAAACCGACTTTATTTACTGTTAATGAAAAGTTTAGACATCTCGGAAACAGCAAATAATGAATTCATGGAATATCTGAGTTTGTGAATACCACCACGAATGAACCAGGCACCAAAGTGCTCTTCATGACTGTGTACCAAGCAACACAAAGACAGTTGTTATTTCAACTTCTCCAATCTCAGATCGCTATTAATGTGTTATCACCAAGTCTGTGATCACTAAGTAATAATTGTGTTTGTGAGACAAAGGGATATATTCTAATGCTGAAGGAGGCGGGGGTAATACCACTAGAGTCAATGAATTCTGGGATTTGTTTTCCATGAAAATGATTGAGGAAAGATTTGGGGGGGGGGGGGGGAGAGAAAGAGCCAATATGAAACAAAACCATAAGGCTCCTTTCTATACATCTTGGAAAGGAGGGAGAGAGAGAAGAAGTAGAAAAGGCAAGATTGTTAGATTATGACAGTCTCAGGCTTGTATGGCAAAAGTGAAATTAAAAATCCCGTACATACCCTAATGTGTGCAAATAGTGCTAGCCTCACATGTGTACAGATCAGTCAGCAGCTAGGGGTGACGGGTGCAACTGGCGCTGATCTCAGACTGGGTCAACCTACGTGCCCAGGTCAATGTTCAGCATACACCACCATGTGAATTTGAACCCATTACCACTGGGGCGGTAGGCCAGCATCTTGTCACTATGCTACCACAGCTCCCCGGCTCATCCAGTCTTATCTTCCATCACTTACCTCACTGTCACACGTTTCTCTTGATGATAATGATATCACGAAGTTCTCACGATGATACTGTTCATGATATTGATGATAAGTTTTGTGTGATGGTCGTTGTCTAGGTAACGATGTTCATGGTGTGTCAATGGAGATATCTGTCTTGCAATGTAACTCACCCCCGCAGTGCATATTCACCAGGCATTCAACAAGATTCCGTTGGCGCACATAATCCTTTATTACAAAAATAAGACGGACAAACGGAACAGGTTTATACATCCAGAAACATAACGTAATCCATAGAATATGAATATCCTCCTCACAATTTAACCAGCACACATCAATGCCTTCTCACGGCTGGCCTCTAATCTCAATCCACAAGACAGGTAATCCAGCTACAATCCTCGGCTGGAGCTCACACAATACAACCCACACATTGGGTTGGAGCCACTGCTCAACTATAGAACCCACTCTGGGGTTTGGCCTACACTCAATACAGAACCCACTCTGGGTTCCGGCCTGTCTTCCCAACTAGAAGAACAACACAACACGGAGCTCTCCCTTAAACGACCTGACCCGCAGTCGGTCTCCTCTCTCTCTGACTTTCCAGTCGCCTGACTTCACACAACACACAACTCTCCCTCGACCCATCCCCCCCTGGGGATTTTCACTCATATCCGCCCCATTATTTCTGAGGGTTGATTGTGTTCCTTGTAGCCAGGTCAGTCACTTTACTGTCTCCCACTCTCATCTCCATTCTTCCTCCTGCCCGGTCACTCAACTCAATGTCAGTGACCCAGGCTTATGTCATTACCCCCCTCTTAAAAGAAAACTTCGTTTTCAAATATTGGGAGACTAAAACTTACTAAACATGTGACCCAGACATATAGCCTGGGTAGCCCTAAGTATGGCTGCACCTTACTCTAGCTACCACACTACATAATACATCAAATGCACATCTATATTCATCACACATAAATACAACCATCTATCTTGTGTATCAATGCATGAACTAATACATCACATAATAATAATAATACATCATAGAAACGCATTATACTTATGTACCCACAGGTCTCTTACTACTTTACGACCACACAATACTATTTGTGTACCGACCCTATATCAGGTGGTTCTGTTCTTGCATTAACCCACCTCTGATTCCTGTCGATGCTGTGTCTACCTTTCATGTACCCATGACTCATGGTACCTCTACAATTACAACATCTGTTTGCTATCCCTAGCCCTGGGTCAGTAATGTCGCGAAAACTCTTTTGACCTGACTCAACTTTCCTATCTGCATATTGCACCGTTACACTTGAGTCTCTGTTTAGTCTGAGCTCTTTATTCAATCTTGGCCCATATACCTGGCACCTTGCTTTCTGCTGCATACGCCTTTTGCCTATGTGCCCTGCACATGCACTATCCTGAGCTGTTCTCGTATATCGGTCTCTATGTGCTAAAGGTACTGCTCCTTGCCCACGTGCAGTTCTGCTATCTGAAAACCTGCGAGTGAGAACATTGTTCTTCCTCTCGAAGCACCCTCTACCTTTCTTTGACTGCCTATGTTCTACTCTCCTACACCCTTGGGAACATTTGTTCAGAGTAGTATCTTGTCTCTGGGAGTCACTAGCACTATATTTGGGATCGATTCTCATCTGCTCAGCTGTACTATCCTTGTCCTGAGTTCCTGTGTCTACTTCAAGTGCCTCTTCTACCTCAGCTATACTCTCTAATTTTGGTTCTCTTGTGGTAACTACCTCGTTACTGCTTACACTATATTTTTGGTCCCAATAAACTACTTCCTCTTCTGTACAATCTTTAACTCCTATAACATTTCCTATGATCAAATCAGCCACTGGTGAGTCCAGAACACACGCTGTCACTCTTCCAGTGATATATGGTGTTTTTACTGTTATTATGGCTACTGGGTAGAACTCTACTGTGCCATTGAATGTTATGCATCTAATCTTTTTCCCTGTATACTCCGAGGGATCTATTAAACTTCTCCTCACTCCGATAGACGTACATCCGGAATCTCTAATTGTTAACGCTGGTCTATCATTGACAAATCCCTGATGCAGCTTCAGACTTCCTCCTTCATGGACTGCTGATCCTGCTTTAACTGTGTGACCACATATTAAGACTGGCTGACTGTCTTTTTCAAAAAGAGGTTTGCACCCACTACAATCTTCATTGTTCAGCGTCTCAATCACTTGCGCTGCATTTGAGTGCTCTGTTTCTCTCATCCTACATTGATGACTGATATGACCATTCTTTCCACATTTGAAACAAGTAATCTCCCTTTTAGTGTTGTTCGTTGGTCCATCTGATGGTTGTGCATCACACTGTGCTGCCCTGTGTCTCCAGCTCCCACAATTCCAACATCCGGCATATTTTGGACGTCTCTGGAAGTTCCCTCTTCTATATGGGTACCGTCCTACTCTACCAACATTGTTTCCTCGGAAACCATTGTCTTGAAGTTCTTGCTGCTCACCTTTCTGTGCCGAATCCACGCTTTTCGCCCTTGGTCTGATGACTGGATTCTGGTTCTGTTTAGTGTACGCTGCACAGACTATTTCCTCACTCATTAGTTTCCCAATAGATACGTTAGGATGTGCAGTCATGTAGTTTTGCCCTAACTGAGACATTGTGTCTATGTCCTTTGGCTTCCGTTCCTCAAAGAACGCCACTAAATTAGAATTGCATGCAGATACTACCTTGTCTCTTAACATTAGATCTACTAATTTATTAAAATCTTTCCCTACTTCTGCAAGCTCCATCCACTTATTAAATGTATTCTTTACTGTGTTAACAAAATCTGTGAAATCTTGATTTGTCTCTGGCCCTAACTGTCTAAACTTTGTTCTATATCCATGCTCAGTGAGTTGGAACTTAGTCAGCAAACGTTGACGTAAGATAGTGTAGTTGTTCCTTTCTTCTACAGGTAAATTGAACATGGTGTCTAGTGCCTTGCCCGTAAGCAGCTCCCCTAGTCTAATCGCATACTGGTCTTCGGGGATGCCTAACACTTTCGCACTTGCTTGAAATCTGTCCAAATAAGATTCAAGGTTGTCTCGGTCCGTAAAGTATGGCAGTTTTAATCTCTGTGACGACTGCGAAGGTTTTCCGCTTTCCTCACTTTGACCCTTTGAAGATAGTCTAGTTTTCTGAGAGCAATTTCAGCTTCCATCTTAATCTTCTCTTTCTCAATTTCCACTTTCATTGTGTCTCTTCCTGTAGACGCTTGTTTTCTATTTCAGCTAACTTTACTTGTGTCTCTTTCTCTTCCTGTAGACGCTTGTTTTCTATTTCAGCTAACTTTACTTGTGTCTCTTTCTCTTCCTGTAGACGCTTGGCTTCCATTTCAGCCTGTCTTTGTTCTCTCTCAGCTAACTTTTCTTCCTGTAGACGCTTTGCCTCGCGTTCATTATGCCTCTCCTCTCTTTCAATCTGTTGTTGTTCTTTTGCTTCGGCATACTCTTGTAACTCTTTACCTTTCAGGCCTATTCTTTCACCTGCTTCAATATAATCCATTAAAGTAGGCATCTTGTACTTGTGGACACGTTGCTGTGAATCAGCCAACTATAAATGTACAGACTCTGCTGTTAGTCTTTGTGTCACTTGCCTAAGTACACCCGCACTCCCTGTGTACGTAAATCCGTAGTGCTACAATATCACTCTGTACTCACCCAGTCACTCTATTAGCACTAGGTAGTGAGGTGGGAAGTATCACCTATACTCCCTTATATCTATATATCTATGACCAAAAGTTCATAAAGTCCCTGGAAATATTGTTAAACATACATATAAATACATATACAAACAAATGGATGATAACACTAAGTGATGACTATCCAACGCTAGACTTCACAAGCTGAGTACACGGAGACGATGATGACACAGAAATAAACCACAGTAACAACTACAAGCTTGTGTAGAGACATCCACAGTGCGCGTAAAATATAAAATATAAATTGACCAAGACCACTAGACAGCAGAAATGACGAAAGATCACAATAAAAACATATATCCGAACACAACAAATATTATATGTAAATATAACGAAAAGAAAGAGAGAAAGAAAAAGAATATATACTGAAAATATACACAGATCTGACGTCAGACAACTCGGCTCTAGATATTGGTTAAGACTATTTCAATGCCCCTGCACGATACGTCAACTCATTAACGTTTTTCTTACAAAAATATCGTAAGCACCAGAAAGACAACTAAATTATTGTGCTGTATCCCGACTCTCGAGAAACACCCCAACAAATTCCCCTACTCTTGACAAACACTGGACCACATACAAATAATTGCGTGACACCCGACAACAATAAATATGACGATGGGAGCAAAACAATAAAAAATAATAATGTGTAACTGGTTGGCCGACAAATATGGGCCTATTAATCCGTCGCCAAAAGTTCTTTTTATTCAGTCACCAAAGTTTTTGTTCGTTTTAATAGTTATTCGCCCTCGGCTGGAAATGTCTACGACGCTGGATTTCAAAGCGACTTGTTGTTTTGTTGAATGGTTCCTGAATTCACGTGGTGATCAAAAGTTCCAACTGTCGACAAAAGTTGAAGATGATAGTGATATCCACCCTGTTCTGTCTTGACACAGTCCGTAACGTTATTGTACTTTCTCTGTACGTGGTAATAATCCAAAGTGTTCTTTCGATTTGTTGTTACTCTCGTTGCGGAGATGGCGCTTCGCTGTATCATTAATGTTATGGATTTTCGTTACCCGACAAGATTCACCAAAAAGAAAAGGAGAATGGCAGGCAATGTTCAGCGCTTTAAATTTGGGTATATAAATCCTTATCGGCAAAGAAGTACAACCATGGTTGCGATGACGATAAGTTAAAACTGTTTGCTCATAACAGAATAATGATGACAAAGGCTTGAACAAAGACGAACAATCAAGTCTGGTTTCACACAAAACGCCTTGTTTGTTCATTCACAATGAGTCAGCTTGACCACCATAGGTCGTGGAAATTCCCGAGTAACTTTCCACTGTCAAACAGCCTTGCACGTCACAAGGTCAACCTAATTTCTCTTTATCACTCTCAGTGAAAAATTCCTCCGTAACGACAGTTTTCACACAACACTTGACAGCCCCCCCCCCCGGCTGCGGTATTAACTCCGTGGAAAATCACACTTTCCACTGCTGCCCTAGCACGGCTGTGGTGGGGGTTAACGTAACTTTCCCCTCCTACCTGGACGCTGGTGTACCCACCCGTCCTATTTACTGCGTCGAAAAATCTTGACCAGTCAACTTGCAACAACACAGTGCGCTTGCCTCCAGCACACACACACACACCATATGTTGAGACGAAATTGCTCGCTGTCTCCAATCTTTGGTTCAATCCTGTCAAACACACACACTAGGACTGACCACACTTGTTGCAAACACCGTTTTGTCCCCGCGACATTTTCTCTGTGCTGTCCGTGACTACACACCCCTGCTACTGCAATCGACTCTCCCGGTCGATTTGTCCTGCGTTAATTCTTTGGCGTCCCCGCCTCGTCTGTTTATGCGTGCTGACCGCCGTTAATTTACCTGTAGTGGACTTGACGTGAACTGACTGCTCGCCTGTGACCTCCGCCGCGTACCCTCCCCGCGCGCTGACAGTTATTTCACGATGTGGCGTCTTACACACACACACGCTGGATATTCCCACTCCCTTCTGGATTAATCCCGTCTGTCTGTGTGAATTATCTGGCGCACACACCGAAGAGTTCACATTAACCTCTTGAATCAACGATGTCTGGCTTGATGGAACGTAGTCACAGATAATAACTCCTCTCTCAGCGAAGAGCCCACAAATATCTCAGAATGACAACACTGTCTATAATGCAATGGGTTTCTCAATATATCCCCGTCGTTCTTGCCAGGGCAGTCCCCAGATGTCACACGTTTCTCTTGATGATAATGATATCACGAAGTTCTCACGATGATACTGTTCATGATATTGATGATAAGTTTGGTGTGATGGTCGTTGTCTAGGTAACGATGTTCATGGTGTGTCAATGGAGATATCTGTCTTGCAATGTAACTCACCCCCGCAGTGCATATTCACCAGGCATTCAACAAGATTCCGTTGGCGCACATAATCCTTTATTACAAAAATAAGACGGACAAACGGAACAGGTTTATACATCCAGAAACATAACGTAATCCATAGAATATGAATATCCTCCTCACAATTTAACCAGCACACATCAATGCCTTCTCACGGCTGGCCTCTAATCTCAATCCACAAGACAGGTAATCCAGCTACAATCCTCGGCTGGAGCTCACACAATACAACCCACACATTGGGTTGGAGCCACTGCTCAACTATAGAACCCACTCTGGGGTTTGGCCTACACTCAATACAGAACCCACTCTGGGTTCCGGCCTGTCTTCCCAACTAGAAGAACAACACAACACGGAGCTCTCCCTTAAACGACCTGACCCGCAGTCGGTCTCCTCTCTCTCTGACTTTCCAGTCGCCTGACTTCACACAACACACAACTCTCCCTCGACCCATCCCCCCCTGGGGATTTTCACTCATATCCGCCCCATTATTTCTGAGGGTTGATTGTGTTCCTTGTAGCCAGGTCAGTCACTTTACTGTCTCCCACTCTCATCTCCATTCTTCCTCCTGCCCGGTCACTCAACTCAATGTCAGTGACCCAGGCTTATGTCACTCACCCATGAGGGTACTGGATTCAAATCCTAAGATAGAACTGGGAATGTTTCCAGCAACAATTGATATCACTCCACCCCCCAAATCTCCTGGGTAGTCAGATCAGAAACCTAGACTTCTCAGATAAGGGAGAAAGGAAACCTATCTATGGGTAGGCAGAGTCCATCTGTCTAGAAGAAACACACCTGACACAAGAGCTTGCTGAAGCCAGACCCATGAGGTGCATAATTTAGTCTGCTGCACATTCCTCACAAGAGGAATGAAGAGGAGCCATCATGATCTCAGAGTTGAAAGTAAAACACGTGAAAAGGCAGAGATTTAAATGCAAATAGACCTCGTCTCCCAGGATGACCCAGCTGAAAATGGGTACCAGGGAATCTTCCGGAAAGTAAGGCAGTCGGTCTGATGTTGACCACATCGTCAAGAAAGTGGTCTATAAAAAATATGGACTGTCTTTTTCTGATGTCAGTAACCAGTTCTCTTTGTGAGTTAACTTCATTACTTTAAGATGGTCTCTCTATCCATCCAAGTGTAGAGTCACAGATACAAAGTAAATCTAAACATTGAGCACAACCCACTACTGGCAATGCTGATCGTATTCCGGTACGAACCTTTAGGCACTGTCCACATCAATTTGGACTCGAGCTTCGTTCTCATTTGAGCTCGTCAGTAGTGCATATCTTTGACTGGACCCGGGATCAAACCCAGATCGCTATCGTGTAACCACTAAACCACGCGGCACACACTAGAGCAACCAAATTATCACACTAGAATATCGCAACGTCACCTATAGCTCAAAACAAATAAATCAATTTGATTATTACTTGTTGGACTTTAGGCGGCCTGGTGTGCCTTGCCAGTTGAGTAGACCTGATCATTCGGGGCCACATCGATTCACGGATGTCAGTTACGGCGATCAGGCAAATTTTGAGCTACAGCCTACGATGGGTGACGTTGCGATATTCTAGTGTCATAATTTAGTTGCGTCTAGCGTGTGCCACGTGGTTTAGTGGCTACACACCCGCGTCATACGCCAGTGATGTGGAGTTTCTTCTTTGCGTTCATCCGGAGTGTTTTTTTTTCAGATGTCATTGTGGTGTGTCTTGTTATGCACCCTTTGGTCGAAACCCTTAGGCCAACACATCCGACTTTTAGCGTGCATTTTTGACAGGTTAGCATTCCTGTGGGACTCTCACGTTTGTGGTGGCTTCCACATCCCAGCTTGTCAAGTTGGAACGGTCGAATGCTTAGATCAGCCCTCAAGGGAAGGCAAAAACAGTCCATGGCATTTTCCGCCATCCAGGGTGATTTCCATAGTTGCAGGGCCGACACTTAGCGCACTAGTGCTGGGCTCACCGAGGGAGTCACCGAGAGTCACGTTCTGCTCATGGCTGCTTTAATTTGATGTTTGTATTTTGCCCATGCCTTTATAATGCATATCTTTTATATTGTTGCTGTTCTGACTGTTCCTAGATAATATATAGTTTTAAAATTAGCAAAAAGAAGACACAGATTATATCACAAGGTGCACATGGGGTACCGTCAATCTTTATTGACGACGCCGAACTAGAGATAGTAGACCATTTCACATATCTAGGATCAGTGGTAAATAGCAAATTATCCCTAGATCAGGAAATCAACATCCGGATTGGTAAGGCAGCAACAACAATGAACAGGTTGACAAAAAGAGTCTGGGAGAACAGGAAGCTTACTGCCAACACAAAACTCCTTGTCTATCAAGCCTGTGTCATTAGTATTCTTCCTTATATCAGTGAATCCTGGTAAACTTATTCACACCAAGAGAAACGTTTAAACAGCTTGCATATGCGGTGTCTGCGAAGGATACTTGAAATTAAGTTGCAAGACAAAATCACAGATACCGAAATATTAGAAAGATCAGGTTGTGTGACGATTTATACCATGCTCAGTCTTCGTAGACTTAGATGGATAGGTGTGGTGATGTGTGTGGTGAATTAAGGATTGGTAAGAGATTTCGGGGTAGGCGGTACATGATTGATGCAGGCATTGATAATGCACACTGGGAGCAAGTCACCACCGAACGTGTTACATGGAGGTCAAATATCAGAAATATAATAAAGACAAAGAAGAAAATGATTGCAGATAGGTCACACACTGAGCGCGTGTGAAGTAAGATGGTGCGTGATGGTGAAAATGACCATGTGTTCACATACATTCATTCTGGACAACAATTTATAGCACGAATTTGTCTCATCAGTGACATTCGATACCACCATGGGTTGTAGTTATTATGCCTTTTTGAAGCACAATGTAACAAACTTTCGTCTGTCAAGAGGATAAAGTGTCAATGAAATTATGATGATATAATTTTTTAATAGTTGCATATCCTTAACACAGTCAACACCAGCATTTTTGCTGTTGTGATCTATTAACAAGTTTACGTTCAGTAGTTTGCCATTGCTTTCTGAACGACCGACACCCATACCATTTCCTAAAAAACCAACCCAAGACAATCTGCTGCCAAATCGCCCGCAGCTGTGTTTCGAACGCAAGTATGCGAGATTACGAACTGCGTCCGTAACCTCTTCGCCACGGAGCCGGCACATATATATATATATATATATATATATATATATATATATATATATATATATATATATATATATATATATATATATATATATATATATATATATATATATATATATATATATATATAAGGTGTGAAAGTAAAACTCAAAAACTTACGCGAGGACCAAGGCCACTTCGTTTTGATCTCACAAAAATACCAGATTCGTACAAAGTGGAAGTTAGGAATGGTTTTGGGGTCTTGGTGTCTATACAGGAGGGATTGACACCGGATGAATTGGCAGTACAAAGTTACAAGCTAGAGATATCTTGATAACTGCAGCCAAAGATTTAATTCCGACCAAGAATAAGCAACATAAACCATGGATTACATCAGTCACGTTAGAATTAATAAAACAATGAAGGGATTTGAAACAGAAAGGCGGTGAATCCGATAACAGCAGGATGAAGTATAAATCTTTAACTCGAGAAATAAGAAAGAACACAAGAAATACAAAAATAAGTAAATACAAGATTGCTGTATCAGAATAGGTGTCAGGTCTTAGTCAGATATGACGGAGCTACCGTATAACAGTAGATGGTACTACCTGCTTTCTGTTAGCACCGAACGTTGGGCGGCGCTTACCAAACCCGACACCCCACATTGTGCCAACGGCTTCGGGCGGAAGAGCGCAATTGGGAGGGTACAAGCCTTACCCTGGTGCGAGGAAATGCAACCTAAAGACAAAATGTCATGGCAGGGCAGACCAGGCCCTAAGCCTTGGTTGGCGGCTGGTCTAGGATCGAAGCTCCGACAGGCGGACAGTTAGAGCATTGCTTTTCTGATCCGGCAGCTTCTGCAGCTTGTCTTGATCCATATGTAGGGGTGTTACCTTTCCTCTGGAGTGAACTAGGCAGGCCGAGAGAGGGATCATGCTGCATGGGCAACACATGATCTCTATATTTTAGCTCAGGCTTTGTGCTATGGAGAGGCAATAACTCCATCCCTGGTCTTAACTGGTCTCGGAACCAAAGCGAGAGGCAACTGTTACGGGTTATAAGTCCCTGTCAACTGGCGTAGACATGGGGCGCCACGCGTTGCCTCTGACGGTGGGAGACACCTACAGGTATCACTGATCAGCTACCGCCCGCCTCAAGCTGGGCATCCCCCGGCCAATTGGGTGCTGATCCACCACAGCCTTCCTGCTTCAATGGGTGCTTGGGGCTAGGACAAAATCTTACTCGCAGGCTGTAAATCCAATGCACCAGGTACAAATAAAAAGATAAATAGAAATCTCAAGCTACCGCTTGCAACCTGGAGCGTGAGAACCATGTGTCCAGGATTTTCCACTGACTTGACCAATATTGACGATGTGAGAAAAACGGCTGTGATTGATGCCGAACCCAATCGTCTTAACATTGATATTGCTGGCCTGCAGGAGACTCACCTCGCTGACGAAGGGTCACTCAGGGAAAACAATTACACCTTTTTTTGGAAGGGTAGAGGGCAGGCAGAAAAAAGGCAACACAGTGTGGGCTTTGCAGTAAAGAATTAGCTACTGGGAATGATTGAAATTCCAGCAGGAGGAAATGAAAGACTATTATCCCTGCGCTTGGCAACCTCTTGTGGTTTTGCCACAATTATTACTGCATATGTAACGACACTCGATTCCTCTGATGAGAAGGATTCGTTCTATGAGAAGTTAGACTCCGTGATCAAGGCAGTTCCAAAATCTGACTACATTTATATGCTCGGTGATTTTAATGCGAGGAAATGCAGAGGAAAGCAACGGCAAACTACCTCTTTAAAAGTGCCTAGTATATCATGATTCGCTTAAACACTGATCATCGCAAGACAAGGACAGAGACGTTAAAATTAGCAACTTGGAACGTTAGGACGTTAAACAACGACGGAACATTAGAGAACATAAATCAAATCAACTCAAATCAAATCAACTTTATTAGGGTCACAAATTGGGCGCGCAGGCCCGTCTTACATTCGGCCCTTCCAATCACTCGTCTTTCGTTTATCAAGAGCATTATACATTTACATAGGAAGAAAAATAAACATTGTGAAATGAATGTTGTAAACATAAACAAGGCTAATTACCATGTTATGAGGCCCATCTCCCACCTATCCATACATCACCCCACCCACACCCCCACCTAAACACACACACGCGCACCAAGGGACACATAAACACCCCCACCTACCGACACACACGCACACCAAGGGACACATACATACCCCACCAACCGACCTATCCCCCTACCGCACATCCCCCACCCACACACACTGCCCTCACCTGATCCCCCAACCAAAACACACTCGCCACCCACAAACATTCCCCCACCAACCCCACACATCCCACGCCCATCCACATCCTACCCCACACATCCTCTCCCCACCCACACCTCAAACCACCAATCCCCCAGCCACATCTCCATCCACAACATATTCCCCACCCACACACACAATCCCCCAACAACCCACACATCGCACATCCACTCACACATCCCCAAACCATACACACACATCCCCACCAACTGACATGTCCCTACCCCCCCCCCCCCCACACAC
The DNA here is from genome assembly GCA_014155875.1 of Cepaea nemoralis. Classification (NCBI taxonomy): domain Eukaryota; kingdom Metazoa; phylum Mollusca; class Gastropoda; order Stylommatophora; family Helicidae; genus Cepaea; species Cepaea nemoralis. The sequence goes on from JACEFZ010001900.1 coordinate 834,351, forward strand.
ACACACACACATCTCCCTAACCACCCATACATCCCCAATCCACTCACACACACCCCACCACCCACACATACAACTTCCACCCACCCACACATGCCTTAACCTAATCCCCCACCACACAATCCCCCACCCGCACATCACATACACCCCCTACCACGCACTATTCCCAACCCACGCACCACACACACGCATATCCCTCACCAACACATCCCCACTTACACACCACACACATATCCCCCCACCCAGATACCACACAATATTCCCACCCACACCCACACAGATGCCCTTACCCATCCACCCCACATACCCCCACTCACACACACATACCTCATCCACACAATATCACCAATCAACACATCACACACCTCTCCCCACCCACACACGCATTCCCTACCCGTCCACCAACACACACTCACTCACGCATACATCCTCCACTACGCACCCACACACCCCCACCCACCCACTCCCAACCAAACATCTTTCGATCACAATACCCCTACCCCCACACACATCCTCCACCCACTCACACATCCCACCCCGACACATACAACTCCCTCACCCACCTACACATCCCTAAGCCACTCACACACCCCCACCCACACATTCCCCATCCACATACACACATCTCCCACCCACACTCCCCCACATACTTCCCCCAACCACCACAATCCCCTGCTCACCCACACATATACCCCACCCATACGCACATTCCCCACACCCATCACACACATCCCCCACACCACACACTATCCTCCACCCATACCACCACAAACATACCCTCCACCCACACATCATTCACACATCCCCCACCAACACACCGCACACATATCTCAAACCCACACACCATACACTTCTCCCCACCCGCCCTTCCATCCCAAATCCACCCAACACAATCCCCTACCCATACAACCCGCCTCCCACACATACTTCCTCAAACCATCCACACATCTCCACCCACATAAACACACATCCCCTGCATCCGTCCCATACACATATCCTCCACCCATACACACATCCCCCACACCCATTCCAACACCCCTACTTTCACCCCCACACATCCATCCACACATCCCACCAACACCCACAAATACCACTACCCACCAAAACCCACACACCCCAACCCATCCAAACGCATACCCCCACCCACACACCCCCCACCCACACATATCCCCACACTCACACACATCCTCCACATACACTCTCACTTCCTCACATCTAGACACATACAAAATGTCTCACGTTAGTATTGAAACTAGTATGAACAATCTTCCACACTTTACTCACACACATACACTGACACTTGTCATGAGCAGTCTCATAGAAATGTTAAACATGGAGAAAAATGTGTACATAAAATACATGTGACGTAAAAATAGTGATGCTCTCTCTCTCTCTCTCTCTCTCTCTCTCTCTCTCTCTCTCTCTCTCTCTCTCTCTCTCTCTCTCTCTCTCTCTCTCTCTCTCTCTCTCTCTCTCTCTCTCTCACACACACACACACACACACACACACATTCACTTTCACGCTCACACATTCACTCTCCCGCTCACTCATTCACTTTCCCGTTCACTCATTCACTCTCCCGCTCACTCATTCACTCTCACGCTCACTCGTTCTGTCTCTCATTCACACTCACTGACTCACTCACTCAAACTACAGTAATGAACATGAGTTTATATTATGCATGATAAAATCAAATGGTATTTAACTGATAATATGACAGATGAGAATACACAAACATATGGATTCGCGTGTTACATAACATGCGTATTACATGACATGCATCTGCTCAGCTCTCTCTCTCTCTCTCTCTCTCTCTCTCTCTCTCTCTCTCTCTCTCTCTCTCTCTCTCTCTCTCTATGTATTCTTTCATATACACACACTCACACGCATGCGCGCGCTCACACACACACACACACACACTAACACATCAACTCTCCCACTGTCTCACTCTCTAACACACAATCCTTCACACACACACACACTCTCTCTCTCAATCACACTCTCTCACACATACACATACACATGAACGCATGCACGCACGCATACACTCCCTCACTCACTCTCACACATACACGTACGAATGCATGCACTGACACATTCCCCCACCATTTCTCGCTCAATCACTCTCTCCACACAATCAAGAAATTGAAAGGGAAAAAATTTAATATTTTAGGTATGTGCGAAACGAGATGGACAGGAGCAGGCATCAAGATAGAGGAAGATTTCAAGATTATTTATTCTGGAGGTGAAGATCGTCATAGAGGAGTGGCAATTATTTTGGACCGGAAAACAGCAAAATCTGTTCAAGGATATTGGGCCGTGTCGGACAGAGTTCTACTAGTTAAATTAAGTGGCAGACCTTTTAGCATAAATATTATTCAAGTATATGCCCCAACAGGAGAATCCAGTGAAGATAGTGTAGAAGAATTTTATAATGACATAGAGTCTACCTTAAAGAAATGTAAAAATTCAGAAATAAACATCATAATAGGAGACTTCAATGCAAAAGTAGGAAATCAAGGGGATAGATACACAGTAGGAAACTATGGTTTAGGAGAGAGAAATGAAAGAGGATACAGACTCGTAGAGTGGGCAAAAGAACAGGAAATGATTGTAGAAAACACCTGGTTCAAGCAACACCCTAGAAGATTATGGACATGGAGGAGTCCTGATAGCAGGATTAGAAACCAGACTGACTACATTCTGATTAGCAGAAGATTTAGAAACGCATTAACACTAGCGAAAACAGTTCCCAGTGCTGATTGTTATAGTGACCACAGATTACTCACAGGAACATTGAGGATAAAGTTGAAGAAAGTCAAGTATATAACAAGAAACACTAAATATGATTTGTGTACATTGAGTAATGACAAGAAAATACAAAACAAATTCAACATAGAAGTACAGAACAGATTTGAAATTTTGTCTGATCTAGAGATCCTATTCCAGGATGTGGATGATCAATGGGAAACGTTGAAGAATTCAATCAATGTGGCTGCAGAAACAACTATTCCAAAATTAAAGAAGGTGGGTCGTAAGAAATGGATGACTGAAGAAATTGTACACCTCATGGAAACAAGAAGACTCGACAAAAATAATTCTGTCAAATATGAAGAAATTCACAGACAAGTCAGAATATTATGTAAGGAGGCAAAAGAAGCATGGCTTGAGGAAAAGTGCATAGAAATTGAAAACCAACACAACAGTCAAAATGCCAAATTAGTGCACAAAAAAATTCAGGACAACTTACTAATAAAAGAACAAGTACACCAACAGGGTGTCTAAAAACTGAAGATGGAAAAATCATAATAGAAAAAGACCAGATTCTACTTGTATGGACAGATTATGTGAAACACCTTTATGATGATAACAGAGACGAACAGTATGATCTTAGATTTAATAATGAAGGACCGCCAATTTTGGAGATGGAGGTTCGAAATGTTCTTAAGTATATGAAAGCTGGCAAGGCCCCCGGTGCAGATAACATCACAACAGAAATGATTAAAGCTTTAGAAGAATTTGGACTAGAGCAAGTCACCAGACTGATGAACACATTATATGATACTGGAGATATACCTCCTGAATTATGTAACTCTGTATTTATTGCAATCCCAAAGAAATCAGGAACCTTGGAATGTGACCAACATAGAACAATTAGTATAATGAGTCACATCACAAAGATTTTGCTAAGAATTATCATGCAAAGAGTGAGGAAGAAGATACAACCTGAAATAGGGGAAGAACAATGTGGGTTTGTAGAAGGAAAGGGTACAGTAAATGCTGTGTATATGCTGCGAACAGTTATTGAACGTGCTATAGAAGTAAACAAGGATATATATCTTTGCTTTATTGACTATACAAAGGCTTTTGATAGAGTTAGACATGTCAACATGGTGGATATGCTTGCAGATCTACAAATTGATGGGAAAGACATTAGACTTATAAAAAACATATATTGGAAACAACAAGCTGCAATAAGGATTGATAATGAAGTGGGACAGTATCAGCCAATTAAGAGAGGTGTTAGGCAGGGATGTGTGATGTCTCCAGATCTTTTTTCCCTATACAGTGAAACTATTTTCAGAAATGTAGAGGATATAAATGGAATCAGCATTGGAGGACGAAACATCAATAACATTAGATATGCAGATGATACAGTATTAATTGCAGACAATGCGCAGGACCTGCAACAATTAGTAGATGCGGTTGTTGTACACAGTGAGCAACTGGGGTTAGAATTAAATTGTAAAAAGACTCAGGTTATGGTCGTCACTAGGAAGGAAGAAGTGCCACAATGTAATATACAAGTAAATGGAAATATTCTTCAACAAGTGAATCGGTACAATTATCTTGGAACAGTCATAACATCTGATGGGAGATGCCTTGAAGAGATTAGAACAAGAATCGCCATGGCGAAAGTAGCCTTTAGCAAGATGAAAAACATTCTGACCAATAAAACGATGTCAATTGAAACGAGAAAAAGAGTGTTGAGGGGATACATAGAGCCTGTTCTTTTGTATGGATGTGAAACTTGGACAATGAGCAGTCAAGCTGAAAAGCATCTGATGGCTGCAGAAATGTGGTTTCTGAGGAAAATGCAAAGAATACCATGGACAGACAGAAAAACCAATGACCAAGTACTACAGGAGACAAATGAACATCGTAGACTGATTGGAGAAATTAGACGTAGACAGTAAACATTTTTTGGACATTTTATGAGAAGAAATGGATTGGAGAACTTAGTGACAACTGGCAAGATCGAAGGGAACAGACCAAGAGGAAGACCGAGAGGAAAATACCTGGATGGCTTGGCCACATGACATGGACGAGACAGGAACACTGAGCTGATCCACGACACTGGTGATCGAGTGAAATGGCGAGACATGACCGCCCACGCTTTCCGGCATGGCACATGATTGATTGATTGATTGATTTTAATGCTCGTGTGCGCAAGGACTCGAGTTCATGGCCAGTGTGCCTTGGAAAATACAACATCGGTCGCATGAATGAAAATGGGCAAAGGCTGCTGGAGCATTGCACCTATGTATTACAAAGTCCTTTTTTAAAACAAAAGAGATGCATAAGGTCACATGGAAACATCCAAGATCCGGCCATTGGCACCAGCTGGACTTCATCACCACACGGAGACAACATCTGAACCATATATCATTGACTCGAAGTTACCACAGTGCTGACTGTGATACGGATCATTCTTTGGTTGTTGCAAAGGTTAGACTGAGACCAAAGAGAATCTACACAGCTAAACACAAATCTAGCCCCAGGATTAATATTATTGACACTCATGATCCCGAAAAGTGCTTTCAGTTTCAACAACAACTTGAAGACGCTTTCACTGATACACCAGAAAATTGTACAGTAAATTCTTCTTCTTCTTTTCGTTCATCCGGAGTGTTTTTTCAGATGTGATTGCGGTGTGTCTGTTATGCGCCCTTGGGCCGAAACCCGTAAGCCAACACATCAGACTACAGCATGCTTTTTTGACCAGGTAGCATTCCTGGGAGACTCTCACTTTTGTGGTGCCATCTACAACCCAGCTGGCCAAAGTTGAACGGTCGAAGACAACGGTCATCCCTCAAAGGAAGGCAGGGACAGTCCATAGCATTTTCCGCCATACAAGGTTGCTTCCATAGTTGCAGGGCCGACACATAACGCCCTGGTTCTGGGCTCATCGAGGGAATCGTCACGTCCTGCTCATGGCTGCTTTAAATCCTCATTTCAATATATTGGTCATTTCGTTTGCCCCGGGCCATTCCCGCACAAACCATACAGGTTTGCAGACAGTATCCACTCAGCGAGTTTTCGGACATGTGCTTGTTGTTGCGCTCGTCAGAGCTATTCCAGGCACGACAGACATTCGGAAAACTACCTAGTCAGAGCTGTTCCGAACAAGAGCGGCATTCGGAAACTAGGTAGTCAGAGCTGTTCCTAGCACGAGAGACATTCGGACGAGACATTTCACTCGGACGTAATTGCGTAGTGTCAATTTTTAGTTTGCCACCCGTAGGACGACACTTCCGACTTCCGGCGGGCATTTTTTAATGAGGTTAGCCTTCCTCTGGTTTCGATGCACGTTAGACTTATTTTTGTGACGTCGCAAACATCTCAGCTGGTCAAGATAGAACGATCAACGACATCGCGGTCGGCCCTCAAGGGAAGGCAGGGGCAGACCATGGGCATTCCCTCGCTATCCAAGGAGGCTTCCATAATTGCAGAGCCAGCACATATTGCTCTGAGACTGGGCTCACCCGAGGAGTTGCCACGTCCTGCTCATGGCAGCTTTAGTTCCTCACTTCCATGTGTTGGGCATCTCGCTTGCCACTGATCGCTCAAGCACACACCAGGAGCGGTCAGACTGCGAGCGACATCCACTCGGTAAGCTTTTGCATTTGACTTCAGACCACGCAATAGCCGCCGTGCGTTCCATTTCGCGTCATTGAGACGTTCTTCCACTTTTGTCTACACTCTCTATGAGTTAGATACAGACAGTTTTCGTAACCATTTCCTTCGACTGGAGCACTTTTCTGACTTTTTGTACTCGCTTACGGGTAGCCTACATGTGCTGCCGGCTCAGCACCTTACCTTCGTGCAGCAGTGAACGAGGAACGGCCTTGCCCTCTCATCCAGGAATCTCTCATATCCCCCAGCTGAGAGCCTTCGAACATGTATCAGACCTGAGCATGTAGCTTGCTCAGTATCACGCCTCTATTTTTGGGCGTTCAGCCACAGCCCTCGACAGGGAGCCTTAATAGTTTTGTCCGGACCAAGGACTTCTGCCTTCGTGCACATGATTTAAATTTTTGACTGCTATCCTCAGTCTACCTGCAGAGCAGCAGGTTGGGTCTCTCTTAGTCTGGTCCCTATCCCATAAGCTGTCCGATATGTAGTTTTTCATCCATCAGCAAGCAAATGGGGTCGATGGGACACGCAAGCTCCCCCACCACGTCAAGGTGGAGACACATCGGGGGAGCGTACAGTAAATTAAAAGTGGGGTCAACTTAAGGAAACTCTTTATAAAACTGCCGTAGAGGTTTACGGCACTGTGGATCATAAGAGGCAGGACTGGTTTGCGGCAAACAGCGAGACTCTGCAGCCTTTGATTGATAAGAAGAAAATAGCTCTCTTAAGAAACAAGGAAATACCAACGCGTAACACTCTGGGTGAGCTAAGGCAAGCTATGAAGGATGTGCATAAGGCTGCCAGGCAGTGTGCAAATGATTACTGGATCAAGTTATGTGAGTCCATTCAAATCGCAAGTGATAAGGGAAACATAAGAAGCATGTGTGAAGGAATAAAGAAAGCTTGTGGTCCAGTGATCAAAAGAAGTGCACCATTGAAAACCTTGACTGGAGAAATCATAACTGATAAGAAACAGCAGATGGACAGGTGGGTAGAGTACTATTTGGAGCTTTACTCAAGTGAGACCAAACTAGCGGATGATGCCCTCAACGCCATAGAGGCTCTACCAACTCTTGACCACCTGGACACACTTCCCACCATAACAGAAGTTAAGTGTGCTATAAATGAACTTGCATCTGGCAAGGCTCCAGGTAAGGATGGGATTCCAATAGAGGTTATCAGAAGTGGGCAAGACACACTCACTCTACAGATCCACCAGCTAATAGAGCTACGCTGGCGAGAAGGTCAAGTCCCACGGGATTTCAAAGATTCAAGCATCATAACACTGTACAAGAACAAGGGCGATCGGAGCGACTGCAACAACTATAGGGATATCTCGGATTTCTCGGATATATACGGTTTGATCGAAGCCTTGCTTATAATGAGCACATAGACAAGGTGATAACAAAGGCCAAGCTGGGTTTGGCTGCGATGCGGGTGATGGCGGTAGCAAACTGTGAGCAGCGCTATCTATGTCTTCTGTACGAGGGGCTGGTCATGTCTGTTTTGGAGTATGCAATGGCAATCCTGACTCTCAGCCGTAAGCAGATAGAAAGGATGGAAAGGATACAGAATGAAGCTATGCGCATTATTCTTGGATGTACAAGAGATACAGCATGCAGGGCGATGCGCTACCTTCTTGATTTTTCAACCATTGAAGAGAGAATACAAGTTTGCAGGGCACGCGCCTACCTCAGAGTTAACGCAAACACACAACATCCACTGCATAGTGAAATTATGAAGGTGAAGGGCAGCAGGTTAAAAAGAGGACGGTCGTGGATGGGTCAAGCCGAAGACATTCTTCAACAGGTGTGTTCACTTGAGGACTTAGAACCTGGCGAGGAGTGGGTGCAAGTGCCAACAGATTTCTGCACATCCTTTTCAGTTTGCATCCAACTAGATAGAAAATGCAGACAAGAAAATCCGGCTGCTGTGGAGGCTGAAGTACAAGCGTTGATTTTCGAGAATTCGCTAGACGGTGATGCGGTCATCTACACAGATGGGTCGGTCGTCCGACATGTGAGAAGCTCATGGGCCTTTACAGCTCGCGCCTGAGGGAGAATTGTCAAGGAGGACTCTGGTGCTTTCACTGAAACCACAAGTAGCCTGACTATGGAAGTCATGGCAGTAAGTAAAGCAATAACATGGCTCGAGACACAGACATTCACTAGGGCATGTTTCCTTAGCGACTCAATGAACATGATCAAGAGGATAGAGGAGGGGTCGATCCGAAGAGAATGGTTGCTGCCTCTGGAGCGGTCTCGGCTGACAAAGATTAGTTTCATCTTCGTGCCAGGGCATGCGGGAGTCCAAGGAAATGAGCGGGCTGACAAGCTCGCAGGTGAGGCTACTGTGGAGGGCGGACGCGCTATGGACCAGGCTGACATTCTGAATGCTCTACGAGAAGTAAGACTCTTGAGTGAACCAAGTGATGACTGTGAATCTACAACCATGGCCAGACTGCGAGAACAGCAAATTAAAAGAGGGGTGGCCAAACAAGAATACTACGCAGGAAGCCAAAGAAGACTGATAAACCAACACAGAACTGGCGTCGTTAGCCACTACACGCTGCGGGATTTGCTGAGGAGGGGATCCGAGCACTTATGGACTGAATGGTTCGATGTGCAATGAGGATGATCTGTCGACTAACTAACTAACTACCTAGGGATATCTCACTTCTGTGTATTGTTGGAAAAGTATTTGCCAGAATTGTTCTACGCAGACTTCAAGTCCTAGGAGATCAAGTCTACCCCGAATCACAGTGTGGCTTTCGACAGAACCGGTCTACCATTGATATGATATTCTCATTGCGACAAATGCAAGAAAAATGCCGTGAACAGAATCAACCACTGTTTATTGCCTTCATCGACCTCACAAAGGCATTTGATTTGGAGGGTCGTGAGGGTCTATTCAAGGCACTAAAGAAGATTGGCTGCCCACCAACTCTTCTGTCCATTGTGGAATCGATCCACACAGGCATGAAGGGTATAATCAAGTTTGGTGGTGCAACTTCTGAAGGGTTTGAAATCAAGAGTGGAGTTAAGCAAGGTTGTATACTAGCTCCCACCCTCTTTGGAATATACTTTTCACTTCTACTGAAATATGCCTTTCGTGATCAGGATGGTGGTATATACATTCACTCACGCTCAGATGGCGGCCTCTACAATGCTTAGAGATTGAAGGCCAAGACCTAATTTAGGAGGGTACTGATCAAAGAGTTGCTTTTTGCAGATGACGCTGCAGTTACGACCCACTCTGAGGAAGAATTGCAATGTATACTATCTGCATTCTCCAATGCTTATTCTGAATTTGGTTTAACAATTAGAAAAAAGAAGACATAGATTATGTCACAAGGTGCACATGGGGTACCATCAATCTTTATTGACGATGCCGAACTAGAGATGTTAGACCATTTTACATATCTAGGATCAGCGGTAAATAGCAATTATCCCTAGATCAGGAAATCAACATCCGGATTGGTAAGGCAGCAACAACAATGAACAGGTTAAGAAAAAGAGTCTGGGAGAACAGGAAGCTTACTGCCAACACAAACCTCCTTGTCTATCAAGCCTGTGTCATTAGTATTCTTCTTTATATCAGTGAAGCCTGATAAACTTATTCACACCAAGAGAAACGTTTAAACAGCTTTCATATGCGGTGTCTGCGAAGGATACTTGATATTAAGTTGCAAGACAAAATCACAGATACCGAAGTGTTGGAAAGATCAGGTTGTGTGACGATTTATACCATGCCCAGTCTTCGTAGACTTAGATGGATAGGACACGTTAGAAGGATGGATGATGGTAGAATACCAAAGGAAATTTTGTGTGTGTGGTGAATTAAGGATGGGTAAGAGATTTCGGGGTAGGCGGGACATGATTGATACAGGCATTGATAATGGAGATTGGGAGCATGTCGCCGCTGAACGTGTTGCATGGAGGGAAAACATCAGAAATGGAATAAAGACAAAGGAGAAAATTATTGCAGATAAGTCACACACCGAGCGTGTGAGACATAAGATGGTGCATGATGGTGGAAATGACCACGTGTTCATATGCACCCACTGTGAACGGACATTGACAGCGAGAATTGGCTTATCAGTCACATTCGCTACCACCATAGGTAAAAGTTATTATGCCTTTTTAAAGCACAAACTATCGTCTGTCAGGACGGCAAGGTGCCAATGCAATGTATCAGAATAGAGCAATATCATAATATTGTAAGGTTTTACGAAATGTTCAAAGAAATGAAGTTATTGACAAAAAATGTTTAACCTCAATTAAATGTTATCTGTGACAAGTTGGGAAATACCTTAACAGAATCCAAACAAATTCTAGAAAGATGTCAGGAAAGTAGTAACCTACGTGGTAATGGGACCGAAAATCTGATGCAGCACCAGATTTTCGACGTCATAGTTTACAGTATGAATAGTCTAGCACCATATTGAAGACATCATAAACTGACACCAGCATTTTCAAAAATTGGCGGGTATTTTCTTGGGTTACTTTGGGTGTTACTTCCGGTTGACTATTTTCGGTTGACTACTTCCGGTCCATGGTGTGTGTCTCCCCACAGACCGCCCCGCATACAGGTGCCTCTGCCGGCCGCCTCCGCTTCCCCCGGTCTGTCCCGCGACCGCTTAAAGACAGCGAGGCAAGCCCCGGGCATGTGGCATACTTATATAGTTAAGTAGACCAAATAGGCGCCTGGCACCCGGATTCGAGTCCCAGTGTATGGGTGTGTGTGTGTTGTGTGTACACGGGGTAGGCCGATGTGAGGGGCGCAAGGGAATGGGCCCCTACCCTGGATATTAGCCTTTGCCCCACGAAGGGGCCACCAAATTTGCACCTCGATACAAAGAATAGTGAACACCAAGGTCCTGTCCAGACCAAGAGGCAAGACTAGACTTTTTTTTATTGAGTATTAAGCCTTCTGCATTTGTTTTGTTAATTCTTTTAAAAGGCGTGCTGCGTGTATGGTATCTGTGTAGGTCTGTTTAACATGGCGTTTTTGTGTCGAATCGGTGTGCAATGCGTTTCAACATCAAGTTACAAAGTATATTTACATAGTATGCATAAATTATGAACAAACAAAATTAACTTAAGAATGTCCTTCCACACACCATGTGTTCTCTTTCACACTCACGACATTGAATGAAATTTTGGTGTGGTTGTTGGCTGCCCATGAAGCAAAACAAACCGCTGGAAAGCCTGATGTTGACTCATACGGCCAACTCTTGTACCACCTTTCTTCTTTTTTTTTTACATTTTGTTTATATATATATATATTATATATATATATATATATATATATATATATATATATATATATATATATATATATATATATATATATATATATATATATAATATATATATATATATATATATATATATATATATATATATATAATACAAACAAAACAATGTCTTTCTACATTATGAAATCAAGCATATACATTTTGTGCAAGGGTGACAGCATTATAGTCTTGGCATAGTGTAACCACCTACATATGGTGGTTGAGTAATCACTCGTTCCCATTCAACCCAAACCATTTAATAGAAAACCCTTCACATTTTGTCGTTTACAGGTATGAAGGATTTATTTTTCCATTCGCTGGGCCGGGAGAAGGTCAGTACAAAGGATTTACCTGTGTCGGCTAAGCAAGGGTCAAAACCTCGACTGACATCGAACACTGATTCCCATAGAATGTGTGTGCTTGTGTGTGACAGGGTAAGAGAGAGAGAGAGAGAGAGAGAGAGAGAGAGAGAGAGAGAGAGAGAGAGAGAGAGAGAGAGAGAGAGAGAGAGAGAGAGAGAGAGCATAGGGTGAGGGTGTCACACAATGAATCAAAAGAATGTATTCTGAGTTAGCGGAATGAGAAGTTTAAAACCGGAAAGCTGCCGTGGTCCAATGTGATTCCAAGGATTGAAATTGTGTTGGTTCTTGGCGTAGGAGTGGGGTAAGGGGTTTTTATAAAGGGTTTCCACGGAAACAAAATCACTTTTCAGTCACGCTATTTATGAAAACTATACGTTTATCCACGCATGACTAAAGGTCAAACATACATTAACATAGACACTACCGACAGAGATATATACATACCAAACATATATACACATTTATGTGTATATTTCCACCCACACACACGCATACCCACTTATACGTATATACGTATATGTACAGACATATCTATGCATGCACGAACCAATACAGATTTAGATGTATCTCTATGTTTGTATACATTATCCAATTCCCACAGGCAAATTTGAAACGTGTATATTCCCTTTTGTCTAAGTGTTTTTGAATATTTGTGTGATTTTGTTTTGGACCATGTGCTGTATTATATGTGTGTTGTATGTTTTGAACCTGTATGTTGCAGCATTTCTACAGGTCCATACCACATACCTGTAATCTGCTAGTGCAGTCAACAATCTTATGTGATTATTTTCTGTGGTTTTGGGTATTGTATTTAAACATATTGCCTTGTACATATCTGTCTTCTTTTTGGTGAATATCTCAAATAGTTGTCTTAAAGTGTCTAGTGCGGTCTGTTAGTTAGTTAGTTAGTTAGTCGCGGTTCCAACTTCACAGCAACGGGTCGTCCCCATTATGCTCTGTTCCTGTGCCAGTGAATATCACATAAAACTCTCCCCACTGCCCAATGTGAAAAGTCGAAAAGACAGGAGTCTCGACAAACAACATCCCGCATAATGCCGCCACCAGAATGTCAACACAATAGTCCTACACGAAACATCCAGTTTATTTCTGATGAAATCGGCAGTCATTTTTCCATCTGGGTGGTTCCTAGATGTTCACCCGCACAGTCCATGAAAATACAGTTCATCGTCAATGGCAGTGGCAGTCAACCAGAAGCCCAGCAGCCACGCATTTCTGCATAAGGCACAAACCGGTCAAATCTGGGACATAGCCAGCGGCCATCGCTCTGAACATGCAGTCACGTTATAAAAACACCTCGGGCAGATTCAAAAGCATTTCACACGAAACTTACAGCTCACAGTGTCGCGCCACGCACTCAGTCAGTAGCAGGGCGATGGAACCATAGCCTCCTTAGTCGCCTCTTACGACATGCATGGTAGGCTACAGTGTTGCTATTCTTTGTTTCCCTTATGGGCCCCGGCAACACACGGGAGTAGTGCGGTCTGTACTGTTGGGCATGTAAAAAAATGTGGTCTTCTGTTTCTTGTATGTTTTGTCTACAGAGTTGACATGGTGATATTCGTTATGCTTGTGTGTGCCTTATGTGTGCTTGTTTTTATGTCGTAGGTGTCATGTTAAAGATCAAACTATATGTAATTCCCCCCCCCCCCCTTGGGAGCTATGTTTGGGTTGTGGAGATTAGTAAATGTACATGTGTAGTTTTGTATGTAGTATGTTTTTCCTCTTTTAATTCTAACTTGTAGTGGGGGTGCTTGTTGTTTAACCAGGTATTTGTAGATTTGGCGTGTTGTCTGGTGTAGTAAGTGCTCACCCCCTCGGAGTGCTTGTATTCATGTCTTATAGAACGCTGGAGAGTTCCAAAGTAGTGTGGTGTATTAAGATGTATTTTCCTAAGGTGTTTCAGTCTCATTTCTATATAAAGATTGCTAGTGGGTGTTGTTCTGGGTGACTAAGGCTGTGTCCTATATGTTGGATTCTCAGCGCTTGAATCTTTGTGTGGATGTCTTGCAGTGCTATTCCTCCTTGTTTCTTGTCCTGTATGAGTGTATAATGCTGTATGCAGTAAATGTAAATTGTGTTGCCAAAGATGAAACGTCTGATATGTTTGTTGATGTCCTTGATTATCTATCTTGGAGGGTCAAGTACTGTAACTAAATATATAATTTTGGGGATAATGAAAGTGTTGACAATGATGCTCCTGCCGAAAATTGTAGATGTCTTGTACTTGTATCTGTGTAGCATGTCTATGATTTTTTGTGTGAGGTTTTGCCATGTTTGTGCGTGTATCTGTCTAGAGTTGCTGGGAAATGTGATGCCATATACCTTAATATTGTCTATGGCCGTTAGGTCTGGAGGAGAATCGGCTTCATTTCGCCATTTTCCGAGACCCATTATGTGTGATTTGTTTATGTTTAATTTGGCCCCACTCCCATTACCAAATTGTATAAATGTATGGAGTATCTTTGTGATGGATGTTTGGTTGGCGAGGAAGAAAACGGTGTCGTCTGCGTATGCAAGCAACTTCCGCTCTCCTCTGCCTGGTATGAATGTGCCTGTGATGTTGGTGTCTTGTCTGATTGCTTCTAGTAGTGGTTCTAAAACCAGTACATATAGGAGCGGCGACAGAGAACATCCTTGTCTCACCGATCTTGTGAGCCGGAACCCCGCAGTGAGTGTGTGGTTAACCAACACATTACTCTCAGGATTCCGGTACAAGATCTCTATCCACCTCCTAAAGTATATTCCTAAGTTGCATTGTGTTAGTGTCTGGTGTAGATAAGAGTGGGAGATTCTGTCAAAGGTCTTCTCCAGGCCTAAGGACAAAGGAGAGGCTTGACAGTCTTTCTCCTGTGTGTATGTGATGATGTCTCTAATGAAATGTGTGTGTTGGTGTATGTTCCTATGTGATACTCCGCATTGTTGGTCAGGGCGTATGAGCTCTGGCATGTAGGGTGTAAGTTTCTGGGCCAGTGCCTTGATAAGTATTTTATA
This sequence comes from Cepaea nemoralis, assembly GCA_014155875.1. Taxonomy (NCBI): domain Eukaryota; kingdom Metazoa; phylum Mollusca; class Gastropoda; order Stylommatophora; family Helicidae; genus Cepaea; species Cepaea nemoralis. The sequence continues at coordinate 849,439 of JACEFZ010001900.1, forward strand.
GTCTGTGTCCAGTAGTGATATTGGTCTATAATTTTTCATCTGTGTTTTGTCTGTGTTGTCTATTGTGATGTAAGAAAGGTTGCAGCTATCTGGTAGTTGTTGATTATCAAAGGTGCCTGGATATACTTTAAGAAGACCGCCTAAGATAGGCAAGAAGTGTTGGTAGAATTATATCGTCAAAACGTCCGGCCCTGGTGTCTTGTCTTTGTTCATTTTGCTGAGTGCGTGTGTTATGTCAGCCAGTGTTAGTTCTATGTCTAGTCTGTCTCTGTCTTCGTCTGACAGATTTTTACTGTATTATAGAAAATTGTCTTGTGTCTGTGTGTCTATTGTCTCTGCTGTAAACAGTTGAGTGTAGTATTGATTGAATGCTTCTGTTATTTGTGCTGGTTCTATTTGCATGTTGCCTTGCATGTCTACTATTTTGCCTATTTGTCTGCTACGCTGTATATTTTGTTCAATTGCCATGTATTGTTTGCTGGGGGTCTCTTGTATGATTGTGTTGAGCTTTGTTCTAAGGAAAGCACCCAGATATCTGTGTTGTTGGTGCGGCTCTAGCTGTTCCTCTAGTGTGTGCAAGTGTGGTGCATTGCTGTCTGTCTGTTTTGACTGCTGTATGACTTTGTATAAGTTGTTCCTGTCTTAATCTGTCTTTGTGTATGATGAATGCTATTTGCTGTATCCTGCTTCGTATTGTATTTTTCAGTAAGTCCCAGTATTGTCTGATGTTATCAGTCGGTATGTAGTCGGTGTATGTGTGTAAAGGTTGTGTCATGTATTTTACGTATGTTACATGCTTAAGAAGTGTGTTGTTAAATTTCCAATGTGGTGATAGTTTAAATGTCTGTGTGTTTATGTTTCTTGTACTGATGTGTGCTAATATGGCTTTATGGTCTGTGTACTGTAATGTCTCTTCTAGGTGCCGTGTGTGTATTATGTGGTGTGTTGCTGGTATATATGTCCTATCTAATCTTCTTCCTGTGTGGTGTATTTTATTTGTGTGGGTTGTTTCTCGCTTATTTGGATGTTTGTGTCTGAATGTGTCTATTAAGTTGTGTGTGTAAAAATATTTTGCAGTGTCTCTAACTGGGTTGTGCCTTCTCTGTTCATTCTCTTCACATGTGTCTTCATTTCTCCTCCTACTATATCCAGTGCCTGTAATACAAAGGTGAAATCTCCAAGAGTATGATGTTCTGTCCTCTGTATGTATGTGTGAGTAGTGTGTCAAGATCTTCATAGAATTGTGGTTGGTGGTTATAATTTGGTGGTGCATGAATGTTGACAATGGTATATGTGTGTGAAGTGTTACTTATTTGTGTTATGCTGATTCTTCCCTGGATATCCCGATTTGTTTTGAGTATGTTCCACCTATCTGATGTTTGTAGTATGGCTGTCCCATACCCTATGTTGTGGACCGCCAAACTGAAAAATGCATGTCTCAGTCCTACTTGTGTTGTAATTTGTGCGCTATGTGTATCTGAATGTATATTTATCTCTTGTAGTAGGATGGAATCCGGTTTGTAGTTGTGTATAAGTGTGCAAATGTGTTGTTGTTTTGTACGCATACCTGCTATATTTAAACATATTATCTTGATGTCGTCACCCATCATAGTATCAAACAAAAAATTATGTTGAGTATAAATTGACAATTGACATTAATAATAAGATAATTTTTGTTTTTAAACAATGGTTGTATGTAGCTGTTTAGTGTGTTTTTGTTGTTTCCGGATTCTCTTCATCGTCTGTGTCGGTGGTGATAAATAATTTTCGTAAAGATATGTTGTCGTCTTCCTTTGTGGCCTGCTTTTGTCCGTTTGTTTTTCCTGTGGGGATGTCTTGTTTGTTTACTTTCTTTGGTGTCGCTATGGGAGACTCTTCCTCACAATCACTGTTTTCCGTGTTTTCCGTCTTCTATTCCGCTTGTTATGTGTGACTTCCTTGAAACCCTCTGTCGTATCTGCTTCTTTGTCGTTTGTAAAAGACTTCTCTTCCTTTTGGTCTTTCTCTTTGGTCGAGGTCGTTGGTGGGTCTGGGTTTAGGGTCATAGCTAGTTTCGATTTTGCCTGGGTGGGCGGGGCAGGCTTGATGGGTTGTCTTTTTAACAGTCCTGGCAGAGCTGGAAACTCATCTAGGTTGTTTATGGTTGGTGTTGGCTTTGTTGACTTAGTTGGACTTTTATTAGACCAATGTGAATCTTGCCCGCATGTCAAGCACACTGTCCTCCGCCCTGGCATGATTACCAGGATTCTTCTTCTTCTTCTTCTTCTTCTTCTTCTTCTTCTTCTTCTTCTTCTTCTTCTTCTTCTTCTTCTTCTTCTTCTTCTTCTTCTTCTTCTTCTTCTTCTTCTGCGTTCATCCGGAGTTTTTTTCTGACGTGATTGCGTTGTGCCTGTTTACAGCAGAGCTGCGTTCTTGCGCCGTTAGGCCGACACATCCGACTTATGCGGGCATTTGTTGACCGGGTTAACCTTCCCGGGGACCAGGATTCTATGATTCCGAATTTTCTGCCCTCCTTTTGCTGTTATATTGACATAGTGGGGTATGGTTTGCCCTTCTTTAGGATGTACCAAGGCTCCCCATTTCCCTGCTGAGGTTTTAATTCTGAAAACCACGGGCTCAGGGTCGCCTGTTATTTCTTTTACTATTGTCTTCACACCTTCTTCTTTCATTGTTGCTAAAATCCAGTGTACGGTTAATGGCGTGTTCTCTTTCTCTGCCTGTTGTATTTCTATTATAATTTCCGGTTTTTTTTTTCAAGTTATGGTTTTCCCATGGAGACGCTCGTAAAGTGTCTCTGATACAACAGCAAAGAACCACTTTGTTGGGTTCTCATACCTATATAGCTCACCGAGTTTGTTTATCGGTACACCTCCAGGACCGACCAATGCACCTCCCATAAGTTCGGCGGTTGATCTGGCCGCTCTTGGACCTCTCAACGAGACCACCAGCGTTTTGGCTAGGTGCATGGCATCCTCCTCAAAAGAGTCTAGGCCGATGCTTACCTCAGAAACATGGTTAAGTTTAGGGTTAGTACCGGCGGTAGACGCGGATACTTGACTGAATTGTCTTCCATCGATAACACAGCTCACCTGAACAGAGTCCATTTTGGATTTCACAAACTTTCTGCTATCGCAATAAATTAACTCGATGATCCAGCGAAAAGACACACAAAAGAAAGTCGATTAACTATGTTAGCACCTGAAACAGGTCACTCAAATAATATTACATGAAAACAGCAGATGTAAAAATATAAAAATATTTACTAAATTATGGAGGCGAATTTTTTTTTTAAAAGTAAATACTTCTATATTTGTATAAATTTTTCAAGGTCTTTGGAAGTCGCGCTTACATCAAAATGCAGGCAATTTGGCATTATTGCTGCCTTTCAATATCTGTAAACAATAGCAACCCCCATACATCGACTGTGGGGTGTCTTTTGTTGAAACGTTCCAAACCGTATAACAATAAATATTGTTCGATTTTTTTTTTTTAGTTTACACGTTATAACACATTTTATTTTTTCCCTTGATATCAGTATTGGGTGTCTACAAGTGCTTATAATACATAACCTGGGCAAAATTAAACAAAAAGTTCAGTAGAAGTGAGCCCTTCATGAACTCCCATACCAGCACGTTATAACACAACACGACACGGTCTGGTGCACAAATCGGTCGCAGCTGAGCTTCGAACGCCTGGTACCTGGCTCACGAACCGCGTTCGCAAGCCTTTAGCCACTTTCTTTGGCGTTTTTTATTTGTTTATTTAATGGACCTGGCTACGTGCTGAATTTCATTGTTTCATTCTTGTGCTGTTTTCATGTTTGTTCTTTGATGAATTGTGATATCATTTGCAAAAATGTGAGAAAACAGGGATATTATATACTTATATGTAAATACACAAAGATAAAATGTATGTTTTATAACTAGAATCAATCTCAATATTTTGAAATCAGTTTAGTGAACAACAACTCTACTGTGGCGAGCTTCATAGACTTTGCGAATGAGTCCTGTTAAGACATGACCATCCTCAAGATTGAAGTTATCATAGGGTCCATAGACATTGGTGGCGGTGACAGATGTGAAGTTGCACCCATGCTGTAAGTGATATCCTTTGTGGAGATGACAAAATCATTTTCTTCATTTTCTCTTCAGCAAATCTTCATAAAATAATTTAGGTTAAAATGATTGCTTAGAAGTGAAAAATGGGGGATATACATTACATAGCGGGTGGGTTCTTTTAGGTATTGCTGCTATCCCATACCTCTACAAATTACTTAAACATATAATTTGAAATTTACAATTTCAGGGGTTTTTAGATATCAACGGAGAAAACGACAGGAGAAATAGACCGGATTGGCACTATCGCCTCCCTGAGAACCAACCCGAACATCTGAACCCCGAGGACTCTGTCATCAAATATTATTTTTTTTTCAACGTTTATTTCATACAAAAACAATGTATATTTACTAGGTGTACAAGGTGTGTTTCTTTGTTTGTGTATATTACAGAGCGTTGCCGTTTGTTAGTGTTATGTGTCACGTTGCGTTAATAAACCAAATACATGCATATACAGTTATGATAATATGACATTTATGGCATAGTGCATGTAAACACACATTCCTCGTTTCATTTCCATCTCCACAAGTGGAATGCATGTTACACCTCTCTCTCTCTCTCTCTCTCTCTCTCTCTCTCTCTCTCTCTCTCTCTCTCTCTCTCTCTCTCTCTCTCTCTCTCTCTCTCTCTCTCTCGCACACACACATACACATTCTGTCTTGATCTATCTCTTGCTTTCTGTAGATAATAGTACATGGATATGCATATCATATATTCATATAAATACCTGTATATCAACACAAAGCCATAATTATATTTACATAAATACCTACACGAATTCACCCATACATGGCTACCCATATATAAATACCCTACATGTTAGCCTTTTGTATCATACAACAATGTTTATATTCCTGCTGGGGAATCATGTTGAATTTAGGCAAAGGGGAAACCGCTGAACGCAAAATTGCCTAGTGACCACCAGCCACTAGGGCCGGTTGCCGGGTCTTACAGCGGACACGCAGCCAGTTTTCACAAAGCCTTTGTGTACCTAGGCCAGGGGAGCTATATATCTCTCTTTAAAGTTGTTTTCACAGAGCCTTTGTGTGCCTAGGCCAGAGGAGCTATATATCTCTCTTTAAAGTTGTTTGGGAGGAGGAGGGTTGGATCTGTGATTTAAAGCACCCTGGGGAAGATGTTTTGCGGCGTGTTCTATTTGCGCTGGCTGGGCTGAGACCGGGAAAGCCGTCAACACAGAGGGAGAGGGAAAGAGAGAGCCGGGGAGGGAGGGGGAGAGAAGGGGAGAGAGAGAAAAGGGGGGCGCATAGATTGGAATTTGTTTAGTTCGCTACACAAGATGGCAAAATTTCCACCACTACAGAGATTTTACCTGAGCCGCCTTCTGGCGAAGGTCAACCCTCTGTCGACAAAACCACTGACTCACAAAGGGCACCCTCCCATCGTGTCAAGGTTGGGCCAATAGACTCAGTAACAAAGAAGGGACACATATTCAGTTATTTGGCCCTTTGTTCCCCAATGATTGAGTTCAGTGGTACACATTAGGAGTATAGAACTATCTGTGAGAGTGTGTGTTTGAAATGTATGTTATGTAGTGTAAAACTGATGGGAGTGGCGTTTGCTTAATCAGCGAATAGCTGGGCGATTTTCTGTTGAAAAATTTGTGATATTATGTGTGGCTGTATTAATTGTTGATTGTGAGTGGCCGAGTTTCGACTAGACTATATTACGTTTCTATACTCCGCTAGTGCTACTAGGAGTTTAGTGTGTGTGTGTTTTGTGGTTGTAGGGATTGTATTTAGGAATATTGCTTTGTAAACGTCGGTTATCTTGTTTGTGTGTGTTTCTATTAACTGTTGTAGTGCAGTCTTAGTGGCTGTGATTGTTGGGCATCCATAAAACAGATGGTCCTCTGTTTCCTGAATATTGTGTCTACATAAATGACATGGGGCTATTCGCTTGGATGTCTGTGCTGCTCTCTCTGTTGTCGGGGTCATATTATAAATTAGCCTGTATGTTAATTCTTTGGATTTCGATGTGATATGTTTGTTGTGTAAGTTAGTGAAGGTGCAGCTATAGTCTTTCATATGATATTTGTATCCTCTTTTGATTCTCAGGTGTAGTGGTGGGGCTTGTTGTTTCACTAAATATTTGTATATCTGCTTGGTTGTCTGTTGTATTAAGTGTTCATTACCTTGAATTGCTTGCATACATGTTCTGTAGAAGTGCGGTAGTGTGCCGTAATAGTGCGGTGTTGTTTTGTCTATTTTCTTAATTCTGTGTAATCTAATTGCAATATAGTATAATGCTAGCGAGTGTTGATCTGGATGATTGATGATGCGTCCTATGTGGTTGATTCTTAATGCTTGTATTTTTGTGTTAAGGTCCTGTAATGCTACACCCCCTCGTTTCTTATCTTGTATTAAAGTCTTGTGCTTTATACTGTGGATTGTGTTTTTGAAGATGAATTTTCTGATGTGTTTGTTTATGTCTGTGATTGTTTGTTTTGGGGGGTCTAACACTGTGGCTAAATATAGTATTTTAGGAATGATAAAGGTGTTTACAATTGTGCTTCATACAAAAATTGTTGATGTCTTGTATTTGAACCTATGTAGTATGTCTATAATTTGTTTTGTCAGTGATTGCTATGTTTCTGTGTGTGTTTTTCTGGGATTGGATGGAAAAGTGATCCCATAAATCTTCATGTTATCTGTGACTATTAGATCTGGGGGGAAATCTGCTTATTCTTCCACTTCTCCAGACCCATTATTTTAGACTTTTGTATGTTTATTTTGGCCCCACTTCCTTCACCAAACTGTCTGAAGGTGTGAAGTATGTTCGTTATGGAAGTGTTGGTTGTAGGGAAGAAAGCGGTGTCATCTGCATAAGCAATTAATTTCCGCACTCAAGACCCTTGTATAAATGTACCTTTAATGTTAGTGTCCTGTCTAGGGTGGTTCTAGTGTTAGTCATCAAATATTATACCATTCACTTTTTTTTGCGGGGGGGGGGGGGGGGGGGGGGGGGTTGGCGGTCACCCCAGACTAGCTGGTTACCCCGCCTCCCCCTTTTTTTTGGCGTGGACCCTTAGTCTCACTGTGAGCTATTGCCCACAGTGGTCCACCGGGCCCACATTTAAAGTGATGCTATGTGAGGTGGTTTTAATCACCCCGGCCCCCGACCAGACCAGGTGCACTACTGGGGGGGGGGGGGTGCAGCAAATGCGTCTGATCCTAGCCAAGGGACCGAAAACGATCATCCCAGCCTCAGACCAGACCAAGCGCACTACTGGAGGGGGGGGGGGGCAGCAAATGCACTCGATCTTAGCCAAAAGGCCGGGACGCGATCTCTTAGCCAAAAGGTCGAGAAGCAATAATGTCACCAGTATCTGTTACCTTTTTTTTTTAAAACTTTTATTAAGTGTTAACAACTTTGCAAGGTGTATTGTTCGTGTTGTTACAGAGCGTTGCATGTGGAAGTGTAGGTGACATGTGCGCACATTTTTTACATTTATTTCAACATTTTTACATTTGAAATGGGGGGTAACAAAAAACGAGTACAAAAAACAACAAGACGATAGTATACCATTATTTTTCCTCTGCCACCCTCTCACCTGTCAGCTCCAACCCCACCAATACCATCATCACCACTTGGTAATGAGGGAAATGGCAGTAAGCTTGTTAGAACCAACCGATGAAGGCAGTAGCAGCATCAGAACCAACAGTATCGAAAAGATGGGGGAAAGGGAGGGGGGGGGTGTCAAGGGGTATACTAGTTTACAATGCAGAAAAGGTAGTTGTTGAATTTGTATTGTTCGTGTTATTACTAAGATAAATAAAGAAATAAAAGATAAATGTAGGAAGGCTAAAGAAAGTTGGTTAAACAAGCAATGCAAAAAAATTGAATTAAATTCCATTAAAGATACAAAAAAATATGCACAGACAAATCAGTGAGCTTACAGGAAGACAAATAAGAATAAATACGGGGTGCTTGAAATCAAAAACAGGAAAGATAATATTAGAGGAAGATGCTATAATGAAGAGGTGGAATGATTATATAAGAGAATTATATGTAGGAGAAAGGGAAGAATTAACAGAAGATAGTAACTTAGAAGGTCCACCTATTCTGAAAGAAGAAGTCGCTGACGCTATGAAACGTATGAAGAAAGGAAAAACAGCTGGGCCAGATGAAATCACAATAGAAGAATTAGAAGTATTGGGAGAATTTGGAGTAGACATATTAACCAAAATGTTGAATGATATTTACAGCAGTGGATATTTACCCAGTGATATGCTGAAATCTGTATTTATAGCTATACCAAAAAGACCAGGAGCAATTGATTGTGAAGATTTTCGTACAATTAACCTTATAAACCATATCACTAAGCTTCTACTCATAATCATAATGAGAAGAACCAAAAATAAAATAAAAATGGAAATTAGTGAAGAACAGTATGGATTTGTGGAAGGAAAGGGCACAAACAATGCAATTTATACATTACGGACACTAATAGAAAGGTCAATAGAGAAACAGAGAGACATATATTTGTGCTTCATAGATTATACTAAGGCATTTGATAAAGTAAAACATGATGAACTGATTAAAATGTTGGAAGATATCAACATTGATGGAAAAGATTTAAGAATAATAAAGAATGTTTATTGGAACCAAGTAGCAGCAATTAAAATGGGAAATAAAGAGGGTAGTTACGAACAGATAAAGCTAGGAGTACGACAAGGGTGTGTCTTGTCACCAGATCTTTTCTCCCTGTATAGCGAAGTAATAATGAGAGAGATCAAAGAGATGCCAGGAATACTAGTTGGAGGTTATAATATAAATAATATACGCTATGCAGATGACACAGTATTGGTGGTGGATAATTCAACAGACCTACAACAATTATTAGACGTTGTAGTAACAGAGAGTGCAAGGAAAGGACTCTCCTTGAATATCAAGAAAACAGTAACAATGGTAATATCAAAGAAAATGGTGACACCAAAATGTGACATAGAAATAGAAGGGAAAATCCTTAACCAAGTGGATAATTTTAGATACCTAGGGGCATTTATAACATCAGATGGAAGATGTACAACAGAGATTAGGAGCAGAATAGGGCAGGCAAAAGCCGCATTTCAGAAAATGAAGAGTATCTTATGCAATAAGTCACTGTCACTGAATGTAAGAAGGAGAGTGCTGAAATGCTATGTAGAACCAGTTTTGCTGTATGGCAGTGAATATTGGAATGTAAATGAACAGATTAAGAAGAAATTAGAAGCAACAGAGATGTGGTTCCTGAGACGAATGTTGCGAATTCCTTGGACTGCCAGAGTAACTAACGACGACTGCCTGAAACAGGCTAATGAAACTAGAACATTATATACAACAATAAGACAGAGACAAACAGCTTTCTTCGGTCATGTGATGAGAAGAGAGGCATTGGAGAACATCGTAACAACTGGAAAAATCGAGGGGAAGAGAGGCAGAGGTAGACCAAGAGAAGTGATGCTGGATGGATTGAGACGGTGGCATGGAGGAATATCAGCAGCAGAGTTGATCCAGAAAACCAAAGACCGAGATCTGTGGAGAGCCATGAACGCCTACGCCAGCCGGCATGGCACTAGATGATGATGACTGTGTGTTCAGTATTTGTGTGCGTGTATATACGGATCGTTGCGTCTGGGCGTGTAGGTGACATATGTGTAATATTACAACAATTAATTCATTTGCATATTTACATGTCAAGGGGGGGGGGGGTAACCCAAAATTTATTTATTACCGTGATTGTTTCCCCTGTCAACACCATCTCCAGCCGGCTCCAAAGCCAACCATCGCCACCTTTTCGGTAGTGATGGCAGTGGCAGCCAATTGATAGAACCAACCAGCGAGGGCGGTAGCAGCGTCAAAACAACCAACAGTAAACAAGCGGGGAGGAGGGGGAAATGAGGGAGCATAATAGTGATAGTAAACATCCATAAAAATTAACAACAATAACATTGATAGCAATAATCCTTAATAATAGAAAGGTAATGCACAAGGGTAACTATCGCCACAAGAAGGCATGATAATAATAGTGCAATTGCATTTGTATTGTTCGTATTGTTACATGCGTCCTGTATGTTCAATATTTGTGTGCGTGTATTTATAGAGCGTTGCATGTGGGCGTGTAGGTGACATATGTGTAATATTACAACAATAATTCATTTTGCATAATTACATGTGAAAGTGGGGTAACCCAAAATGTATGTTATTTTACCATGTTTGTTTCCCCTGTCTCCACCCTCACCAGAAGCCGGCCCCAAAACCGCCAATACCATAACCACCTCTTCGGTAATGTTGATAAAGGCAGTAAACATTTTGGAACCAACCAGTGAGGGCGGCATCCGCATCAACAGCAATAGTAATATGCGGGGAGAAGGCGGAGATGAGGGAGGATACTAATAATAATTTATTTTCTTTAGCATATCCTTTTTACAGGACTTAGCTGTCAACACCAGCATCTTTCAGCTGCATGTTGATCTCTTGGCAAGATTACGCTCAGTAGTTTGCCATTGCTTTCTGAGCGGCCGGCTCACATACCCCGTAAGTTACCGATGCGATTCGAACCACTGCTGATTTGAACCGTCATCACGTTACCTGACGAGAGTATACGAGATTACGGAGAAAAGTCATAACCTCTAAGCCACGAAGCCGGCACTAATAATAATTCTTCTTCTTCATCTTCAGCGTTCCGAGCCATTGAGGTTCTTTGCTGCAAATACAATCCGTCTCCATTCGTCTCTCTGGTGGACCTTCTCTTGCCAGTCGTTGATTCCAAGTGCTTGTAGGTCTGTACATGTATTATCTCTCCACCGCCTTCTTGGTCTACCTCGGGGTCTACGGTCATTTATTTCCTGAGTGTAAGCGAGTTTTGTTTCCCTATTATCTTCCATTCTTTCTATATGCCCCAGCCATTGTAGTCTATTAGCCTTCATGATACCAGTGATTAGCGGGATTACCAGCGATTAACTAATAATAATAGTGATCTTAAATTAAAGTTAATAGCAATCAAACCATAATAATCATATAGTAATGCAGAATTACCTACCAATCTCAATAAGAGAGCATCGTAATAGCAGTACAAATGCATTTGTATTTTTAGTGTTGTTACGTGCGTCCTGTGGGTTCAGTATATGTGTGCGTGTATTTACCAAGCGTTGCATGTGGGCGTGTATGTGACATATGCATAATTTATTCATTGAACATATTAACATGTGGAAGGGTGGCAACGAAGAGAAAGAAAAACTTCCCATTATTGTTTCCCTTGCTGCTGTAGCAGAATGTATTAGTTAGGTGTGCAAAGCTACAGCACGCTTGAGCATCAGGATGGGATGAGGAGAGAGATGCTCAAGTCGTGACGTAGTTTGTTGTTAGAGCAGTCAGTAAACATCTAGGACTAGAAGAGAGAAGTCACTCTGATTTTAGAATTGTAACAAGATTCTTGTGGTGGTCATCAATTTGAAATAAAACTCCATTTATATTCAACCAACTGAGTCAGTTAGTCCTCTCTGTGTGCGCTTTGTTATACTGCCGCTCTCCCCATTGGCTCCACCTCACCAATCAACTTATCACCACTCTCTGGTAATAATGGTAGAGGCAGGGTGACTATTTGAACCAACTGGTGAGGGCATCAGCAAAGGCAACAAAGGCAAAGGAGGGGGAGGGTTCATGCGAGATTAGGTTAAATATTTATAACGATGATAATGATAGTAATGGTAGAAATAAATACTAAGAATAATGACAGGAAAGATAATAATAGTAATAATAATGACAAAAATATAATAAACATGTGATTTCACTTACTAAACATGATTATCTCGGCAATGGTTTTAATACAGCATAGCAAGTAACATAAAAGTGCAGCCTGCTATTTTTAATAATAGTAGGAGTAAAGGAGTTGGTTTTCTTTTCCCCTTGCTTTTTTTTTTTTTTTTTTTGGTAAGGGTTCATTCATCTTTTCCCCTTTTTTTTTTTTTTTGGGTAAGAATAAAACAAGCATTTGTGTTTACACACATTTTACAGTATCGTTGGTTTGGTAACCATATGTGATTGTATATTCATTCAATCCGCATTCACTCACATTTTCCAGATTCTTTCTCGCACTCATGTATACTAAATTATAATACAATAAAGAAGAATACATATGATTTACTTTGGAGATAGTTGTGTTATTTTGTGCGTGTACATAAATGATATTAAGTGTGTGTTATATGTGCGGTGTTTGTATCTGGCTGAGTTTCTACATGTCCATATGAGATGTCTGTAGTAAGAAAGAGCTGTCAGTAATTTTGTATGTATGTCTTTTGCTGTCTTTGGTATAGTATTGAGAAAAATTGCTTTATATATGTCGGTTTGTTTGCCTGTGTGCGTTTGTATGAGGTGTTTGAGTGTTGCGCGTATGGCTGTAATTGTTGGACATGTAAAATAAATGTGTTCCTCTGTCTCTTGTGTGTTTTTCTACATAATTGACATTGTGATGTTTGTTTAGATCTGTGTGCTTCTACCTGTGTTGTCGGTGTCATATTGTATATCAGTCTATATGTGATCTCTCTAGGTTTTGGTGTTATGTGTTTGTTGTGTAGGTTTGAAAAGGTGCATGTGAAGTCAGACATGAAGTATTTGTGTCCTCTTTTGATCCTAAGTTTGAGTGGTGGTGCTTGCTCTCTAACTAACTGTTTGTATATTGTGTGTGTTGTTTGCTATATTAAATGTTCATGTCTTTGTATTGCCTGTATGCATGTCTGATAGAATGTTCGCAGTGTTCCCTGGTAGTGTGCAGTTGCATTGTTAAGAGGTGTGAGGTGTTTAATGTTGTGTGCTATATAATATAAAGCTAATCTATGTTGTTCTGGATGTCTGATGATTTTGCCTATGTAACTAATTCTAAGTGACAGTATTTTTGTGTGGACGTCTTGTAGTCCAATACCTCCTTGCTGTTTGTCTTGTATGAGAGTTTTTTGTTGTATGCTGTGTATTGTGTTGGTGAAGATGAAGCGTCTGATTTGTTTGTTTATGTCTGTTTGGGAGGATCCAGTACTGTCGCTAAGTATATTATTTTAGGTATTATGTATGTGTTGACTATTGTGCTTCTACCAAATATTGTGGTTGTTTTGTACCTATACCTATGTAGCATGTCTGTGATCTGTTGGGTCAGTGAGTGCCATGTCTGTCTGTGTGTTTCTGTGGGATCACATGGAAATGTGATCCCATACAGTTTCATGGTGTCTGTGTGTCTCAGATCTGGAGGGAAATCAGACTTTTGTTTCCGCTTTCCCAGACCCATTATCTGTGATTTTTGTACATTTACTTTGGCTCCACTGCCTTTTCCAAAATGCGTAAAGGTGTTCACTGAAAAAAAATTCACTGACAGCCAGCTTCAGGCTCACGAGATCTGTAAGGCAGGGATGCCCCTTATCACCACTCCTGTATGTGCTGACCCTAGAGCCACTATTAGAAAAGATAAGACAAGACACTAGTATTAAGGGAACCTTCTTGCATAGGATAGGAGAGCAGAAGCTCATCGCTTATGCAGATGACACTGCTTTCTTTCCCACCAGCAACACATCAATATTTTTTTTTTTTTTATAACTTTTATTGAGTGTTAAAATCGTTGCGAATTGTATTGTTCGTGTTTTTACAGAGCGTTGCGTGTAAACGTGTAGGTGACATATGCGCAAAATTTCCAACATTTTATACATTTGAACATTTCTTCATTGACATTGTTGTAATGAAATATTTCAAAACAAAACGCGTGATGGTAGTGCGCCGTTGTTATTTCCCCTGCCGCCTCGCTCTCCTGTCAGCTCCAAAAACTCCTACCAAGTACCATCACCACCCCTCGGTGTTGATGAAACATGGCGGTGTAAAACTGTTTACAAACAACCGGTGAGGGCGGCAGCAGAAAACAACAATCACAGTATCAAAAATGTGGGAAAGGGGGATGTGACAGTTTACGGGTTTACAAAGCCATATATATTTATAATGATTACAATGATAATAATGCAAATAACAACCAATTACATAAATAATATTAATAATGACAAGGAATAATTAAAAATGCTAAGGGTGATAACAATAACGGTGCAATGATAATAAACAGCGATGATAATAATAGTTACACCTCTGATTCCATTTGCTAAAATGATTATCTTAGGAATGGTGTTTACATGAAATACATCTATAATAATAATGACAAAGAATAAAACTGCTAACGGTGGTAACAGTAACAGCAATGATAATAAACAGCAATGATAATAATAGTTAAATATGTGATTCCATTTGCTAAAATGATTATCTTAGGAATGGTGTTTACATGAAATTCATCTATAATAATAAAGACAAAGAATAAGACTGCTAAGGGTGATAACAATAACAGCGATATTAATAAACAGCAATGATAATAATAGTTAACCATATGGTTCCATTTGCTAAAATGATTATCTTAGGAATGGTGTTTACATGAAATGCATCTACAATAATAATGACAAAGAATAAAACTACTAAGGGTGATAACAGCAATGCTAATAAATGCAATGATAAATACGCAATGAAAATAGTGATAGTCCCACTCTCACCCATTTGACCCACCACCCTAATGGGTAATGATGGTAAAGGCAGGATCATTTTTGGAACCAAAGGGTGAGGGTGTCAGCAAAGGCAACAAACAAAACCATGAGTGAGGGAAGGGGGGGGGGGGGGGGTCACATGGGAGATGAGGTTATATATTAATCAAGGTTACTATAATAATACATACTCCACCAGTATCTGTTAAAAAATTTTTTTTGGAGGGGGGGGGGGGGGGGGGGTTGGCGGTCATCCCAGACTAGCTGGTTCCCCGCCTCCCCTGTTTTTGGCGTGGACCCTTAGTCCCACTGTGAGCTATTGCCCACAGTGGTCCACCGGGCCCACATTTAAAGTGATACTTATGTGAGTTTTTTTTTTCTTTTTTGGATCACCCGGCCCCCGACCAGACCAGGCATACTCCACCAGTATCTTTTTTTTTTTTTTTTTTTTTTTTTTGAAGTTTGCACATGATTTCTTCATTTATTAATTTCACTTAAGTTCTTTGACTGCCAGACCAGGTGGCAATGACTGTCTCAGCTTCTCTGCCTTTTCTCTGTCCTGGATCACCAGTGTATACAAGTATCTGCTGCATCGCACCACCATTTCTTCGTCGGCTGTCAATTTCTTAGACCTCACAGTCTCTTTAGGTTCCGCTGGTCTATGCACGACGGTTTATTATAAACTAACTGACTCGCACTCATTCCTTCTCTATACCTCCTCCCACCCTCCCTCGTGCAAACGTTCTATTCCTTTCTCCCAACTGTTACGTCTCCGACGACTTTGTCAGGATAACAACGACTTCCATCAAAAAGCCCACGAGATGCTTGATTTCTTTCGCCTTCGTGGCTATCCTGATAATGTTCTATCTACAGCTCTTCACCGCTGCCAATCTATCAGTCGCACTGAGGCTCTCTCCTCCAGGCCGAAACCACGAAACAATAGACCTGTCCTCTCACTTACTTATCATCCCCACAATATTGCTGCCAAGAATATCCTTTTTAATCATCTATCCATTCTCCGGGCGGAATCGACCACTCGTGATGTCTTCTCAGAGGCTCCTCTAGTGGCACATAAGCGGGATCGTAACCTCAAAGATGTGCTGGTCCATAGCAGGCTACCCCAGCCTCACCAGTCTCTTCCTGGCACGGTGGCGTGTCTTCGATCGGTTTGCAAGACCTGTCCATACGTACTTCAAACCCAGAGTCTGACATTCCCTAAGACGACCTTCCACATCCGTGAGGGTTTCTCATGCATCAGTCGCAACGTCATCTATGCGATTACCTGCACACGTTGCGACATGAGATATGTCGGGGAGACAGGATTACGTCTTGGGGACAGATTTCGACAACATCTTTCTGACATCACCAGCGGCGCCCAGAAACCAGTATCCATACATTTCAACAGTCCTGACCACCATGGCGTAGCCGACATACAGGTCACGGCCATCAAATCATGCGCATCCCACGAACGGGATCGGAAGACATTGGAACACCGTCTCATCTTCCAGTTGGGCACACTCTCCCCTCACGGCCTTAATGTCCAACACAGCTTCATTTAACTTCCCACCCCACCCCTCCCACCCCTAGCTTACAGTCCACCATCTGGGTACGTGCAGATCCTTTGTATGACATCACAGTCAACTCTCTTGGCGGATTTACGTTCGGTGTTTTGCCATCATTTTCTGAACGACCGCCACTCATGCCTCTCTGTGTGTACTAACACTATATAGGTTTCCGCAGCGGTGTTTCGAGCGCTTAACGATAATTGCTAATTGTCATCTGCGTCCGTAACATCTTTGCCGGTCTCTAATTTCACTTTTCCGCACACATGGGCGCGTCTCCACCCCACTCCCTTCCCGCTTGACCTTTGACCCGTGTACCATACATCCGGTCTATTGATCCACTGGCGCCCTACGTGTGTCAGACCTTCCAAGCTAGGACACAGTATTCAGATGAGTACATTTAATTTTAATTAGTTTAATAGTTTAATATTGTCATAGTGTGTTTCGTGTAGTTTTGTGTTGGTTTGTATTTGTTTGTCCTGTGCTGACGAAGGCTTTGGCCGCAACGTCCAATTTGTCTCTTGTAGTCGTGTTTTAGTAAAGCTCAGAATCTACTTCTCGTTTATTTGGGTGATTCATTCATTACCTTGAACTTGACATTGTCCTTGTTCTTCTTGATCTTGACAGATTTAGCATCTTTCCTCCTGGCTGTGAGCAGAAAGTCTTTGATCTCCTGAATCTGT
Organism: Cepaea nemoralis; assembly: GCA_014155875.1. Taxonomy (NCBI): domain Eukaryota; kingdom Metazoa; phylum Mollusca; class Gastropoda; order Stylommatophora; family Helicidae; genus Cepaea; species Cepaea nemoralis. The sequence continues at coordinate 866,355 of JACEFZ010001900.1, forward strand.
TTAGGCATGATTGCTGTTAATTTTTTCCTTCCACCGCCGGAACACCACCAATATCAGTTAACATGACCCGTTTTTTTCTCGGCCTTTTGGCTAAGATCAAGTGTATTTGCTGGCCTCCAGTAGTGCGCTTGGTCTGGTCGGAGGCCGGGATGATCATTCTTGGTCCTTTGGCTAAGATCAGACGCATTTGCTGCCCCCCGCAGTAGTGCGCCTGGTCTGGTCGGGGGCCGGGAGATAAAAAAAACAAACAAACCTCACATAAGCATCACTTTAAATGTGGGCCCGGTGGACCACTGTGGGCAATAGCTCACAGTGGGACTAAGGGTCCACGCCAAAAACAGGGGGAAGCGGGGAACCAGCTTGTCTGGGATGACCGCCAAACCCCACCCCAAACATGAATGACTATACGCTGTATTCGCAATGTAAAAGCCTGTTTTTGTACATAATAAATGGGATATTTATGTATACGCTGAATTCGCAATGGACAACTTAACAAATTCCAATCTGTTTACGCGCGCTCTCTCTTTATCCCTCCCCTCCTCTCCCCCTCCCCAGCTCCCTCTCTCTCCCTCCCTCCGTGTTGACCGCGTTCCTGGTCTCAACCCACCCCACCACAAGCAAATCCTGGGCACTTGCGATTAAGTCGAGGGCTGTCATTCAGCAATAATATTGAATCCACTTACAGGAAGTAAGCTTGCATGAGACTGCCTGCAGTGTAAAACGTGGGGCGGCTTTTGCCGTTTCCACCTTGACACCAACATTTCCCTTAATGTATATATCTTCGGGTGGAAGAGAACGCGTGATGTGTGATGAAGGTTTATAAGCGTGTGAGAAAGATGGGTTTAGAATGAACGAGCGGAAGGAATCATCACCACACCATAGTCGTTGTTGTCTCCGTCATTATCATCACCATTATCATCACCATTATCATCATCATTATCATCACCATTATCATCACTATTACCATCAATCACGTTAGAATGGGATGACTGAAAGCGTACGTCATTATCATAACTGTATATGTATGTTTTTGTTTCATTAACGCATATGACATAACACTAACAAACGGCAACACTCTGTAATATACTCAAACAAAGAAACACGCATTGCACCTTGTAAATATACATTGCTTTGTATAAAATAAACGTATCAATATAAAAACTGTAAATATATATATATATATTTTTTTTTTAATACGTTTATTTTATACAAAGCAATGTATATTTACAAGGTGCAATGCGTGTTTCTTTGTTTGTGTATATTACAGAGCGTTGCCGTTTGTTAGTGTTATGTCATATGCGTTAATGAAACAAAAACATACATATACAGTTATGATAATGACGTACGCTTTCAGTCATCCCATTCTAACGTGATTGATGGTAATAGTGATGATTTATAAGCGTGTGAGAAAGATGGGTTTAGAATGAACGAGCGGAAGGAATCATCACCACACCATAGTCGTTGTTGTCTCCGTCATTATCATCACCATTATCATCACCATTACCATCACCATTATCATCATCATTATCATCACCATTAACATCAAAACAGTAAACATAAAGCGTGGAGGAGAAAGATTTATACGTTGTGAAGAGAACAAATTAGAGATATTTATCCCACTCTTTAACCCCCAACCTGGAGGACCAGGCTAATTTACAATTATAAAATACTTTAAATAATTTGAGCTGTTTTCTTAAAACAACAAAACTTTCAAACAGTATCTAGAAATACTAAATTTTCGTTAGAATATTCTAATTTGAAAATCTAGATTAGTTATATGTACTTAAATAACTGGAATATAAATTTGAGATATCATAGAAATATTTTTAGTTGTAATTATCTCCCTTACTTACCACACTATTCTTATGTCCCTTGTTATTTTATTCTTTAAATGTAGAAAATCCCCTATTTACACTGTGTGGCGCGCGTAGAGAATATCCATCCATCCATCATGTGCCATGCCGGTAAGCGTGGGCGGTCATGTTTTGCCATCTCACTCGATCACGAGAGTCGTGGATCAGCTCTGTGTTCCTGTCTCGACCATGCCACGTGGCCACGCCATCCAGGTATTTACTTCTAGGTCTTCCCCTTGGTCTGTTCCCTTCGATCTTGCCAGTTGTCACCAAGTTCTCCAATTCATTTCTTCTCATAATATGCCCCCAAAAATTTTGACTGTCTGCGTCTAATTTTTCTAATCAGTTTACGATCTTCATTTGTTTCTTGAAGGACTTGTTCATTGGTCTTTCTGGCTGTCTATAGTATTCTTTGCATTTTCCTCAGAAACCACATGTAGAGAATATGATAGCTCCATAATTATATCTTAATTACGTGAATTACATAAGCCAATGGTCGATGCTTAGTGGCATGATTTGTGAGATTAATTGTACGAAAATCTTCGCATTCAACTGCTCATCGTCTTTTTGGTATAGATATAAATACCGGAATACCGGTTTCAGCATATCGCTTGGTAGATATCCATCTCTGTAAATGTCATTCAACATTTCGGTTAATATATCTACTCCAAACTCTCCCAGTACTTATGATTCTTCTGTTGTAGAACCATCCATACATGATTGATTGATTGGTCGATTTAGGAACCGACATCACAGCATTCGGGACATTCCCATAAGTAAGCACCATCCATACATTAAAAGGCATAACCACGTTTAATGTAATATCGAGAAGAAATAGAAAACTGAGTAATAAACCCTTGACGCGTGTAAAATGAAGCCACTAGTTTTACACAAACTGTGAAGATGACTTAGAATTTCGATCCATCCATCATGTGCCATGCCGATAAGCGTGGGCGGTCATGTTTTGCCATCTTACTCGATCACCAGAGTCGTGGATCAGATCCGTATTCCTGTCTCGACCATGCCACGTGGCCAAGCCATCCATATATTTACTTCTCGGTCTTCCCCTTATTCTCTTCCCTTCGATCTTGCCAGTTGTCACCAGGTCATTTCTTCTCATAACATGCCCAAAAAATTGTGACTGTCTACGTCTAATTTTTCTAATCAGTTTACGATCTTCATGTGTTTCTTGAAGAACTTGTTCATTGGTTTTTCTGTCTGTACATTTTCCGCAAAAATAAAATTTCCACAGCCATCAGATGTTTTTCGCGTGACTGCTCATTGTCCACGCTTCACATCCATACAAGAGTACAGGTTCTATGTAACACTTCAACACCCTTTTTCTCGTTTCTATCGATATCTTTTTATTGGTCAGTATGTTTTTCATCTTGCAAAAGGCTACCTTCGCAATGGCAATTCTTGTTCTAACCTCTTCATGGCATCTCCCATCAGATGTTATGAATGTTCAGAGATAACCGTACGGATTCACTTGCCTTAAGAATATGCCCATTTATTCGTATATCACATTGTGGTATTTCCTTCTTCCCATTGACGACCATAATCTGTCTTCTTAATATTCAGTTCTAACCCTAGTTGTTCACATATGATCATCAGTGATAAGTTAATATTCACCCAGTAGATGAAAGTTCAATATTTTTTTTTTAATCTGGCGTAAGAGATACCTTTAGCGTTGATATGACCCGGGGGGGGGGGGGGGGGGGGGGGGGGTGTTGTGTCGGAGCAACCCTACCACCAGAAAGATGATGCCTATTAACAACTTAACTGAATTGAACAAGTAACAATCTTCAAACTCTGCACAGGACATAACAGGTTGAAATGTTTTTAATACTGTAACTGTGGGATTGACAAATAAAGATAGAAGATACTGGAAATATAGCTGTGGAATTGGTGACTAAAGATATAAAATATTGATAATATAACTCTGAGATTGGTAAAATGGCAGCTAAACATTGACAGAAAGAGTCTAGCATACACAAAACAGAGAAAATTACTTTGGCTTACACCCACTACATTTGAGCACAAACTGGAGATTTTAACAACCCCTACTTTCTGTAAATATACTGTTCAAAAAAAAAAAAAAGAAACGCCAAGGGTGCGTTTTTGTTTATAACCAAATTGTTACCACAGCTCACGATGCACGCACGTGAAAGCAACAATATTTGGGGTGAACACTATTCACTTACTACGCAAATGAAACCCTATAAAAGGATAACGCTACACAAAACAATTCAGTTCATTTTCAAGCAAACGTCTATAGCACCGCCATCGATAAATTTAAGGAACATTGCTATTTGCCTACTGTATGCAGGCGAAAGTCAGAGTAAGGTTGCCAGTCATCTAAATGTGCATCATAGTACCATCAGTCCACTTTGGCACCGGTTCCAAGCCTCTGGCCCGGTTGAAGACTGGCATCGCAGTGGACGAGAGTGGTAATAGCAGCGGTTGATCGCTTTATTCGGCTTCGTCATCTCAGAGACAGGTTTACAACATCTTCATCAACTGTCCAGCCATTGCTTGCAGGACGTCATGTGTCTGATCAAACTCCGGAATAGACCTCACGACGCTGGACTTCGGGCACAACGACCTTATCTTGGACCTGTCCTTACACGCCACCATCGATTTCTTTGGGCTAACAGCATCGTCCTTGGGCAGCAGACAACCAATGGACATATGTCTGGTTTAGTGACGAATCTTTCTTTTTGTTGCAGAGTAGAAAGATCTACCGTGAGTGAAATGAATGTTTTGCCCACAATTGCGGTAATGAAGCTCCACCTCACGTTGGTGGAAGTGCTATGGTGTTGGGAATGATAAGTTACAACGGATGGAGTCAATTGGTTCACATTTAATGCGCCACGATACGTCAATGAAATTCTTTGACCCCGTGTCCTTCCACTTTTGACCACCCAAAGTTCAGTGTTTCAACAGGACAATGCCAGAACCCACTGTGCACGGTTGACCACGCAGTTCCTGACTGCCAACAACATTCTCACCCTTCTCTGGCCATCCCTGTCTTCAAACATGAGTCCGATTGAGCCCCTGTGGGATGAGCTGCATAGACGTGCTTGTCGCCGTTTCGTTGCTCCAGCCAATCGTCGTGATCTGTTCCAGGCACTCCAGGAAAGGTCGGCAGCCATCCTACAGGAAAACATCAGACGTCTGATCGTATCCATGCCCAGGAAATGCCAGTCGATAATCGATGCAAGAGGAGGCCACACACCATACTCACGGGAAAGTCTGTATGTCAAAAATCTCTCGTGAGGCAGATGTAAATCAACTGTCAATTGATTGTCTGAACCCTAAGGTATGCTTGTGTGCAATTTGAACAATTAACTCATTATATTACAAATGTTATTGAATATCAAAATTACGGCTGTGTATGTGCCTTCAACAGCTATGCGTTTCTTTTTTTTTAACAGTATATATTTAGTTGATGACTGAAGGTGTACAAAGACCCATGTTTTGGAATGTGATTTTTCAAGGGTTGTCTGAAACATTTGTGTGTGTATGTGAGGGTTAGGTAGGTAGATTGGTAGGGTTAGGTAGGTAGGTTGGTAGACCCACTCAATCTGGGTTAGACAATGAGGAGAAAATCCCTGCTCACTACAGGTGTGTACATAACAGTCACATGAAGACAAGAAAAGAGGTTGGCATGGCCAAGAGGTTTAACACGTTCAAGTTAAAAAAAAAAAAGTTAACTTCCTGCATGCTAACAGTGGGGTGCTGGGTTCATTCAACATCAGTCAGTCGGACTCAAACATTGACTTGTTGTTCAGAAAGCAATGGCAAACTGTTGAACATGACATTTTCTAGTAAATCACACACAGCCAATAGCAGCTGGGGTTGACTGCAATGTCCTGCAAAGAATAAGCAATTGGGGGTGAGGGGAGGAGAAAGAGAGGCTTCTTTAAAGAGCATGGCCATCATGTCACATGGCCTCAGCCACTTCAATGGCAACAGGAAGCTCTGCAGGCAATCCTTCGGTGGCCGGCACACTGTGATGTAGACTACAGCTGTCAGTGGCCGGCACACTGTGATGTAGACTACAGCTGTCGGTGGCCAGCACACTGTGATGTAGACTACAGCCCTGTCACTGGCCGGCACACTGTGATGTAGACTACAGCTGTCACTGGCCAGCACACTGTGATGTAGACTACAGCCCTGTCACTGGCCAGCACACTGTGATGTAGACTACAGCCCTGTCACTGGCCAGCACACTGTGATGTAGACTACAGCCCTGTCACTGGCCGGCACACTGTGATGTAGACTACAGCTGTCACTGGCCAGCACACTGTGATGTAGACTACAGCCCTGTCACTGGCCGGCACACTGTGATGTAGACTACAGCCCTGTCACTGGCCGGCACACTGTGATGTAGACTACAGCCCTGTCGGTGGCCAGCACACTGTGGTGTAGACTACAGCCCTGTCACTGGCCGGCACACTGTGATGTAGACTACAGCCCTGTCACTGGCCGGCACACTGTGATGTAGACTACAGCTGTCAGTGGTCGGCACACTGTGATGTAGACTACAGCCCTGTCAGTGGTCGGCACACTGTGATGTAGACTACAGCTGTCAGTGGTCAGCACACTGTGATGTAGACTACAGCTGTCAGTGGTCGGCACACTGTGATGTAGACTACAGCCCTGTCAGTGGCCGGCACACTGTGATGTAGACTACAGCCCTGTCAGTGGTCAGCACACTGTGATGTAGACTACAGCTGTCAGTGGTCGGCACACTGTGATGTAGACTACAGCTGTCAGTGGTCGGCACACTGTGATGTAGACTACAGCCCTGTCAGTGGCCGGCACACTGTGATGTAGACTACAGCTGTCAGTGGTCGGCACACTGTGATGTAGACTACAGCCCTGTCAGTGGTCGGCACACTGTGATGTAGACTACAGCTGTCAGTGGTCGGCACACTGTGATGTAGACTACAGCTGTCACTGGCCGGCACACTGTGATGTAGACTACAGCTGTCACTGGCCGGCACACTGTGATGTAGACTACAGCCCTGTCACTGGCCGGCACACTGTGATGTAGACTACAGCTGTCAGTGGTCAGCACACTGTGATGTAGACTACAGCCCTGTCAGTGGCCGGCACACTGTGATGTAGACTACAGCTGTCAGTGGTCGGCACACTGTGATGTAGACTACAGCTGTCAGTGGCCGGCACACTGTGATGTAGACTACAGCTGTCAGTGGCCGGCACACTGTGATGTAGACTACAGCTGTCAGTGGCCGGCACACTGTGATGTAGACTACAGCTGTCAGTGGCCGGCACACTGTGATGTAGACTACAGCTGTCAGTGGTCAGCACACTGTGATGTAGACTACAGCTGTCAGTGGCCGGCACACTGTGATGTAGACTACAGATGTCAGTGGTCGGCACACTGTGATGTAGACTACAGCTGTCAGTGGCCGGCACACTGTGATGTAGACTACAGCTGTCAGTGGTCAGCACACTGTGATGTAGACTACAGTTGTCAGTGGCCGGCACACTGTGATGTAGACTACAGCTGTCAGTGGTCGGCACACTGTGATGTAGACTACAGCTGTCAGTGGTCGGCACACTGTGATGTAGACTACAGCTGTCAGTGGTCGGCACACTGTGATGTAGACTACAGCTGTCAGTGGCCGGCACACTGTGATGTAGACTACAGCTGTCAGTGGTCAGCACACTGTGATGTAGACTACAGCTGTCAGTGGTCAGCACACTGTGATGTAGACTACAGCTGTCAGTGGTCGGCACACTGTGATGTAGACTACAGCTGTCAGTGGTCGGCACACTGTGATGTAGACTACAGCCCTGTCAGTGGCCGGCACACTGTGATGTAGACTACAGCTGTCAGTGGTCGGCACACTGTGATGTAGACTACAGCTGTCAGTGGTCGGCACACTGTGATGTAGACTACAGCTGTCAGTGGCCGGCACACTGTGATGTAGACTACAGCTGTCAGTGGTCGGCACACTGTGATGTAGACTACAGCCCTGTCACTGGCCGGCACACTGTGATGTAGACTACAGCCCTGTCACTGGCCGGCACACTGTGATGTAGACTAAAGCTGTCACTGGCCAGCACACTGTGATGTAGACTACAGCCCTGTCACTGGCCGGCACACTGTGATGTAGACTACAGCCCTGTCGGTGGCCAGCACACTGTGATGTAGACTACAGCCCTGTCACTGGCCGGCACACTGTGATGTAGACTACAGCCCTGTCGGTGGCCAGCACACTGTGATGTAGACTACAGCCCTGTCGGTGGCCAGCACACTGTGTGGCTCTTGAAGACCCTGGCTCGTCCAGGTCTGGTTCCACAACTTTGGGCCTGCCATGCTAGTCTCCTCCCATCCAGGAGACACCAAACCAAAGACACTGACAGCCTCAGAGAAGAACTGTGGTGTTAGCAATGAACTGTGGTGTTAGCAATGAACTGTGGTGTTAGCAATGAACTGTGGTGTTAGCAATGAACTGTGGTGTTAGCAATGAACTACGCTGCTGAACGCTCTGCCAAACCTAGTAGATCACTTCTGCAGCAGCAGATTTGGAGCTGACCAATGAAGCCAGCTGCAGAGAAGAGCTGTACAACATTCAAATATTGCCATCACTCAACCTTCAACGAACAGAGGTGGTTGCGTAATCTAGTATGCCCTGTTCTGAGACACAGAATAAATTATTTTGTTTGCGTTTTCTCGCTTTGAACTGAAGCGTAGTCCATAGCGTACTGGACTGATTTGTGCATGTTGAGGTTTTCTTGTTACTGGTGTCTCTGGCCATTGGCGATTCCACTCCGACTTCAGGGGTAATTTACATACCCATGTCGAGAATATGAGAAATCAACATTTTAGTCCAACTGACAGGTGTAGGGGTTATCCTCGCTACCGGCAAACATGGATGTTCAAGAACAGCACCGGTTCCATTCAGCCACGCTGACCTCCGCACACAGATTTCTCTGGTCTGTCCACAAAGCTTAATTAGCAACACGGAATCCCATACACAGACCCACATGTGACAAAATGGACCCTTTTGTCAGTGATGAGCAAACAAACCCAGCTTCCTTTTTCTCTTATTGAACGCGTCAGAATCTAGAATTTGTTGAGAAGCAAAATTGTACTTGATGTTGGAGATCGCAAGATGTGGATCGTCATGATCACCACACCAGTCTGCAAGTCATTTGTTGACGATGATCTGTTCTATATTTAGTTTACAGATACCAATAACAAATGTAATAAACAATAAAAGTATGCAAAAACAAAACAATGTATTTTCAGTTACACTGCCAGGCAGGATGTAATATTGAAATTTAATAACAAATGAGTGAACATGAAAAATCACAATACAATTAGTAGTAATATTTGGGAGCTCTCTTTCTGTCTTCCTTGATTCCCATGGAGTTCATGATGTCCTGCTCAAAAGACAATGTGTTTGGCTTGAAGGTCACTTTTGTCAGTTCCGTCTCTCTTGTGTCCCAGTTTTGCTCTGTTCAGGGGGGAAACCATATGGAAAAAAAAATTTATTTCATTCAATGGGGGAAACAAAACCGGCTTTATTTACTGTTAATGAAAAGTTGACATCTCGGAAACAGCAAATAATGAATTCATGGAAAATTCATGGAGTTTGTGAATACCACCACGAATGAAACAAGCACCAAAGTGCTCTTCATGACTGCGTACCAAGCAACACAACATATTTTAAACATTCGTTACGGCTGAAATGATCCTAAACTTGCTATGTCCTATCTACAGTGACAGACAGTTGTTATTTCGGCTTCTGCAATCTGAGATAGCTATTAATGTGTTATCACCAAGTCCTGTGATCACTAAGTAATAATTGTGTCAAAGGGATATAATCTAACGCTGAAGGAGGCGGGGGTAATACCACTAGAGTATGAATTCTGGGATTTGTTTTCCATGAAAATGAATGAGGAAAGATTTGGGAGTAGGGGGGGGGGGGGGGGGAGTAAGAGAGAGAGAAAGAGCCAATATGAAACAAAACCATAAGGCTCCTTCCTATACATCTTGGAAAGGAGGAGGAGAGAAGAAGTAGAAAAGGCAAGATTGTTAGATTATGACAGAGTCTCAGACTTGTATGGTAAAAGTGAAATTAAAACTCCTGTACACACCCTAATGTGTGCAAATAGTGCTAGCCCCACATGTGTACAGATCAGTCAGCAGCTAGGGGTGACGGGTGCAACTGGCGCTGATCTCAGACTGGGTCAACCTACGAGCCCAGGTCAATGTTCAGCATACACCACCGTGTGAATTTGAACCCTTTACCACTGGGGCGGTAGGCCAGCATCTTGTCACTATGCTACCACAGCTCCCCGGCTCATCCAGTCTTCTCTTCCTCCACTTACCTCACCCATGAGGGTACTGGATTCAAATCCTAAGATAGAACTGGGAATGTTTCCAGCAACCATCGATATCACTCCACCCCCCCCCCCCCCCCCCCCCAAATCTCCTGGGTAGTCAGATCAGAAACCTAGACTTCTCAGATAAGGGAGAAAGAAAACCTATCTATGGGTAGGCAGAGTCCATCTGTCTAGAAGAAACACACCTGACACAAGAGCTTGCTGAAGCCAGACCCATGAGGTGCATAATTTAGTCTGCTGCACTCCCCTCACAAGAGGAATGAAGAGGAGCCATCATGATCTCAGAGTTGAAAGTAAAACACGTGACAAGGCAGAAATTTAAATGCAAATAGACCTCGTCTCCCAGGATGACCCAGCTGAAAATGGGTACCAGGGAATCTTAAAGACACCATGGACATCATGATGCATGAGGCAGGGCAACTTGTGACAGAGAATCTTTCCAGTGGGCAGTAATGAAGGCAACATTCTGCCAAGGATCGGCTCCATTTTTGTTTTTTTCTTAAATGTTGGATATCCCTTACAGGACATTACCTGCGTGCCCAATTCTTAACCCTTTGAAAATAAAGAGTGTTCGTTCATTCATTCATTGCAGTCAAAACCAGCATTTTTTCAGCTGCTGTTGATGTACTAGGTAAGTTTTATGTTCAGTAGCTTGCCATTGCTTTCTGAATGACCGGCTCACATATACCTGTAAGTTACCAGCATGGCGCGATCCGCTACCGAATCTCGCACAGCTGTTTTCCCTACGTGGATATACGGGATTACAAATGCCGTTAACCTCTTGGCCAGGGAGACCAGCTCCATGATTATAATCATGATAATCACATCTCCAAGTGTACATAGTGCTTCTCAACCCCCGAGATAGCACCAGGCTACAAGAAAGAGCACACACTGGGTATCATGATCAAATCAAAGAAGCGCACAGCCCAACAACAAATTACGTGTCTAACCTATGTGTGGACATCATGATAAAATCAAAGATATTTCTATATATGTGCATTATGATTTTAAAAAAAAGAAGGGCACAGCCCATCAACAAAGTATGTGTCTAACCTATATGTGGACATCATGATAAAATCAAAGATATGTCTATATATGTGTATTATGGTAAAATCAAAGTAAGACGTATGGGTATTACGATGAAATCAATGAGATATATATAGGCATTATATTAAAATCAAAGATCTATATATAGGCATCATGATACAATCAAAGAAGAGCACAACCCATCAACAAACCACATGTCTAACCTATATAATCACATGTCTAACCTATATAATCACATGTCTAACCTATATAATCACATGTCTAACCTATATAATCACATGTCTAACCTATATAGTCAGCTTTGTCCACGTAGTCTTCTGCTTCGTCTAAAGCTTTCCTAGGCAAGGGAATGAGCCGGCCAGTTCTCAAGGACACCCGGACGCGGTTGCCATCTTCATCGTACCTCCATTCCATCTCCGTGGGCTGCCTGGTGGCATCATGGACAGAAAAAACATTTCTTTATAAGTCAGCACTGGCTCAAACATTCACAACTACATTAACTTAGAAGACATATTTCATGTATGTCAACAATATCACAAACATTCTAATTTCATTAATTCAGAAGACACATTTCACATACCACATGTCAACAATATCACAAACATTCAGTTTCATTAACTCAGAAGACAAATGTCACATATTATATGTCAACAATATCACAAACATTCAGTTTCATTAACTCAGAAGAAACAAATCACATACCACATGTCAACAATATCACAAACATTCAGTTTCATTAACTCAGAAGACACATTTCACATATTATATGTCAACATTCAGTTTCATTAACTCAGAAGAAACATATCACATACCACATGTCAACAATATCACGAACATTCAGTTTCATTAACTCAGAAGACAAATTTCACATATTATATGTCAACAATATCACAAAAATTCAGTATCATTAACTTAGAAGACACATTTCACATATATGTCAACAATATCACATTCTAATTTCATTAACTTAGAAGAAACATTTAACATATGTCAACAATATCACAAACATTCAGTTTCATTAACTTAGAAGACACAGTTCACATATGTCAACACTGCTACATTACCCCAGAAGACACCCTTCATTATATGTCAACAATATCACAAATATTAAATTTCATTCACTTAGAAGACACAGTTCGCATATGTCAACACTGCTAGATTAATCCAGAAGACACCCGTTATTACACGTCAACAATATCCCAAATATTCAATTTCATTCACTTAGAAGACATATTTCATATATATGTCAACAATATCACAAACATTCAGTTTCATTAACTTAGAAGATACAGTTCACATATGTCAACAATGCTACATTAACCCAGAAGACACCCTTCATTATATGTCAACAATATCACAAACATTCACAGTCAACAATATCACAAACATTCACAGCTTCATGAACCCAGAAGACATATTCCAAGACATGTCAACACCATCACAAACATTCACAACTCCATGAACCCAGAAGACACATTCCAAGACATGTCAACACCACCACAAACATTCACAGCTCCATGAACCCAGAAGACACATTCTAAGATATGTCAACACCACCACAAACATTCACAGCTCCATGAACCCAGAAGACACATTCTAAGATATGTCAACACAACCACAAACATTCACAGCTCCATGAACCCAGAAGACACATTCCAAGACATGTCAACACCATCACAAACATGCGGACATGAAAGAACTTACATGTCACTGGGGTCCAGCAGGGACACTTCGGTTGTCACAAGAAGTGGCTTCTCAACTTTAGTCAGTATTCCTGGGTTTGTGGCACTTTTGTTAATCCATCTGTAGAACTGACAGGAGTGAACACAAAAATAGTTACTGGCACTGATACACTGTTGTATTTTATATCCAGCTGTGTGTAATTATTGTGTGTTATCTATACATACAGTGTATGTATGTAAATATGTAAATATGTATGTCCTTTATTTGTTCGCGAACGGCCCATCCGATTGAGATGAAATTTTCTACACACCTTCCTTTCATTCCAGAGCTGTCAACTGTCATAGTTTTTTTTTCTTCTTCCTCCTCCTCCCTCCTCCCCCTCCCAAAATACGTACGTAAATATATGATGATGATGATGAAAGAATCCCCGAACCAAAACGCTAGGGAAAGGGAAGAAAATGACGTGACTACACAGAATCGTCACACGGCAATCATCATCATCAAGTGCCGTGCCGGCTGGCGTAGGCGTTCATGGCTCTCCGTAGATCTCAGTCTTTGGTGTTTTGGATCAACTCTGCTGCTGATATTCCTCCATGCCACGGCAATATCAATAACAATTCATCTTTTTATGTGTAAGGAAGTTATCTACAGTCGTGTAGAAGGGAAGAACTAGACGAGTATGAATTCGGAATGGCGAACTCTCTCCTCCTCTCTTCTCCTCCCTCCACCTCTTCCTCCTCCCTCTCCCTCCTCTTTCTCCCTCTTCCTTCTCCTCCCTCCCTCATCTTCCCTCCTCCTCCCTCTCCCTCCTCCTCCTCCTGCATCCCTCCTCCTCCTCCTGCCTCCTTCTCCCTCATCATCCTCCCTCCTCTTTCTCCCTCTTCCCTCTTCCTCCTCCTCCCTCTACCTCCTCCTCCTCCCTCCACCCTCCTCCTCCCTTCTCCTCCTCTTCCTCCTCCCTTTCCTTCCTCCTCCTCCCCCTACCTCTTTCCTCCTCCTCCTCTTCCACCTCCCTTTCCTTCCTCCCCTCCTCATTCTCCCTCCTTCCTCTCCCTCCTTCCTCCTCCTCCTTCCTTCTTCTCCCTCTGCCTCCTCCCTCCTTCTCCTCCTCTCCCCTCCTCCTCCTACCCTCTTCCCCTCCTCCCTCTCCCTCCTCGATCCTCCTCCTCCCTCTTCCTCCTCTTTCCTCTTCCTCCTCCTCCCTCCTCCATCCTCCTCCCTCTTCCTCCTCCTTCCTTCTCCTCCCTCTTCCTCCTACCTCCTCTCTCCTCCTCCCTCCTCCCTTTTCCTCCCTCTACCTCCTCCCTCCTCCTCTCCACTCTTCCTCTCCACTCTTCCTCCTACCCTCTTCCCCTCCCCCTCCTCCCTATCCCTCCTCCTCCTCCCTTCACATTCCTCCTCCTCCCTCTTCCTCCTCCCCCTGCTCCTTCCTCCTCCTCCCTCTCCTCCTCCCTTCACATTCCTCCTCCTCCCTCTCCTCCTCTTCCTCCTCCTCTACCTCCTCCTCCCTTCACATTCCTCCTCCTCTCTCTTCCTCTTCCTCCCTCCTCCTCATCCCTCCTTCTCCCTCCTCCTCCTCACTCCTCCTCCTCCCTCTACCTCCTCCCTCCACATTCCTCCTCCTCCCTCCTCCTCACCACTCCTCCTTCTTCCTCCCTCCTCCTCACTCCTCCTTCCTCCTCCCTCTACCTCCTCCCCCCTCCTCCCTTCACATTCCTCCTCCTTCCTCTTCCTCCTCCTCCCCTCTCCGCCTCCCTCCTCCTCCTCCTCCCTCTACCTCCTCCCTCCTCCTCCCTTCACATTCGTCCTCCCTCCTCCTCCTCCCTCTTCCTTCTCCTACTCTCTCCTCCGCCTCCCTTCTCCTCCTGCGTTCTCCTCCTCCCTCCTTCTCCCTCCTCCTCCACCCTACTCCTCCCTCCTCCTCCCTCCTATTCCTCCCTACTCCTCCTGTCTCCTCCCTCCTCTTCCCTTCTCCACCTCCCTCTTCCTCCTCCCTCCTACATTTACCCAAGACAGACAGACAGTCAGACAGATAGTCGGGAACGGGATCTTATATGACTACTTATATAATTTAAATGAGATGCTCTCCACCATGGGCTGGGCCGGGTCAGACAGACAGACAGACAGACAGACAGTCGGGAACGGGAACTTATATGACTACTTATATGAATTAAATGAGATGCTCCCCACCAGGAGTTGGGCGATGCCAGGCCGGGTCAGACAGACAGACAGATAGATAGTCGGAACGGGAACTTATATGACTACTTATATGAATTAAATGAGATGCTCCCCATCAGAGTCTGGGCGAAGACGGGCCGGGTCAGACAGACAGACAGACAGACAGACAGACAGACAGACAGACAGATAGTCGGTAACGGGAACGAGAACTTATATGACTACTTATATGAATTAAATGAGATGCTCCCCACCAGAGTCTGGGCAAAGCCGGGCCGGGTCAGCTAGTAATTTATAATAATTTCCCAGACTCGTAAGAGGAAAATGAAACCATGGATGCTGATGTAGGGAAAATCATGGATGCTGATATGAGGAAAATCATGGATGGTGATACAAGGAAAATCACAGATGCTGATATGAGAAAAATCATGGATGCTGATATGAGGAAAATTATGATGCTGATACCAGAAAAAAAATGGATACGGATATGAGAAAAATCATGGTTGGTTCACGCAGAAGACCCAGTGAGAGATGTGAGCATGCTTGAGAAAATTGGGAGAGGAGCGGGTCAGAATGCCAAAGGAAAGTCAGACCTGAGCAAAGCTGTAGTCACATTGGATCGAGAGTGCAGAGATTGGCCAGCAGACTGTGCAAAATGGGAGGTGCAATAACTGATTCAGGTTACTTCACTCCCAGGCGATGTAATCTTCTACATAGATGGCTCTGTGCTGAGAAGCAAAAGAAATGCCAGAGGGTTCACAGCAAAGGTTAATGGACGGTGTTTAGTGCAGGAGATCCTGGAATTGGATACCACAACATCTAGTCTGAGAATGGAGGTGGTGGCAGTCACTGGCTGGAAGACAAACAGAACACACATTTTGTGATTGTAATGGACTCTCGGAGAATGGTGAGAAGGGTGGAGACAAGAATGCTTCATGCAGAGTGGCAGGCTTCAATTAAAAAATCATCCTCATTTTGGGGATCGAGCAGACGAACAGACTGTCTCTGCTTGTCCTACACCCAGCAGATGTATGTACACAGTTCTATCACTCTACTATCCCTCTAGGCACGCTCTTTGAGTCTGTTAACACCATGACATGTGTGTGCCGTTTGTATTAAGAAATACAGGACAAACGTATGACTTTAAGGACTCTTGGGAATCTGCTTTGGCTTCCAGAGTGAAGGAGATGGGAGTGCAGAGGAAGCTGTCGGACATGAACTTTTTCTCAAAGGCACAAGACCTTTGGTTAATCAACACAGAACCGGTACAATCAAACACATCTGGCGGAGGGAGACGATGAGGAGATCGGACCACTTATGGACCTGTCCAGAGTGCAGTAATGATGATTTTTACTAGTCCATCTACTATTCCTACACACACACACACCAGTTGTATTTACAGTACTGTCCCTCTACTAGTCCTACGCATACACCAGATGTACTTACAGTACTGTCCCTCTACTAGTCCTACACACACACACACCAGATGTACTTACAGTACTGTCCCTCTACTAGTCCTACACACACACCAGATGTACTTACAGTACTGTCCCTCTACTAGTCCCACACACACACCAGTTGTACTTACAGTACTGTCCCTCTACTAGTCCTACACACACACCAGTTGTACTTACAGTACTGTCCCTCTACTAGTCCTACACACACACACACACACACACACACCAGATGTACTTACAGTACTGTCCCTCTACTAGTCCTACACACACACACCAGTTGTACTTACAGTACTGTCCCTCTACTAGTCCTACACACACACCAGTTGTACTTACAGTACTGTCCCTCTACTAGTCCTACACACACACACACACACCAGATGTACTTACAGTACTGTCCCTCTACTAGTCCTACACACACACACACACACACACACACCAGATGTACTTACAGTACTGTCCCTCTACTAGTCCTACACACACACACACACACACCAGATGTACTTACAGTACTGTCCCTCTACTAGTCCTACACACACACCAGTTGTACTTACAGTACTGTCCCTCTACTAGTCCTACACACACACCAGTTGTACTTAGAGTACTGTCCCTCTACTAGTCCTACACACACACAATATGTACTTACAGTACTGTCCCTCTACTAGACCTACACACACACCAGTTGTACTTACAGTATTGTCCCTCTACTAGTCCTACACACACACACCAGTTGTACTTACAGTACTGTCCCTCTACTAGTCCTACACACACACACCAGTTGTACTTAGAGTACTGTCCCTCTACTAGTCCTACACACACACCAGTTATACTTACAGTACTGTCCCTCTACTAGTCCTACACACACACACCAGTTGTACTTAGAGTACTGTCCCTCTACTAGTCCTACACACACACCAGTTATACTTACAGTACTGTCCCTCTACTAGTCCTACACACACACACCAGTGTACTTACAGTACTGTCCCTCTACTAGTCCTACACACACACACACCAGTTGTACTTACAGTACTGTCCCTCTACTAGTCCTACACACACACACCAGTTGTACTTACAGTACTGTCCCTCTACTAGTCCTACACACACACACCAGTTGTACTTACAGTACTGTCCCTCTACTAGTCCTACACACACACACACCAGTTGTACTTACAGTACTGTCCCTCTACTAGTCCTACACACACACACACCAGTTGTACTTACAGTACTGTCCCTCTACTAGTCCTACACACACACACCAGTTGTACTTACAGTACTGTCCCTCTACTAGTCCTACACACACACACCAGTTGTACTTAGAGTACTGTCCCTCTACTAGTCCTACACACACACACCAGTTGTACTTACAGTACTGTCCCTCTACTAGTCCTACACACACCAGATGTACTTACAGTACTGTCCCTCTACTAGTCCTACACACACACACATACACCAGATGTACTAACAGTACTGTCCCTCTACTAGTCCTACACACACACACACACACCAGATGTACTTATGGCACTGTCCCTCTACTAGTCCTACACATACACCAGATGTACTTATGGCACTGTCCCTCAACTAGTCCTACACATACACCAGATGCACTAAGAGTACTGTCCCTCAAGTAGAATTATACAATCCCTCTACTAGTCCTACACACACCAGATGTACTTACACACCCCAGTCATTTTAATATAATACATACACCAGCTGGCACTTTGATCTCTCGTACCACCACCCCCCCCACCCCCCCCCCCCCACACACACGCATGCATGCACACACACACACACTACATCAGATGTACTTACACAGTTGAGACCTTCCACATAGCACCAGTTTCTCTCTTTGATGACCCAACAGACAATGCCCTGTTTGCCTCTGTCGATGCCTTTCAGTATCTGCACCTGAGGGACACAAATCAAAACAACATGAGAAAAGAGCGCAAGCTCATAACAAACACACAACATCATTCAAGTGAGTTTCCTCAGCTTCGTGACAATTTACCTGATAACAAACACACAACATCATTCAAGTGACAGTTTCCTCAGCTCCGTGACAATTTACCTGATAACAAACACACAACATCATTCAAGTGACAGTTTCCTCAGCTTCGTGACAATTTACCTGATAACAAACACACAACATCATTCAAGTGACAGTTTCCTCAGCTCCGTGACAATTTACCTGATAACAAACACACAACATCATTCAAGTGACAGTTTCCTCAGCTTCGTGACAATTTACCTGATAACAAACACACAACATCATTCAAGTGACAGTTTCCTCAGCTCCGTGACAATTTACCTGGCCCCAACATAGAGCAGGAGCCACCGCAGTAGTGCAGTAGCTAGCATGCTAGCCTGCCGCCCCGGTGGTCATGTCTTTGAACCTCCAAGTGAGGATTTCAACATCTTGAACATATGACTCCCTGTTTTTTGCCTTTATTTGAGAAAGCAAGGTATTCAGTCTGATTAGTCAAGAGATCAGAATGGGGGAGGGTGTGGGAGATAAATGTTATGAATATCTTGGATTGTCAGAGTAACAAACAACAGTTGCTTAGAAAGAGCTAATTAAAGTAGAACATAACTTACAACTGTAAGAAGGAGACAAACAGCTTTCTTTGAGATGAAAGGCAATGATTGATTGATTGATTGATCTTTATATTTTAGAAGGGTTACAAATTGGGCACATAGGCCCGTCTTACATTCGGCCCTTCCAGTCACTCATCTTTCATTCATCAATAGTGCATGATGCATTTACATAGGAAAACAACATTGTCAAATGAATGTTGTAAACATAAACAATGCATATAACCATGTTATGAGACATATCCCACACACACCCCCCAACCACGCACACACCCCCAACCACTCAGCCAAACACACATACCCCCCAACCACTCAGCCATACACACATACCCCCACCCACACAAACATCCCCTGCCAACCCACACATCATGCATCCACCCACACAATCTCCCCCTCACCCACCCCTACACACATCCCCAACCCACTCACACATCCTCTACACATCCTCCACCCATCCACCTACACACTCCCATGATATAACATCATGATGACTGGAAAAATCAGTGGGAAAAGAGGCAGAGGCTGACCTAGAGAAATGATGATGGATAGGCTAAGACAGTGGCAAGGAGGAATATTAATGCTGGACGTGATCCAAAAAACCAAGGACTGAGATTTGTATAGAGTCTGCTAGCTGCCTAGGCACATGATGATGATAAATGTTTAAATCAGAATCAGACATGAGGTGTCAGTCATGCCACCCCTTCATGACCTAGTTTGAAACAAGGTCAATATGATTCTGGCTTCTTGACTAATGAAAGGTCAAGGTAACAATAAAGTGAGTCTGTCCCCCTCATCTCATAAACATCTCTAATCCGGAATCTCCAGGCTGTATCTGTTATCAAATAAATCATTGATGTATTTCCTAACTGATACCTTATTCATTTCTTTCAAAATTCACTGTTGAATTAAGGCTGCAACAGTAGCCTTTCTCTTGTGAAAGAAACAAATACCATACAACATTTCAGTTCTCTATGACATTTCCTTCATAGTCAGGGCTTAGACTTATGTCCAGCCTCTTGTTTATATCCTGAGCTGCCATTTCCACACTTGTTAATACTGTAACCTAACGGACTGCCTCGATTAATTTTACTCTAGTTTGCTATAGACTAAATGGTTCTGTGATGAAGGTGTTACAGACGCAATGTGTAATTCAGCATACCGCGGTCGAACACAGCTGTGGGTGATTATAATTCTGCATACCGCGGTCGAACACAGCTGTGGGTGATTATAATTCTGCATACCATGGTCGAACACAGCTGTGGGTGATTATAATTCTGCATACCGCGGTCAAACACAGCTGTGGGTGATTATAATTCTGCATACCGCGGTCGAACACAGCTGTGGGCGATTTGGCAGCAGACTGTCTTGTGTTGATGTTTTCATACAGAGTGGCTTGCTTCGCTTCAGAGGTCACGGGTGGCAAGCATCACCTGGACCTTTTCTCTGGGGCATGCTGGTGTGCTGGGGAATGAACAGGCAGACAGATTGGCTGGCTCTACAAAACTTGGTGGAGTATTGATGCATGACAAGGCAGACGTGGTTGCGGCCTTGTGGGAGCATGTGTACACCTTGGGAGAGCAAATAGATCACCATGGTCTGGCAAGAATAAGACTGCGAGGAGTGACGAGGGGATGGCGCTCAGAGGAAAGGTGAGACAGACATATAATCAGATTGCTACTGGTACTATTGGTGTTGGAACTCTTCGCTGGCTGCTGAGGGTGGGGACGGAGAGCTTATGGGAATGCCCCGAATTCTGTGATGTCGGTTCCTAAATCAATCAATCAATCAATCAATCAATTTCATACAATGGGATGAGTACCGGTCATTCAGAAAGCAATGGCAAACTCTGAACGTAAACTTGCCAAGAAAACATAAACAGCCAAAAAATACTAGGGTTGACTGCAATGTCCTTTAAAGGATATGCAACTAACTTTTGAAAACATCTATCATGTAAGTATGTAATGCATTACCTATGTTCGCAAAACGACATAATAAATAGCATATTCACTCCAACCCTATGCTACCAACATAATCCAAATCACACAATTTAACAATCCAAGACCGAGTAAGAAAGTTATCAGTCAGAAAATGGGATGAATACCTTGTGCCACATTTATTGAAAGGCTTAAGATCAAATGGTTCGGCCATCTTGTTAGAATGCAACACCATAGACTACCAGCATTGGTGCTACATTGAAGATTGAGAGCGCGAGGAAGACCAAGAAGAAAATACTCTCTCTTCCTTCATGGGTATTGGTATATATGACAATACAAAACTCTTTTCCATTCTGGTATGTATGGCAACATTACACTCTTCCATTCTGGTATGTATGGCAACATTACACTCTTCCATTCTGGTATGTATGGCAACACTAAACTCTCATCCATTCTGGGTATTGGTATGTATGGCAACACTAAACTCTCTTCCATTCTGGGTATTGGTATGTATGATAATACTAAACTCTCTTCCATTCTGGTATGTATGGCAACACTAAACTCTCTTCCATTCTGGCATGTATGGCAACACTAAACTCTCTTCCATTCTGGTATGTATGGCAACACTAAACTCTCTTCCATTCTGGGTATTGGTATGTATGATAATACTAAACTCTCTTCCATTCTGGTATGTATGGCAACATTACACTCTTCCATTCTGGTATGTATGGCAACATTACACTCTTCCATTCTGGTATGTATGGCAACATTACACTCTTTCATTCTGGCATGTATGGCAACACTAAACTCTCTTCCATTCTGGTATGTATGGCAACACTAAACTCTCTTCCATTCTGGTATGTATGGCAACACTAAACTCTCTTCCATTCTGGGTATTGGTATGTATGATAATACTAAACTCTCTTCCATTCTGGTATGTATGGCAACATTACACTCTTCCATTCTGGTATGTATGGCAACATTACACTCTTCCATTCTGGTATGTATGGCAACATTACACTCTTCCATTCTGGTATGTATGGCAACATTACACTCTTCCATTCTGGTATGTATGGCAACATTACACTCTTCCATTCTGGTATGTATGGCAACATTACACTCTTCCATTCTGGTATGTATGGCAACATTACACTCTTCCATTCTGGGTATTGGTATGTAAGGCAACACTAAACTCTCATCCATTCTGGGTATTGGTATGTATGATAATACTAAACTCTCTTCCATTCTGGTATGTATGGCAACACTAAACTCTCTTCCATTCTGGCATGTATGGCAACACTAAACTCTCTTCCATTCTGGTATGTATGATAATACTAAACTCTCTTCCATTCTGGTATGTATGGCAACACTAAACTCTCTTCCATTCTGGTATGTATGGCAACACTAAACTCTCTTCCATTCTGGTATGTATGGCAACACTAAACTCTCTTCCATTCTGGTATGTATGGCAACACTAAACTCTCTTCCATTCTGGTATGTATGGCAACACTAAACTCTCTTCCATTCTGGGTATTGGTATGTATGGCAACACTAAACTCTCTTCCATTCTGGGTATTGGTATGTATGATAATACTAAACTCTCTTCCATTCTGGGTATTGGTATGTATGATAATACTAAACTCTCTTCCACTCTGGGTACTGGTATGTATGATAATACTAAACTCTCTTCCATTCTGGTATGTATGGCAACACTAAACTCTCTTCCACTCTGGGTACTGGTATGTATGATAATACTAAACTCTCTTCCACTCTGGGTACTGGTATGTATGATAATACTAAACTCTCTTCCATTCTGGGTATTGGTATGTATAATACTAAACTCTCTTCCATTCTGGGTATTGGTATGTATGATAATACTAAACTCTCTTCCATTCTGGGTATTGGTATGTATGATAATACTAAACTCTCTTCCACTCTGGGTACTGGTATGTATGATAATACTAAACTCTCTTCCATTCTGGTATGTATGGCAAAATTACACTCTTCCATTCTGGCATGTATGGCAACACTAAACTCTCTTCCGTTCTGAGTATTGGTATGTATGGCAACACTAAACTCTCTTCCATTCTGGGTACTGGTGTGTATGGCAAGAAACTCTCTTCTATTCTGGGTACTGGTATATATGGCAATAATAAACTCTCTCACTTTCTAAGGACAGGTATGTATAAAAAAGACAAGGTAAAGAAACATTTTATAAGCCTTCATACATATTGGGCACATGTTGTTAGACCCATATTTGCATGGACAAAATGGTACTCCAGGGGTGATATGACCAAATGGTAACTCAGGGGTGATGTGACTAATTTGTACTCCAGAGGTGATGTGACCAAATGGTAACCCAGGGGTGATGTGACCAAATGGTAACCCAGGGGTGATGTGACTAAATGGTAACCCAGGGGTGATGTGACCAAATGGCTGCCATTTTCACACCCCAAGACATTTCTGGTACCCATTTCTAGGCTGAGTCAATGTTACAAATCTGTGTCAACGAGAGAGATGCTGAATCCATGACCATTGGGCTGGCAGGTGAGCTCTAGTCACTGTGCTACAGTAGTTCCCCCTGTTATGAATGGCAATACTAAAGTATCATTATGGCGTCTACCAGAAATGTTTTTCCTGGGCTGAGAATTAGTCCCCTCCCCCCTGTATATCATCATGCCATGCACAAGCTAGGATGTATGTCATCTCTGTTAGATAAGAAGGTAGATGCATGGGGCGTTACTGGGAATTAGAACCCATATCTCATGACGTGAGAGGTCTATGTCCTACCTAATGCCACCAGTGTGTTACCACAGCCTTAAAGGGGAAATAGAGGGCAGTCATACCACAGCCTTAAAGGGGAAATAGAGGGCAGTCATACCACAGCCTTAAAGGGGAAATAGAGGGCAGTCATACCGCAGACCTTTAGTGCGTGTCGAACAAAACATGCTCAAGAGAGATGGTCAGGGCCGGACTATCTCACACCTTAGGAAACGAATTTGCCAATTTCCACCTAACCATGACTTGGCACACAAAGGGCATCCACAGGTGTAGGCCTATGCTTCAGTGGCAGTCACAAGGACCAAAAAAAAGTATTCCAACTTATTGAACTTCACTTAAGAGTGCACATCATGAGTGAATGATTATATCCTCAGATGATGAATCTGTCACATGCCATTATGACATATGGATGAGAGATTATGTGAGCAACTTGATTGGGGGAGGCTCCACCAATCAGGAGTGTTATTTATATATTTCCACTAACAGAAATTTGCTGAACACACACGTTTTATAGTTCAAAAAGATGTTATAGTTCAGAAAGCTGTAGAAATGTTCATTCCTGCCACCACTGTATGACTGATGACTGGCATACCAGATAACGAGTTAGGATTAATGATATAGTGACCTAAATAGAGCACTGCACCAGGTGAACCAGCAGGAAGTACTTGCACCATGAACATCACATTGGTGTACTAATGAATAACTAACTGGTACAATTAGACGTCATACACTGGTGCCAACACCAGTGGTAAAAACTCTGCCGTAGAGCAAACATGGCAGGGGGTTTCTGATCATCAGAAGTGTCCCCTCTTCCCCGATTGTTTTGGACCATTTTCATTGTACACTCTCTGGGGGCAGTCTCGTCTGGGTCATGACACCGGGCGTCTTTCCCCTGCTATGCGAGACATTCAGTCAATTTCGTTGTCCTTGTCCTTTAGCTGTTAACATGTCCACTCTCAAGCCTCCCCTCCCTCTATGAGGCGAGTCCGTGCATCCTGTGCTTGCCCCTTAGAACATGGGCGTGGGGAGCCTGCTTCTTCCCCAGCCACGGCCTTTATCGCCTCCATGCGTCTTCGCTGCCATGTTTCGTCTTCATACCCAGTTCACAGCACCGCACTCTACTAGGAAGCCGGTTCTTCCTTTTGGTTTTTCGACCCACCTCTTGGTCTCTGCAGGTGAGTACGACTTAGGACAATCACCGCTCTGGTATGGAGGTTGGACTTCGGCCGACATTTGTATGATTTGGCTGCACTTGGACTCACCACCCTCGCTCGGAGGAAAGGCTATAGAGTAGCATGAGACGTTGCGAGTTCGTGGTTTTAGTTGAGAGGTTGATAGGTGTTCTGCAGTTACTGCTCCAACCATACTAGTTTGGAGACATGTCCCAACTCAGGTTCCAACAATTCCACAGCCAGCACGAGGCCTTTTTGGCTGCCTCAGTTTTTTTTTGTACCCCACATTATTACAGACAAATCAGCCTTCGGTAGTTGATGTGGTCAGTGTCATACTGACCGTTTCCATTTCCAAGGACGTGATTCCCATTTTAGGCCCAGAGCGACCTGAGAGTCCACACCAATGTTAAAACCCCACCTTGATGGGAATTTGAATATATCACCTCCAGCAAGCGTGCTAGCAACTGCTTAACTGGGGCGCCCATGTCGTGAGTGTAAACCGCATGCACTTTCATGCTCAAGATGTCTGCAACTTCCTGTCTCCATGTTAGGTGACCCCTGCCCCTTCTGACAGGAACCACACCCCCATCACTATTCTATCCCAGCCACTGTCATGTTCAATATGACCAAAGTATTTAGACTTTTGAGACACGACGCTGTCTACAAGCCAGTTGTCATCCATGTCCAGATCTTGTAGAGTGTCAGCATTTTACTTCTTCTTAGCCCATGACATTCTTAGAACGTTTCTGTAAAATTTCAGTTCAAAAGCCCTGATTTTCTTCTTCTTACTCCATGACATTCTGAGAACATTCCTGTTCAAAAGCCCTGATTTTCTTCTTCTTCTTAGCTTATGACATTCTTAGAACGTTTCTGTAACATTTCAGTTCATAAGCCCTGAATTTCTTCTTCGTAATCCATGACATTCTGAGAACATTTCTGTAACATTTCAGTTCAACAGCCACAAATTTCTTCTTAATCCATGACATTCTGAGAACATTTCTGTTCGGAAGACCTGATTTTATATTCTTCTTAACCCATGACATTCTGAAGACATAATTTTCTTCTGCAGTCATTGGAAAATGGTCCGAGACTACACCCGTATGTGGCCACAGGAAAGATGCATGTTGCCACAGGAAAGATGAATGCTCTCAACAATGTCGCTGTAACTTGTTTACTGCTGTTGTGTGCCAGTTAATACTATTTAACCAATACAAATACAAAACACAAAAACTCCAACAAAGTTTCTATGTGAACTTTTACTTTCCAATCAAATAGGGTAGTAGCTATTAAAAAAAATGTCACAATCAACAGCTCTGCAAAGTGCATTAGAAGGTAGAAGACAGGAATTAAAAACAAGAAAGATATTTTTGCATAACTTGGATGATGCAATGAGGTATACAAGGTAACAGGCGTTAGTAATGGCTTCAATAGCTAAACAGGTCTTACTGTGTACATAGAATCACATGTTAGGCAAATATTTACACATTTCAAGTTGCTTCAGAGCCCATGCATGAACGAATCACACCATAATATATGTATAAGCACTTATCGTTCCCCCATATGTATACGCATGAATCACATAAATATAAATTTTGATTGAGGATATAAAGGTTGTATATTATACAAAGACAAAACATGTCTCTACGTCAGGTATATTCAGGGTTATTATTCAGCTGACTTATGATTTTGTCCGAATTTCATTTGGTAAAATGGTATTATTTATTCTGGAGTAGGATTATTTGTCATGAGTGTTTCTGGAGACCATAATTCTTCTTCTTCTGCGTTCATCTGGATTTTTTTTTCCGGATGTGACTGCGTTGTGCCTGTTTACAGCAGAGCTGCGTTCTTGCGCTGTTAGGCCGACACATCCGACTTCTGCGGGCATTTGTTGACCGGGTTAACCTTCCCGGGCACCAGAATTCAGGACTTTTAAAAGTTCAAGACAAGATGCCACTTTTGTGGCAGAATATTTTTTTTTATGATGAACAGTTTCATTTTACTCTTGGTAATATTTTTAAAATATTTTTTACGAAATTTGTTTTCACATAAACTTGGACATAACTCATTATGTAATCAGAAGAATGTCCTGCATAAAGTGCTACTTTATTTTGTTATGCACCTAGACAAATGTCCTGCATAAATCATTCCCTTAGTTTTCTTATGTAACTAGAAGACAGTTCCGTATAGACAGCTACTGTATGTTTGTTACTTATATGTCAACAGACAAAAGTCCTGCATAAAATGCACCCTTATCTTCTGTAAGTAACCAGAATAATGTCATGCATAAACCACTCCCTTATCAGTGTCATGTAACCAGACAAATGTCCTGCATAAACCACTCCCTTATCAGTGTTATGTAACCAGACAAATGTCCTGCCTAAATCACTGCCTTATTTTGTTATGTAATTATAAGAGTGTCCTCCAAAACATGACCCTTATCTTTGTGACTTGTATATCGACAGACAAATAAATATCTGGAGGAGACATTTTCAGCTTTCCCTTGAAAGAAATGTTGCCAGAGTGGCTTTGTGTTTAAAAAGCTTGACTACTTCAACTCATTCTCTTTCACAGAAACCGCCACAAGCTATCAGCAACTCTCTGTGGAACAACACAGTTTTCAGAGAGGCTGTATGGACGTCTGCTATGTTAGTTGGTAGATAATGAACGAACAAACAAATTTTATTTTGATGATTATATTCAAGAGCTCTGTGACTGTTGCGTTACATATGTAAAGTTTTATGGTCACTGCTTTGGCCATCTTTGAACCTTACATATGCTACAGATACGTCTGTGTCGGCCATCTTTGTCTCTAGTCATCCTTGTACCTTACACAAGATGTGACTGCATCATCCAGCATTGTTATATTCTACAGATGGACTACATAGGTCATCTCTGTGCCTTACATATGCTACAGATGTGACTGCATTGGCCATCTTTGTACCTCACATACTGTACAGTTGTGCCTGTTGTATGATAGCAGATTAACTAACCACTATATCACCACAATCCAAGTGTTTAACTGTGCACTTTACCAATCATACGCGTAAAAAACACACACTGTCTTGATTTTCTAAAAAATGAGAACCCCCAGACAGATTAGTTGATTGGTAAATAAATTAATGTGCATGGTCCTCCACAGCATGCCCACGTGGCAGAATTGTTAAGGAAGCCAGCAATGCTTTCGCTACAACCACAAGCAGGAGGACAATGGAAGTACTGGCAGTGACTATGGCTGTACAATGGCTTGATTGGCAAAACTACACCTAGTGTTTCACGAGCATGATCCAGAAAGTTGAGACAGGTGACAGGCATCCCTGATTACGCCCATTATTTATACAGTTACGTTTATCTTCATACCAGGACATGACCTCGCAATCAACACCCTTGATATTTTCCCACGCCCAGGCAATTTATCCCATAAATCCTGTGACATTAATGTAACGATAATCAAACATATACAAGAGACACAACAGTTTACCAAGGCTCCGTGACTGTTAGTAATTTTGCTGGCCTAGGCTATCACAATGAAACAAGTAAACATAGCCACACTTCGGGAAAGTACCTCTTTCCATCCATGAAAACACAAGAAAAATATTATAATCGTCCCACGCACAAACATATTGACTACTGTTCAACAATCTGGGATGGCTGATCCAATTAAATCGCAAAGTGACTTGACTCACTTCAGAAATGGGCTATTGGTTTAATCACAAGCTATTTGAACACTATTTCAGTACAGACTACATAAAAAATCCAAGTCTACTAAGGATTCTTTTATCTTGTTCTATGTATATTTCCCTTAGCTTTATTACAATTACCATAATAATAATTTGTATGAATTAGTCACGCAGACATGATTTTTGCACATTTCCCATGCCTTTATAACGCTGTTAAAAAAATATTAACCTAAAAGATGTATGAATGAAATATTGTTATAAAAAGAAGAGAAAGAGAAGAGCGGAATGTTATACAGGCTTTAGTGTCCAATTCTAAACCCTTTAAAAAAATGTGTTTGCCCAGTTGTCCTCTTACACATAAATAAGGAAAACAGACTTCTTGCCTGTAGTGAAGAAGTATTGTTTCCTCTTTCTTCTTTAGTTTGCTTGAAATTTGTCTATAACTGCAATGTTGTCTCTTGTATGAATTTAACCGTCTTTTTTAGTTCACTCAGTGGTCCACAGAATCTTTCACTGTTGTTTCTCTATTGTCTCCTAATTCCTATGTAATTCTGTGTGGGAGGCTGCAGTTGGAAGCCGCTATATTCTCGCCATGGGGGAGTCATGGCTGACAGGCTACGGTGAGTGTCCCAGACTCATTTCTACGTGTTTCTGTGTGGTAGAGTGCAGCTGGAAGTCACTATATTTACAGGTACCTTGTTCTCGTCCTTGCCCCTTTCGTCTTCCGAAGGGCCGAATGTAAGACGGGCCTGCGTGCCCAATTTGTAACCCTTTGAAAATAAAGTTTGTTCATTTGTCTTCCCCAAGTCAGTGTGTCATAGTGGCTGCGACCTTGTGTCATCCTGCTGACAAAGTCACAAGCATCTATTACCACAACAGAAGTAGACAGTCAAAAAATAAATGATTACACACTATCATCTGTACCACTGACAACTAGCTCACCTGTGTCTAGTTCCATATTAACTATACAGGACTCTGTAGGGTTGACATTGCCATGTTGGGGAAAGTGACTTTTATGTTATGTTACTATATTTACTTGTTTCATTTTTACACCAAACAGGTCAGCATTATATGAAACACACTTTACCCAATGCCCACATTCAATGCATATTTTGTGTTTCTAAAAGTTGCCATGAAATTTGCATATAACAAATTATCATCATATTTAATGAGAGACAGATACAAATCATGAAAAAATACATTTTTGTGCTGGCTTGGGGACAGACAAAATTGGTATGTCCATAAAATTATTCAGAAATCCAGTTTCCGAAAAGATGTAGAAAAGTATATCCCTGTTCACATCAAATTATGTGTACAAAGATTTCATGAAACTACAATGTCACAACAACTATGTCATCAGACTTGTTACAGTTCCAGCAGTCATCCATCAACGGCACTTCCATACAATTGATACTCCATATGATATTATTTGACACCCAAAAAATACATGACAGATATCAGTAATAAAACACACAAACACCATAATCCTTGGATGATAGACTGTACATAGCAACCGGGAAATTCATCCTTTTGTCTGGTCACCAAGGGAACGGGCTTGCCACTGAGCAGTGTTGGGCAGGAGAGAATGAGTGCACCCGTGTCAGTACAGAACCCACAATGTCTACTACTGCTACCATGTTTACCCTGTTGTCATTTTATTCCTGTGTGAACATATTCTTCTAGTTCAAACTGACTATGTGATCTAATTCACAATGACTATGTGACCTAGTTCAAACTGACTATGTGATCTAGTTCAAACTGACTGTGATCTAATTCACAATGACTATGTGATCTAGTTCAAACTGACTATGTGATCTAGTTCAAACTGACTATGTAATCTAATTAAAACTGACTATGTGATCTAGTTCAAAATGACTATGTGATCTAGTTCAAAACGAATATGTGATCTAATTCAAAATGACTATGTGATCTAGTTCAAAATACTATGTGATCTAATTCACAATGACTATGTGATCTAGTTCAAACTGACTATGTGATCTAATTCAAAATGACTATGTGATCTAGTTCAAAATGACTATGTGATCTAATTCACAATGACTATGTGATCTAATTCACAATGACTATGTGATCTAGTTCAAAATGACTATGTGATCTAGTTCACAATGACTATGTGATCTAGTTCAAAATGACTATGTGATCTAATTCAAAATGACTATGTGATCTAGTTCAAAATGACTATGTGATCTAATTCACAATGACTATGTGATCTAGTTCAAACTGAGTATGTGATCTAATTCAAAATGACTATGTGATCTAGTTCAAACTGACTATGTGATCTAGTTCAAAATGACTATGTGATCTAATTCACAATGACTATGTGATCTAATTCACAATGACTATGTGATCTAGTTCAAAATGACTATGTGATCTAATTCAAAATGACTATGTGATCTAATTCAAAATGACTATGTGATCTAGTTCAAAATGACTATGTGATCTAATTCCCAATGACTATGTGATCTAGTTCAAACTGACTATGTGATCTAATTCCCAATGACTATGTGATCTAGTTCAAACTGACTATGTGATCTAGTTCAAAATGACTGTGATCTATTTTATCAAAATGCATGTTCTTTGCAGAACATTGCAATCAACCCCTAGCCCCTATTGGCTGTTTGCGATTTACTAGGAAAGTTATGTTCAGTAGTTTGCCATTGCTTTCTGAACAAGACGTCAACTGACCAGCCTGTGGAATAAACCCACTGTGCTGCCACCAGGAGAGACAGTTTCAGCGATTAGACCTTTAACCCATGTTGACTTCCATGACCTATGTGTGTAGAAACGATGGTTGTAAATGTGTACAGCTGTAAAGAAATGTTTGCAGTGTCGGTTGTGAGGTCTACAGGAACTGCCCAACAGCCACAGATCTTGCACCGTCCCACAGTAGACCAGCTGCCTGTTGAGGCTATGAAACATGGACAGTAAAATGAATGGTGATGACTGAATTGCTAGGCTCATACACTCCATGTCACATTTTCTCCCAGTACAGAACTATCAGAACAAAAATCTATTGATTTGCCTTTCCTGGAATCTGCCGGGAACTTTTGTGTGCCTAACTTTAAAGGCCACATTCGATAGATGCTGCCATCCAGTAAGAATGTTAAGCATCTTAATTTTATTTCTGATAGATTATAAATTTGCATCACCGAGATTGAGAACGTGCACTGCCAAATTGTAAAACACTGACCCTAATTACTTGGTCACCCAAGCTTTTGTTTCAAAGGATAAAGAGAAACACAAGCATTATGAAATTGGAAGAATTGCAGCAACAGAATGACTCATTCTTTTTTTAAAAAGCACTTTAACTCACAAATTTAAGTGAATCAAGTTGCTATCTTTATCTGTAACCCACTCAAAGAGTCGGCCAGAAATAAACTTAAAATTAAACAGATTATTTATTTTACAACTGCCCATAAGATAAGAATGTGACTGTTATCTCCTGATAAAAAACATGTCAGGATGTTTAGAGAGAGGAAGCGGGTAGCTGCAGTAGCCTGGTAGCTAGACACTGGCCTGCTGGCTTGGGTTTGAACCCTATCACATTTTACAAATGGACCTAACTCCCAGACTGACCTGGGCTCCAAGGTGGACCCAGCCTAAAACAGGTACCAGGAAATATTATGGGAAGTAAAGGCAGCTGGCTGGACACTGACACTCGTTGAGTGCTGACTGGTCTACAGAGAAGATGGGCCTAACACCATTTGCCCAATGTGCCCTAGTTAAGGTAAAAAGAATTGCATATCCTTTACAGGATGTCGCAGTCAACCCCAGCATTTTTTTGGGGCTGTTTGAGATTTCTTGGCAAAGTTTACGTTCAGTAGTTTGCCATTGTTTTCTGAACGAATGACGCTCATACCATTTTATGAAAACCAACACAAGACAGTCTACCGCCAAACAGCCTGCAGCAGTGTTTCAAACGCGGCCTATGAGAATACAAATAGCGCCTGTAACACTTTCGCCACAGAGCCGCCGTTTACTGTCCTTTACTACTTTACTTTTTGGCATGGGGAGAAGGAGAAAGAAATTGGGGGGAGACAGACAGGAGAAAGCGCGTGCAAATACATGCACTCTTACTTATTTATTGACTTAGAGACTTGGGCTTGCATTAGAGGACTCAAGAATTATGCCAACAGACTAGACCTATAAGAATTATGAGAAACAGCAGACTTGTCTTAAAACTATAATTTCTCTATGTGCAACAACTGTGGACCAAACTGTGCAGCGCTGGGCCATTCCACTGTGTGCTCTCCGGCAGGTGGGAGCGGGAGTGGGGTACTCCACAACACATGGTGGAAACATCACACCCTGCCACAGCCGCAATAAATTGGCCGTAGGGAAAGACATGTCAATAAACAAATCAACTTGCCGGCTGAATTGGTAAATAGAAAAACTACAAAATTCCAGCCTGGAAAGATGGAGTGAGTTATGCTATAACAAACACATTGGTGGAGACAAAGGACTTACATGCATTACAGAATAAGGAAGTCAGTACACCCCAAACAAATGCTAAGGCAGTAGTGAAAGTAAGAATATGACTGGAAAGAAATCATCAATACAGTGAACTAACTACAGGTGATTGGTTACTCTCATATTGAGGGATGAGGTGAAAAGTCTGGAAAGACATCATCAATACAATGCTAACTAACTATAGGTGGCTGGTAACTCTCATATTGAGGGATGAGGGGGGAAAAGCCTGGATATACAGGGACAATATTTTGACCTTTTACTGGCTCCGTGAATGGTCATAAATGTACAAACCCAACAATTCCATAAATGCTTTGTTCAGATAAAACAATGGATGTTCACGGCATCAAAGATGAAAACCCCAGAGTTTACAGTCACAGAGCATGCACAACTCACACACACAAGCACATAATGAAAAAGCACAACAGTTGTAAATCAAAGCAAACACGCATACAAAGAAACAATAACAAAAACAACAGCCAGCATTTTATGAAATACATGAAATATAGAACAAATCTCTTGAAATGAACAATTTCCAGATGTCTCAAAAGTATCCAAACTATAGTCACTGGAACACAGCAAATCAACAATGCAGTTTCAGCTGAATTGATGAAAAAAACACACACATGCGCACACACAACAGCACTCACTCATACAGACAGGTATGGACAAACAAACATACTGGTATTGTATTTTCATAATGAGAAGACAAAACTAGAGAACTTGGTGGTAACTGGCAAAATTGAGGGGAAGAGAACAAGGTGAAGGCAGAGAAGTAAATATCTGGATGGCCTGACCACACGGCATGGTCAAAACAGGAACACAGAGCTGATCCATGACTTTAGTGATTGTGTAAGATGGCCAAACATGACTGCCCAGGCTCATCAGCATGGCACATGATGATGGTTATACTTGTAAAACACAGGCAGATAGAGGCCATGACCCTGGATGGAATCTGTCTAGAGGACACCAATCTGACACACTTTCCTTGGAAGTGAAATGAAGGAGAATATTTTTGTTAATGTGAGCTACAGACAGATGGACCCACATCTAGACTCATAAATAGATCTCAGACAACAAATGTCGTATATTATTGCAATGGGCTACAAGAAGAATAAACTGGTTACTGCAATGGGCTACAAGAATAGACTGGTTACTGCAATGGGCTACAAGAAGAATAGACTGGTTACTGCAATGGGCTACAAGAATAGAATGGTTACTGCAATGGGCTACAAAGAGAATAGACTATTGTCATATTTTATTTATTTATACTCACAAAGACTCCCCCGATGGTGTTTCCACCTTGTCGTGGTGGGGGAGCTTGAGTTTCTCAATGACCCTGAGAGCTATGCCGGCGGTAGCGTAGCTACCAGCAGGGCCTCCCAAGCCGGACAGGTCAAAGGGTAGAGAACAGACAAAGAGAAACACCCTGGTCCTCCAGGTTGGGGGTTGAAGCGTGGGGTTAACATCCCCACCTTTGTAAAAACCTTTCTTTGTTACGAAACAAATACATGAGCCTCGATATCGGACTGACTTATCTGGACAACGACCTTGGAACGTTAAAGGACTTTTGAGATTTGGAACATGGAATGTACGGACACTATATCGAGCTGGAGCGGCCGAAGAACTAACCCGGGAGCTGGTTGAATATCAAATGGATATCACAGCAATTCAAGAAATAAGGTGGCCAGGAGAGGGTACTTTAGAGCAAAATGGAATGATTATAATATATGGAGGAAACACCCAAAATAAACATGAATTAGGAACAGGATTTGTCATCAAAAAAGAGTTATGGGGGAACGTTTTAAACTTTAAAGCTTTTAATGACAGGATTAGTAAATTACGAATAAAAGGTAAATGGAAAAATATAACGATGATTAATGTACATGCACCTACTGAAGAGAAAGAAGATGATATTAAAGAAGACTTTTATAATGATCTGGAAGATGTCATAGAAGAAACCTCCAAACA
The DNA here is from genome assembly GCA_014155875.1 of Cepaea nemoralis. Taxonomy (NCBI): domain Eukaryota; kingdom Metazoa; phylum Mollusca; class Gastropoda; order Stylommatophora; family Helicidae; genus Cepaea; species Cepaea nemoralis. Next base: position 901,567 of record JACEFZ010001900.1, read on the forward strand.
GGACATCCTGATTGTGCTGGGAGACTTCAATGCAAAAATAGGTAGAGAGCAAACTAATAAAAAAGTGGCCGGTATGGAAAGCCTACATACAACTTCAAATGATAATGGATGGAGAGTCATCAACCTGGCAGAAGCCAAAGGACTGCAGATTAGCAGTACCAGACTACAAAGAAAGGATATACACAAACAAACTTGGAAATCATGTGACAAGAGAACCTATAATCAAATAGATCACATTTTAATTAACAACAGAAATGCATCAAACATACAGCAAGTCAGAAGTTATAGAGGAGCTGAGTGCCACAGTGACCATTTCCTCGTTGGAGCAAAATTTAAAATAAAACTTAAGAGAGCTTTCTATACTAAATTACAAAGATTACACCCAACATATAACAGAGAAAAACTACAAGACATTACAGTCAAAGAGAAATTTACAGATGAAATAAAATGTAAACTTGAAACTTTGCAAAACCCTTTGGAGGAAAGCGTTGACCAAACTTGGTTGAACATCAAGAATACAATTCAATCTACCGCAGAAGAATGTCTCGGTGTGTTAACCACGCATAGAAAGAACAGATGGTTCAATCAAAAATGTGAAGAAGCAGTCACTAGGAAGAAGAATGCCAGACATGTATGGTTAAATGACATCAATAACATCCAAAAGGAAGAGCATTATAGAAATGAATGTAAAGAGGCTACAAAAATAGTCAGACAGCAGAAGCGAGAATATATGAGTAATATAATCAAAGATATGGAAACTAATCACCAGAAAAATGAATCCAGAAAATTTTTTAAAGTACTGAAGTCAATGAAACGAGGGCACCAACAAAACACATATGGTTTAAAAGACAAAAATGGGAATATGATAAATACCAATGAGGAAATGTGCAACACATGGAAAGAATATTTTATTGAATTACTAAATTGTGAAGCTCCAAGTAACATTTTCCCACAGGAAGAGGTTCTAACATGCGAACCACAAATTGAAGAACCTACATTTGAAGAAATCCTATATGTAATCACACGACTTAAAAACAATAAGGCAACTGGGACTGATGGAATTGCTGCTGAATTTATAAAGGCAGGTGGCCATGCATTACATCTAAAGCTATACGAACTAATAATAAAAATCTGGAGGACAGAAGAATTACCCCATGACTGGAAAGAGTCATTATTGATACCTATCTTTAAGAAAGGAGACAAGTTCCAATGTGGAAATTATAGAGGAATATCACTACTGTCCACAAGCTATAAGATACTATCCGCACTATTACTAAATAGACTAAAACCATATTCAGAAGACATATTAGGTGACTACCAGGCGGGTTTTAGACAAAACAGATCAACAATAGATCAGATATTTATCTTACGACAAATAGCCGAGAAACATTGGGAATATAAAAGAGATCTCCATAACATTTTTGTGGATTTTAAAAAGGCTTATGATAGTGTCCATAGGAATAGTCTATGGAATGTTATGCAGGAATTTGGAATACCAAGGAAGTTAATTAACATGACCAAACTATGCATGGAAGATACTTATAATATAGTAACATATAAAGGCAGGAAATCAGACCCCTTCCAAATAACATCTGGCTTGAAACAGGGTGATGCACTATCGCCGCTACTCTTCAATCTGGCTCTAGAGAAGGTTGTAAGGAAGGTAAAGGAGGAATGTGATATTGGAGGAACATCCAAGCTGCTTGGTTATGCAGATGATATAGATATTATAGGGGAAAATAAACAAAAGACATTAGAAATATTGACTCACTTAAAGGAAAAAGCCCAACAGATGGGGCTGGTTATCAACCAAGATAAGACAGAATATATGGTAATTTCAAGAGACGGAATGGCTAAAAACTCTGGCCACATACAAATAGATAATATGACCATTAAAAGAACGGAAACATACAAATACCTGGGTACAATCTTCAACTGCTCCAACATCATAAGGGAAGAAATACAAACTAGAATCAACTCTGGAAATAAGATATACTATGCACTACAACATCTACTAAAATCAAAGGCGCTATCTCGTAACACCAAAATCACAATATACAAAACACTGATCAGACCAGTTGTGCTGTATGGCTCTGAAACCTGGAGTACAACGAAAGGAGACGAAGCCTTGTTACAAACCTTTGAGAACAAAATTTTAAGACGCATCTTTGGACCCATTAGGGATACACAAAGTGGAGAGTGGAAAAGAAGAAGTAACAAAGACATTTATGATTTGTTTAAGTCCCCGCTAATCACTGGTATCATGAAGGCTAATAGACTACAATGGCTGGGGCATATAGAAAGAATGGAAGATAATAGGGAAACAAAACTCGCTTACACTCAGGAAATAAATGACCGTAGACCCCGAGGTAGACCAAGAAGGCGGTGGAGAGATAATATACATACAGACCTACAAGCACTTGGAATCAACGACTGGCAAGAGAAGGTCCACCAGAGAGACGAATGGAGACAGATTGTATTTGCAGCAAAGAACCTCAATGGCTCGGAACGCTGAAGAAGAAGAAGAAGATACTCACAAAGAGGTCTTGCACACAAAACACAGCTAATGTGAATAAAAGTAACTTTCACTGAATGTCAGAAAGACAGCACTGTCATATTTGGAAATTGTTCAGCTGTATGTCAACGAATCAAGGTACATGAACAAATAAATGAGATCTGGACTGCCAGAGTAACAAACGATTGCCTGGAAGAGGCTAACAACAGCAGAGCATTATAGAACATTCTAAGACAGAGACAAACAATGTACTTTAGTTGTATAATGAGAACAGAGGTAATGGAGAACATTGTTAATAGGAAAGGTTGATGGTAGAAGAGACAGATTCAGACCTAGAGAAATGATGGTTTAAGACTGTGGTATGGAGGAATGTTATCGATAGAATTAATCCACAACACCAACATCTATGAAGAGACATGAACGCCTGCGCGCCATCTGGCAAGGCACGACATAATGAATATAAATATCATAAAAGCAACATGACTGATAAAACTCTGAGCTTAAAAAAATAATTTATTAGAATATGAGATACACACAAACAATTGCATGTAATTTTTAAAAGCACAAAAAAAAACAAACTAACTTATGGCATTTCTTAAAGTAATAAATATCAGCCTGATATGGTATATTATTAATACATACAAACTGCTTTTATATAATATCTTCATTAGTAAAATCACTGCCTTCACATGGCACACAGAATTGGAAATACATTTGTCACAAGAAGTAAGACACAGTATAGTTTCTACCTAGACACTGTGTGAATGCCAACACACATCTATGTGGGGAACCCTTCCCCACCTCCTCACACAATCACACACAAGATGTGCTGAAAGTATTTCTCTTCATATGGTTAAGCTCAATACACACATCCCATGCACCAACATACACATGCTGATACACATACGTACACACACCCACACGATATGCATAGAGCAAATGTAATTGAGCAATCTGTTCTTCCTCTAAGTTCAAAACACAAAACCACACACACATACACCATGCATCCACACACACACACACACACACACACACACACAAACATGCACGTCCCATGCACCTACATATACACAAACACACACATATGAGATATGCATATAGCAAATGTAACAACAATTTCCCTCCTCTTTGTAAGCTCAATGTGATTCTGGCAATTTAACTTGGGATAGATACAAGAAACCAAACCAGGGAAGAACAAACTCAAGTACACTAAAAGACACAAGAACTGAACAAATGACACGCAAGGTGAAACAGCATTATGCAACAACTGTAAGGAGGCATATACGTAGCGGACATGGCAAGGACAATAATATAGCAACATAGTGGTTATAATTGTAGGGAATCTGGCAAGGACAATAATATAGCAACATAGTGGTTATAATTGTAGGGAACCTGGCACAAACATTCATAAAACAACAACAACAAACAAGTGACTCCCCAAGGCACAAGCACGTCCATCTGTATGTATTTCTTGTGCCACCGTTGAGAAGGAAATTTACAAAATACTATATAACTTTATGGCACATTAATTCATGGATATTAAGGTATTTTAATCTATGTACAGTACTATGGCACATTAATTCATATACATTACGGCATGCTAGCCAACCCATATACACCTTTGTGGCACATTAAGTCACATACAGCGCAGCATACTAAACCATATACGTTATGGCACATTAAGTCATGGATATTACAGTATTTTAACCTATGTACAGCAATATGGCACATTATTCCGTATACATTGTGGCATGCTAACCAACCCACATACAACTTTATGGCACATCAAGTCATGTACATTATGTCTTGTTAACCCCCCCCCCCCCCCCCCCCCCCCCCCTACATACATAACATTATGGTGTATCAACCCTTATACAACATTATGGTACATCAATTCATTTTCAATTTTACAATATGGCACGTGAACCCATGTGAACATTTTATTAAAAATTATGGTATACCACCTGCAGTAAGAAAAGGTCAAGGACCTTCTTACATGCATTTAGGAGCACTGAGCACATAGTGCCAGACCCATATTTGTATAGCCAATCAACACTACACAGGTCATGTGACCAATATCACATGGGCCGCCTAGGCTTCCCAGGCAAGTGTGTGTACGAGCGCATCTTCCCAGGCAAGTGTGTACGAGAGCATTTTCCCAGGCCAGTGTGTGTATGAGTGCATTTTCCCAGGCAAGTGTATGTACAAGAGCATTTTCTCAGGCAAGTGTGTGTATGAGTGCATTTTCCCAGGCAAGTGTATGTACAAGTGCATTTTCCCAGGCCAGTGTGTGTACGAGTGCATTTTTCCAGGCCAGTGTGTGTACGAGTGCATTTTCCCAGGCCAGTGTGTGTACGAGAGCATTTTCCCAGGCCAGTGTGTGTACAAGTGCATTTTCCCAGGCCAGTGTGTGTACGAGTGCATTTTCCCAGGCCAGTGTGTGTACGAGTGCATTTTCCCAGGCCAGTGTGTGTACGAGTGCATTTTTCCAGGCAAGTGTGTGTACGAGTGCATTTTCCCAGGCCAGTGTGTGTACGAGTGCATTTTCCCAGGCAAGTGTGTGTACGAGTGGATTTTCCCAGGCAAGTGTGTGTACGAGTGGATTTTCCCAGGCAAGTGGGTGTACGAGTGCATTTTCCTGAACCCTTTTTTGGCTGAGTCAACATGGAAGCCCAAGTCAATTTCAAAATCAGTATCAGTGCAGATTCAAACCCTTGAACACCAGGCTGGCATGTGAGTATCTATCCACTATACTACCGCAGCTCGCACATTCATCCATACATAACATTATGGCACATCAACCCAAATTCTCGTAATGTCCAAATGTCTCATAACATCGTAATATGCATTGTTTAAGTTCCCAGAATTCATTAAATATGTTGTTTCTATACGAATGCACAATAGATAATTAATGTGTGAAAGATGAGTGTATGGAAGGGTCGAATGTAAATTAGGCCTATTTGTGACTCTTTGAAAATAAAGTTTGCTTGTTTGTTCATTCAAATGCAACATTATAGCACTAAAACCAACATTAAATATTATACCACCAAACTAAGCCACATACATCATTATAATACAAATAACTCAGCCTAGAAAATAACCTTCAGACAATACGACAGTATCAGGACCTGGAGAGATTGGTGCTACAGGGAGTGACCAGAGGATCTGGCAGACACTCTAAAGTGCGAGGAAAAACTAGACGGATACATAATCAGAATGCTACCGGTATCATTAGTACTGCGACTCTTCACTGGCTGTTGAAGATGAGGACTGAGCATGTATGGGAATGTCCCGAGTGCTGTTCTTGCCTCGACTCAACTTAACTGTCAGATCAGTGACTCACTAAGTGTATCAAGTACCAACTTTAAACTATACATTACAGCACAAGTGAAGGACTCTCTGACACGCTTAGAGGCCTGTCCGGCATTCAATACCAGAACCATAATTTGTATATGTATAGACCAGTGGTTCTCAACTGGTGGGGAATTCCCCCAGGGGAGAATTTTTTAGGGTTTCCCTCCATACTTTACAGTTCTGTACTTCTCGCTCTTCTGAAATTTGATTTATAACGTAAGTAGCCTGCAAATCACATTTTATCTGGATGTCTAGACTTGTTCTAGTACGTATTATTAAATTTAGCTTCAAAAAAGGTTGAGAACCACTGGTATAGACCAATCAGCACTAGGTAGAACATTACAGTGTAGCAACACGAGAATGGACCACAGTCAAAATCAGAAAAATGTGGGTTTATATTCTATATATCAAAGTCAAAGTGTTTAATAAAAAATCCCTGCCTTATATATTCATTATATATAACTTATACTGGAATATGTGACTATGAGAATAAACTTAAATTAGAAAGAATTGTTCAAAAATAAAGAAACTCAACTATCACATGATATGTGATAAGAAAGGAAACATTCAAAAATTGTAATTAATAAAATAATTCAAAACAAGTAAAAAGATGCCACTAAACAGAAAACCTAAACAATATGTTACAGCCAACATCTAAGATTCTTTTCCAATTATACGCAATGTTCTGGAACAGAAAGTTCTAGCAAACTCCTCCCCTCTATAAGCAGACACTAGCCCTAACAAACTCCTCTATGAGCAATCACAAGCCCAAATCCAAGTGACAGATAGGTTACCATGGCAATATGTTAACACCATATTTGTTTTTAATCTGCATAGCACTAAACTTGAGGACTTCGGTGACAGGAACCCCAAAATGAGCTCGCTTCGAAGCAACTCATGCTGACCTGAGCTTCTATGCTGAATTCTTATATTCTATATGCCTTTAGACTAAAGAAGAGGAGACAGTATTCAAAATATGACCAGATGGTCATTACTTTTCCCTCTGTTGCTCTTTATTTTCCTCTGTTGCTCTTTATAGCCACCATTCAGTGACCCAACCTATACTGAACTTTACTCCATTAATTCTTTCTCCATCATTTCTTTGCCTGCTGTACTTTTCTAGGCATCTGTAAAGTAGGTAGTCTGCCATTGCTTTCCTTCTGGCAGTGACCATTCTGGTCAATGACCATAGTCACTGTCTCTAGCCAGAGATACTCTGCCTACTACCGTAAACTTGAGACCATAACCAACAACTACTTGTTGGCTGCTCTAAAGATCAATCTGCCATGTGGTATCACAGTTTTACATTACCTTGAGGCACTAAATGGGTACTCCTTCTTGCTCTACAGTGTCTTGTAGGATAGCGTACGGAAGGAGGTGCCTTATATCTCCTTTGATATGGGATATGGAATTGTCAAACACTTATTTTTTAACTGTATGTATCAAATCTGCAGAACAGGCATTGCTGACTTTCTTTGATTAGGAAGAGATTCACTTTAATATTAGTTTTATTTGCCAACTCAACATTTTTGTATTTTTTTTTTAAAGCAATGAGCTTTTTTTTTTCACTCTGAATTTTAAAATTCTGCAAATGTCTAATTTAATGGACATGTTGGCATCATCATTAGGAGGTTAATCCGATGTAATGAGTGCGGTCGGAAGAGACTTCCATGTCTGCACTAACCACCCGCCAAGAGAGGGAAAACCGGCCACCCATTCCTCCATACCGACCGACCTACAAAATATGATGGCCCAAACACTTCACAGGCCTACAGCAGCCTCCTGCTTTAAGACTTACACAAACAAGACATGTCTAATTACACAATACAACATTCATAAACAAGACATGTCTAATTACACAATACAACATTCATAAACAAGACATGTCTAATTACACAATACAACATTCATAAACAAGACATGTCTAATTACACAATACAACATTCAGTTTCCTATATTACCAGAAAAACACATCATTCTAACCTAGAAACATTCTAACCTAGAAGTTTGCTCTAAATATGAAATTAAAGCAATTTATCTGAAAATTTCAGCATCTATCACGACATTAAAGCAATATAGCTACAGATTTCAGCACCTATCATGAAATTAAAGCAATATAACTGAAATTTCAGCACCTATCATGAAATTAAACTCTCATCATCATCATCATTCAGTTGGATCATTTCCCCCCTCTTCCTAACAGTCTTTCGAAATGTCTTCCATTGTTAACCAAATGTCATGGCTCTGTCATGTGCACATGAAAACTACACAGCTCCAGGTGTAGCACTTAAGAAATTAAAGGAATACAGCTTTCAGATTCCTATACTTGACAAAAATTTAAACACTATACATCTCAGACATATCTGCAAGCATGCGAGTGTACGGATTATGTATAGTATGCACATAAATCGTGCATATTAGTATGTACTATATCTCATATTTTAGTATGTGTTGTTTATATTCTCAGCATTAATACTACCATGTGAGTCCTCTATATGGATGTGACACACATTATATTTACATGATGTATAAAAGATAAGAGGGAAAGGGCCGAATGTAAGACAGGCCTGTGTGCCCAATTTGTGCTCAGCGTTCATATTACCATTTTTTTTTCTACATGGGGATGGCGTGCATAACACATTACATATAAATGATGTATGAAAGATGAGAGATTGGAAGGGCAAATGCAAGATGGACCTGTGGGCCTAATTTGTGACCCATTGAAAATAAAGTTTGTTCTGCTTACATACAGCAAACATGGTAAAATAAATGCTGATTCTGTGTACTATAGTCTCCAGCATATGAAAAAAAAAAGAATATGAATGACCTCTTTATAATGTGCTTGCTATAATTGACAGCTTACAGATGATTTGAACGAACATATATCTTTGTATGCCATTTATGAGTCACTGATTTTATTACAGAAGATCACGGATATACTTATTACATCAGACAACAGTTTACTGTGAAACGTGCAAAAATGTAACCAGACATTGCTGGAGCTGCGGAAAAAATCCAGTCATAACATAAATGAGGTCACTCACTGACAGTTAGTTATTGCTTCAATATCTGTCAATATTATAAAATAATATATTCAGGCATACACTTAACTCTTAAAGTACGTGGGATTTGTCTGTCTCTTTGAGTTTTCATACATTGTTGAAGTTTCAAGTTAGTTTTTTTCCCCCATATTAATAATAATTTTAAAAAAGCTGTCTTGATGTAACACATAGACAAAGGAAGTTGTGATTGTACAGTGGCCTGCATGCTTGCCTGGTGGCCATTTGTTTGAATCCCCATCAAGGTGGAACTTTTTATTTGATCTGGACGTCGAGGCCAACCCAATGTAAAATGGCTACCATGAAAAGTCCAAGGAAGCATAAAGCTGGCTGAAGTAGCTCAGATACAATCCCTTGACTGAGATAGAATGTCAAAGTTCATGATGTGTGTAGCTGTTTATATCATTCTTCGAGGATAACAGGCTGGAGCAACTAAGATACAATCCCTTGACTGAGATAGAATGTCAAAGTTCATGATGTGTGTAGCTGTTTATATCATTCTTCGAGGATAACAGGCTGGAGCAGCTAAGATACAATCCCTTGACTGAGATAGAATGTCAAAGTTCATGATGTGTGTAGCTGTTTATATCATTTCATGATGTGTGTAGCTGTTTATATCATTCTTCGATGATAACAGGCTGGAGCAACTAAGATACAATCCCTTGACTGAGATAGAATGTTAAAGTTCATGATGTGTGTAGCTGTTTATATCATTTAAAATCGCTAAAGTGTATCCTCATTTAAAAGCTGGTCCTCTAGACGATCGTCTCATGAGTAATTATAGACCAATTTCCATATTATCCTCATTATCCAAACAGCTAGAAAAGCACATCCACAAAACAACACTTGATCACTTAGTTCGCCATAAACTGATAGTTGACAGTCAGTCAGGATTTCGGCCAAAATATTCTTGCCATACGGCACTAACAAACATGATAGAAAACTGGCATCAAAATATTAACAACAATACTCTATGTGGAGCGGTGTTTATAGACTTTAGGAAAGCATTCGATATGATAGATCATACTATTCTAATTAAAAAACTAGAAACAATGAAAGTAAATTTTAATATAGTGACATTAATAAAATCATTCTTATTAGACAGAAAGCAAGTAGTATCACACAATAAAGTTTTATCTCAAGCCATTACCATTAATATTGGAGTACCTCAGGGGTCTATTCTTGGCCCTCTATTATTTGCCATTTATATAAATGATCTTCCATTAAATCTGTCGTCGTCCTGCGATCTATTTGCTGATGACTGCACAGTATATACAAACGCTGTTGATCGTAATGTGCTAGAATTATCCTTGCAACAGGAAATAAATAGTGTAGTTAACTGGAGTCATGCAAACCGCATGCAAATTAACATTACTAAAACAAAGTCTATGTTAATAGGAACCAGGCAAAGACTTCACACTCTAACCTCGCAGAGAACTCTTCAGCTGCACATTGGCAGCACGCCTGTAGAAAGTGTCACCGAGCACAAGACACTGGGTGTTATCATAGATCAAAATCTAACTTTTAACTCACATGTTCATGCTCTAGTTAAACAAATAGCCAAAAAAGTATACCAACTTGCCAAAATTAAAAATTTCCTTGACGAAAACACAAGAAAGATATTCTATACTTCTCATATACAAACACATATTGATTACTGCTCCACAGTCTGGGATGGATGCTCCAAATCAATAACAAAACGCCTATATTCACTCCAGAAAAGGGCAGTGCGTTTAATTAATGGTGAAAAGCTTACCGACAATTCAAACCTATATAAACGTCTCCGGTTACTGCCACTCCACAAGCGCCTGCTTTTTAATAAGACCAAACTAATTCACAAAATCCTATTTCAAAATGCTCCAAGCTACCTTTGGCCATTGTTTAAATATAACGCTAGACATAGCGAACGACTAAATATACTTCATGTCCCTAAACCTAGGATAGACTTATATAAAACAAGCTTAGCATACTCTGCCGCTCAGTTGTGGAACAATCTTCCACAAGAAATCAAAGACTCCACCAATCATGATACATACATTCGCAACCTGTTTGAACACTACCTTAATACAGACTACATGCCCCCATAACAAACAACACAAAAAAGACAATAATGGTAACTTATCTCAAACGACAACTAGCCAAAATACATTCCCTTATGTATGGCACGTTACACCCTCCTTAGGTATTTATAATGCCCATGTTAAACACTGCCTCAGTGAGTCATTTGTTATTGATTATTTTTCATGCGTTTTAATGTTCTTTTGTTGTCAAAAGTTGCTTCATAAGTGATGTTGAATGAAAGAATGTATGAGAGGAAATAGAGAAGAAGGGCAGAATGTCAGACGGGCCTGCGTGCCCAATTCTTAACCCTTTGAAAATAAAGACTTATTATTATTATTATTATTATTATTATTTCATGATGTGTGTAGCTGTTTATATCATTCTTTGAAGGTAACGGGCTGGAGCAGCTAAGATACAATCCCTCGACTGAGATAGAATGTCAAAGTTCATGTGTGTAGCTGTTTATATCATTCTTTGAGGATAATGTACTGGAGCAGCTAAGATACAATCTCTCAATTTTGTTGACTGAGATAATAGGTCAAAGTTCAGATACCTGTCAAATAATTCTGTGAGGTCAAGGTTCTGGAGTAGTTAAAAAACAATCTCTCAAATCTGGAGCCCCATTATTGTATATGTTTATATCGATTCTATGAGGATAACGTGGTGGAGCAGCTAAGACACAATTTCTCTGATCTTTTGACAGAGATAACATGTCAAAGCTTGGAATATGTGTAGCTGTTTATATCATTCTATGAGAATAAAATGCTGGAGCAGTTAAGACACAATCTCTCAAATCTATTGACCGAGATAACTAATCAAAGCTGGGGATATGTGTAGCTGTTATATCATTCTATGAGAATAAGATACTAAAGTATTATAAACATATTATTGCATATGCTTTTCTCTCTCTCTGAGATATAAATAAAATAAAACACACACATCTTTTATGGACAACAGCAATGCAAAGGAAACACATTCATGACAGTTTCCAAAGAAACTTCATTCTTTGTATTTACCGTCGATGACACAAGTAGTTAAAATACAGATTAAATTTAAAGTAGCTTAGATTACTCATAAACTAATTCATTTACAATTTGTAAAGAAAGATAATAATAACAGTTTATAAAATGTAACAGCAAGTGACAAGAAAGAGTACTCAGTAAGTGGAGAGACACTTTTTTATATATTGTAAGGCACATTGCTTGCAAGAAAATAAGCAAATATGTATACCTGTCATTGCTCGCTGCTAAAAAAAATTGTTCAGCGTATTGTTCATATTTAAATAAAGGATATGGTTGAAACGGCTTTTCTAACTATATATATATATGTGTATATTTATATATTTATTTCATCACAAACACTTCACAATAAAATAAACTGCTATGTTATTCAAAGGAGGTCTGAGTATTAAATAAAATAAGAGGAAAACAATTAGTATAAAACACTACATTAGTCAATATCAAATCTGAGATACAAATAATAAATAAATAAACAAACGAAACACATCCTAAACAAAGTCAGGATGCTCAGGATATTGGCACCCATAGTGCTGAATAACTTCTCGAGCAGCATATGAACCACACCTAAGACATTCAGACAAAGGCTTGTCCTGCACCAACTGTGCCAAAAAGCCTCCAACAAAAGCATCTCCACAACCATTTGTATCTACAATGATGGCAGGATCCACAGGCTTGACGGGAATCTCTTCCACTCTTCCCTCTGTTGCCACAATGGTTGCCTGTTTGCCCTGGGTAATTACAATGATACGAGGGCGATCTGCATTTGCCTTGTGGAGTAAGGATGTTTTCAGAGCAATTTCTTTCACATTCTGGGTACCAAAACCAGCTTCTTTAGCAAATTCCCTGGCCTCATCACTGTTGCCAAAGAGGACATCCACATGCTCCATAAACCCCAGACTTGGATCAGCAAAGTATTTGCACAAAAATGTCGCGTGTAGATTCATCGCTAAAGTTTTCCTGGCGGCAGAGCTGTGGCGAGCAATTGTAATAACAACTTCGGGACTAACAGACAGCAAGAAACCACCTTCATAGAAGAACTGAGCCTTCTCCACATAGGCCCAATTCTCTGGTCGTCGTACGTAATCCACGCACAGCTTCTTTGCTGCTCCTAATTCTGTAATGAGTGACCTGTTCTCTCCGGTAATGATAGCTGCACACCTGCCTGTCTCTTCATCTTCACAGACCTGGTATCTGACGTTGACCCCAACCTCTTGGGCAACCTTCTCCAAGATACGTCGGAACTTGTCATTGCCCACACTGCCAAAGAAAGTGGTAGCTTTAGGAGTCTGCAGCAGCCACTGTGCCACGCGTATGCTGTTCTGAGTGGCTCCACCAGCAACGTACGTTGGGCTGTAGTTTTCAACAATCTCGTGGAAAAGCTGATGTTGCTCTGGTGTAGCCAGCACTGCATTGTTTGCCTCCAGCCCATATTTGGCTAGAAATTCTGCATCACCAAAGATGCTAATGTCCAGAAGTGGGTTTCCTATCCCCAGCAGGATGCCCTCACTGACTGCGCGACCACTAGCCATGGTACTGTAGAACTGAGGACAAAAATAAAAGTTAAATGTATAAATATTATAATCAAAGACACTTTTACGGATATAAATAAACCTCTATAAGACAATGTTATTTTAGTCATATTTGACTGAGCTACTGTATGACAGACAGGTACTACCTGCTTTCTGTTAGTGCTGAATGTTGGTGATATTCTCTAAACATGACACTCCACATTGTGCCAAGGGCTTTGGGTGGAGGATCGCAATTAGGAGGGTACAAGCCTTATCCTAGTGCAAGGAAATGCAGCCTAAAGACTAAATGTCATGATAGGGCAGACTAGACCCTAAACCTTGGTCAGCAGCTGGTCTACGATGGAAGCTAAGACAGGCGGACAGTTAAGAGTATTGCTTTGCTGATTCGGCAGCTTCTGTGGCTTGTCTTGTTCATGATGAATTAGTGTTACCTTTCCTCTGGAGTAAACTAGGCAGGCGGAGAAAGGGATAATGCTGTATGGGCAACACTTAATCTCTAACTTCAGCACAGGTTTTTGTGCTATGGAGAGGCACAACTCCATGTTACAAACTATTGTCTAACAAGATGGCCAGGTGCCAGTATAAGACACTGCTATGTATATAAATATATCTCTATAAGACACTGTAATGTCATTCATCATGTGCCATGCCAATAAGCGTGGGCGGTCATCTTTCACCATCACACGCGATCACCAGCCGTGGATCAGCTCAGTGTTCTTGTCCTGACCAAACCACATGGCCAAGCCATCCAGTTATTTACTTCTCTGCCTTCCCCTTATTCTCTTCCCCTCGATCTTGCCAGTTGTCACCAAGTTCTCCAATCCATTTCTTCTCATGTGACCAAATTTTTTTGAATGTCTACGTCTAATTTCTCCAATCAGTTTAAAGTTTTCATTTGTTTCTTGTAGCACTTGATCATTGGTTTTTCTGTCTGTCCATGGTATTATTTGCATTTTCCTCAGAAATCACATTTCTACAGCCAACAGATGTTTTTCAACTTGTCTGCTCATTGTCCATGCTTCACATCCATACAAAATTACAGGTTCCACGTAGCACCTCAACACTCTTTTTCTCGTTGCAAATGACATCTTTTTCTTGGTCAGTATGTTTTCCATTTTGCAAAAGGCTACCTTCACCATGGCTATCCTTGTTCTAATCTCTTCAAGGCATCTCACATAAGATGTTATGACTGTTCCAAGATAATTGTACCGTTCCACTTGTTTAAGAATATTCCCATTTACTTGTATATTACATTGTGGAATTTCCTTTTTCCTAGTGACGACCATAATCTGTCTTCTTACAATTCAATTCTAACCCTAGTTGTTCACCATGTGCAACAACCGCAGCTACTAAATGTTGCAGATCCTGTTCATTGTCTGCAATCTAGACTGTATCATCTGCATATCTAATGTTATTGAAGTTAGGGCACAGTTATGCATCTACATTTTTTATTTATAACATAACTAGTCATTTATGACTATTACATATTTATTTATAAGTCAACTTTTACTAAAACATATTTATTTATAACATAACTAGTTATCTATGATTATTACATATGTATGTATAACATAATTAGTCATATATGAGTATTACATATTTACTCATAACATAATTAGTCATCTATGACTATTACTACTGCTGTTGGCTTGTCAGAACTGCTGTCTGTTTCACTTTTCACATGGGACAGTGAGAAGCATTTTGTGTGATATTCACTGGCACAGGAATGGAGCATAATGGGGAGACCCTTTGCCATGAAGTTGGAGTAGTGACTAACGACTATTACATATTTATTTATAACATAACTGGACATCTATGACACACTGACTGCTATTCATACACACAATCTAATACACTGTTAAATAAAGCGATAACCTAATGTTTAATAACTAAGTTAATTGCAATTCCAACTTAATGCAAATGATCGCCCCATAACGCTCCATTCCTGTGCCAGTGAATATCACACAAAATGCTCCTCACTGCCCCTTGTGAAAAGTGGAAGAGTCTCCAGAAACCAACAGCCGGCACAGGTTTACTATGCATAATGTGGCTACCAGAATGCCAACACTAAAGTCGGCCACAAAAAATACAGTTCATCTAATGCTAATGTATGTTTTAATGAAATCACAACTATGTAAATAA
Organism: Cepaea nemoralis; assembly: GCA_014155875.1. NCBI lineage: Eukaryota > Metazoa > Mollusca > Gastropoda > Stylommatophora > Helicidae > Cepaea > Cepaea nemoralis. Next base: position 917,246 of record JACEFZ010001900.1, read on the forward strand.
TATCCCGGTATTACCAAATACATGACAGAATGAAATGACACATGCGTTACAAACACGAACCTACACAATAGACTGCCAACACCCCTATAGTGAACACACAGACAGCAAACACTGAAACATATAAGCCCAGCTTGATGTGTTATCACGAATCAAGTCAACTGTCCACACAATGCTATCTGTAAACCTGCACAACTTAGGCTGCAGTTATCAATACTGATCCAGTGCCAGGATTTAACACATCAAGACACTTGGACACTATAACATTGTTATCTCTTAAAGGTGTGGGATTTACTCATATTTGCGGCTAGCTTATTCCATTTTCTGGGTACAAATTTTTTTTTAAAACTAACAGGCAAGAAGATCGACTTCATTGCACCAGGTTTTATCCCATATGGTTCGGTCTCTTTCCACAGAAAACTGCTGAAAGCCTGGCACATAGCAAGAACTTACACAAGCGACTTACACGAAACTCTCCCTCTAGTCTCGGAAAAGGGGGGGGGGGGGGGAGGAGAAGAGGATATCACTCCTGAACTGAATACCGATCCCCGAAAACGAACCCAGGACCTTCGGAGAGCCAGGTATGGGGGGGGGGGGCATAGATGTTCAAAACTGCATTTATGCAATGTGTAGTTATAAAGGAAACTTGTACAAAGAATAACTGGGGGAAAGGGAACAGAAACTAAATAATTTCTAAAAGTCACTAGCCACGATTACCGGCCCCTGACATTTAAGGGTTAAAGATCAAGTAAGCCCCATTACAGATACTAGCGCTGTGTAAGGCACGGGATAATGAAGTGTGGTGCCCAGTTCTCTACCTCGCCTCTATTCTTTCTCGGAGAATTATCTGGCCAGCATTTAGTCACAAGTAACGTGGGATACCATATATATTACATTCTAACACTACCACATTATACAGACAAATTCTGCCACAACGACACAAACTAAATGTTAGCTATGTTTTGGGTGGGTGAGAGAAAGAGGAGTTTCCTATCCTCTCATAACTAGGAAACGGGAAGAAGAAATATGATAACCAAGGAACAGAAAACAATTTCTGTCATAACCAAGAATCGTAACAAAATCCTATCACAACCAAGGAACGGGACAGAAATCCTATCACAAACAAGCAAAGGGACAGTGATCATCGGTTAACCAAGGCATGCGAAATAATTTCTATCACAACCAAATAACGGGGACATAAATCTTCGGATAGCCAAGAAACGGGACAGAAATCCCCGAGACCTCCTTGCGCTCTGAGATATACTTCGAGAGAGGCAGTTCAAGTAAAAAAGTATGGGAAGCTGTTTGTGTAAAATAAACAACCTTTGATGAAGTTCTGCAACTTGCAAACCTCAAAGGTATGTTGGGGGATAGATGAGGAATGCGGAGGCGCACGGCACGAAATTCGTCTAAATATAACAGAACTTTGACGGTTGCTGGATGCCGCTGGCTGAACAGGTATAGCGGCAATTGAACATTACACTTAACTGACGTTGGGAGGGGGAGGCGGGCAGAAAGACGGAGAGAGAGAGAGCGAGAGAGAGAGAGAGAGAGAGAGAGAGAGAGAGAAACAGACAGAGAGAGACACACAGACAGGCGCAGAGAGAGAGAGAGAGAGAGAGAGAGAGAGAGAGAAAGATAGATAGATAGATAGATATATAGATAGATAGATAGAAAGATAGATAGATAGATAGAAGGACTTCGCCTCTTTTGAAACTATCCAACAGTGCTCAGTTCTTCTCCTTGTACAATTCACACTTGGAGCATCATAGTTTCGTGCACGACCCTCCTTAGCGCCTGCGAGACCCCGGTGCGCCTAAACGAGAAACCCACCTGCTATAGTCCGCAGTGGGCCAGATTTCAACGGCTGAAATGTGGGCAAGACACCGGGGTAGACCAGCTGTTCTATACCATTTCCAACTGCCAAGGCATTTGTAACGAGTGCAAACGTGCACGCGGGACCTTGCAATTTTTCGCGGGTGTTTGAGGTGGTCTAGCATCCGACCAACAACACAGTAATTAGGTGAGGGGTGGTGATGGCGACGGTGGGGTGAAGAGTTAACATCCCCGAGTTTCTTATTTTGTAAAAAAAAAAATCGTTCACAAGTGGCCTCTTAGTCCGTCTTCTTAAGTTTGAGTCTGACTAAGCCACTCCAAATCGAGGACAAGAGAGCGAGGGGGGGGGGGGGGGGGGAAGAACGAGATTATACGAAAGAGTGTGTGAGAGAGAGTGATATAAGAAAGAGAGAGAAAAAGATTACATGAAAGAGTAAGAGAGAGAAGATGAAAGGGATACAGGACAGAGATATGAGAGAAAGAAGGAGAGAAGGGGGAGAGAGAAGACAAAAGGGATATAGGAGAAAGAGATATACGAGAGAGAGAGAGAGAGAGAGAGAGAGAGAGAGAGAGAGAGAGAGGAGGAATATAGGAAATAGACATACGAGCGTGAGGGAGAGAGGGGAAGTTATATAGGAAAGAGACATACGAGAGGGTGAGAGAGAAGGGGAGAGAGAAAGGAGGCAAAAGGGATATAGAAGAGAGAGAGAGAGAGAGAGAGAGAGAGAGAGAGAGAGAGAGAGAGAGAGAGAGAGAGAGAGAGAGAGAGAGAGAGAGAGAGAGAGAGAGAGAGAAAAGACGAAGTCGGAAAAAATACGATACAATAGGAAATTACAGAAATGTATTACTCATTACCGGGGAGCGAATTTTCTGCAGATCACTGCCTCCCAATGCCCGCAGAAAAAAAAATGTATCGAACCAT